>CM022301.1:71565818-72765818 GCA_011799875.1 Thinopyrum elongatum | reverse complement strand
GCATGTCTGAAGGGTGCCAGGCAAAGATATCCCAATTTTCACGTAGAAATGCGCGTAGGGCGGCGTCTACCGTTGGATCCAGCTATGCTCCAATGGACGCTGTTTTGTTAGGATCTGTCGGGTGCACTTGAAATTTAACTATTTCATCTGCTGGCTTGAAAGATGTGGATTTAGGTCTCTTATCAAGAATCACATCATCCTTGTCCACCGTGGATCGCAGGGTGGTTAGTTCTTCGGCCACAAGGTCTTCAGATAGTGCCTCAAGGGCCAAGGATGCGGTTTTGTTTTCGGCGTGGAGTGCTTTATCCGGATCACTCGTAATTGTGATTATTCCATTGGCCCCTGGCATTTTGAGCTTCATATACCCGTAGTGGGGTATGGCTTGGAAGCGTGAGAAAGCGTCCCGCCCTAAAAGGGCGTGATATCCGCTATTGAAGGGAGTCACGTGGAAGAGCAACTCTTCGGACCTGTAATTCTCCGGCGTGCCGAATACTACATCAAGTTTGATTTTCCCCGAACATCGTGCTTCTCGACTGGGGATGATGCCTCGAAAGGTGGTACTGCTTTGCTCAATGCGTGTTCTGTCAATATGCATTTTGTCGAGCGTGTCCTCGTAGATGAGGTTAAGCCCACTGCCGCCGTCCATGAGCACTTTGGTAAGTCGGAAGCCGTCCATAATTGGGTTTAGAACCAGGGCGGCGGTGCCCGGACTGATCGGGCCCTTGGTTCGTCGTCAGCAGTGAAGGTTATTGCCGCGTCGTTCCATGGGCTCATTGTGGTTACTTGGTGAATTTTGGCGAGGTCGCGGAGCGCCATCTTACGCCGATTATTTGAAGAGAAAGTCTCAAAGACTGTATAGACATTGAGATCGTCATCCTGCGGAGAATGCTTCTGTGGAGTAGTGGTGGTGAGGATGGCCTCGCCACTTTTAGCCACTTGCCGGAGTACCCAACATGCCCGAAGGCTGTGAGTTGTTTCGGTGATCGGCGTTGCGTGTATCTGACAAAGTTTGTCGAGGAGTTCATCAAGAATGGGCCTGTATCCCACAAAGGGTTTGTTTTTCTTGCCGACGGGCTTATGACCGGATGCCTCGTAAGGGTGTACCCGTTTTGCCCGGGCAGTGCACTGCTTAAAGGCAGCAGGTTCCAATTGGGTTTTTTGGGCCTTCCATATGCTTTCCATCACGTAGTACTTTCGTACTACGTGCGATAATTTTGTGAAACTTTGTATGCGACGACGGTCGAGGGCATTCCGAATTCCCTCATCGCTGCAATTGCGATGAAAGACCGAGACTGCGTCATCGTCGTAGCAATCTTTAATCTTGTTTTTGGCAAGTAGGAACCTTGCCCAAAAGTGATGGACCGTTTCCTGAGGTTGTTGCTGTACATACATCAAGTCATATATGTCTGGAGGGCCTGAATTACTTGGAGAGTATTGATTGTGGTGGGTGGGTGGGCTAAAACTTGAATCCCGACCCAAAATTGTGTCTGGAGCTGGTAAAATCTCTGAGGTCACCGGTTCGGGTCCGGGAAGGTCCAAGTGCTCCCCAGACCCTAAGTCCGACCCTGAGTTTGGGTGACACGAAGTCTCATCCACGGGAAGGGTATCCGGTTCAATAGATCTGAACATAGCTGGTTTTCAACTTAGGGGAAGAAGCATTTTCGGCTCGTTCCTCGACGACCGCCACCAAGTGAGTGATCGGCGGGAGATTAATTTCCCTCTGGTAAGGTTTAAGCCCAATCCGATCATAATCCGTTGAAAGCCCCAAGGCGGCGATGCGATCTAGCAGCTTGTTTATGGATGAGATATTTGCCGGATCCATCTTTTTGGAGTGTTCGAGACCGATGCGGAGGTGATGTTTGGCGATTGCGGGGGATGCCGTCGTCTTGAGGGCCGTGTGGGCGTCCACGGTGAAACCGCTGAGCTGGAGGACCTGTCCTGAAGTCAGGCTCCATCCTGAAGTGATATCTTTGTTGATGACAAGGCGAGCCATAGATCGCTTTTCGTGATTGCACAGCGGAGCTCTCAATGAAAACACCAATGTCGGTTTCAAAACCGACAGATCTCGGGTAGGGGGGCCCAAGCTGTGAGTCTGAGGATCTATGGTAACAAGGGACAATGGGGACACGATGTTTACCCAGGTTCGGGCCCTCTTAATGGAGGTAAAACCCTATGTCCTGCTTGATTGTATTCGATGAGTATAGGGGTTACAAGAGTTGATCTACCTCGAGATCGTAAAGGCTAAACCCTAGCTGTCTAGCCTATGAATATTCTGATAGCCTCTACGGACTAAACCCTCCGGTTTATATATACACCGGAGGGGCCTAGGGTTGTTTAGAGTTGGTTTACAAGGGAAGGAAATATTACATCCGGACACTCAACTTGCCGTCCACGCATATAAGAGTCCCACCCGAACACGGGGGATGGTCTTCTGCCTTATCTTCACGGCCCATCAGTCCGGCCCATATCGAATAGGCCGGACACCTGAGGACCCCCAAATCCAGGACCCCCTTAGTAGCCCCCGAACTTCCCTTCAATGACGGTGTAGTATCCGGCTTATGTCTTCGGCTTTGCAAGGCGGGTTCTTCATCATACTCCGGATTAATGACAGTCTGGTCCTGACCTTCGCGTTCTGCCTGTATGATTCCTTCCTGTTGTCGCCTTGATTTCCGTGCATCGGGTGAATGCGAACGGTCCATAATAATTTTTTGCAAATAGGCCCCTCACCACGCGGGGGGGGGGGGGGGCATCTATATAAAGAGGTTAGATCCCCAAATGCCATCCACATCGAGTAGAGATCATCAGAGCCAGCCACGGAAAACTTCAAAGCATGGCCATCGCTCCTAGCTCATCTTCATGCCCTCATGGCCCTCAAGAGGGTGATTGGCGAAGCTGCTCAGTGTCTCACCTTCAGATGAATCGACTTCAGACGCAAGGATATCTCCCACTCGCAGATCTAGTCTCTATACGGGCGGGATTGGCCTCGATTGGCAATGATGTGCTAGCAGAGAATTTCCCCAACCCCAACAAGGAGGAGAGGGTGTGCTTCATTTCATTTCTTCTATGAGGCTTAGGATTTCCGATCCACCCCTTTCTCAGAGGTCTATTGGAGTTCTACGGGATCCAGCTGCACAACCTCACACCAGGTTCTATCCTGCACATCTCTGGTTTTGTCGCTCTCTGTGAACTATTTTTAGGCTGCGAGGCTCATTTTGAACTATGGAGAAAGTTCTTTTGCCTCATCCCTCGTCATCAAGGGGGTTCCATATTTGAAGTGGGCGGCGCCGAAGTATGGCACATAGCCGGATCAGGTTACCCTGTCGGAACTCCCAAGGAGGTATCCCAAGATTGGTCTTCGGAATGGTTTTATATCGAGGACGTTTCCCTTCCGGACCCAGTTCGGCGTGGACTCCCCGAATTTTCCAATGCTCCTTTGAAGAAAAGCCTCAATTGGCGCCCCCGGAGTCCCAAGGAAGAAGATAGTGCGGAAGTGAAGAGGTTGGTCAGCAAGGTTAGATTACTTGCTCATTCCGAACTCTCGATAGTCGAAGTCATGGCTATTGCGATAAAGCGATGTATCCAGCCCCTCCAGTCCAGAGTGACCCCTTTATGGTGTTACAACGGGGAGGGCGACGCATCTCATTATAGGCGTAAGGGCCCGGATACCCCAGCCGAACTGGCCATAATCCTGGCCAATCTTTATAAGGGGGAGAAAGAAGACTTCCTCCGTTTAAATTGTCGGGAAGGTTTTTCCACGTACAACCCCATTGAATGGGTAAGTTTTTGATTATCAGCACTATTCTACCTTGTTATCGAGGCATGCTAATCAAATTGTTCTTATTGTCTTAAATCAGTCATGGAGGAAGATGGTCGAGAATATTCATTGCCCCTCCCCTCAGCCAGAGGATTATGCACACAACGAAGACCCCGACTTCTGCGAGGATCCGGATATATACATAGAGTTTGATGATGGAGTATTTTATCAAGCGAGCCTTGACGGCTCGGAAGTGGCTATTACAGCCGACTACCCCTGCTTTTTCCCTTTCTCCATTGTAAGTATTCGGAAAGCTTCATCAAAACAGGAGCCCCCAGTTACATCTCACCCATCACACTGAATTGTGCCTCGTAGGATCGGCGCTCAGCGAACCGCACTCCATTGAGAGCGGCCTCTAGGAAGGCAGCATCTACGCAGGGTGAGCATTCAAAAGAAAAGGAGCCCGGGAGCGCGGTCGAGCCCCCTCCTTTGTCAAAGAGGTATGTCCCTTGACATGTGCCTAAGCATGAGATCAAATTGTTATATTTCCCCTCCATCTTATTTCAGGAGGAGCACATGGCAAACCGTGACCAAACGCACTGCTAGCTAAGTATCAGCTAATTCGGCTCCGGGCTCGTCAACCAGGATGAGTGCTGATATAGAAGCAGTGCCAGATCCACCCCCTCATGAGGATTCAGATGACGTATCCATCATGAATTCCGAGGTGGAGAGCGTGATGAATCATCGACGACTAAAAGAGGCCATGCGTGCTCCGGTTTTTATTGAGCAGGAATTTACTGCCCTCAGCTCCGTGGATGCATATATCCGAGCTGCCCAGGACAGACTTGCTGGAGTTACTCAACTATTTTCAAAGGATATGCAGGTAATAGTTTGTGCAAATTTAATAGACATATGCCAGTAGCCGCCGAGACTTGAAGCGGTTAGGCCAACCGATTTAAGGATCGTTATGACCGTAGGTTCTCAGAGAGAAGAACAACACATTGTCCCAGGAGCTGAAAACAAGCCAAACAAAACTAAATGCCGCCACCTCAGAGCTTGAGGAAATGAAGAAAGCCACAATGACCGTTGATCAGAAGAACAGACTCGAGGAGGAAAAGGATAAACAAGCCAAAGAAATAAGGAGCTTAAAGGCTCATTTATCGGACGCACAAAAAGAGAATAAAAAGTTGAAATGCGGCATATTCGGTATGGCCTTTTGAACCATCCAAGGGATTTCATAGTATCCCATAATTTGGATAGTCATAATGCTATTGTTGCAGGTCTGTTAACCAGACGGCCTGAAGAAGAAGTGTCCGGATTTCGAGGCGACGTGCTAAAAGAGCTATCAGCGGTGCATGAGCGGGCCCGGAAAGCCATGAGAAGTATGGCCAAGGCCTTATGGCCGTCCGATGCCCCTCCAGAAAGTATGGAGGGTTGGCAAACCTGTTCAAAGGTGCCCAGCACCGTTTTGAGCTATGGAAAGCGTCAGCATGCCGAGAAGGTGCTCGGGAGGCATGGGCGATGGTGAAAACACGCTACACCGGGCTCGATCCGAATCATATGGCCCGGGTTGGTCCTCGGGGATCCGACGGAAAAGAGATTCCCGTGAACCTGGTGTATGACCAAGTGAAGATAGCTGCAAAATACTCGCAATAAGACTGTAGCTTAGACAATCTTATAGATGACATAGATAAAGAGTAGGCGTCCGATTCGATGTAACCATGTACTTTATCATTGAACTTATCTCCAGCCGAACTTGTCAAAATTTGTCGTCGCAGGCCTTCGGCTTCAACCTTCGAACTGAGAAGTTGGAGTGTTTCTGGATACAATGTTTGAATGTAATAAACATTCATTATGTCCAGAAACCAGGCAATCCGGTCATATTGCTCGAACAGACAAAATTTGTTCAGGGAGTTATGTTATATTACTATGTTACGTAAGAAACATCTTCTAGGGAAAATAGTTCCGTTAAGGGTTCCTTTCCTTGGGCGGCAGGCTGAACTATGCATGCCTAGGCTTTGATCCGGAAGATAGGATTGCGGGTAGCCTGTCCCGTATTTATTAGAAAAGTTTCGTAAATAGTCTGTCGTTGCTTGCCGACCAATTATTCTCTTAAGAATGCTAGCTTTCGGCTTCACCCGTCTGAGGTACAGATCCAGATTACCCGGTTGTAACAATCGCAGAGGTGCTCCCTTTACACCCTAGCCGAACAATCGGGAACGTAGGGTATAAACACAGGAGCGAGGCAACCCAGCTTGGCAAAAACTTAAGTCATAGAGGTGCATATAATGGCAAAAAGTATATATAACAAACGACATAAACAATGTAAGCCACAAGCTTTTAGTAATAAGCTTCGTCAAAGAAACCCCCAGTCATAGTGGGGTGTATACATTTAAATATGTGTACCCCTAACTGTTCGGCATATCCGAACATACCCTGGGATATAGAAAAGGAAAAAATAAAAAGAAGAGGAGAAAAAGGGAACCTAGAAAAAATAAAAAGGATGCGGCCGAACTACCCGTAGAATCGTCGGAGCCGAGCAGCGTTCCATGGATTCGGCTCAAGGCGATTATCCGATTCATTACGAAGGCGATAGGCTCCTCCAGTGAGAACTTCGTCTATAATGAAGGGACCCTCCCATCTTGGTTTGAGCTTATCCTTTTTCTTCTCTGGGAGACGCGAGACATTTTCGCCGACGTTATAAGTCTTAGCCCGCACTTCTCTGCTTTGGTATCGCCTAGCCTGTTGTTGATAAAATGCGGAACGGGCTCGTGCAATATCACGCTCCTCTTCAAGGCCATCTAGGTCGTCCTGCCGATCGAGCTCGGCTTCTCTCTCTTTGTACATGCGCACTAGAGGTGAGTCATGAATAATGTCGTAGGGCAAGACAACTTCTGCGCCGTACACCATGAAAAAAGGTGTGTATCCGGTTGTTCGATTAGGCGTAGTCCGCAGCCCCCAGAGCACGGAATCGAGTTCCTCAACCCAATGCCTATCTGACTCCCATAGGGAGCGCACCAGTCTGGGTTTAATGTCGCTCATTATTAGGCCATTGGCCAGTTCAACCTGACCGTTTGTTAGAGGGTGGTAGACGGATGCATAGTCGAGTTTAATGCCCAAGTTAGCACACCAATTTTTCACCTCATCGGCTGTAAAATTAGAGCCATTATCAGTGATGATGCTGTGCGGGACACCATAACGGTGTACCACGCCGGATATAAAGTCGATCACTGACCCTGCTTCAGCCGTTTTTACTGGTTTGGCCTCTATCCACTTAGTGAATTTATCCACCATAACCAGCAAATATTTCTTCTTGTGGCTTCCCCCTTTAAGGAGTCTGACCATATCGAGACCCCAGACCGTGAAGGGCCGTGTAATGGGGATTGTTCTTAATGCAGTGGGAGGCATATGACTTTGATTGGCGAAAAGCTGACATCCCACACAACGTTGGACAAGGGCTTATACGTCTGCTCGGGCCGTTGGCCTGAAAAATCCTGTCCGGAAGGCCTTACTTATGAGGGCCCGAGCTGCGGCGTGATGGCCACCCAGACCAACATGTATTTCAGCCAAGAGTTGCCGTCCCTCCTCTTTGGAGATGCACCTTTGGAGGACTCCTGTAGGGCTTTTCTTGTATAGTTCACCCTCGTGAACTTTGTAGGCTTTAGAGCGCCAAACAATGCGACGAGCCTCATTTTGATCATCAGGAAGCTCCTGCCTATTAAGATAGGCCAGGAAGGGTTCGGTCCATGGAGCAATAACATCCATGATCTCATGAGCAGAGGGAGTTACTTCGGTATCCGAACCCCCGATGATGTTTGTATTGTGTTCGGCTGACGCGGGCGTGATCAGGCCAGTACTGGCGTCTCCTCACATCCTGCCATACCACAGATGGCTTGAAGAGGCTTTCCACAAAGGTGTTGGGCGGGACGGGATCACGCGTTGCGCCCATTCGAGCGAGTATGTCTGCTACCTGATTACGGTCTCGAGTGACGTGATGAAATTCAAGCCCCTCGAACCAGGCCGATATTTTTAGTACGGCGTTGCGATATGCCGCTTTTTTGGATCTTTTGCATTGAACTCTCCATTTACCTGAGATATTGCAAGGTTTGAATCACCGCGCACCTCTAGGCGTTGTATGCCCATGGAGACAGCCATGCGGAGACCGTGTAGAAGTGCCTCATATTCGGCTGCGTTATTGGAGTCTGTATACATGATTTGCAGCATGTAGCGGACTGTGTCCCCCATAGGGGATGTCAGGATGACACCAGCCCCCAGTCCGGCTAGCATTTTAGAGCCGTCGAAGTACATGATCCAGTTGGAGTATGAACTGTACTCTTTAGGGAGCTCGGCTTCCGTCCACTCGGCGATGAAGTCGGCCAGCACCTGAGATTTAATAGCTCGGCGTGGCTTGTATGTTATCTCAAATGGTAAGATCTCGATGGCCCATTTAGCTATGCGGCCGGTGGCATCCCTGTTGTTTATAATGTCGTTGAGTGGTACTTCGGATGCTACCGTGATCGAACACTCTTGAAAATAATGCCAGAGTTTTCGGGATGCCATGAAGACCGCGTAAGCTATCTTTTGGTAATGAGTGTATCGGGATTTGCATGGTGTAAGGACCGCCGATACGTAGTACACTGGTTTCTGGATGGGGAATTTATGTACCTCTTCCCCTCGTTCGACGACGAGTACAGCGCTCACTACTTGGTTAGTTGCGGATATATAAAGCAGCATAGGCTCGCCAACACTTGGGGCGGCTAGGATTGGTTTACCTGCTAATAAGGTTTTTATTTCTTGCAATCCGGCAGTGGCCGCATCCGTCCATTCGAAGTTGTCGGTGCGTCTAAGCAACCTGTAAAATGGTAATGCTTTTTCCCCTAATCTGGAGATGAAGCGGCTCAAAGCCACTACGCACCCTGCTAATTTTTGGACCTACTTTAGGTCTGTTGGTACTGCCAATTGCGACAAGGCTCGGATTTTAGCTGGGTTTGCTTCAATTCCTCTATGGGAGATGATGAATCCTAATAGCTTTCCGGCTGGAACGCCGAAGACGCATTTTTCCGGATTGAGCCGTATGTCGTATGTTCGGAGGTTGTCAAATGTGAGGCGGAGATCGTCCACCAATGATTCGACGTGTTTGGTCTTTATGACCACGTCGTCCACATATGCTTCTACCGTCTTGCCGATTTGTTTTTCCAAGCATGTTTGAATCATGCGTTGGTAAGTAGCACCAGCATTTTTAAGACCAAAAGGCATAGTGTTGAAGCAGAAAGGCCCATACGGGGTGATAAACGCCGTTGCGGCCTGGTCTGATTCCTTCATTTTAATCAGATGGTATCCGGAGTAAGCATCGAGGAAACACAATGAGTCATGTCCCACGGTCGCATCAATAATCTGGTCAATGCGGGGCAATGGAAAAGGGTATTTAGGGCAAGCCTTATTGAGGTCTTTGAAGTTGACACAAAGGCGCCAAGATTTATCCTTCTTCGGCACCATGACCAAGTTGGCTAGCCAATCCGGGTGTTTAATTTCTCTGATGAACCCGGCCTCGAGTAGCTTGGCTAGCTCCTCCCCCATAGCTTGTCGTTTGGGTTCGGAAAATCGCCATAGCGTTTGCTTGACTGGCTTGTACCTCTTAATTATGTTGAGGCTATGTTCGGCCAGTCTGCGTGGGATCCCGGGCATGTTCGAAGGGTGCCAGGCAAAGATATCCCAATTTTCACGCAGATACGCGCGTAGGGCGGCGTCTACCGTTGGATCCAGCTGTGCTCCGATGGACGCTGTTTTGTTAGGATCCGTCGGGTGCACTTGAAATTTACCTATTTCATCTGCTGGCTTGAAAGATGTGGATTTAGGTCTCTTATCAAGAATCACATCATCCTTGTCCACCGTGGATCATAGGGTGGTTAGTCTTCGGCCACAAGGGCTTCGGATAGTGCCTCAAGGGCCAAGGATGCGGTTTTGTTTTCGGCGCGGAGTGCTTTATCCGGATCACTCGTAACTATGATTATTCCATTGGGCCCTGGCATTTTGAGCTTCATATACCCGTAGTGGGGTATGGCTTGGAAGCGTGAGAAAGCGGCCCGCCCTAAAAGGGCATGATATCCGCTATTGAAGGGAGCCACGTGGAAGAGCAACTCTTCGGACCTATAATTCTCCGGCTCGCCGAATACTACATCAAGTTTGATTTTCCCCGAACATCGTGCTTCTCGACTGGGGATGATGCCTCGAAAGGTGGTACTGCTTTGCTCAATGCGTGTTCTGTCAATATGCATTTTGTCGAGCGTGTCCTCGTAGATGAGGTTAAGCCCACTGCCGCCGTCCATGAGCACTTTGGTAAGTCGGAAGCCGTCCACAATTGGGTTTAGAACCAGGGCGGCGGGTGTCCGGACTGATCGGGTCCTTGGTTCGTCGTCAGCAGTGAAGGTTATTGCCGTGTCGTTCCATGGGCTCATTGTGGTTACTTGGTGAATTTCGGCGAGGTCGCGGAGCGCCCTCTTACGCCGATTATTTGAAGAGAAAGTCTCAAAGACTGTATAGACATTAAGATCGTCATCCTCCGGAGAATGCTTCTCTGGAGTAGTGGTGGTGAGGATGGCCTCGCCACTTTTAGCCACTTGCCGGAGTACCCAACATGCCCGAAGGCTGTCAGTTGGTTTGGTGATCGGCGTCGCGTGTATCTGACAAGGTTTGTCAAGGAGTTCGTCAAGAATGGACATGTATCCCGCAAAGGGTTTGTTTTTCTTGCCGACGGGCTTATGACCGGATGCCTCGTAAGGGTGTACCCGTTTTACCCGGGCAGTGCACTGCTTAAAGGCAGCAGGTTCCAATTGGGTTTTTTGGGCCTTCCATATGCTTTCCATCACGCAGTACTTTCGTACTACATGCGATAATTCTGTGAAACTCTGTATGCGACGGCGGTCGAGGGCATTCCGAATTCCCTCATCGGTGCAATTGCAATGAAAGACCGAGACTGCGTCATCATCGCAGCTATCTTTAATCTTGTTTTTGACAAGTAGGAGCCTGGCCCAAAAGTGATGGACCATTTCCTGAGGTTGTTGCTGTACTAACATCAGGTCATATATGTCTGGAGGGCCTGAATTACTTGGAGAGTATTGATTGTGGTGGGTGGGTGGGCTAAAACTTGAATCCCGACCCAAAATTGTGTCCGGAGCTTGTAAAATCTCCGAGGTCACCGGTTCGGGTCTAGGAAGGTCCAAGTGCTTCCCGGACCCTAAGTCCAACCCTGAGTTCGGGGGACGCGAAGTCTCTTCCACGGGAAGGGTATCCGGTTCAATAGATCCGAACATAGCTGGTGTTCAACTTAGGGGAAGAAGCGTTTTCGGCTCGTTCCTCGACGACCGCCACCAGGTGAGTGATCGACGGGAGATTAATTTCCCTCTAGTCGGGTTTAAGCGCAATCCGATCATAATCCGTTGAAAGCCCCAAGGCGGTGATGCGATCTAGCAGCTCGTTTAAGGACGAGATATCTGTCGGATCCATCTTTTCAGAGTGTTCGAGACCGATGCAGAGGTGATGTTTGGCGATCGCGGGGGATGCCGTCGGCTTGAGGGCCGTGTGGGCGTCCACGGTGAAACCGCCGAGCTGGAGGACCTGTCCTGAAGTCAGGCTCCATCCAGAAGTGATATCGTTGTTGATGACAAGGCGAGCCATAGATCGCTTTTCGTGATTGCACAACGGAGCTGTCAATGAAAACACCAATGTCGGTGTCAAAACCGGCAGATCTCGGGTAGGGGGGCCCAAGCTGTGAGTCTGAGGATCTATGGTAACAAGGGACAATGGGGACACGATGTTTACCCAGGTTCGGGCCCTCTTAATGGAGGTAAAACCCTACGTCCTGCTTGATTGTATTCTATGAGTATAGGGATTACAAGAGTTGATCTACCTCAAGATCGTAAAGGCTAAACCCTAGCTGTCTAGCCTATGAATATTCTGATAGCCTCTACGGACTAAACCCTCCGGTTTATATATACACCGGAGGGGCCTAGGGTTGTTTAGAGTCGGTTTACAAGGGAAGGAAATATTACATCCGGACACTCAACTTGCCATCCACGCATATAAGAGTCCCACCCGAACACGGGGGATGGTCTTCTGCCTTATCTTCACGGCCCATCAGTCCGGCCCATATCGAATAGGCCGGACACCTGAGGACCCCCAAATCCAGGACTCCCTCAGTAGCCCCCGAACTTCCCTTCAATGACGGTGTAGTATCCGGCTTATGTCTTCGGCTTTGCAAGGCGGGTTCTTCATCATACTCCGGATTGATGATAGTTTGGTCCTGACCTTCGTGTTCTGCCTTTATGATTCCTTCCTGTTGTTGCCTCGATTTCCGTGCGTCGGGTGAATGCGAACGGTCCATAATAATTTTTTGCAAATAAGACCCTCACCACACGGGCGGGGGGGGGGGGGGCATCTATATAAAGAGGTTAGATCCCCAAATGCCATCACATCGCGTAGAGATCATCAGAGCCAACCACTGAAAACTTCAAAGCATGGGCAGCGCTCCTAGCTCTGCTTCACGCCCTCATGGCCCTCAAGAGGGTGATTGGCGAAGCTGCTCAGTGTCTCACCTTCAGCTGAATCGACTTCAGACGCAAGGATATCTCCCACTCGCAGATCTAGTCTCTATACGGGCAGGATTGGCCTCGATTGGCAATGATGTGCTAGCAGAGAATTTCCCCAACCCCAACAAGGAGGAGAGGGTGTGCTTCATTTCATTTCTTCTACGAGGCTTAGGATTTCCGATCCACCCCTTTCTTAGAGGTCTATTGGAGTTCTACGGGATCCAGCTGCACAACCTCACACCAGGTTCTATCCTGCACATCTCTGGTTTTGTCGCTCTCTGCGAACTATTTTTAGGCTGCGAGGCTCATTTTGAACTATGGAGAAAGTTCTTTTGCCTTGTCCCTCGTCATCAAGGGGGTTCCATATTTGAAGTGGGCGGCGCCGAAGTATGGCGCATAGCGGGATCAGGTTACCCTGTTGGAACTCCCAATGAGGTATCACAAGAATGGTCTTTGGAATGGTTTTATATCGAGGACTTTCCCCTTTCGTACCCAGTTCGGCATGGACTCCCCGAATTTTCCAATGCTCCTTTGAAGAAATGCCTCAATTGGCGCCCCCGGAGTCCCAAGGAAGAAGATAGTGCGGAAGTGAAGAGGTTGGTCAGCAAGGTTAGATTACTTGCTCATTCCGAACTCTCGATAGTCGAAGTCATGGCTATTGCGATAAAGCGATGTATCCAGCCCCTCCAGTCCAGAGTGACCCCTTTATGGTGTTACAACGGGGAGGACGACGCATCTCATTATAGGCGTAAGGGCCCGGATACCCCAGCCGAACTGGCCATAATCCTGGCCAATCTTTATAAGGGGGAGAAAGAAGACTTCCTCCGTTTAAATTGCCGGGAAGGTTTTTCCATGTACAACCCCATTGAATGGGTAAGTTTTTGATTATCAGCACTGTTCTACCTTGTTATCGAGGCATGCTAATCAAATTGTTCTTATTGTCTTAAATCAGTCATGGAGGAAGGTGGTCGAGAATATTCATTGCCCCTCCCCTCAGCTAGAGGATTATGCACGCAATGAAGACCCCGGCTTCTGTGAGGATCCGGATATATACATAGAGTTTGATGATGGAGTATTTTATCAAGCGAGCCTTGATGGCTCGGAAGTGGCTATTACAGCCGACTACCCCCGCCTTTTCCCTTTCTCCATTGTAAGTATTCGGAAAGCTTCCTCAAAACAGGAGCCTCCAGTTACATCTCACCCATCACACTGAATTGTGCCTCGTAGGATCGGCGCTCAGCGAACCGCACTCCATCGAGAGCGGCCTCTAGGAAGGCAGCATCTACGCAGGGCGAGCGTTCAAAACGAAAGGAGCCCGGGAGCGCGGTCGAGCCCCCCCCCCTTTGTCAAAGAGGTATGTCCCTTGACATGTGCCTAAGCATGAGATCAAATTGTTATATTTCCCCTCCATCTTATTTCAGGAGGAGCACATGGCAAACCGTGGCCAAACGCCCTGCTAGCTGAGTATCAGCTAATCCAGCTCCGGGCTCGTCAACCAGGACGAGTGCTGATACAGAAGCAGTGCCAGATCCACCCCCTCATGAGGATTCGGATGACGTATACGTCATGAATTCTGAGGTGGAGAGCGTGATGAATCATCGATGACTAAAAGAGGCCATGCGTGCTCCGGTTTTTATTGAGCAGGAATTTACTACCCTCAGCTCCGTGGATGTATATATCCGAGCTGCCCAGGACGGACTTGCTGGAGTTACTCAACTATTTTCAAAGGATATGGAGGTAATAGTTTGTGCAAATTTAATAGACATATGCCAGTAGCCCCCGAGACTTGAAGCGGTTAGGCCAACCGATTTAAGGATCGTTATGACCGCAGGTTCTCAGAGAGAAGAACAACACGTTGTCCCAGGAGCTGAAAACGAGCCAAACAAAACTGAATGCCGCCACCTCAGAGCTTGAGGAAATGAAGAAAGCCACAATGACCGTTGATCAGAAGAACAAACTCGAGGAGGAAAAGGATAAACTAGCCGAAGAAATAAGGAGCTTAAAGGCTCAATTATCGGACGCACAAAAAGAGAATAAAAAGTTGAAATGCGGCATATTCGGTATGGCCTTTTGAACCATCCAAGGGATTTCATAGTATCCCATAATTTGGATAGTCATAATGCTATTGTTGCAGGTCTGTTAACCGGACGGCCTGAAGAAGAAGTGTCCGGATTTCGAGGCGACGTGCTAAAAGAGCTATCAGCGGTGCATGAGCAGGCCCGGAAAGCCATGAGAAGTATGTCCAAGGCCTTATGGCCGTCCGATGCCCCTCCAGAAAGTATGGAGGGTTGGCAAACCTGTTCAAAGGTGCCCGACGCCGTTTTGAGCTATGGAAAGCGTCAGCATGCCGAGAAGGTGCACGAGACGCATGGGCGATGGTGAAAACACGCTACACCGAGCTCGATCCGAATCATATGGCCCGGGTTGGTCCTCGGGGATCCGACGGAAAAGAGATTCCCGTGAACCTGGTGTATGACCAAGTGAAGATAGCTGCAAAATACTCGCAATAAGACTGTAGCTTAGACAATCTTATAGATAAAATAGATAAAGAGTAGGCGTCCGATTCGATGTAACCATGTACTTTATCATCGAACTTATCTCCAGCCGAACTTGTTAAAATTTGTCATCGCAGGCCTTCGGCTTCAACCTCCGAACCGAGAAGTTGGAGTGTTTCTGGATACCATGTTTGAATGTAATAAACATTCATTATGTCCGGAAACTAGGCAATCCGGTCATATTGCTCGAACAGACAAAATTTGTTCAGGGAGTTATGTTATATTACTATGTTACGTAAGAAACATCTTCCAGGGAAAATAGTTCCATTAAGGGTTCCTTTCCTTGGGTCGGCAGGCCGAACTATGCGTGCCTAGGCTTTGATCCGGAAGATAGGATTGCGGGTAGCCTGTCCCGTATTTATTAGAAAATTTTCATAAATAGTCTATCGTTGCTTGCCGACCAATTATTCTCTTAAGAACGCTAGCTTTCGGCTTCACCCTTCTGAGGTACAGATCCGGATTACCCGGTTGTAACAATCGCAGAGGTGCTCCCTTTACACCCTAGTCGAACAATTGGGAATGTAGGGTATAAACACAGGAGCGAGGCAACCCAGCTTGGCAAAAACTTAAGTCATAGAGGTGCATATAATGGCAAAAAGTGTATATAACAAACGACATAAACAATGTAAGCCACAAGCTTTTAGTAATAAGCTTCGTCAAAGAAACCCCAGTCATAGTGGGGTGTATACATTTAAAGATGTGTACCCCTAATAGTTCGGCATATCCGAACATACCCTGGGATATAGAAAAGGAAAAAATAAAAAGAAGAGGAGAAAAAGGGAACCTAGAAAAAATAAAAAGGATGCGGCCGAACTACCCGTAGAATCGTCGGAGCCGAGCAGCGTTCCATGGATTCGGCTCAAGGCGATTATCCGATGCATTACGAAGGCGATAGGCTCCTCCAGTGAGAACTTCATCTATAATGAAGGGACCCTCCCATCTTGGTTTGAGCTTATCCTTTTTCTTCTCTAGGAGACGCAAGACGAGTTCGCCGACGTTATAAGTCTTAGCCCGCACTTCTCTGCTTTGGTATCGCCTAGCCTGTTGTTGATAAAATGCGGAACGGGCTCGTGCAATATCACGCTCCTCTTCAAGGCCGTCTAGGTCGTCCTGCCGATCGAGCTCGGCTTCTCTCTCTTCGTACATGCGCACTCGAGGTGAGTCATGAATAATGTCGCAGGGCAAGACAGCTTCTGCGCCGTACACCATGAAAAAAGGTGTGTATCCGGTTGTTCGATTAGGTGTAGTCCACAGCCCCCATAGCACGGAATCGAGTTCCTCAACCCAGTGCTTATCTGACTCCCGTAGGGAGCGCACCAGTTTGGGTTTAATGCCGCTCATTATCAGGCCATTGGTCCGTTCAACCTGACCGTTTGTTTGAGGGTGGTAGACGGATGCATAGTCGAGTTTAATGCCCAAGTTAGCACACCAGTTTTTCACCTCATCGGCTGTAAAATTAGAGCTATTATCAGTGACGATGCTGTGTGGGACACCATAACGGTGTACCACGCCGGATATAAAGTCGATCACTGGCCCTGCTTCAGCCATTTTTACTGGTTTGGCCTCTATCCACTTAGTGAATTTATCCACCATAACCAGCAAATATTTCTTCTTGTGGCTTCCTCCTTTATGGGGTCCGACCATATCGAGCCCCCAGACCACGAAGGGCCATGTAATGGGGATTGTTCTTAATGCAGTGGGAGGCATATGACTTTTATTGGCGAAAAGCTGACATCCCACACAACGTTGGACAAGGGCTTGTGCGTCTTCTCGGGCCGTTGGCCAGAAAAATCCTGTCCGGAAGGCCTTACTTATGAGGGCCCGAGCTGCGGCGTGATGGCCACCCAGACCAACATGTATTTCAGCCAAGAGTTGCCGTCCCTCCTCTTCGGAGATGCACCTTTGGAGGACTTCTGTAGGGCTTTTCTTGTACAGTTCACCCTCGTGAACTTTGTAGGCTTTAGAGCGCCGAACAATGCAACGAGCCTTGTTTTGATCATCAGGAAGCTCCTGCCTATTAAGATAGGCCAGGAAGGGTTCGGTCCATGGAGCAATAACATCCATGATCTGATGAGCAGAGGGAGTTACTTCGGTATCCGAAACCCCGATGATGTCTGTATTATGTTCGGCTGACGCGGGCGTGATCAGGCCAGTACTGGCGTCTCCTCTCTCATCCTGCCATACCACGGATGGCTTGAAGAGCCTTTCCACAAAGGTGTTGCGCGGGACGGGATCGCGCTTGGCGCCCATTCGAGCGAGTATGTCTGCTGCCTGATTACTGTCTCGAGTGACGTGATGAAATTCAAGCCCCTCGAACCAGGCCGATATTTTTAGTACGTCGTTGCGATATGCCTCCATTTTTGGATCTTTTGCATTGAACTCTCCATTTACCTGAGATATTGCGAGGTTTGAATCGCCGCGCACCTCTAGGCGTTATATGCCCATGGAGACAGCCATGCGGAGACCGTGTAGAAGTGCCTCATATTCGGCTGCGTTATTGGAATCCGTATACATGATTTGCAGCACGTAGCGGACTGTGTCCCCCATAGGGGATGTCAGGATGACACCAGCCCCCGGTCTGGCTAGCATTTTAGAGCCGTCGAAGTACATGATCCAGTTGGAGTATGAACTGTACTCTTTAGGGAGCTCGGCTTCCGTCCACTCGGCGACGAAGTCGGCTAGCACCTGAGATTTAATAGCTCGGCGTGGCTTGTATGTTATCTCAAATGGTAAGAGCTCGATGGCCCATTTAGCTATGTGGCCGGTCGCATCCCTGTTGTTTATAATGTCGTTGAGTGGTACTTTGGATGCTACCATGATCGAGCACTCTTGAAAATAATGCCGGAGTTTTCAGGATGCCATGAAGACCGCGTAAGCTATCATTTGGTAATGAGGGTATCGGGATTTGCATTGTGTAAGGACCGCTGATACATAGTACATTGGTTTATGGATGGGGAATTTATGTCCCTCTTCCCCTCGTTCGACGATGAGTACATCGCTCACTACTTGGTGAGTTGCGGATATATAAAGCAGCATAGGCTCGCCAACACTTGGGGTGGCTAGGATTGGGTTACCTGCTAATAAGGTTTTTATTTCTTCCAATCCGGCTATGCCCGCATCCGTCCATTCAAAGTTGTCGGTGCGTCTAAGCAACCTGTAAAGTGGTAATGCTTTTCCCCCCGATCTGGAGATGAAGCGGCTCAAAGCCGCTACGCACCCTGCTAATTTTTGGACCTGCTTTCAGTCTGTTGGTATAGCCAATTGCGACAAGGCTCGGATTTTAGCTGGGTTTGCTTCAATTCCTCTATGGGAGACGATGAATCCTAATAGCTTTCCGGCTGGAACGCCGAAGACGCATTTTTCCGGATTGAGCCGTATGTCGTATGTTCGGAGGTTGTCAAATGTGAGGTGGAGATCGTCCACCAATGATTCGACATGTTTGGTCTTTATGACCACGTCGTCCACATATGCTTCTACCGTCTTGCCGATTTGTTTTTCCAAGCATGTTTGAATCATGCGTTGGTAAGTAGCACCAGCATTTTTAAGACCAAAAGGCATAGTGTTGAAGCAGAAAGGTCCATACGGGGTGATAAACGCCGTTGCGGCCTGGTCGGATTCCTTCATTTTAATCTGATGGTATCCGGAGTAAGCGTCGAGGAAACACAATGAGTCGTGTCCCACGGTCGCATCAATAATCTGGTCAATGCGGGGCAATGAAAAAGGGTCTTTAGGGCAAGCCTTATTGAGGTCTTTGAAGTCGACACAAAGGCGCCAAGATTTATCCTTCTTCGGCACCATGACCAAGTTGGCTAGCCAATCCGGGTGTTTAATTTCTCTGATGAACCCGGCCTCGAGTAGCTTGGCTAGCTCCTCCGCCATAGCTTGTCGTTTGGGTTCGGAAAATCGCCGTAGCGTTTGCTTGACTGGCTTGTACCCCTTAATTAGGTTGAGGCTATGTTCGGCCAGTCTGCGTGGGATCCCGGGCATGTCCGAAGGGTGCCAGGCAAAGATATCCCAATTTTCACGTAGAAATGCGCGTAGGGCGGCGTCTACCGTTGGATCCAGCTGTGCTCCGATGGACGCTGTTTTGTTAGGATCTGTCGGGTGCACTTGAAATTTAACTATTTCATCTGCTGGCTTGAAAGATGTGGATTTAGGTCTCTTATCAAGAATCACATCATCCTTGTCCACCGTGGATCGCAGGGTGGTTAGTTCTTCGGCCACAAGGGCTTCGGATAGTGCCTCAAGGGCCAAGGATGCGGTTTTGTTTTCGGCGCGGAGTGCTTTATCCGGATCACTCGTAACTATGATTATTCCATTGGGCCCTGGCATTTTGAGCTTCATATACCCGTAGTGGGGTATGGCTTGGAAGCGTGAGAAAGCATCCCGCCCTAAAAGGGCGTGATATCCGCTATTGAAGGGAGCCACGTGGAAGAGCAACTCTTCGGACCTGTAATTCTCCGGCGTGCCGAATACTACATCAAGTTTGATTTTCCTCGAACATCGTGCTTCTCGACTGGGGATGATGCCTCGAAAGGTGGTACTGCTTTGCTCAATGCGTGTTCTGTCAATATGTATTTTGTCAAGCGTGTCCTCGTAGATGAGGTTAAGCCCACTGCCACCGTCCATGAGCACTTTGGTAAGTCGGAAGCCGTCCACAATTGGGTTTAGAACCAGGGCGGTGGGTTTCCGGACTGATCGGGCCCTTGGTTCGTCGTCAGCAGTGAAGGTTATTGCCGCGTCGTTCCATGGGCTCATTGTGGTTACTTGGTGAATTTCGGCGAGGTCGCAGAGCGCCCTCTTACGTCGATTATTTGAATAGAAAGTCTCAAAGACTGTATAGACGTTGAGATCGTCATCCTCCGGAGAATGCTTCTATGGAGTAGTGGTGGTGAGGATGGCCTCGCCACTTTTAGCCACTTGCCGGAGTACCCAACATGCCCGAAGGCTGTGAGTTGGTTCGATGATCGGCGTCACGTGTATCTGACAAGGTTTGTTGAGGAGTTCATCAAGAATGGACCTGTATGCCGCAAAGGGTTTGTTTTTCTTGCCGACGGGCTTATGACCGGATGCCTCGTAAGGGTGTACACATTTTGCCCGGGCAGTGCACTGCTTAAAGGAAGCAGGTTCCAATTGGGTTTTTTGGGCCTTCCATATGCTTTCCATCACGCAGTACTTTCGTACTACGTGCGATAATTTTGTGAAACTCTGTATGCGACGGCGGTCGAGGGCATTCCGAATTCCCTCATCGATGCAATTGCGATGAAAGACCGAGACTGCATCATCGTCGCAGCAATCTTTAATCTTGTTTTTGACATGTAGGAACCTGGCCCAAAAGTGATGGACCGTTTCCTGAGGTTGTTGCCGTACATACATCAGGTCATATATGTCTGGAGGGCCTGAATTACTTGGAGAGTATTGATTGTGGTGGGTGGGTGGGCTAAAACTTGAATCCCGACCCAAAATTGTGTCCGGAGCTTGTAAAATCTCCGAGGTCATCGGTTCGGGTCCGGGAAGGTCCAAGTGCTCCCCGGACCCTAAGTCCAACCCTGAGTTCGGGGGATGCGAAGTCTCATCCACGGGAAGGGTATCTGGTTCAATAGATCCGAACATAGCTGGTTTTCAACTTAGGGGAAGAAGCGTTTTCGGCTCGTTCCTCGACGACCGCCACCAGGTGAGTGATCGGCGGGAGATTAATTTCCCTCTGGTCGGGTTTAAGCCCAATCCGATCATAATCCGTTGAAAGCCCCAAGGCGGCGATGCGATCTAGCAGCTCGTTTAAGGACGAGATATTTGCCGGATCCATCTTTTCGGAGTGTTTTAGACCGATGCGGAGGTGATGTTTGGCGATCGCGGGGGATGTCGTCGGCTTGAGGGCCGTGTGGGCATCCACGGTGAAACCGCCGAGCTGGAGGACCTGTCCTGAAGTCAGGCTCCATCCAGAAGTGATATCGTTGTTGATGACAAGGCGAGCCATAGATCGCTTTTCGTGACTGCACAATGGAGCTCTCAATGAAAACACCAATGTCGGTTTCAAAACCGGCAGATCTCGGGTAGGGGGCCCAAGCTGTGAGTCTGAGGATCTATGGTAACAAGGGACAATGGGGACATGATGTTTACCCAGGTTTGGGCCCTCTTAATGGAGGTAAAACCCTACATCCTGCTTGATTGTATTCGATGAGTATAGGGGTTACAAGAGTTGATCAACCTCGAGATCATAAAGGCTAAACCCTAGCTGTCTAGCTTATGAATATTCTGATAGCCTCTACGGACTAAACCCTCCGGTTTATATATACACCGAAGGGGCCTAGGGTTGTTTAGAGTCAGTTTACAAGGGAAGGAAATATAACATCCAGACACTCAACTTGCCGTCCACGCATATAAGAGTCCCACCCGAACACGGGGGATGGTCTTCTGCCTTATCTTCACGGCCCATCAGTCCGGCCCATATCGAATAGGCCGGAAACCTGAGGACCCCCAAATCCAGGACTCCCTCAGTCACCTCGGGACTCTTCTGGCCCAACTTCGATGCTCCGTGGGTCTGTTCTGGTCCATAAAAAATCACCGTAAATTTTCAGCTCGTTTGGACTCCGTTTGATATTCCTTTTATGTAAAACTCAAAAAACAAGGAAAAAACAGAAACTGGCACTGGGCTCTAGGTTAATAGGTTAGTCCCAAAGATAATATAAAATAGCATATTAATCCATATAAAACATCCAAAACAGATAATATAATAGCATGGAACAATAAAAAATTATAGATATGTTGGAGACGTATCAAGCATCCCCAAGCTTAATTCCTGCTCGTCCTCGAGTAGGTAAATGATAAAAACAGAATTTTTGATGTGGAATGCTATCTAACATAGTTATCCATGTAATTTTCTTTATTGTGGCATGAATATTCAGATCCATAAGATTCAAAACAAAATTTTAATATTGACATAAAAACAATAATACTTCAAGCATACTAATAAAGCAACCATGTCTTCTCAAAATAACATGGCCAAAGAAGTTATCCCTACAAAATCATATAGTCTGGCTATGCTCCATCTTCATCACACAAAGTATTAAATCATGCACAACCCCGATGACAAGCCAAGCAATTGTTTCATACTTTTGATGTTCTCAAACTTTTTCAACTTTCACGCAATACAAGCGTGAGCCATGGATATAGCACTATGGGTGGAATAGAATATGGTGGTTGTGGAGAAGACAAAAAGAAGGAGATAGTCTCACATCAACTAGGCAAATTAATGGGCTATGGAGATGCCCATCAATTGATATCGATGCAAGTGAGTAGGGATTTCCATGCAATGGATGCACTAGAGCTATAAGTGTATGAAAGCTCAAAAAGAAACTAAGTGGGTGTGCATCTAACTTGCTTGCTCACGAAGACCTAGGGCAATTTGAGGAAGCCCATCATTGGAATATACAAGCTAAGTTCTATAAGGAAAAATTCCCACTAGTATATGAAAGTGACAAAATAGGAGACTCTCTATTATGAAGATCATGGTGCTACTTTGAAGCACAAGTGTGGAAAAAGGATAGTAACATTGTCCCTTCTCTCTTTTTCTCTTATTTTTTTTATTTTCTCTTTTTTTGGGCTCTTTGGCCTCTCTTTTTTATTTTGGGCTCTTTGGCCTCTTTTTATTTTTTGTAAAGTCCGGAGACTCATCCCAACTTGTGAGGGAATCATAGCTTCCATCATCCTTTCCTCACATGGGACAATGCTCTAATAATGATGATCATCACAGTTTTATTTACTTACAACTCAAGAATTACAACTCGATACTAGAACAAAATATATGACTCTATATGAATGCCTCCGGCGGTGTACAGGGATGTGCAATGATTAAGAGTGACATGTATAAAAAATATGAACGATGGCCTTACCACAAATACTATGCCAACTACATGATCATGGAAAGCAATATGACAACGATGAAGTGTAGCGACCCGACCCGAATGGATCGAAGTCTCTTTGTTTAAGTGTCATCCCTGGATCAGTATGCTGACACACACAGTACTCGAGGATTTATAACAGAGGTAAATCACATGTATAAAGTAACGTAAATACTATTACCTCAATCCATATAGCGGAAGTAACAACAAGGTTGTGGATTCCCATCAACACCAACGGCAAAGTTGAGTGTAGAAATCGTAACCCTAACGTATCACTTACTCGTCGTAAGAATTCCTGCAACATGAGACGTTGCAGCCATGTAGGTCAGTACATTGAATGTACTGGCAAATTCACACCATAGGATAATGATGAACAATATCTACCACTACATGCATATTTGGCTGGTGGAGGCTCTAGGTTTAACATGATTTTGCGAAAAGCTAATTTTTTCCTACAATAAAGGAATTTATTTTATTTAACTATCATGGTGGTTGTTAAACATTGAGAAGGTAAATCCCCCTCTCAACCCCAATTAAAAGTAATCGTTAAACCCGACAAATTAATTTAGAGTGATGAGATCAATATGATAATCCAAGAACCAGATACTCAAGATGTCCATAACCGGGGACACGGCTAATCATGATTAGTTTGTACACTCTGCAGAGGTTTGCGCACTTTTCCCCACAAGACTCGATCTCCTCCGTTGGATTTCTCGCACTACATGGTGTTTGAGAAACGGATGACCGAGACACAGTCTTTCAGAAACATTTACTCTTTACTCTGGGTAGACAGTTACACCTACTTTCCCCTACATCTGCTAGCCTACCACTGAAAGAGGTCATGCAACATACTCAACTATGCTAGAGCCCATAATAGCTTGTGGCTGCACATGGAAGTTTCTAGCATGAATAATCTTATGATCCCTTTGAGCCTGGGTGGAGAACCATAGGAGGATCACACGGTATAACCCCGGGATCTCCTAGGACAACACTGGTATATCCCCAGGTGTCTGGGCAAGCCACTGGTATATCCCCAGGGTGCCCCAACCAATCCACCCAGATGTGTATTAAAGTAGCCACCTTAAGTTAACCATTAATTAACAATCTCACATCTGTCATGGATACACTCAAAACCCAATCCACGTCTACGAGCATAGCATGGCAATATAAGCATAGCGTAGAAGTAACTCCCAAGGGTTTGATATTAAAAAAAGGTAATAGGTTCTACCTCATCATCTACTTCCTAATACCCACAAGTTAATCACATCCTAATCATGCAGTGTTTGAGGATTGTAACTAATGCATAAAAATTGGGTAATAAGGAAGTATGATCAAAGTGTGAACTTGCCTTGTACTGTTGATGAAGATCCTTCGCACTCATAATTCCTGATAGTCGTCACACTCCGTTCAATCTAACATGAGCAAGCAATTGCATACATAAGCATTCATGCAAAAGAATCGAAGAAAAGATCTCGAAAAACTTCGAAAACTAGCAATTAACTCTTGCAACAGAAACTAATTTCTAACAGTACCAAAATTGGGTGGATTTGGTCTTATCAGAAAGTTTAGGTCAAGAGCTTCAATTAGCAAAAAGAATCAATTAAATCGGAGTTACGAAACTCAAGTTATAGCCAAAACAAGTTTGAATATGAATCTGAACAAATTTTGAAATTTTGAAAGTTGCAAAAAGTGTATTGGATAGATTCACTAGATAGGTGGAGTCTAGACGAAAATGTAGACGTTGGTTTCGTCTAATTTGGATGAACGAGTAAAAAGTTATGGCTATTTAAAAAATCAGGGTCAAGCTGTTTTACGAAGAAAAAGAGCTATGACTAAAAAAATTCTAGTGCTAAAATGTAAATACAAGGACTAATTTATAAATCTAATTATTCTACCGTACTAGTCTAGAAATAATAAGCTACGGGAGTATATAAAAAAAATACGAAGAAAGATACCTTTATAAGGTAGAGAAAAGACGACTTCTGAGAGAGAAGACAACTTTCAGATGTCCCGCCGGAGAGAAGAAAAATATTTTTATTTAGTGAATCTAGTCAAACCAAAATATATTGATTTAACCCGAATCGGATGATTTTTGGAGGCTCTATGGGTCTATATTTATAGGTGGAAAGGAGGCTTAGAGGTCAAAGGCTAGGCAATGTGGGACTAAACGTAAACAAAAGGCAGACGAAAGATATAGGAAAAACAAAAAAAAGAAACGACGCGGCATGGGCCTTCGGCCGGCCTGCCCGTGTGCGCGCATGTGTGCGTGCGCAGAGTTTTTTTTTTAAACAGAAAATAAATAAATTGAAGGACAACCGGAAAAATAATATAGCCCGACCTGCTGGCTATGTTGCGCACGCTGGCGAAGGATAGCAGTCGGTCGCTCGTACAGTTTTTTTTTTAGAATAAAAGCAAAAAAAGGTAAACGGAAAATAAAAAAAAATTTCATAGTCATATTATATATCAAAATTTTCAGAAAAAGATTTCCTAAAAGATGCACATATTTTCAGAGGCAAATAAATTCCACAAAAATTTAAATAAAGCAAACAGTGCTTCTGGTTCATTTAAAAATCAAATAAAAATATTTTAAAATACCAAAATAATTTCAAATTTATTTCTCTCTATTTTTATACTGTAGGGAATCATTTTACCCTAATTTCCATATATTTTATTTTTGAAGAAAAATAATTTGAATAAAACCCAAATAACTCCAAATTGAAAATGGTTTTTCAAAATACCTTCAAAGGGACTTTAAATTTTGATTCTTTGAAACTTCCAACTCATATTTCATACGATTTGAAGAAGTCATTTTATCTTCTCTCATGAAAATCATTGAGTTGCATAAAGTTTCTGAATTTGCAATATTTTCAAATGAAATTCAAATCTTTTCGAAACCCCTTTTAAAATAGAAGAAGTCATGTTATCTTCACTCTAGGGTTTGTAATGAAATAAATTTGAATTCAAGGAAATCATAAATGCAAGGTGAAAGTTTTGGGAAAGTCATTTTATTCCCTCTCATTCAACTTTCAAAAAGTTTCCAAATTTCACTCAATTTCACACAAGCAACCACACCACAATCAAACAAACAATCTAAACTATTTATTTAATATAACATTCCAAAATTTAGAATTTTGGGACGTTACATGAAGCGTGTCATAATAAACGGAACGGTGGAAGTTGCATGGCAATATATCTCGGAATGACTATGGAAATGCCATAATAGGTAGGTATGGTGGCTGTTTTGAGGAAGGGTATATGGTGGGTGTAATGCACCGGCGAAAATTGCGCGGTACTAGAGAGGCTAGCAATGGTGGAAGGGTGAGAGTGCGTATAATCCGTGGACTCAACATTAGTCATAAAGAACTCACATACTTATTGCAAAAATTTATTAGTCTATTCATCGAAACAAAGTACTACACGCATGCTCCTAGGGGGATAGATTGGTAGGAAAAGACCATCGCTCGTCCCCGACCGCCACTCATAAGGAAGACAATCAATAAATAAATCATGCTCCGACTTCATCACATAATGGTTCACCATACGTGCATGCTACGGGAATCACAAACTTTAACACAAGTATTTCTACCAATCCATAACTACTCACTAGCATGACTCTAATATCACCATCTTTATATCTCAAAACAATCATAAGGAATCAAACTTCTCATAGTATTCAACACTCTTTATATGAAAGTTTTTATTATATCCCTCTTGGATGCCCATCATATTAGAACTAAATTCATAACCTAAGCAAATTACCATGCTGTTTAAAGACTCTCAAAATAATATAAGTGAATCATGAGAGTTCATCAATTTCTTCAAAATAAAACCACCGCCGTGCTCTAAAAAGATATAAGTGAAGCACATAGGGTATTCTAATAAATTCACGATTAATGTGTGTCCCTCTCAAAAGGTGTGTACAACAAGGATGATTGTGGCAAACTAAAAAGCAAAGACTCATATCATACAAGACGCTCCAAGCAAAACACATATCATGTGGTGAATAAAAATATAGCCTCAAGTAAATTTACCGATGGATTGAAGACGAAAGAGGGGATGCCATCCGGGGCATCCCCAAGCTTAGATGCTTGGTTGCCCTTGAATATTATCTTGGGGTGCCTTCGGCATCCCCAAGCTTAGGCTCTGACCACTCCTTATTCCATAGTCCATCAAATCTTTACCCAAAACTTGAAAACTTCACAACACAAAACTCAACAGAAAACTCGTAAGCTCCGTTAGTATAATAAAGCAAATCACCACTTAGGTACTTTTGTGAACTCATTATAAATTTGTATTGGTGTTATATCTACTGTATTCCAACTTCTCCATGGTTCATACCCTCCGATACTACCCATAGATTCATCAAAATAAGCAAACAACAGAATGAAAACAGAATCTGTCAAAAACAGAACACTTTGTAGTAATTTGGAAACTTCATATACTTCTGTGACTCCAAAAATTATGAAAAATTAGGACAATCTAGGAAATTTGTATATCAATAATGTGTAAGAAAATTCAGAATTTTATTGCACTCTAGTGAATTTAAACAATTCTATGACTGGAAGCAAATGTTTCTATTGTTGCACAGAATCAAGTCAACTATCATCCACACTATCCCAAAGGCTTTACTTGGCACTTTATTGAAACAAAAGCTATAAAACATGATTATTACAGTAGCTTAATCATGTGGACACACAAAAACAATAGGTATAAGTATTGGGTTGTCTCCCAACAAGCGCTTTTCTTTAATGCATTTTTAGCGAGGCATGATGATTTCAATGATGCTCACATAAAAGATAAGAATTGAAACATAATGGGAGCATCATGAAGCATATGACTAGTGTATTTAAGCCTAACCCACTTCCTATGCATAGGGATTTTGTGAGCAAACAATTTTTGAGAGCAAGAATCAACTAGCATAGGAAGGCAAAACAAGCATGACTTCAAAACTTTCAACACATAGAGAGGAAACTTGAGATTATTGAAATATGTAAAAGCATATATTCCTTTCTCATAATAATTTTTAGTAGCATCATGAATGAATTCAACAATATAACTATCACATAAAGCATTCTTTTATGATTCATAAGCATAGGAATTTTACTACTCACCACATAAGCAACATTCTTCTCATTCATAATAGTGGGAGCAAAATCAACAAAATAACTATCATGAGATACTTGATTCACATAATCAATTTTAGCATGACAAGTTTCATGGATATCATTACTCTTTATAGCATACAAGTCATCACAATAATCATCATAGATAGCAAGTTTTTTCTCATAATAATCAATTGGAACCTCTTCCAAAATAGTGGATTCGTCATTAAATAAAGTCATGACCTCTCCAAATCCACTTTCATCAATATAATCATCATATATAGGAGGCATGCTTTCATCATAACAAATTTGCACATCAAAACTTGGGGGACTAAAAATATCATCTTCATCAAACATAGCATCCCCAAGCTTATGGCTTTGCATATCATTAGCATCATGGATATTCAAAGAGTTCATTCTAATAACATTGCAATCATGCTCATCATTCAAGGATTTAGTGCCAAAGATTTTATTGACTTCTTCTTCTTCTTCTAACACTTGAGCACAATTTTCCTTTCCATAATTTTCACGAAAGACGTTAAAAAGATGAAGCATATGAGGCTACCTCAATTCCATTTTTTGTAGTTTTCTTTTATAGACTAAACTAGTGATAAAACAAGAAACTAAAAGATTCAATTGCAAGATCTAATGATATACCCTCAAGCACTCACCTCCCCGGCAACGGCGCCAGAAAAGAGCTTGATGTCTACTACGCAACCTTCTTCTTGTAGACTCGTGTTGGGCCTCCAAGCGTAGAGTTTTGTAGGACAGTAGCAAATTTTCCTCAAGTGGATGACCTAAGGTTTATCAATCCATGGGAGGCGTAGGATGAAGATGGTCTCTCTCAAACAACCCTGCAACCAAATAACAAAGAGTCTCTTGTGTCCCCAACACACCCAATACAATGGTAAATTGTATAGGTGCACTAGTTCGGCGAAGAGATGGTGATACAAGTGCAATATGGATGGTAGATATAGGTTTTTGTAATCTGAAAATATATAAATAGCAAGGTAACTAGTAACAAAAGTGAGCAAAAACGGTATTGCAATGCTTGAAAACAAGGCCTAGGGTTCATACTTTCACTAGTGCAAAGTCTCTCAACAATGATAACATAATTGGATCACATAACAACCCCTCAACGTGCAACAAAGAGTCACTCCAAAGTTTCTATCAGAGAACGTAGGACGAAAACGTGCGTCAACCCCTATGCATAGATTACCACAATGTCACCTCGGGAATCCGCTAGTTGAGTGCCAAAACATATATCAAGTGAATCAATAGAACATCCCATTGTCACCACAGATATCCCATCGCAAGACATACATCAAGTGTTCTCAAATCCAATACTCAATCCAACATAACAAAACCTCAAAGCGCAAAACTCAATTCATCACAAGAAGGTAGAGGGGGAAGAACACCATATGATCCAACTATAATAACAAAGCTCGTGATACATCAAGATCGTGCCAAATCAAGAACACGAGAGAGAGATCAAACACATAGCTACTGGTACATACCCTCAGCCCCGAGGGTGAACTACTCCCTCCTCATCATGGAGACCGTCGGGATGATGAAGATGGCCTCTGGTGATGGTTTCCCCCTCCGGCAGGGTGCCGGAATGGGCTCCCGATTGGTTTTTCGTGGCTACAGAGGCTTGCGGCGGCGGAACTTTCAATCTATGTTTCTTTTCAGAGGTTTCTATATTTATAGGAATTTTCCCAAATCTTAGGATCTTGCCACTCCTTATTCCATAGTCCATCAAATCTTTACCCAAAACTTGAAAACTTCAAACACAAAACTCAACGAAAACTCGTAAGTCCGTTAGTTAATAAAGCAAATCACCACTTAGGTACTGTTGTGAACTCATATAAATTGTATTGGTGTTATATTACTGTTATTCCAACTTCTCCATGTTCAAACCCTCTGGTTCCCGAGGAGCCCACAAGCCAGGGGGTGCGCCCCTAGGCTTGTGGTCGCCTCGGGACTCTTCTGGCCCAACTTGATGCTCCATGGGTCTCTTCTGGTCTGTAAAAAATCACCGTAAATTTTCAGCTCATTTGGACTCCGTTTGATATTCCTTTTCTGTAAAACTCAAAAACAAGGAAAAAACAGAAACTGGCACTGGGCTCTAGGTTAATAGGTTAGTCCCAAAAACAATATAAAATAACATATTAATGCATATAAAACATCCAAGACAGATAATATAATAGCATGGAACAATAAAAAATTATATATACGTTGGAGGCGTATCAAGCATCCCCAAGCTTAATTCCTGCTCGTCCTCGAGTAGGTAAATGATAAAAACAAATTTTTTGATGTGGAATGCTATCTAACATATTTATCCATGTAATTTTCTTTATTGTGGCATGAATATTCAGATGCATAAGATTCAAAACAAAATTTTAATATTGACATAAAAACAATTATACTTCAAGTATACTAATAAAGCAATCATGTCTTCTCAAAATAACATGGCCAAAGAAAGTTATCCCTACAAAATCATATAGTCTGGCTATGCTCCATCTTCATCACACAAAGTATTAAATCATGCACAACCCCGATGACAAGCCAAGCAATTGTTTCATACTTTTGATGTTCTCAAACTTTTTCAACTTTCACGCAATACATGAGAGTGAGCCATCGATATAGTACTATGGGTGGAATAGAATATGGTGGTTGTGGAGAATACAAAAAGAAGGAGATAGTCTCACATCAACTAGGCAAATTAATGGGATATGGAGATGCCCATCAATTGATATCGAAGCAAGTGAGTAGGGATTGCCATGCAATGGATGCACTAGAGCTATAAGTGTATGAAAGCTCAAAAAGAAACTAAGTGGGTGTGCATCTAACTTGCTTGCTCACGAAGACCTAGGGCAATTTGAGGAAGCCCATCATTGGAATATACAAGCTAAGTTATATAAGGAAAAATTCCCACTAGTATATGAAAGTGACAAAATAGGAGACTCTCTATTATGAAGATCATGGTGCTACTTTGAAGCACAAGTGTGGAAAAAGGATAGTAACATTGTCCCTTCTCTCTTTTTCTCTCATTTTTTTATTCTCTTTTTTTTTTGGGCTCTTTGGCCTCTCTTTTTTATTTTGGGCTCTTTGGCCTCTTTTTATTTTTTGTAAAGTCCGGAGACTCATCCCAACTTGTGAGGGAATCATAGCTTCCATCAGCCTTTCCTCACATGGGACAATGCTCTAATAATGATGATCATCACACTTTTATTTACTTACAACTCAAGAATTACAACTCGATACTAGAACAAAAGATATGGCTCTATATGAATGCCTCTGGCGGTGTACCGGGATGTGCAATGATTAAGAGTAACATGTATAAAAAATATGAACAGTGGCCTTGCCACAAATACTATGCCAACTACATGATCATGCAAAGCAATATGACAATGATGAAGCGTATCATAATAAATGGAACGGTGGAAGTTGCATGGCAATACATCTCGGAATGGCTATGGAAATGCCATAATAGGTAGGTATGGTGGCTGTTTTGAGGAAGGGTATATGGTGGGTGTAATGCACCGGAGAAAATTGCGCGGTACTAAAGAGGCTAGCAATGGTGGAAGGGTGAGAGTGCGTATAATCCATGGACTCAACATTAGTCATAAAGAACTCACATACTTATTGCAAAAATTTATTAGTCATCGAAACAAAGTACTACACGCATGCTCCTAGGGGGATAGATCGGTAGGAAAAGACCATCACTCGTCCCCAACCGCCACTCATAAGGAAGACAATCAATAAATAAATCATGCTCCGACTTCATCACATAATGGTTCACCATACATGCATGCTACGGGAATCACAAACTTTAACACAAGTATTTCTACCAATCCACAACTACTCACTAGCATGACTCTAATATCACCATCTTTTTATCTCAAAACAATCATAAGGAATCAAACTTCTCATAGTATTCAACGCTCTTTATATGAAAGTTTTTATTATATCCCTCTTGGATGCCCATCATATTAGAACTAAATTCATAACCTAAGAAAATTACCATGCTGTTTAAATACTCTCAAAATAATTTAAGTGAAGCAAGAGAGTTCATCAATTTCTTCAAAATAAAACCACCGCCGTGCTCTAAAAAGATATAAGTGAAGCACATAGGGTATTCTAATAAATTCACGATTCATGTGTGTCCCTCTCAAAAGGTGTGTACAGCAAGGATGATTGTGGCAAACTAAAAAGCAAAGACTTATATCATACAAGACGCTCCAAGCAAAACACATATCATGTGGTGAATAAAAATATAGCCTCAAGTAAGTTTACCGATGGATTGAAGACGAAAGAGGGGATGCCATCCGGGGCATCCCCAAGCTTAGATGCTTTTTTGTCCTTGAATATTATCTTGGGGTGCCTTGGGCATCCCCAATCTTAGGATCTTGCCACTCCTTATTCCATAGTCCATCAAATCTTTACCCAAAACTTGAAAACTTCACAACACAAAACTCAACAGAAAACTCGTAAGCTCCGTTAGTATAATAAAGCAAATCACCACTTAGGTACTGTTGTGAACTCATTATAAATTTGTATTGGTGTTATATATACTGTATTCCAACTTCTCCATTGTTCAAACCCTCTGATACTACCCATAGATTCATCAAAATAAGCAAACAACACAATGAAAACAGAATCTGTCAAAAACAGAACAATCTGTAGTAATCTGGAACTGTGTATACTTCTGTAACTCTAAAACTTCTGAAAAAATAGGACAATCTAGGAAATTTGTATATCAATAATGTGTAAGAAAATTCAGAATTTTATCGCACTCCAGTGAATTTAAACAATTCTGTGACTGGAAGCAAATGTTTCTGGTTTTGCACAGAATCAAGTCAACTATCATCCACACTATCCCAAAGGCTTTACTTGGAACTTTATTGAAACAAAAGCTATAAAACATGATTATTACAGTAGCTTAATCATGTGGACACACAAAAACAATAGGTATAAGTATTGGGTTGTCTCCCAACAAGTGCTTTTCTTTAATGCCTTTTTAGCGAGGCATGATGATTTCAATGATGCTCACATAAAATATAAGAATTGAAACATAATGGGAGCATCATGAAGCATATGACTAGTGCATTTAAGCCTAACCCACTTCCTATGCATAAGGATTTTGTGAGCAAATAATTTTTGGGAGCAAGAATCAACTAGCATAGGAAGGCAAAACAAGCATGACTTCAAAACTTTCAACACATAGAGAGGAAACTTGAGATTATTAAAATATGTAAAAGCATATATTCTTTCTCATAATAATTTTCAGTAGCATCATGAATGAATTCAACAATATAACTATCACATAAAGGATTCTTTTCATGATTCATAAGCATAGGAATTTTACTACTCACCACATAAGCAAAATTCTTCTCATTCATAATAGTGGGAGCGAACTCAACAAAATAACTATCATGAGATACTTGATTCACATAATAAATTTGAGCATGACAAGTTTCATGGATATCATTACTCTTTATAGCATACAAGTCATCACAATAATCATCATAGATAACAACTTTTTCTTATAATAATCAATTGAAACCTCTTCCAAAATAGTTGATTCATCATTAAATAAAGTCATGACCTCTCCAAATCCACTTTCATCAATATTATCATCATATAGGAGGCATGCTTTCATCATAACAAATTTGCATATCAAAACTTGGGGGACTAAAAATATCATCTTCATCAAACATAACGTCCCCAAGCTTATGGCTTTGCATATCATTAGCATCATGGATATTCAAAGAGTTCATTATAACAACATTGCAATCATGCTCATCATTCAAGGATTTAGTGCCAAACATTTTTTTGACTTCTTCTTCTTCTAACACTTGAGCACAATTTTCCTTTCCATCATTTTCACGAAAGATAAAAAAGATGAAGCATATGAGGCAACCTCAATTCCATTTTTTTTGTAGTTTTCTTTTATAGACAAAACTAGTCACAAAAGAAGAAACTAAAAGATTCAACTGCAAGATCTAATGATATACCCTCAAGCAGTCACCTCCCCGGCAACAGCGCCAGAAAAGAGCTTGATGTCTACTATGCAACCTTCTTCTTGTAGACTCGTGTAGGGCCTCCAAGCGCAGAGTTTTGTAGGACAGTAGCAAATTTCCCTCAAGTGGATGACCTAAGGTTTATCAATCCGTGGGAGGCGTAGGATGAAGATGGTCTCTCTCAAACAACCCTGCAACTAAATAACAAAGAGTCTCTGGTGTCCCCAACACACCCAATACAATGGTAAATAGTATAGGTGCACTAGTTCGGCGAAGAGATGGTGATACAAGTGCAATATGGATGGTAGATATAGGTTTTTGTAATCTGAAAATATAAAAACAGCAAGGTAACTAGTAACAAAAGTGAGCAAAAACAGTATTGTAATGCTTGAAAACAAGGCCTAGGGTTCATACTTTCACTAGTGCAAAGTCTCTCAACAATGATAACATAATTGGATCACATAACAATCCCTCAACATGCAACAAAGAATCACTCCAAAGTTTCTATCGGAGAACGTAGGACGAAAACATGGATCAACCCCTATGCATAGATTACCACAATGTCACCTCGGGAATCCGCTAGTTGAGTGCCAAAACATATATCAAGTGAATCAATAGAACATCCCATTGTTACCACAGATATCCCATCGCAAGACATACATCAAGTGTTCTCAAATCCAATACTCAATCCAACATAACAAAACCTCAAAGAGCAAGACTCAGTTCATCACAAGAAGGTAGAGGGGGAAGAACACCATATGATCCAACTATAATAACAAAGCTCGCGATACATCAAGATCATGCCAAATCAAGAACACGAGAGAGAGAGATCAAACACATAGCTACTGGTACATACCCTCAGCACCGAGGGTGAACTACTCCCTCCTCGTCATGGAGACCACCGAGATGATGAAGATGGCCTCCGGTGATGGTTTCCCCCTCCGGCAGGGTGCCGGAACGGGCTCCCGATTGTTTTTTCATAGCTACAGAGGCTTGCGGCGGCGGAACTTCCGATCTAGGTTTCTTTTTGGAGGTTTCTATATTTATAGGAATTTTTGGCGTCGAAGACAAGTCAGTGAAGGAAATATGCCCTAGAGGCAATAATAAAGTTGTTATTTTATATTTCCTTATTCATGATAAAAGTTTATTATTCATGCTAGAATTGTATTAATCGGAAACTTAAATACATGTGTGAATACATAAACAAATACCGTGTCCCTAGTATGCCTCTACTAGACTAGCTCGTTGATCAAAGATGGTTAAGGTTTCCTAACCATAGACATGTGTTGTCATTTGATAACGAGATCACATCATTAGGAGAATGATGTGATGGACAAGACCCACCCGTTAGCTTAGCATAATGATCGTTCAGTTTATTGCTATTGCTTTCTTTATGTCAAATACACGAATACAGGAGGAATACCTTGTGTGCTATCAAATGTCACAACGTAACTGGGTGATCATAAAGATACTCTACAGGTATCTCCGAAGGTGTTTGTTGAGTTGCCATAGATCGAGATTAGGATTTGTCACTCCGAGTATCGGAGAGGTGTCTCTGGGCCCTCTCGGTAATACACATCATAAGCTTGCAAGAAAATGACTAAGGAGTTAGTCACGAGGTGATGTATTACGGAACGAGTAAAGAGACTTGCCGGTAACGAGATTGAACTAGGTATAGAGATACCGACGATCAAATCTCGGGCAAGTAACATACCGATGGACAAAGGGAATTACGTATGTTGTCATAACGGTTCGACCGATAAAGATCTTCATAGAATATGTAGTAGCCAATATGGGCATCCAGGTTCCTCTATTGGTTATTGACCGGAGAGGTGTCTCGGTCAAGTCTACATAGTTCTCGAACCCGTAGGGTCCGCACGCTTAACGTTCATTGACAATATAGTGTTATATGAGTTATATGTTTTGGTGACCGAATGTTGTTTGGAGTCCCGGATGAGATCATGGACATGACGAGGAGTCTCAAAATGGTCGAGAGATAATGATTGATATATAGGACGATGGTATTTGGACACTGGAAGTGTTTCGGGACGTACCAGGAAGGAATCAGGTCACCGGAAGGGGTTCCGGGCACCCCCCGGCAAGTTATGGGCCTTATGGGCCAAAGGAGGGGACAGACCAGCCCACAAGGGGGCTGGTGCGCCTCTTCCCTTGTTTGGCCAGCCCTAGGGAAGGAAAAGGGGGAGGGCTAGCCCCTCCTACCTTTCCCTCTCATGGGAGAAAGGAAAGGGGGGGGGGGGGGGGGCGCCACCCTCCCCTGCCTTTCCCCACTCTCCAAATAAGGAAAGGGGGGCGTGGTTTGGGAGAGACCCCAAGTAGGATTCCCCCTACTTGGGCGCCCCCCTTGGTTGCTTCTCCCTCCCTCCCACCAATATATATGTGGGAGGGGGCGCCTAGCACAAAACATACAATATTGTCTTTGCCGTGTGCGGCGCCCCCTCCACCGTTTACACCCCCGGTCATATTTTCGTCGTGCTTAGGCAAAGCCCTGCGGAGATCACTTCACCATCACCGTCACCATGCCATCGTTCTGTCGGAACTCATCCACTACCTCGCCGTCTTCCTGGATCAAGAAGGCGCGGACGTCACCGAGCTGAACGTGTGCTGAACGCAGAGGTGCCGTATGTTTGGTACTCGATCGGTTGGATCACGAAGAAAGTTCGACTACATCAACCGCGTTGTGAAACGCTTCCGCTTATGGTCTATGAGGGTACGTAGACACACTCTCCCCCCTCGTTGCTATTCATCTCCTGGATAGATCATTGCGTGTGAGTAGAAAATTTCTTGTTTTCCATGCAACGTTTCGCAACAGTGGCATTAGAGCCAGGTTTATGCGTAGATGATATGCATGAGTAGAACACAAAGAGTTGTGGGCGGTGATAGTCATACTACTTACCACCAACGTCTTATTTTGATTCGGCGGCATTGTGGGATGAAGCGGCCCAGACCAACCTTACATGTCCACGCACATGCGACCGGTTCCACCGACTGACATGCACCTAGTTTTACATAAATGTGGCTGGCGGGTGTCTGTTTGTCCTACTTTAGTTGAATCAAATTTGACTGCGGCCGGTCCTTGAAGAAGGTTAAAACAACAAACTTGATGAATCACCATTGTGGTTTTATGCGTAGGTAAGAACGTTTCTTGCTAGAAGCCCGTAGCAGCCATGTAAAACTTGCAACAACAAAGTAGAGGACGTCTAACTTGTTTTTGCAGGGCATGTTGTGATGTGATATGGTCAAGACATGATGTGATAAACATTATTGTATGAGATGATCATGTTTTGTAAGTTATCGTCAACCGGCAGGAGCCTTATGGTTGTCTCTTTATTGTATGAAGTGCAAACGCCATGTAATTGCTTTACTTCATCACTATGCGTTAGCGATAGTTGTAGAAGCAATAGTTGGCGAGACGACCATGACGCAATGACGGATATCAAGGTGTCGAGCCGGTGACTATGGAGATCAGTACGATGCTTTGGAGATGGAGATCAAAAGCACGAGATGATGATGGCCATATCATGTCACATATTTTGATTGCATGTGATGTTTATCTTTTATGCATCTTATTTTGCTTAGTACGGCGGTAGCATTATAAGATGATCCCTTCACTAAATTTCAAGGTAAAAGTGTTCTCCCTGAGTATGCACCGTTGCTATAGTTTGTCGGTTCGAGACACCACGTGATGATCGGGTGTGATAGACTCTACGTTCACATACAATGGGTGTAAGCCAGATTTACACATGCGGAATACTTGGGTTAAACTTGATGAGCCTAGAATGTACAGACATGGTCTCGGAACACTAGAGACCGAAAGGTCGAACATGAGTCATATAGTAGATATGATCAACATAGAGATGTTCACCATTGATGACTACCCCATCTCACGTGATGATCGGATATGGGTTAGTTGATTTGGATCATGTATCACTTAAATAACTTGAGGGATGCTAATTTAAGTGGGAGTTCATTAGTAATTTGATTAATTGAACTTAAATTTATCATTAACTTAGTCTTAATAGTTTTTGCATATCTATGTTGTAGATCAATAGCTCACAATATAGCTCCCCTATTTTTGATATGTTCCTAGAGAAAACGAAGTTGAAAGATGATAGTAGCAATGATGCGGACTGGGTCCGTGATATGAGGATTATCCTCATTGCTGCACAGAAGAATTATGTCCTTGATGCACCGCTAGGTGACAGACCTATTGCAGGAGCAGATGCAGACGTTATGAATGTTTGGCAAGCTTGATATGATGACTACTTAATAGTTTAGTGCGCCATGCTTTACGGCTTAGAACTGGGACTTCAAAAACGTTTTGAACGCCACGGAGCATATGAGATGTTCCAAGAGCTGAAATTGGTATTTCAGACTCATGCCCGTATCGAGAGGTATGAGACCTCTCACAAGTACTTTGCCTACAAGATGGAGGAGAATAGCTCAACCAGTGAGCATGTGCTCAGAATGTCTGGGGTACTACAATCGCTTGAATCAAGTGGGAGTTAATCTTCCAGATAAGATAGTGATTGACAAAGTTCTCTAGTCACTATCACCAAGCTACTAGAACTTCGTGGTGAACTATAATATGCAAGGGATGACGAAAATGATTCTCGAGCTCTTCGCGATGCTGAAATCGGCGATGGTAGAAATCAAGACAGAGCATCAAGTGTTGATGGTTAACAAGACCCCTAGTTTCAAAAAAAAAGGCAAGGGAAAGAAAGGGAACTTCAAGAAGAATGGCAAGCAAGTTGCCGCTCCCATGAAGAAGCCCAAAGCTGGACCCAAGCCTGAAACTGAGTGCCTCTACTGCAAAGGAAATGGTCACTGGAGGCGGAACTGCCCCAAATACTTGGCGGATAAGAAGGATGGCAAAGTGAACAAAGGTATATTTGATATACATGTTATTGATGTGTACCTTACTAGTATTAATAGTAGCCCCTGGTATTTGATACCGGTTCAGTTGCTAAGATTAGTAACTCGAAACAGGAGTTGCAGAATAAACAGAGACTAGTTAAGGGTGAGGTGACGATGTGTGTTGGAAGTGATTCCAAGGTTGATACGATCACCATCGCACACTCCCTCTACCTTCAGGATTAGTGTTGAACCTAAATAAATGTTATTTGGTGTTTGCGTTGATCATGAATATGATTTGATCATGTTTATTGCAATGCGGTTATTCATTTAAGTCAAAGAATAATTGTGGTTCTGTTTACATGAATAAAACCTTCTATGGTCATTGATGCGGCTTGAATTACGTCGGTATTTCCCCAAAGAGGAAGGGATGATGCAGCACAGCGATGGTAGGTATTTCCCTCAGTGATGAGACCAAGGTTATCGAACCAGTAGGAGAATCAAGCAACACTACATAAATGGTACCTGCACACAAAGAACAAATACTTGCAACCCGACGTGTTAAAGGGGTTGTCAATCCCTTTCGGGTAACGGTGCCAGAAATTGTCGAGTTGACGGGATAAAAATATGATAGATTGGAGAAATAGATCTCAAATAAACGCAAAATGAAATAAAGTGCAGCAAGGTATTTTTGGGTTTTTGGAAATATAGATCTAAAAATAAAAGCAAATAAAAATAGATCTCGAAGGAAAATATGATAAAGAAGAGACCCGGGGGCCGTAGATTTCACTAGTGGCTTCTCTCAAGAAAAATATCATACGGTGGGTAAACAAATTACTATTGGGCAATTGATAGAACTTCAAATAATTATGACCATATCCAGGCAATGATCATTATATAGGCATCACATCCAAGATTAGTTGACTGACTCCTGCCTGCATCTACTACTATTACTCCACACATCGACCGCTATCCAGCATGCATCTAGTGTATTAAGTTCATGGAGAAACGGAGTAATGCAATAAGAACGATGACATGATGTAGACAAGATCTATTCATGTAGGAATTAGACCCCATCTTGTTATCCTTAATGGCAACGATACATACGTGTCATTTCCCCTTCTGTCACTGGGATCGAGCACCGTAAGACCGAACCCATCACAAAGCATCTCTTCCCATGGCAAGAAAAATTGATCTAGTTAGCCTAACTAAACCAAATATTCGAAGAAGAAATATGAGGCTATAAGTAATCATGCATATAAGAGATCAAAAGACTCAAATAACTTTCATGGATAAAAACATAGATCTGATCATAAACTCAAAGTTCATCGGATCCCAACAAACACACCGCAAAAAGAGTTACATCAAATAGATCTCCAAGAGACCATTGTATTGAGAATCAAAAGAGAGAGAGAGGAAGCCATCTAGCTACTAACTACAGACCCGTAGGTCTACAATGAACTACTCACGCATCATCGGAGAGGCACCAATGAGGATGATGAACCCCTCCGTGATGGTGTCTAGATTGGATCTGGTGGTTCTGGAACTTGCGGCGGCTGGAATTGATTTTCATCGACTCCCCTAGGGTTTCTGGAATATTGGGGTATTTATAGAGCAAAGAGGCAGTGCGGGAGGCCACCGAGGTGGGCACAACCGACCAGGGCGTGCCCAGGTGGGTTGTGCCCCCCTCGAGGCACCCCTCTGGTATTTCTTTGGCCCATCCTGTGTCTTGTGGCCTAGAAAAATTCTCCAAAAAGTTTTGCCGCATTTGGACTCTGTTTGGTATTGATTTTCTATGAAGTAAAAAACAAGCAAAAAACAGCAACTGGCACTAGGCACAATGTTAATAGGTTAGTCCCAAAAAATGATATAAAGTTGCTATAAAATGATTGTAAAACATCCAAGAATGATAATATAACAGCATGGAACAATCAAAAATTATAGATGCGTTGGAGATGTATCAGCATACCCAAGCTTAATTCCTGCTCGTCCTCGAGAATTTAAATGATAAAAACAGAATTTTTGATATGGAATGCTGCCTAACATGTTCATCACCTATTCTTTTCTTTGTAGCATGGACATTTGGACTTTTATATGATTCAAAGCAATAGTCTAGTTTTGACATGAAGATTTCAATACTCAAGCATATCAACAAGCAACCATGTATTTCAAAATATCAATACTAAAGCAAGTTATCCCTAGCCCATTATGCTCAATCATTAATCCATTCATGAAACACACTCGCATATTAGCTACACCCAATGCTCAAGTACGATCATAGTGCCCCTTAGTTGGTGCTTTATAAGAGAAGATGGAGACTCAAAATTAAATTGCATAAAGTAAATAGAAAGGCCCTTCGCAGAGGGAAGTAGGGATTTGTAGAGGTGCCAGAGCTCAAAGCGAAAAATATAGAGATAAAAAAACATTTTGGGTGGCATGCTTTTCCTGTCAACAAAAATGATCGAGTAGTTCTCAATACTTTCCATGCTAGATATACCATAGGCGGTTCCCAAACAGAAAATAAAGTTTATTCCTTTTTTCACCATACTTTCACATTCCACGGCTAACCGAATCCACGGGTGCCGTCCATACCAACACTTTCCAAGGAATTTATTATTTGACAACATAAAGTAAATTCATTTTTCATTTCGGGACTGGGCATCCCTAATACCTTTGCCATACTCTCATGCAATGACAAGTGAATAACCACTCATCTTGAGAATAACACATCTAGCATGGAAAACTATCAGCCACCCCCTACCGTTTCATGAGCGGTACGAGCACACAAAAGAGAAATTTATTTTGAAAATTAGAGATGGCACATACAAATTTGCTTAGAACGGCAAAAGAATACCGCATATAGGTAGGTATAGTGGACTCATGTGGCAAAACTGGTTTAAAGATTTTGGATGCACAAGTAGTGATCATACTTAGTGCAAATGAAGGCTAGCAAAAGATTGAGAAGCATCCAACCAAGAAACGAAAATTCTCATAAGCGAGCATTAAGCATAACTAACACCGAATAATGCACCACAAGTAGGATGTAGTTTCATTGCATAACTATTGACTTTCGTGCTTGCATAGGGAATCACAAACCTTAACACCTATATTCTTACTAAAGCATAATTACTCATCAACATGACTCACATATTATATCAACATATCACAAATATATTACAAGGAATCAAGTTTATTTTATCCAATGATCTTCATGAAAGTTTTTATTATATCCCTCTTGATTATCTATCACTTTGGGACTAATTTCATATGTTGCTTTTGATAGCTCAAACAAATCTAAATGAAGAACATGAGCATAAAATTTTTCTTCTCTCAAAATAACATAAGTGAAGCATGAGAGAATTTCTTAAAAAATTTACTAACTCTCAAATAAATCTAAGTGAATCATGAGAGCATTTCTTCAAAAATAATAAAGCACACTGTGCTAAAAAAGATATAAGTGAAGCACTAGAGCAATTCCATAGCTCAAAAGATTTAAGTGAAGCATAGAGAGCAATTCTAACAAATCGTAGCATAATTTTGGATCTCTCAAATAGGTGTGTCCAGCAATGGTAGATGACTTAAAATAAAAAGCAAAACAAGCAAAGACTCATATCATACAAGACGCTCCAAGCAAAACTCATGATATGTGACGAATAAAAATATAGCTCCAAGTAAAATACCGATGGTCGTTAGAAGAAAGAGGGGATGCCACTCGGGCATCCCCAAGCTTAGTTGCTTGCTTCTCTTTTAGATAATAGCTTGGGATGCCATGGGCATCCTCAAGCTTAGGCTCTTCTTACTCCTTATTCCTTCATCCATCGTGATCGCACCCAAAACTTGAAAACTTCAATCACACAAAACTCAACAAAACCTTCGTGAGATCCGTTAGTATAACAAAGCAATGCACTACTATAAGTACTATTGCAAACCCATTCATATTTTATTTTTGCATTATATCTACTGTATTCCAACTTTGCTATAGCTTATACCCTCCAATACAAACCATAGGTTCATCGAAATAAGCACACAACACAAAGAAAGCAGAATCTGTCAAAAACAGAGTCTGTAGCAATGTGAAAACTTCGAATACTTCTGTAACTCCAAAAATTCTAAAAAATTAGGACACATAGGCAATTTGTATATCAATCTTTTGTAAAAAATTCAGAATTTTATCACGCTTCTGTGATTTTTAACAATTCTGTGACTGGCGCACAAAGTTTCTGTTTTTCAACAAGATCAAAGCAACTATCACCCAACATGATCCCAAAGGCTTTGCTTGGCACAAACACTAAGTAAAACATAAAAAACACAATCATAACAGTAGCATAATTGTGCAAACACCCAAGAACAGAAAGAAAAAGACAAAAATAAATTTTATTCATTGGGTTGCCTCCCAACAAGCGCTATCGTTTTATGCCCCTAGCCAGGCATAATGCATAGATTCAAGTATTGTCATCTTTAGTTTCATTTTCCTTAGAGGTGTTTTTGTCAGGAGGTTTTGCAAAGACAACATAAAACACCTTATCCATAGAGACTTTAGCACTATCAAGTTGCTTATCATCATATCCCCTTTGATTTTCGGCAACAATCCAAGAATAGTGTTGATTAACATCATTGAAAACTTGTTGAATTATATCTAAAACAGGGACTTCCTTTTTAAGATTCTCATCAAAGATTCGATTATCCCCAAGCAAATTCCTTAGCACATAATCACTATTATAAAGAATCTCATCTATCACCGGTTTTTCACGATACATACCATAGAAATCAAAAATTTCCCTGGCTTCCCTTATTATATAATCAAATTCATTCATAAGAACAAGGGTGGACAATTTTTTAGCCTTGGGATTCTTTATAATGGGTAACTCAAAAAACAATCTTTGCAAGGTAGGATGGGTACGGATAAATTTATTTTCAAGTTTCAGGACTAGTGCTGAAATAGCTGCCGCATAAGATTTAGTCCTTTTAAGTATAGGAACATCGTCAAGACTTAAATTTCCAACACAATTGAAAAATTCCTGGATATGTTCTTTTCCTATAACATTCCCTTTCCCCAAAACAAAAGTTTTAGCATCCAGATTGCCAGATCGTCCAATTTTAGGAGTTAGGCCATCATCTGTTTCTGCCATACCAAAGTCACTCATGGCGAAAAATCCTAGCAAACAAAAATTCCAATGAGAAACGCTGATGAAAAAGAGGGCGAATAAAATGGCAAATTTTTGTGAAGTGGAGGAGATGAAAACGAGAGTCAAATGGCAAATAATGTAAATTGCAAGGAGATGAGATTTGTGATTAGGAACCTCGTAGATGTTGATGATGTCTCCCCAGCAACGGCGCCAGAAATTCGCACGTTGACGGGAGACTATCTTGACTTGATCCTCCCCGGCAACGGCGCCAGAAAAATTCCTTTTGATGCGGCTTGAACTACGTCGGTATTTCCCCAAAGAGGAAGGGATGATGCAGCACAGCGACGGTAGGTATTTCCCTCAGTGATGAGACCAAGGTTATCGAACCAGTAGGAGAATAAAGCAACACTACGTAAATGATACCTGCACACAAAGAACAAATACTTGCAACCCGACGTGTTAAAGGGGTTGTCAATCCCTTTCGGGTAACGGTGCCAGAAATTGTCGAGTTGACGGGATAAAAATATGATAGATTGGATAAATAGATCTCGAATAAACGCAAAATAAAATAAAGTGCAGCAAGGTATTATTGGGTTTTTGGAAATATAGATCTGAAAATAAAAGCAAATAAAAATAGATCTCGAAGGCAAATATGATAAAGAAGAGATCCCGGGGCCGTAGATTTCACTAGTGGCTTCTCTCAAGAAAAATAGCATACAGTGGGTAAACAAATTACTGTTGGGCAATTGATAGAACTTTAAATAATTATGATGATATCCAGGCAATGATCATTATATAGGCATCACGTGCAAGATTAGTAGACCGACTCCTACCTGCATCTACTACTATTACTACACACATCGACCGCTATCCAGCATGCATCTAGTGTATTAAGTTCATGGAGAAACGGCGTAATGCAATAAGAATGATGACATGAATTAGACAAGATCTATTCATGCAGTAATTAGACCCCATCTTGTTATACTTAATGGCAACGATACATACGTGTCGTTTCCCCTTCTGTCACTAGGATTGAGCACCGTAAGACCGAACCTATCACAAAGCATCTCTTCCCATGGCAAGAAAAATCGATCTAGTTGGCCTAACTAAACCAAAGATTCGAAGAAGAAATACAAGGCTATAAGTAATCATGCATATAAGAGATCAAAAGACTCAAATCACTTTCATGGATAAAAACATAGATCTGATCATAAACTCAAAGTTCATCGGATCCCAACAAACACACTGTAAAAAGAGTTACATCAAATAGATCTCCAAGAGACCATTGTATTGAGAATCAAAAGAGAGAGAGGAAGCCATCTAGCTACCAACTACGGACTCATAGGTCTACAATGAACTACTCACGCATCATCGGAGAGGCACCAATGAGGATGATGAACCCCTCTGTGATGGTGTCTAGATTGGATCTGGTGGTTCTGGAACTTGCGGCAACTGGAATTGATTTTCGTCGACTCCCCTAGGGTTTCTGGAATATTGGGGTATTTATAGAGCAAAGAGGCGGTGCGGGAGGCCACCGAGGTGGTCACAACCCACCAGGGCGTGCCTGGGCCCCCAGGCGGGTTGTGCCCCCCTCGGGGCACCCCTCTTGTATTTCTTTGGCCCATCCTGTGTCTTCTGGCCCAGAAAAATTCTCCAAAAAGTTTCGCTGCGTTTGGACTCCGTTTGGTAAAAAACAAAAATTGCTATAAAATGATAATAGGTTAGTCCCAAAAAATGATATAAAGTTGCTATAAAATGATTGTAAAACATCCAAGAATGATAATATAACAGCATGGAACAATAAAAAATTATAGATACGTTGGAGACGTATCAGTCATACACCCAATGTGAATGGTTTATTGAATCTCGATCGTAGTGATACACATATTCATAATATTGATGCCAAAAGATGCAAAGTTGATAATGATAGTGCAGTATACTTGTGGCACTGCCGTTTAGGTCATATTGGTGTAAAGCGCATGAAGAAACTCCATGCAGATGGGCTTTTGGAATCACTTGATTATGAATCATTTGATACTTGCGAACCATGCCTCATGGGTAAGATGACTAAAACTCCATTCTCCGAAATAATAGAGCGAGCTAATGACTTATTGGAAATAATACATACCAATGTATGCGGTCCGATGAGTGTTGAAGCGCACGGCGAGTATCGTTATTTTCTGACCTTCACAGATGATTTGAGTAGATATGGGTATATCTACTTGATGAAACACAAGTCTGAAACATTTGAAAAGTTCAAAGAATTTCAGAGTGAAGTGGAGAATCATTGTAACAAGAAAATAAAGTTTCTACGATCTGATCATAGAGGTGAATATTTGAGTTACCAGTTTGGCCTTCATTTAAAACAATGTGGAATTGTTTCACAACTCACGCCACCTGGAACACCACAACGTAATAGTGTGTCCGAATGTTGTAATCGTACTTTATTGGATATGGTGCGTTCTATGATGTCTCTTACCGATTTACCACTATTGTTTTGGGGTTACGCATTAGAGACAACCGCATTCACATTAAATAGGGCACCGTCTCAATCCATTGAGACGACACCGTATGAACTGTGGTTTGGCAAGAAACCTAAGCTGTCGTTTCTTAAAGTTTGGGGATGCGACGCTTATGTCAAAAGGCTTCAGCCTGATACGCTCGAACCCAAATCGGAGAAGTGCGTCTTCATAGGATACCCTAAAGAAACTATTGGGTACACCTTCTACCACAGATCCGAAGGCAAGATCTTTGTTGCCAAGAATGGGTCCTTTCTAGAGAAGGAGTTTCTCTCGAAAGAAGTGAGTGGGAGGAAAGTAGAACTTGATGAGGTAATTGTACCTTCTCTTGAATTGGAAAGTAACACATCACAGAAAACCGTTCCCGTGATGCCTACACCAACTAGAGAGGAAGCTAATGATGATGATCGTGAAACTTCAGATCAAGTTACTACTGAACCTCGTAGGTCAACCAGAGCATGATCCGCACCAGAGTGGTACGGTAATCCTGTGCTGGAAGTCATGTTATTAGACCATGGCGAACCTGCGAACTATGAAGAAGCTATGATGAGCCCAGATTCCGATAAATGGCTTGAGGCCATGAAATCTGAGAAAGGATCCATGTATGAGAACAAAGTATGGACTTTGGTGGATTTCCCAATGATCGGCAAGTCATAGAGAATAAATGGATCTTCAAGAAGAAGACTGGCGCTGATGGTATTATCACTATCTACAAAGCTCGACCTGTCACAAAAGGTTTTCGACAAGTTCAAGGGGTTGACTATGATGAGACTTTCTCACCCGTAGCGATGCTTAAGTCTGTCCAAATCATGTTAGCAATTACCGCATTTTATGATTATGAAATCTGGCAAATGGACGTCAAAAACTGCATTCCTCAATGGATTTCTTAAAGAAGAGTTGTATATGATGCAACCAGAAGGTTTTGTCGATCCTAAAGGTGCTAACAAAGTGGGCAAGCTCCAGCGATCTGTGACGCCCCCGGCTCAATCGTGCACTAATCATACACGCAACTGCACACGATCAAGCCTAAGGACTCACGTGAAGATATCACAACACAACTCTAAAACATAAATAAAGTCATACAAGCTTTAAATTACAAGCCAGGGGCCTCGAGGGCTCAAATTCATAAGCTTGCGTACAAGCGTCAGCGAAAGCATCAGATATCTGAGTACAGATATAAAAGAAAACACAAAAAGGCCTTTAGAAAGGTGGGGCAAAAATAAAACACTACGATTGAAAGGCGCAGGCCTCCTGCCTGGGACCCTCCAAACCTACTCCTGGTCGACGGCAAGTTCGAAGTAGTATCCACCCTCGGGGTAGTAGTAGTAGCGATCGTCGGCGGGGCAGCTGTCTCAGGGGCTCCGTCATCTGGTTGCATCAAAAGGGGTATGGGGGAAAAAGAAAGCAAAGCAACCGTGAGTACTCATCCGAAGTACTCAGCAAGCAAGGATCTACACTACATATGCAACATTACCAAAGGGAGGCTGTATATGTGGACTGGGCTGCAGAAATGCCAGAATAGAGAGAAAGCCTAGTCCTATCAAAGACTAGCATCTTCAGAGGTCTTGCAGCATTAGAAGAGTGTAGATTAGTACCGTATAAAGTAATAGTATCATTAAGTCTCATCCTCACCCAGAGATCCTTTCTCGACTCCCTGCGAGAAAGCAATCCCAGAGCCATACAGTCATCAACCTCGTCCTGAGATCCCTTCTCGACTCCCTGCGAGAAGCAATCCCAGAGCCATAGTATCCAATTCTAGCTGTATCGATCGGGATACAACTCCGAGTGTCCGTTACCGAGGATCCGGCTATGCATAGATTAGTTCTTCCCTGCAGGGGTGCACCAAATTACCCACCACGCTCGCTTAACTCCGGCCGGACACACTTTACCGAGTCATGCCCGACCTCGGCCAAACGACACACCGCAGCCCTACCTAGAGCTCAGCAGAGAGGTCCCCGCCGGTCTACATCCTAAGCGCAAGGGGGTCTTGGGCCATCGCCCCTCGCCCTCCGGGTCGTTGCGCACATGGCTCAGATCCAAGCACCACCTCTATCGTGAATGGCGCAAATCACTCCATGCCGCACTGCTGAACTGGACGTCTGATAGAGCTTTCGACTGATGCATACGATGCAGAACGCCCATACTATGCCCACGTGATGGTTGGTGCTATCGGGCCAGAGGCCCACTCGAATCAAATATCCAAATCGTTAGTACCTTGGGAGTGCGGTAATGAGCAGAGACTCACGATCGATGTGACCCCGTCGCCCCGTCTCGAGGACTTGCGGCAAGGGCCAAGAATGCCCGGCCACGCCTCGTATTCATCACTCGGGCACCATACAGGCAACCCGTCTTCGCATCACACGTGGGTACCCCTCAGGGCCGTCCCGCCTTTCCAAGTAACAATAGTACAGTCCAAGTATCTGTGTGTCCATATCATCAGGGGGAATCCGAGGTATCACCCTCGTTGGATTCCTACCCGATATATCCGTCAAGGTGAACTCGGAGGAATCACCCTCGCTGGGTTCACACTTGAGGTGTTGTACGGCGTCGTTGTTATCGGAAGCGGTGAAGGAGGAATCACCCTCGATGACCACGACCGATTAGCTACCCTACAGAGTTAACATCAGAAGTGCTACAGGAGGTTTCACCCTCGGCACTCGATAATAACGCTGCAGTGTCGTTACAACTAGGGGGGGGGGGGTGATGTGCGGTGCCGGGGCCTGGTCTTCAATCCCGTTGATCGGGTCTTCGGATAATCCAACGGGGCAGTCGGGATAAGTGGGGTCACTGATAGGTCTCTACCCAGCCTATACTAAGAAGTTTAGGATAAGCAGGTAATTATCAACAGCAGGTTACAATAAACAGGCTATGCATCAGAATAGGTAAAGCAGTAGTAGCAGCAATTCTATTGCAAGCATGAGAAAATAGAATGGGCGATATCGGGATGATCAAAGGGGGGGGGGGGGCTTGCCTGGTTGCTCAGCGGCAAGGGCAAGGTCGTCAATGGTGTCTTCGGTCTCCGGAGCTGCGGCGGTACCGGGAACTGCGTCTGGGTCTAACGAGAGAGAAGAGGGGGAGGAAACAGTATAAATACACAGCAAACATGAGCAACACAATGTACGACATGACAATATGCAGTGCCGGGTGTGTCCTAACGTATGGTTGCACGTCACCGAGGAAGGGGGAATCCATCCGGGAATGTTTTCCCTGTTCCGGACATTTGTCAGACAGATGACTGAAGGGGAACGGTTCCATGTTCAGATAGTTAGGGATGTGTGACGGACGAATGGACCGCATATTCGGATTTGTCTCATCGTTCTGAGCAACTTTCATGTACAAAGTTTTTCGATCTAAGCTACGGATTATTTTATATTAATTTATAAAGATTTATCAATAATCTAAAATTTCTGGAATTTTGCATTTATTTTAATCCGAATTGACCAAGTCAAACTGACTAGTCAAAAGTTGACCGGGGGTCCACCTGTCAGTGACTAGACTTAGTTAGACTTTAATTAAATTAGACTGATTAGAAGTGGGGGCCACATGTCATACATACATTAGACTAACTAATCTACTAACCTAGCTAACCTAATTAGTACTACTAATTAGATCCAGGGCCGGCCGTACTAGACAGTGTCCAGCCGGCCACACACCCACACACTCACGCACACACAGCACACATCACACACACACACTGGCGCACACGGCCATGGCCGTGGCCAGCAGCAGCAGCAGGCAGCGGTGGGCAGCAGCGGCACCTAGTGGCAGCAGTAGTACTCGAGCAGCAGCGGCACCTAGCGGCAGCAGCAGTACAAGAGCAGCAGCATGAGCAGCGGCAATAACAGCGGCAAGCATCGGTAGTACGCAGTAGCAAGCAGCCACGCGACGATGGATGGGCGAGGGTGCGGCTATGGCGCGTACGGGGCTCGGGCAGTGCGCGGCGGACAGGCGCGGGTGCGCAGCCAGGGGGTGGCACGGGCGCGCGCATGAGCAGAGCTCCGGGCGCAGCCTCGGGAGGACGCGGGCGACGGCTATGGCGACAGATCGAAGGGGAGAATGAGGGGAATCGACGGAGAATCTCACCGCGGAGCCTGTGGACGTGGTCACGGAGCACGGGGATGGCCGGACGTGACGAACTCGACAACAAGAGGCTGCAGATGTGGTGAGGAAGATGACCCGATGGCGAGCCTATGCGGCGTCCCGGCTTGATTCACTGGAGTGGACGAAGGAGTCAACGACGAGGGAGCTCCTGGACATGTTGCAGCGACGAGGGGAGTCCGGTGGCCGCGGGATCGACGAGGTGGCGACGACCACGCGCTCGGACGACGAAGAAAAAGAAAGGGGCGAGCGAGGGGGAAGAATGGGTGGCCTAGGGTTTGTCCGATGCATCAGGGAGGGCTTTATACACCTCGGGGTGCCTGTGGATGATCGACACGGCGACAGAGGAGGCCATGGCGGGCGTGGATGCATGCCACGCACAGGCACTGCCTCCTCTCTGTACATAGGAGGAAGAAAAAGGCTGTGATGGGCTTGGGCCTGCACTATAGCATTGGGCTACAAGTGCACAGTGTAGCTTTTCGTTTTTCCATTTCCTTTTCTGTTTTCTGTTTTTATCTCTGTTTTATTTCTGTTTTGAAATTCCTTTAGCACTATTTCAATTTTGTAGATTATGAGCCTTGTCCACAAAAGTTCTAGGCAATATACCTCACTGCCAGAAAAAGGTTTAGAGGTAAATGAATATCATTTGGATTTTTATTAAATGAAATGAGTTTAAATAATATTGTTTTGGTACTATTTTAATTTCTAGGGGCACTTTAATAATCCAACAAATGTTGGTTTCTATTTTACAATTACTTAATGATTATTTGCAGAATTATGAACTATTTTGTTTTGCTGTTTGATGAAATAACTATTTGACTTGCATTTTGAATTTGAATTTATTTCAGGGAGGAATTTGATATGAGGTGTTTATCCACTGTGATCAAACATGAAATAAGGTGATGACTTGGCATGATTAGCAGTAGATCACAGTGATTATTACACAGGGGTGTTACACGATCCATCTATGGACTGGTGCAAGCATCTCGGAGTTGGAATATACGCTTTGATGAGGTGATCAAAGCATATGGTTTTCTACAGACTTACGGTGAAGCCTGTATTTACAAGAAAGTGAGTGGGAGCTCTGTAGCATTTTTGATATTATATGTGGATGACATATTATAGATTGGAAATGATATAGAATTTCTGGATAGCATAAAAGGATACTTGAATAAGAAATTTTCAATGAAAGACCTCGGTGAAGCTGCTTATATATTAGGCATCAAGATCTATAGAGATACATCGAGATTCTTAATAGGACTTTCACAAAGCACATACCTTGACAAAGTTTTGAAGAAGTTCAAAATGGATCAGTCAAAGAAAGGGTTCTTGCCTGTGTTACAAGGTGTGACATTGAGCCAGACTCAAAGCCCGACCACTGCAGAAGATAGAGAGAGAATGAAAGTCATTCCCTATGCCTCAAGCCATAGGTTCTATCATGTATGCTATGCTGTGTACCAGACCTGATGTGTGCCTTGCCATGAGTTTGGCAAGGGGGTACAATAGTGATCCAGGAATAGATCACTGGACAGCGGTCAAAATTATCATTAGAGGACTCAGGAAATGTTTCTTGGTTATGGAGGTGATAAAGGGTTCGTCGTAAAGGGTTACGTTGATGCAAGCTTTAACACTAATCTAGATGACTCCGAGTCTCAATCTAGATACGTATTGAAAGTGGGAGCAATTAGCTAGAGTAGCTCCGTGCAGAGAATTGTAGACATAGAAAATTGCAAAATACATACGGATCTGAATGTGGCAGACCCGTTGACTAAACCTCTCTCACAAGCAAAACATGACCACACCTTAGTACTCTTTGGGTTTTAATCACATGGCGATGTGAACTAGATTATTGACTCTAGTGAACTCTTTGGGTGTTAGTCACATGGCGATGTGAACTATGGGTGTTAATCACATGACGATGTGAACTAGATTATTGACTCTAGTGCAAGTGGGAGACTGAAAGAAATATGCCCTAGAGGCAATAATAAAGTTATTATTTTAGATTTCCTTATTCATGATAAAAGTTTATTATTCATGCTAGAATTGTATTAATCGGAAACTTAAATACATGTGTGAATACATAAACAAATACCGTGTCCCTAGTATGCCTCTACTAGACTAGCTCGTTGATCAAAGATGGTTAAGGTTTCCTAACCATAGACATGTGTTGTCACTTGATAACAAGATCACATCATTAGGAGAATGATGTGATGGACAAGACCCATCCGTTAGCTTAGCATAATGATCGTTCAGTTTATTGCTATTGCTTTCTTTATGTCAAATACATATTCCTTCGACTATGAGATTATGCAACTCTCGAATACAGGAGGAACACCTTGTGTGCTATCAAACGTCACAACGTAACTGGGTGATCATAAAGATGCTCTACAAGTATCTCCGAAGGTGTTTGTTGATTGCCATAGATCGAGATTAGGATTTGTCACTCCGAGTATCGGAGAGGTATCTCTGGGCCCTCTCGGTAATACATATCATAAGCTTGCAAGCAAATGACTAAGGAGTTAGTCACGAGGTGATGTATTACGGCACGAGTAAAGAGATGATACGTCTTCGTCGTATCTACCTTTCCAAACTCTTTTGCCCTTGTTTTGGACTCTAACTTGCATGATTTGAATGGAACTAACCCGGACTGACGCTGTTTTCAGCAGAATTGCCATGGTGTTATTTTTGTGCAGAATAAAAAGTTCTCGGAATGACCTGAAACTTCATGGAGATAAGTTTTGGAATTAATTAAAAATATTGGCGAAAGAATCAAGTGAAGGGGGCCCACACCCTGGCCACAAGGGTGGGGGGCGCGCCACCCGACCTTGTAGGCCCCCTGGACCTCCACCGACCTCAACTCCAACTCCATATATTCACGTTCGGGGAGAAAAAAATTAGAGAGAAGGAACATCGTGTTTTACGATACGGAGCCACCGCCAAGCCCTGTTCTTCCTCGGGAGGGCAGATCTGGAGTCCGTTCGGGGCTCTGGAGAGGGGAATCCGTCGCCATCGTCATCATCAACCATTCTCCATCACCAATTTCATGATGCTCACCGCTGTGCATGAGTAATTCCATCATAGGCTTGCTGGACCATGATGGGTTGGATGAGATTTACCATGTAATCGAGTTAGTTTTGTTAGGGTTTGATCCCTAGTATCCACTATGTTCTAAGATTGATGTTGCTATGACTTTGCTATGCTTAATGCTTGTCACTAGGGCCTGAGTGCCATGATTTCAGATCTGAACCTATTATGTTTTCATGAATATATTTGTGTTCTTGATCCTATCTTGCAAGTCAATAGTCACCTACTACGTGTTATGATCTGGCAACCCCGGAGTGACAATAGTCGGGACCACTCCCGGTGATGATCGTAGTTTGAGGAGTTCATGTATTCATTAAGTGCTAATGCTTTGGTCCGGTACTCTATTAAAAGGAGGCCTTAATATCCCTTAGTTTCCAATAGGACCCCGCTGCCACGGGAGGGTAGGACAAAATATGTCATGCAAGTTCTTTTCCATAAGCACGTATGACTATATTCGGAATACATGCCTACATTATATTGATGAACTGGAGCTAGTTCTGTGTCACCCTATGTTATAACCGTTGCATGATGAATGCCATCCGACATAATTATCCATCATTGATCCATTGCCTACGAGCTTTTCACATATTGATCTTTGCTAAGTTACTTTTCCGTTGACACTGTTACGATTGCTACAAAACTACTGCTGTTACTTCTGCCACCGTTACCATTACTTCCATACTACTTTGCTACTAAATATTTTGCTGCATATATTAAGTCTTTCAGGTGTGGTTGAATTGACAACTCAGCTGCTAATACTCAAGAATATTCTTTGGCTCCCCTTGTATCGAATCAATAAATTTGGGTTGAATACTCTACCCTAAAAAACTGTTGCGATCCTTTATACTTGTGGGTTATCAAGACCTTTTTCTGGCGCCGTTGCCGGGGAGCATAGCTCTATTCTCTGAGTCACTTGGGATTTATATCTGTTGATTACTATGAGGGATTTGAAAGATCAAAGAACCAAGATTTTTCCCTCAACTACGAGGGGAGGTAAGGAACTGCCATCTAGCTCTGCACTTGATTCTCTTTCTGTTTTGAGTAAACTTGCAACACCTGCACCTGCTATTGATTCTGATATGTCGCATGTTATTGATGATGCCACTTCTGTTATGCAAGATGCTTATGATGAAACTACTTCTCTGCTTGATAATACTGTGCCATTAGGTGAATTTCTTGATGAACAACTTGCTAGGGTTAGAGAGAATGAAATTACTGAAACTGATGATATTATTGAAACTGAAGATTATGATTCTCCCCCTAGATATGAATTGCTTGTTGTGCCTGAGGGTTATGTTATGGATGAAGAAACTGCTAGAGACTTCTTTGCTTGCAATGATAGAGAAGATCTTAAGAAATTATTAGCTAAGCTGAAAGAAAAATCCTTGAATGCTAGAATGAAATATGATCCCGCTTTTGCTACTTCACCTATCTTTGTTACTGATAAGGATTATGAATTCTCTGTTGATCCTGAGTTAATTACTTTGGTTGAATCTGATCCTTTCTATGGTTATGAATCTGAAACTGTTGTGGCACATCTTACTAAATTGAATGATATAGCCACCCTATTTGCTCATGAGGAAAAAAATCGCTATTATTATATTCTCAAATTGTTTCCTTTCTCATTAAAGGGTGATGCTAAGTTATTGTTTAATTCTCTTGCTCCTGGTTGTGTGCGTAGTCCCCAAGATATGATATACTACTTCTCTGCAAAATATTTCCCTGCTAATAAGAAACAAGCTGCTTTAAAGAAAATATTTAACTTTGTGCAATTTGAAGAAGAGAGTCTCCCACAAGCTTGGGGGAGGCTTCTCCAATTACTTAATGCTTTGCCTGATCATCCTCCCAAGAAAAATGAAATACTTGATATCTTTTATAATGGACTAACCGATGCTTCCAGAGACCACCTGGATAGTTGTGCTGGTTGTGTTTTCAGGGAAAGAACTATTGAGCAAGCTGAATTGCTATTGAATAATATATTGAGTAATGAAAATGATTGGACACTTCCTGAACCAACTCCTAAGCCAACTCCGAAGAAAAGGGGTATTCTATTTCTCAGTCCTGAAGATATGCAAGAGGCAAAGAAATCTATGAAAGAAAAAGGTATTAAAGCTGAAGATGTTAAGAATTTACCGCCTATTAAAGAAATACATGGTCTTGATAATCCGACACAGGTAGTAGAGGTAAACTCTCTCCGTCGATTTGATGAAGGTGATATTCCTCGTAATAAGTCTGCTAGTCAATGCTTGGATGAGTTTGATAATTTTATTGTTAAACAAGAAAATTTCAATGCTTATGTTAGTAGACAATTGAAATGTAATGCTTACATGCTTGACCACTTGGGTGATTATATGAGTAGAACTGTTAATGATCTTAAGCTTATTAGTAAACATGCTTCCATGGTTACAACTCAACTAGAACAAGTACTTAAAGCTCAGGATGATTTGCTTAATGAGTTGAATAGTAAGAACAATGATAATGCTGTTAGGGTTATGACTAGAGGTGGTAAAATGACCCAGGAACCTTTGTATCGTGAGGGCCATCCTAAGAGAGTTGAGCAGGATTCTCAGAGAACTAATACTGATGCACCTAGTCCTCGTACTAAAAAGAAAAAGAAAACTGATAGGACTTTGCATGCTAGTGAACTTGCGATAGATGCAGCTGAGAATCCCAATGATATTTCTATTTCTGATGCCGAGACACAATCTGGTGATAAACATGAACCTAGTGATAATGTTAATAATGATGTTCATGTTGATGCTCAACCTAATAATGATGTAGAGATTGAACCTGTTGTTGATCTTGATAACCCACAATCAAAGAATCAATGTTATGATAAGAGAGATTTTGTTGCTAGGAAACATGGTAAAGAAAGAGAACCATGGGTTCAGAAACCCATGCCCTTTCCTCCTAAGCCATCCAAGAAAAAGGATGAAGAGGATTTTTAGTGCTTTGCGGAAATGATTAGACCTATCTTTTTGCGTATGCGTTTGACTGATATGCTTAAAATGCCTCCTTATGCTAAATATATGAAAGATATTGTTACTAATAAAAGAAAGATGCCGAAAGCTGAAATTTCCACCATGCTTGCTAATTATACTTTTAAGGGTGGAATACCAAAGAAACTTGGAGATCCTAGAGTACCAACTATACCATGCTCCATTAAAAGAAACTATATTAAAACTGCTTTATGTGACCTTGGAGCCGGTGTTAGTGTTATGCCTTTCTCTTTGTATCATAGACTTGAATTGAATAAGTTGACACCTACTGAAATCTCTTTGCAAATGGCTGATAAATCAACTGCTATACCCATCGGTATTTGGGAGGATGTGCCTGTTGTGGTTGCAAATGTTACTATCTTAACGGACTTTGTTATTCTTGATATTCCCAAGGACGACAGTATGTCGATTATTCTTGGTAGACCCTTTTTGAATACTACAGGGGCTGTTATTGATTGCAACAAAGGCAATGTCACTTTTCATGTTAATGGTAATGAGCATACGGTACATTTTCCGAAGAAACAACCTCAAGTTCATAGTATCAATTCTATTGGAAAATTTTCAACTATTACTATTAAAGGTTTTGAATTTCCTCTTCCTACTGTCAAAAAGAAATATGATATTCTTATTGTTGGGGAAATGCATATCCCCGTTGAGGTAACCTAGTGTTATTCAAAAATTCTCCGGTTTCATGTCACTCGGAAGAGGTTTGTTAATAAGACTTGATCAACCTTGTTAATGGATTCCTTTTGACGAGCATGAGATGGATGAATTTAGAAAGCACAACTCTCTGTACCCATCTTTTACTTTCTGTTATTTAGATTAAATAAAGAAAAAATTAGTATTTTTTGTCTGTTTTCTGAATTATCCGTGCAATAAAAAATGTCCCAAAAATAAAAGTTCTCCAAATGCCCTGAAAATTTAGTATGATTTTTTATAGAATATTTTAGAATTTCTGGCACTAGGAACACATCAGGGGGCCTCACCAGCTGGCCACAAGGGTGGAGGGCGCGCCCTACCCCCTGGGCACGCCCCTATCCTTATGGGCCCCACGTGGCCCCCCTCCACTTATTCCAGCACCCATCCACTCCTTCTTCCTCCAGAAAAAATCACTCCACAGCTCAAACTCATGTTCTTGCTCATCTTGCTGCCATTTTCGATCTCCTTGCTCAAAGCTCCATTCACAAAACTGCTTTGGGGGATTGTTCTTCGGTATGTGACTCCTCCAATGGTCCAATTAGTTTTTGTTCTAGTGCTTTATTCATTGCAAATTTTTGCTGCTGTGGTGACCTTGTTCTTGAGCTTGCATGTCAAATTTATATGGTCCAAAGTAGTTTTGATGCATGATATAGCCTCTAGGCACTTGTAGGGGTAGTTGCTATCAATTTTGTTGAGTTTGGTTCACTTTTATTTTGAGTCACTAAAAATTTCAGAAAATTTCAGAGGAAGAAAAATGTACCAAGGTGGTTCTTCAAGGAAGCAAGCACCGAGGCGTGCAATACGCGAACTGGACCTTGAACCACCAAGGGAAGCTCAAGTGAAGCCGTGTGAATGGCCATCAGATGAATTTATGGATCGTGCAGGTTTCAAGGATGAATTCTATGCGTATGTACAAAATGCCGGCCTCGAGGACTTCTTATCGGACAAGTGCTTATAGTATTATTATCTCACCGATTCCTTCGTTCGGAGGTTTGAGTTTTCATCTAAGTGTAATACTCATACTGTCTTGTTTGATCTTTATGATGAATCTTATACCATGGACCTAGAAGATTTTTGTGATGCATGCAAAATTCCATAATGGGGTAATCTTAGCGAGCCTCACAAATCTGAATACACTGATTTCCTTGCTAGCATCAACGTTGGAGAAACTAGAAATATCATGCAAGCTACCATAGGGAGCATTCACTTTCCTGCCATACACTACTTTGCTCTCTTTATAGGAAGATGCATTAATGGTAAACACGAGCATTGCCACCTGTGTGTTCCAGATCTCAGTGTCCTCAAATGTGTGGTTTTAGGCGATAAGCGATATAACTTGGGGGCTATTATTGCTAGGAGGTTACACCATAATGCTAAAGACGGAGATTTATTTGGTGGGATTTATGCAACTCGTTTAGCTAATTATTTGGGTGTACCCATTAGAGGGTATGATATTGAGTTGCCACCTGCTTTTCTAGACTATGAGGCTATGGTACGATATCAGTTTCTTAAGAGGAACGGACATATCCTCCAGTACCGACTAATCTTTGATAGATGGCGCACCATCCTTGTTACTCTTCCTGCTCCTGCTTTCTTTAACTTTCAGGCAAATGGGAGATATTTTATAACTAGAGAGGAGGCAAACAAGTATGAGAGAACAGCGGAGGCTGCTCGCCTCCATGCTGCAGCCCTTCAGGCAGTAGCTGATGCGTCTCAGTACAACCCAGACTACAACTTTGGATATCCACCAGGCCAGCCGTGGGCTTAGACCAACTTAGGCCAAAAGCCTAAGCTTGGGGGAGTACGTATTTCTCACCGACATTACATTCATGTTCACACACTCATTTCAGTTGTCGGTGTTCATACTTTTTCATTGTATTATCCATGTTAGTTTATTTCTTTTTCTTGCTTTCTTCTTATGTGTTTGAAAAACCTTCAGAAAAAAAAATAGTTGCAGTTAGTTTACTTTCTATGCATGCTTAGTTGTAGTATTAAAAGAAAACCCAAAAAGATTTCCTATTCTTCTTTTGCTTGTTGGGAGCTTTCCCGTGTAAATAGTTTTTCTCGTTCTTGTTCTTCTTTCCTCAGAAAAATAAAAACTTCAAAAAACATTGCAGTGTGCTTCTTTGAATTTCTTTTCTTTTCTTTGGGGGTCGAGAGGAGAAGACCACAATGAAAATATTGAGTGGCTCTCATATGCATTATTGTTGATCTAACAAAGAGCCCATATTACCTTGTCTTCTCCTTTGAATAAATGTTCGTAGATTCCAGCTTAGTCCAATGCACGTGCACTATTATTATTATCCACACCGTTCGGTCATGCAGGTGAAAGGCAATAATGACAATATATGATGAAATGATTGAGATGAGGAGAAGCTGGTATGAACTTGTCCTATCTTGATTTTGTAAATATGATTAGTTCATCGTTCCTGATTCAGCCTATTATGAATGAAACATGTTTGCAATGACAATTAGAGATTATAGTTACTCATGCCATGCTTAATTAGCTAGGAGTTTATAATGGTTTACCTTGCGTGCCAACATGGAAATTAAAATGGTTGTGATGTAGTATGATAGGATGGTATCCTCCTTTGAATGATTCGAGTGGCTTGACTTGGCGCATGTTCACGCATGTAGTTGAAACAAAATCAACATAGCCTCTACGATATTTATGTTCATGGTGATTTATATCCTACTCATGCTTGCACTCAATGTTGGTTAATCTCAATGCATGTTTATGACTGTTATCGCTCTCTAGTTGGTCGCTCCCCAGTCTCTTTCTAGCCTTCACTTGTACTAAGCGGGAATACTGCTTGTGCATCCACTTCCATGAACCCCAAAGTTGTTCCATATGAGTCCACCATACCTTCCTATATGCGGTATTTACCTGCCGTTCCAAGTAAATTTGCATGTGCCAAACTCTAAACCTTCAAATGATAATCTGTTTTGTATGCTCGAATCACTCATGTACCAACTAGGGCTGTCAATATCTTCCATGCTAGGTGGGTTATTCTCACGATGAGTTGACTCTGCTCATCATTCACAAGAAAATGGCTGGTAATCGAGATGCCCAGTCCCATGCTCAAATCAAATCAAAATAATTGCAAACAAAACCCCCCCAGGACTGTTGTTAGTTGGATGGTACCCGTTGTTTCGGACTAGCCGTGGAGTGTGCTTGTTGGTGGTGGGGGAGTATAAACTTTACCATTCTGTTTGGGAACCGCCTATAATGTATGTAGCATGGAAGATACCGAGATCTCTTGGTTGTTATGTTGACAATGAAAGCATACTGCTCAAAATATTATTTATCTCTATTTCAAAACTCGAGCTCTGGCACCTCTACAAATCCCTGGTTCCCTCTGTGAAGGGCCTATCTATTTACTTTTATTGCTAAGCCATCATCCTCTTATAAAAGGCACCAGTTAGAGAGCACCACTGTCATTTGTGTGCATTGTTATTAATTTATATTGAGTATGACTGTGACTAGATCTCTTTTACCATGAATTACAATATCTAGTCAGTCCTTGATCTTCAGAGGTGCTCTGCATTTATGTTTTGCGGTCTCAGAAAGGGCTAGCGAGATACCATCTTGTTATATCATATCATGATTGTTTTGAGAAAAGTGTTGTCATCCGAGATTTATTATTATTGCTTGCTAGTTGATTATGCCATTGATATGAGTAAATGTGAGACCTAAAGGTTATTGTGAATATGGTTAGTTCATGATCTTTGTTGAAAACTTGAATGCTGGCTTTACATATTTGCAACGACAAGATCAAACAGAGTTTGTAAAAGTTTTTCTTTATCACTTTCAGTTTGTCAACTGAATTGCTTGAGGACAAGCAATGGGTTAAGCTTGGGGGAGTTGATACGTCTTCGTCGTATCTACTTTTCCAAACTCTTTTGCCCTTGTTTTGGACTCTAACTTGCATGATTTGAATGGAACTAACCCGGACTGACGCTGTTTTCAGCAGAATTGCCATGGTGTTATTTTTGTGCAGAATAAAAAGTTCTCGGAATGACCTGAAACTTCACGGAGATAAGTTTTGGAATTAATAAAAAATATTGGCGAAAGAATCAAGTGAAGGGGGCCCACACCCTGGCCACAAGGGTGGGGGGCGCGCCACCCGACCTTGTGGGCCCCCTGGACCTCCACCGACCTCAACTCCAACTCCATATATTCACGTTCGGGGAGAAAAAAATCAGAGAGAAGGATCATCGCGTTTTACGATACGGAGCCGCCGCCAAGCCCTGTTCTTCCTCGGGAGGGCAGATCTGGAGTCCGTTCGGGCTCCGGAGAGGGGAATCCGTTGCCATCGTCATCATCAACCATCCTCCATCACCAATTTCATGATGCTCACCGCCGTGCGTGAGTAATTCCATCGTAGGTTTGCTGGACCGTGATGGGTTGGATGAGATTTACCATGTAATCGAGTTAGTTTTGTTAGGGTTTGATCCCTAGTATCCACTATGTTCTAAGATTGATGTTGCTATGACTTTGCTATGCTTAATGCTTGTCACTAGGGCCCGAGTGCCATGATTTCAGATCTGAACCTATTATGTTTTCATGAATATATTTGTGTTCTTGATCCTATCTTGCAAGTCAATAGTCACCTACTACGTGTTATGATCCGGCAACCCTGGAGTGACAATAGTCGGGACCACTCCCAGTGATGACCGTAGTTTGTGGAGTTCATGTATTCACTAAGTGCTAATGCTTTGGTCCAGTACTCTATTAAAAGGAGGCCTTAATATCCCTTAGTTTCCAATAGGACCCCGCTGCCACGGGAGGGTAGGACAAAAGATGTCATGCAAGTTCTTTTCCATAAGCATGTATGACTATATTCGGAATACATGCCTACATTATATTGATGAACTGGAGCTAGTTATGTGTCACCCTATGTTATAACCGTTGCATGATGAATGCCATCCGACATAATTATCCATCAATTATCCATTGCCTACGAGCTTTTCACATATTGATCTTTGCTAAGTTACTTTTCCGTTGCCACTATTATGATTGCTACAAAACTACTGCTGTTACTTCTGCCACCGTTACCGTTACTTCCATACTACTTTGCTACTAAATATTTTGCTGCAGATATTAAGTCTTTCAGGTGTGGTTGAATTGACAACTCAGCTGCTAATACTCAAGAATATTCTTTGGCTCCCCTTGTGTCTAATCAATAAATTTGGGTTGAATACTCTACCCTCGAAAATTGTTGCGATCCCCTATACTTGTGGGTTATCAAGAGACTTGCCAGTAACGAGATTGAACTAGGTATAGAGATACCGATGATCAAATCTCGGGCAAGTAACATACCGATGGACAAAGGGAATTACGTATGTTGTCATAACGGTTCGACCGATAAAGATCTTCGTAGAATATGTAGGAGCCAATAAGGGCATCCAGGTCCTGCTATTGGTTATTGACCGGAGAGGTGTCTCGGTCATGTCTACATTGTTCTCGAACCCGTAGGGTCCGCATGCTTAACGTTCGTTGACAATATAGTGTAATATGAGTTATATGTTTTGGTGACCAAATGTTGTTCGGAGTCCCGGATGAGATCACGGACATGATGAGGAGTCTCGAAATGGTCGAGAGGTAAAGATTGATATATAAAGGACGATGGTATTTGGACACCGGAAGTGTTTTGGGACGTACCGGAAAGGAATCGGGTCACCGAAAGGGGTTCCGGGCACCCCCGTCTAGTTATGGGCCTGATGGGCCAAAGGAGGGGACAGACCAGCCCACAAGAGGGCTGGTGCGCCTCCTCCCTTGTTTGGCTAGCCCTAGGGAAGGAAAAGGGGGAGGGCTAGCCCCTCCTGCCTTTCCCTCTCATGGGAGAAAGAAGGGGGGGGGGCACCCTCCCCTGCCTTTCCCCGCGCTCCAAATAAGGAAAGGGGGCACGGCTTGGGAGAGACCCCAAGTAGGATTCCCCCTACTTGGGCGCCCCCTTGGCTGCTCCTCCCTCCCTCCCTCCCACCTATATACTAGTAGAATGCCCGTGCGTTGCCACGGGCCAACAAATGAATTTGTGTAAAAAATGCTCATTTTTCTCCCCAGAAACGAGCATATTGCACGCGATGTTCAACCACAACACAAATGCAAGCATATTCTTCTCTCTATTCTTACAAACATGACACACCCCTCTAGCCGCTCTTTCCCATTGATCTTGTCGTTCATCACCTTCTCTGTCCGTACATCATTCACCCTCTCAATCTATTGCCCCTTGATTTTGCATGCAGCTTCCATGTCACTGTTTCGTTGTCTCGAACGGTACAAAAAAAACCTACCACGTCACCTTCTTCTAGATCTATTCCTAATCCAAGGAAGCTAAATCTAGTTGAATGCCCGTGCGTTGCCCTAAACAATAAAATTATCTATGGAAACACATATCATAATATCATTATATGCATTTTGTACATCACATGCTTATGACTATGTTTCTCCAAGCATGCATTTCAATTTCCACCCTCACCAAAATATGTACTTACATGTGCTCCTTCAACCACAGAAATACGTCTTATCCCCCCCTCCATGAGATTCACTTTGCATCATTGTGTTGCACATGTGATATTTAAAAACAAGGAAGCGAGTGGTGTCATTAGCATTAGTCATCTACATTTGGCACTCGGGAAGAAGGCACAATTGGCTTCTCTGACCAGATTTGATTCTATCTAGGTGTTACTCTTCTATATTAACGAGTTCCATCTGTGAAGCGAATTATAAGCTTCCTCCTGTTCAACACAGGTACCAAATTTGAGATGCAAAACTTTAAGACATACATAATTTCTTGCACAAATCCTCTCGCCGAATCATGGAGCTTCAAATTTTCTGTCGACAAAATCATCTGAGTGCAGTGTATTGCAATGCTCGAGTAATAAACATATACAAGCTGCTCAAAAACCCCTCGCCCGGCCCGCTCCCGCGAGCGGGGGGGGGGGGGGGGGGGCGAAACCCTCGACCGCCGCCACCATCCCCTTCCCTCCTCGATCTCCTCCCCCCGCCGCTGCTGGAGTGCGCCGCCGGGCAAAGCCCGGCCGGCGTTGGCGGCGGCGGTGTTGGGAATCGTTGCATGGAAAACAAAAAAAATTCGATGCACACGCAATGATCTATCCATGGAGATGCATAGCAACGAGGGGGAGAGTGTGCCTACGTACCCTCGTAGACCGTAAGTGGAAGCGTTTCACAACACGGTTGATGTAGTCAAACTTTTTGGCGCTTCAACCGATCAAGTACCGAACACACGACACCACCGCGTTCTGCACACGTTCAGCTCGGTGACGTCCCTTGCCTTCTTGATCCAGCAAGACATCGAGGTAGTAGATGAGTTCCGTCAGCACGACTGCATGGTGACGGTGATGGTGAAGTGATCTCCGTAGGGCTTCGCCTATGCACTACGAAAATATGACCGGGGGTGTAAACGGTGGAGGGGAGGGGGGGGGGGGGGCGCCGCACACGGCTATGCAATTGTCTGGGGTGTGCTAGGCACCCCCTCCCACATATATATATAGGTGGGAGGGGGAGGGAAGAGGCTAGGGCGCCCCCTAGGGCTGGCCGCCAGCCCCCTAGGGGCCCTGCCTTGCCCTGCGCCCCCCTGCCATGTTTCCCCAAGGGGGAAGGAAAGAGGGGGGGGGGGGGAGAGGGAAGGAAGTGGGAATCCTAATCCACACTTTCCTTTCCCTTCTCCCCTTTCCTTATCCTCCTTGGGCCGACCCATATGCGGGGCGCACCAGCCACTTGTGGCTGGTGCATTTCCCCTCTTGGCCCATATCTTTTGCCGGGGGTGCCCGAAACCCCTTCCCGTGACCCTATAAGTACCCCGTACCCCCCGAAACACTTCTGGTGTACGAATACCATCGTCCTATATATCAATCTTTACCTCTTGACCATTTCGAGACTCGTCGATATGTCCGTGATCTCATTCGGGACTCCGAACAACATTCGGTCACCAAATCACATAACTCATATAATACTATATCATCATCGAACGTTAAGAGTGCGGACCCTACGGGTTCGAGAAATATGTAGACATGACCGAGACACCGCTCCGGTCAATAACCAATAGCGGAACCTGGATGCCCATATTGCTCCTACATATTCTACGAAGATCTGTATCGGTCGAACCATTATGACAACATACGTAATTCCCTTTGTCCATCGGTATGTTACTTGCCCGAGAATCGATCGTCGGTATCTTCATAGCTAGTTCAATCTCGTTACCGGCAATTCTCTTTACTCGTTACGTAATACATCACCTCATGACTAACTCCTTAGTCGTTTGCTTGCAAGCTTATGATGTGTATTACCGAGAGGGCCTAGAGATACCTGTTCGATACTCGGAGTGACAAATCCTAATCTCGATCTATGCCAACTCAACAAACACCTTCGGAGATACCTGTAGAGCATCTTTATAATCTCCCAGTTACATTGTGATGTTTGATAGCACACAAGGCATTCCTCCGGTATCCGGGAGTTGCATAATCTCATAGTCGGAGGAATATGTATTTGACATGAAGAAAGCAATAAAAATAAAACTGAACGATCATTATGCTAAGCTAACGGATGGGTCTTGTCCATCACATCATTCTCCTAATGATGTGATCCCGTTATCAAATGACAACTTGTGTCAATGGTTAGGAAACCTTAACCATCTTTGATCAACGAGCTAGTCTAGTAGAGGCTCACTAGGGACACGGTGTTTGTTTATGTATTCACACATGTATTAAGGTTTCCGATCAATACAATTCTAGCATGAATAATAAACCTTTATCATGAATAAGGAAATATAAAATAACAACTTTATTATTGCCTCTAGGGCATATTTCCTTCAGTCTCCCACTTGCACTAGAGTCAATAATCTAGATTACATTGTAATGAATCTAACACCCATGGAGTCTTGGTGCTGATCATGTTTTGCTCGCGGAAGAGGCTTAGTCAACGGGTCTGCCACATTCAGATCCATATGTATCTCGCAAATTTCTATGTCGCCATCCTTGACTTGTTCACGAATGGAGTTGAAGTGTCTCTTGATGTGTTTGGTTCTCTTGTGAAACCTGGATTCCTTCGCCAAGGCAATTGCTCCAGTGTTGTCACAAAAGATTTTTCATTGGATCCGATGCACAAGGTATTACACCCAGATCGGATATGAACTCCTTCATTTGCTTCTTCTGAAGCAGCTATGTACTCCGCTTCACATGTAGATCCCGCCACGACGCTCTGCTTGGAACTGCACCAACTGACAGCTCCACCATTCAATATAAATACGTATCCAGTTTGTGACTTTGAGTCATCTGGATCAGTGTCAAAGCTAGCATCGACGTAACCATTTACGAGGAGCTCTTTGTCACCTCCATAAACAAGAAACATATCCTTGGTCCTTTTCAGGTACTTCAGGATGTTCTTGACCATTGTCCAGTGATCCACTCCTGGATTACTTTGGTACCTTCCTGCCAGACTTATGGCACGGCACACATCAGGTCTAGTACACAGCATAGCATACATGATAGCACCTATGGCTGAAGCATAGGGAATGACTTTCATTTTCTCTCTATCTTCTGCAGTGGTCGGGCTTTGAGTCTGACTCAACTTCACACCTTGTAACACAGGCAAGAACCCTTTCTTTGACTGATCCATTTTGAACTTCTTCAAAACCTTGTCAAGGTATGTGCTTTGTGAAAGTCCTATTAAGCGTCTTGATCTATCTCTTTAGATCTTGATGCCCAATATATAAGCAGCTTCACCGAGGTCTTTCATTGAAAAACTCTTATTCAAGTATCCTTTTATGCTACCCAAAAATCCTATATCATTTCCAATCAACAATATGTCATCTACATATAATATTAGAAATGCTACAGAGCTCCCACTCACTTTCTTGTAAATACAGGCTTCACCGAAAGTCTGTATAAAACCATATGCTTTGATCACCTCATCAAAGCGTATATTCCAACTCTGAGATGCTTGCACCAGTCCATAGATGGATCGCTGGAGCTTGCACACTTTGTTAGCACCTTTAGGATCGACAAAACCTTCTGGTTGCATCATATACAACTCTTCTTTAAGAAATCCATTAAGGAATGCAGTTTTGACGTCCATTTGCCAGATTTCATAATCATAAAATGCGACAATTGCTAACATGATTCGGACGGACTTAAGCATCGCTACGGGTGAGAAAGTCTCATCGTAGTCAACCCTTGAACTTGTCAAAAACCTTTTGTGGCAAGTCAATCTTTGTAGACAGTAACATTACCATCAACGTCAGTCTTCTTCTTGAAGATCCATTTATTCTCTATGGCTTGCCGATCATCGGGCAAGTCCACCAAAGTCCACACTTTGTTCTCATACATGGATCCTATCTCAGATTTCATGGCCTCAAGCCATCTATCGGAATCGGGGCTCATCATAGCTTCTTCATAGTTCGTAGGTTCACCTTGGTCTAATAACATGACTTCCAGAACAGGATTACAGTACCACTCTGGTGCGGATCGTGCTCTGGTTGACCTACGAGGTTCAATAGTAACTTGATCTGAAGTTTCATGATCATGATCATTTGCTTCCTCTCTAGTTGGTGTAGGCATCACGGGAACGGATTTCTCTGATGTGCTACTTCCCAATTCGAGAGGAGGTATGATTACCTCATCAAGTTCTACTTTCCTCCCACTCACTTCTTTCGAGGGAAACTCCTTCTCTAGAAAGGTTCCATTCTTGGCAACAAAGATCTTGCCTTCAGATTTGTGCTAGAAGGTGTACCCAATTGTTTCCTTAGGGTATCCTATGAAGACACACTTCTCTGATTTGGGTTCGAGCTTATCAGGCTGAAGCCTTTTGACATAAGTGTCGCAACCCCAAACTTTAAGAAACGACAGCTTAGGTTTCTTGCCAAACCATAGTTCATACGGGTCGTCTCAACGGATTTAGATGGTGCCCTATTTAACGTGAATGCAGCTGTCTCTAATGCATAACCCCAAAATGATAGTGGTAAATCGGTAAGAGACATCATAGAACGCACCATATCCAATAAAGTACTGTTACGATGTTCGGACACACCAATACGTTGTGGTGTTCCAGGTGGCGTGAGTAGTGAAACTATTCCACATTGTTTTAAATGAAGGCCAAACTCGTAACTAAAATATTCGCCTCCGCGATCAGATCGTAGAAACTTTATTTTCTTGTTACGTTGATTCTCTACTTCACTCTGAAATTCTTTGAACTTTTCAAATGTTTCAGACTTGTGTTTCATTAAGTAGATATACCCATATCTACTCAAATCATCTGTGAAGGTCAGAAAATAACGATACCCGACGCGTGCCTCAACACTCATCGGACCGCATACATCGGTATGCATTATTTCCAATAAGTCATTGGCTCGCTCCATTGTTCCGGAGAACGGAGTTTTAGTCATCTTGCCCATGAGGCATGGTTCGCAAGTATCAAATGATTCATAATCAAGTGATTCCAAAAGCCCATCTGCATGGAGTTTCTTCTTGCGCTTTACACCAATATGACCTAAACGGCAGTGCCACAAATATGTTGCACTATCGTTATCAACTTTGCATCTTTTGGCATCAATATTATGAATATGTGTATCACTACAATCGATATTCAACAAAAATAGACCACTCTTCAAGGGTGCATGACCATAAAAGCTATTACTCATATAAATAGAACAACCATTATTCTCTGATTTAAATGAATAACCGTCTCGCACTAAACAAGATCCAGATATAATGTTCATGCTCAATGCTGGCACCAAATAACAATTATTCAGGTCAAAAACTAATCCCGAAGGTAGATGTAGAGGTAGCGTGCCGAGGGCGATCACATCGACCTTGGAACCATTCTCGACATGCATTGTCACCTCGTCCTTTGCCAATCTTCATTTAATCCGTAGCTCTGATGACCCACAAGTATAGAGGATCAATCATAGTCCTTTCGATAAGTAAGAGTGTTGAACCCAACGAGGAGCAGAAGGAAATGACAAGCGGTTTTCAGCAAGGTAATATCTGCAAGCACTGAAATTATAAGTAACGAGTAGTTTGATAGCAAGATAATTTATAACGAGCAAGTAACGGTAATGGTAACAAAAGTGCAGCAAGGTAGCCCAATCCTTTTGAGGCAAAGGACAGGCCAAAATGGTCTCTTATAATAAGCAAAGCGTTCTTGAGGGTACACGGGAATTTCATCTAGTCACTTTCATCATGTTGGTTTGATTTGTGTTCGCTACTTTGATAAATTGATATGTGGGTGGACCGGTGCTTAGGTGCTGTTCTTACTTGAACAAACCTCCTACTTATGATTAACCCCCTCGCAAGCATCCGCAACTATGAGAAAAGTATTAAGAATAAATTCTAACCATAGCATTAAACTTTTGGATCCAAATCAGCCCCTTACGGAATAGCGCATAAACTAGGGTTTAAGCTTATGTCACTCTCGCAACCCATCATCTAATAACTACTCCACAATGCATTCCCTTAGGCCCAAATATGGTGAAGTGTCATGTAGTCGACGTTCACATGACACCACTAACGGAATCACAACATACATACCATCAAAATATCGAACACATATCAAGTTCACATGATTACTTGCAACAAGATTTCTCCCGTGACCTCAAGAACAAAAGTAACTACTCACAAATGATAATCATGCTCAAGATCAGTGGGGTATTAAATAGCATAATGGATCTGAACATATAATCTTCCACCAAATAAACCATATAGTAATCAACTACAAGATGTAATCAACACTACTAGTCACCCACAAGTACCAATCTATAGTTCCGATACAAAGATTGAACACAAGAGATGAACTAGGGTTTGAGAGGAGATGGTGCTATTGAAGATGTTGATGGAGATTGCCCTCCCCAAGATGGGAGAGTTTTTGGTGATGATGATGACAATGATTTCCCCCTCCGGGAGGGAAGTTCCCCGGGCGGAATCGCTCCGCCGGAGGGCAAAAGTGCTCCTGCCCAAGTTCCACCTCGAGACGGTGGCGCTTCGTCCCGAAAGTCCTCTCCTTATTTTTTCTAGGTCAAAATGACTTATATACCATAAGAGGGACACCAGAGGTGGGCTGAGGAAGGCACAACCCACCAGGGCGCGCCTGGGCTCCCTAGCGCGCCTAGGTGGGTTGTACCCACCTAGTGGGCCCCCTCTGGTACTTATTGACTCCAATATTTCTTATATATTCCACAAAAATTCCTCGTAAAGTTTCAGCTTATTTGGAGTTGTGCAGAATAGGTAGCCTGACGTAGCTTTTTCAGGTCCAGATTTCCAGCTGCCGTAACTCTCCCTCTTTGTGTGAACCTTGCATATTATGAGAGAAAAGGCATTAGAATTTCTCCAAAACGCATTATTATGCATAAAAACATCATAAATAACAGTAGGAAAACATGATGCAAAATGGACGTATCAACTCCCCCAAGCTTAGACCTCGCTTGTCCTCAAGCGAAAACCAAAATTGACAAACATGTCCACATGCTTAGAGAGAGAGGTGTCGATAAAAACAAAATACGGACATAGAAGCATCATGTATATTATTATAACAGCAACAAACTTTAATATAAAACTTTATCGTAGAACTTTTATCATAGACTTCTCATGAACAAGTAACAATTCATCACAACATCAAAGTATAAAGCATAAACTCTATTGAAAACCAACAAACTATGTTCTCAGTCAACTTTGCAACTACAATTCATCATCTTTTCAGGAAGGGTCACGTATCAGAGCCTTTTTGGCAAGTCCACATACTCAACCATCATATAGTCTTCTATGATTGCTAACACTCACCGCATACACATGAGCAAAACGTTTCTACCGGACACATAGAAAGATAGGGGCTTATAGTTTTGCCTCCCAACATACTCACCTCGAGGGTGATGCCAACAATAATAACTCATGCTACCCATATCCAACTGGATATATGTGCCTAGATCTTTCCTCACCACATGATGCTTCCCAAAACAGAAAATAAAAAGGAATAGAGAGAACTTTGACTCTTGCATAAAAGTAAATACATAAAAGTAAAAGATAAGCCCTTTGTAGAGGGAAGCAGAGGTTGCCATGCGCTTTTTGTTTGTATGCTCAATCTCTTAGTGCAAAAGAATGTCATGTTATATTGCCCCTTATGATAGCAACCTTTATTATGCAGTCTGTCGCTTTTATTCTTTGCCATCACAAGTTCGTACAATGCTCAATTTTCTCTTACACTAAATGATCTCACACTTTTAGAAGCAATTTTTATTGCCTTTTTGCACCGATGAAAACTTACTTGAAGGATCTTACTCAATCCATAGGTAGGTATGGTGGACTCTCAAAATAAAATTTGGGTTTAAGGGTTTTGGATGCACAAGTAGTATCTCTACTTAGTGTGGAATTTTTGGCTAGCAAAGATAGGGGACAAGCACCACATGTTAAAGGATCTATGACAATATAACTTCTATGTGAATATGAACAAACATAAATCATTACGTTGTCTTCCTTGTCCAACGTCAACTATTTTGGCATATAATATTTTGATGGGGGCTCACATTCACAAAAGATGTCCAAGATAGTGTATTTGCATGTGAATCTTCTCTTCCCTTATTAATTCTTTCATGAATTGCATCATTGACCAATGCTATGTTTGTAAATCTCCAATAAAATTTTCTACTTATACTCTTCCTTACGTGATGTCATTACTTACCATAAGATTAGCATATGATCTTTTTCATTTATTTCCTTTCTTTTTATTGAACAAGAAAGTAAAGAAAGCAAAACTCAAACTAAACTTTATTATATATCTCGCACATGATTACAAAGATAGATCACTAAGCAAACTCTCGAAAAGAAAGGATCGAACTAAACTTTTATTCAACTAAAGCAAAAGATAACTATGGATCGAACTAAGATAAGTAAAGGCAGAAGATAGTCGAGGTGATACGATACCGGGGCACCTCCCCCAAGCTTGGCATAAGCCAAGGGGGAGTGCCCATACCCGATACTCAAGTTTCCTTTGGTAATGAAGAAGGAGGTGGTGGTGATGAAGTAGCGATCTTGTCCTCAGGTTTCCATGGCAAGGGCTCACCATCATAAGAGGAGGAGTGAGTCTCACGGGTCCTGCAACTGGCAGCCTGATACGTCTCCAACGTATCTATAATTTTTTATTGTTCCATGCTGTTATATTATCATTCTTGGATGTTTTATAATCATTTTATATCATTTTTTGGTATTAACCTATTGACATAGTGCCAAGTGCCAGCAGCTATTTTTTGCATGTTTTTTACATCGCAGGAAATCAATACCCAACGGAGTCCAAACACAGCGAAACTTTTTGTGGATTTTTTATGGACCAGAAGACATCCAGTGGGCCGGAGAAGCGCCTGGGGGGGGTGCTCCGAGGGGAGCAGAACCCACCAGGGCACGCCTGGAGGCCCAGGCGAGCCCTGGTGGGTTGCGCCCACCTCGGGTGCCTCCCGAACTGCCTCTTTGCTCTATAAATACCCCAATATTCCAGAAACCCTAGGGGAGTCAACGAAAATCAATTCCAGCCGCCGCAAGTTCCAGAACCACTAGATCCAATCTAGACACCATCACGGAGGGGTTCATCATGTCCATTGGTGCCTCTCCGATGATGCGTGAGTAGTTCATTGTAGACCTACGGGTCCGTAGTTAGTAGCTAGATGGCTTCCTCTCTCTCGTTTGATTCTCAATACAATGGTCTCTTGGAGATCCATATGATTGCGGTGTGTTTGTTGGGATCCGATGAACTTTGAGTTTATGATCAGATCTATCTTTTTATCCATGAAAGTTATTTGAGTCTTCTTTGATCTCTTATATGCATGATTGCTTATAGCCTCGTATTTCTTCTCCGATATTTGGGTTTTGTTTGGCCAACTTGATCTATTTATCTTGCAATGGGAAGAGGTGCTTTGTAATGGGTTCGATCTTATGGTGCTTGATCCCAGTGACAGAAGGGGAACCGATACGTATGTATCGTTGCTATTAAGGATAACAAGATGGGGTCTATTTCTACATAAATAGATCTTGTCTACATCATGTCATCATTCTTATTGCATTACTCCATTTCTCCATGAACCACTAGATGCATGCTGGATAGCGGTCGATGTGTGGAGTAATAGTAGTAGATGCAGGCAGGAGTCGGTCTACTAATCTTGGACGTGATGCCTATATAATGATCATTGCCTGGATATCGTCATGAGTATTTGAAGTTCTATCAATTGCCCAACAGTAATTCGTTTACCCACCGTTTGCTATTTTTCTCGAGAGAAGCCACTAGTGAAATCTACGGCCCCCAGGTCTCTTCTTTAATATATTTGCCTTTGTGATCTATTTTCCTTTGCTTTTATTTTCAGATCTATTAAACCAAAAATACAAAAATACCTTGCTGCACTTTATTTTATTTGGCGCTCGAGCTATCAAATTATTACAACTCTCTCACGTCCGTTTACCAATTTCTGGCGCCGTTACCCGGAAGGGATTGACAACCCCTTTAATACGTCGGGTTGCGAGTATTTGTTATTTGTGTGCAGGTGCTATTTACGTAGTGTTGCTTGGTTCTTCTACTGGTTCGATAACCTTGGTCTCATCACTGAGGGAAGTACCTACCGTCGCTGTGCTGCATCATCCCTTCCTCTTTGGGGAAATATCGACGTAGTCTAGCAGACATCACAGCCAAACTCATACCTTTAAACCTCGCCTCATATTCAAAGACTTGGTTTTGGAGATCATAGATCTGGCTTTGGAGGAAGTTGATTTGCTCATTGAAGGTGAAGACGATGTCCTTCATGGATTTGCCATCCACCTTGAGATCACGGGTGTAGTCCGCGATCATGAGGTGATTGGCATTGAGTCCACGTTCCACCATCCCCTAGCACCGGAAGACCTCCTGCTCCATAGCTTCAAGCCTAGCCTCCATGGATCCCGTCCCCTTGGGGCCTTGCACATCGCGGATGTGGAGCACCCCCTCATGCATCTGGATAGCCTGAGGGTGCTGCATCACCTCCCGCAAATATGGGTTGATGACGTTCTCGAAGAACTTGTCCTTGAAGGAGCTTGAAGTGGCCATGGAGGATTGGATCTATCAGAAAACAGCAAGGAAAAGAAAACAGAAGATTTCTCCATGATACGGTGGTCAATAGGTTCGGGGGGTATATAAGGATTTTTTATCTTGGGAAACAAGCAAACGGAAGAAAAACGGAGTCCGGAAGGTACTCGAGGTGGGCACAACCCACCTGGGCGCCCCTGGCCCTGGTGTCTTGTGCCCACCAGGGTCACCTTCCTGGTAGTTTCTTATTTTCCTAATTTTTTAAATATTCCAAAACTGACAAAAAATATTTTTGTGGATTTTTCGGAGTCCGTTTACTTACCGTATCACGTACCTCCTCTTTTTAACGATTCTGGAGTGTTCCGGAAGGTTTCCTTTATGTGTTCTTCCGGTGTCATAGTTTGGATAATATTGCTTTCAACATTAATGGGTGTACCTGAGATATAATGTTTTATTCTTTGCCCATTGACAACCTTCGGGTTTGTGCCTTCGGCATTATTTATTTTGACGGCTCCCAATCGATAAACCTCCTCGATAACATAGGGTTCTTCCCATTTGGAGAGGAGCTGTCCTGCAAATAATCTGAAATGAGAGTTGTACAAAAGAACATATTCTCCAACTTGAACTCACGCTTTTGGATTCTTTTGTCATGCCATCTTTTTACTTTTTCTTTAAATAACTTGGCATTTTCATAAGCTTGGGTTCTCCATTCATCTAGTGAGCTAATATCAAATAACTTCTTTTCACCGGCAAGTTTGAAATCATAGTTGAGTTCTTTAATTGCCCAATATGCTTTATGTTCTAACTGAAGAGGCAAATGACAAGCTTTTCCATAAACCATTTTATAAGGAGACATACCCATAGGATTTTTATAAGCTGTTCTATAAGCCCAAAGTGCATCATCTAATTTCTTAGACGAATTCTTTCGGGACCTATTGACAGTCTTTTGTAAAATTAACTTTATTTCTCTATTGCTAAGTTCAACTTGGCCACTAGACCGAGGATGATAAGGTGATGCAATTCTATGGTTAATATCATACTTAGCAAGCATTTTACGGAAAGCACCATGAATAAAGTGTGAACCACCATCGGTCTTTAAATATCTAGGGACTCCAAACCTTGGGAAAATAACTTCCTTAAGCATTTTAATAGAGGTGTTGTGATCAGCACTACTAGTTGGAATAGCTTCAACCCACTTAGTAACATAATCAATAGCAACCAAAATATGTGTATACCCATTAGAGGAAGGAAAAGGTCCCATGTAATCAAATCCCCAAACATCAAATGGTTCAGCAGCAAGAGAATAATTCATAGGCATTTCTTGACGCTTACCAATATTACCAATCCTTTGACATTCATCACAAGATAAAACAAACTTACGGGCATCCTTGAAGAGAGTAGGCCAATAAAAACCAGATTGCAATACCTTGTGAGCAGTTCTGTCTCCCGCATGATGCCCTCCATAAGCTTCGGAGTGACATTTCCATAGGATTTGTCCCTGTTCATGCTCAGGTACACAATGTCTAATAATACCATCTACTCCTTCTTTATAAAGATGTGGCTCATCCCAAAAGTAATGTATTAAATCATAGAAGAATTTTTTCTTTTGTTGGTATGTGAAGCTAGGTGGTATATATTTAGCAACAATGTAATTAGCATAGTCAGCATACCAAGGAGTGTTATGAGAAACACTTATTGCAGCTAATTGTTCATCAGGAAAACTATCATTAATAGGTTGTGGGTCATCAAGAATATTTTCTAACCAAGACAAGTTATCAGCTACGGGGTTCTCAGCTCCTTTTCTATCAGTGATATGTAAGTCAAATTCTTGCAGCAAGAGAACCCACCTAATGAGTCTAGGCTTAGCATCTTTCTTTTCCATAAGATATTTTATAGCAGCATAATCGGTGTGAAAAGTCACTTTAGAATCAACAATGTAAGATCTAAATTTATCACAAGCAAACACCACTGCTAAGAATTCTTTTTCAGTAGTAGCATAATTTCGTTGAGCACTGTCTAGAATTTTTTTAGCATAATGAATAACATTTAGTTTCTTGTCAACTCTTTGTCCTAGAACAGCACCAACAACATAATCACTAGCATCACACATAATTTCAAAAGGCAAGTTCCAATCAGGTGGTTGAACAATAGGTGCAGAAATCAAGGCTTTCTTAAGTGTTTCAAAGGCTTCTACACAATCATCATCAAAAACAAATGGAACATCCTTTTGTAAAAGATTTGTAAGAGGCCCAGAAATTTTAGAGAAGTCTTTAATAAACCTCCTATAGAAACCAGCATGACCAAGGAAACTATGAATACCTTTGATATCTTTAGGACATGGCATTTTCTCAATTGCATCAACTTTAGCTTTATCCACCTCAATACCTCATTCAGAAATTTTATGTCCCAAGACAATACCTTCGTTAACCATAAAGTGGCACTTCTCCCAATTCAAGACGAGATTAGTTTGCTCACATCTATGCAAAACTCGATCAAGGTTGCTTAAGAAATCATCAAAAGAAGTTCCGTAAACAGAAAAAACATTCATGAAAACCTCAACAATCTTTTCCCAAAAATCAGAGAATATAGCAGTCATACATCTTTGAAAGGTAGCAGGTGCATTACATAAACCAAAAGGCATACGTCTATAAGCATATGTTCCAAAAGGACAAGTAAAGGTGGTTTTCTCTTGATCAGGTTGTGAGACAGGTATTTGAGAAAAATCAGAATATCCATCAAGGAAACAAAAGTGTGTGTGCTTAGATAGTCTTTCTAGCATTTGATCAATAAAAGGCAGAGGGTAATGATCTTTTCTAGTAGCTTTATTTAATTTTCTAAAATCAATTACCATTCTGTAGCCAGTAACAATTCTTTATGGAATAAGTTCATTCTTATCATTAGGAACAACAGTAATACCTCCTTTCTTAGGAACACAATGAACAGGACTTACCCATCTACTATCAGCTATAGGATAGATTATACCTGCTTCTAGAAGCTTCAATATTTCAGTTCTTACCACTTCTTTCATTTTTGGATTTAATCATCGTTGGTGATCAACAACGGGTTTAGCATCAGGTTCCATATTAATTTTGTGCTGACAGAGAGTGGGACTAATGCCCTTTAAGTCATCAAGAGTAAATCCAATGGCAGCTCGGTGCTTCTTCAGAACCTTTAATAATCTTTCTTCTTCATGTTCTGAAAGGTTAGCACTAATAATAATAGGATATATATTTTTCTCATCAAGATAAGCATATTTCAAAGTGTCTGGCAATTGTTTTAATTCAAACACAGGATCACCTTTAGGTGGAGGAGGACCTCCTAGAGTTTCAATAGGCAAATTGTGTTTAAGCAGAGGACGTTTGTCAAACAAAATCTTATCTATTTCATTTCTTTCATGCAGATGCATATCATTTTCATGGTCTAGCAAATATTGTTCTAGTGGATCAGTAGGAGGCACAGCAATAGAAGCAAGACCAAATATTTCATCCTTGCTAGGCAGTTCTTCCTTATGATGCTTTCTACTAAACTTGGAAAAATTAAACTCATGAGACTCATCACCAAAACTAACACCGACAGTTTGCTTCTCGCAATCTATTTTAGCATTAACGGTGTTCAAGAAAGGTCTACCGAAAATAATGGGACAAAAGTCATCTTGTGGGGAACCAAGAACAAGAAAATCAGTAGGGTATTTTATTTTCCCACACAAGACTTCAACATCTCTAACAATCCCAAGTGGTGTGATGGTGTCTCTATTAGCAAGTTTAATAGTGACGTCTATGTCTTCTATCTTAGCGGGTGCTATGTCATTCATAATTTCTTGATATAAGGTAAAAGGAATAGCACTCACGCTAGCACCTATGTCGCATAAGCCATGATAAGAGTGATCTCCTATTTTAACTGAGACAACAGGCATGCCAACAACGGGTCTATGTTTATCTTTTTCATCAGGTTTGGCAATTTTAGCAGCTTCAGCACAGAAGTAAATAACATGCCCATCTAAATTTTCAACCAAAAGATCTTTAACCATAGCAACACTAGGTTCTACCTTAATTTGTTCAGCTGGTTTAGGTGTTCTAATATAACTTTTGTTAACCACAGTTGAGACTTTAGCATGTTCCTTTATCCTAACAGGGAAAGGTGGTTTTTCAATATAGGCAGTAGGAACAATTGGACCAACATTATAAATAATAGTTTCATCTTTAGCTATTACCGGTTCTTTAATTTCTTCTTTGATAGGTGGGTGATATTTAAACCACTTCTCCTTAGGGAGATCAACATGAGTAGCAAAAGATTCACAAAAGGAGGCTACTATCTCAGAGTCAAGTCCATATTTAGTGCTAAACTTTTGAAAAGCATCGGTATTCATAAAAGATTTAACACAATCATACTTGAGCTTAATACCTGACTCTTTACCTTCGTCGAGTTCTTCAGAGTTGCTTTAATTCTTTCTAAAAGATCCCACCGAAAATCAATAGTATTCTTCATAAAGGAACCAATACAAGAAGTATCAAGCATGGATTGATCATCACGAGAAAGCCGAGCATAAAAATTCTGAATGATAATTTCTCTTGAGAGCTCATGATTGGGGCATGAATATAACATTGACTTAAGCCTCCCCCAAGCTAGAGCAATACTTTCTCCTTCACGAGGCCAAAAATTATATATGTAATTCCGATCATGATGAACTAGATGCATAGGATAATTTTTTTTGGTGGAACTCCAATTTCAATCGATTCCAATTCCAAGATCCAATATCATCGCATAGCCTATACCATGCCAATGCTTTTCCCTTCAAAGATAAAGGGAAAATCTTCTTCTTAGGTTCATCTCCGGGTAAACCTGCAAGCTTAAATAATCCACAAATTTCATCCACATATATCAAGTGCATATCAGGATGTTCGGTTGCATCTCCTGCATAAGGATTAGCTAGCAGTTGTTCTATCATACCCGAAGGAATTTCATAACCAATATTTTCAGGAGGTGCAATAGGTTGAGGGGTGACTAATTGTGGTTCCGGTCGAGGTGAAGATACCCCGAACAAACCCCTCAAAGGATTGTTTTCCATAGTAACAAGTGACAATAAATTTCAGCAAGTAGTAATAATTTTTCCTTACCGATTTCCACTTACCAAGAGTGCTTCACTCCCCGGCAATGGTGCCAAAAAAGAGCCTTGATGACCCACAAGTATAGAGGATCAATCGTAGTCCTTTCGATAAGTAAGAGTGTCGAACCCAACGAGGAGCAGAAGGAAATGACAAGCGGTTTTCAGCAAGGTAATGTCTGCAAGCACTGAAATTATAAGTAACGAGTAGTTTGATAGCAAGATAATTTGTAACAAGCAAGTAATGGTAACGGTAACAAAAGTGCAGCAAGGTAGCCCAATCCTTTTGAGGCAAAGGACAGGCCAAAACGGTCTCTTATAATAAGCAAAGCGTTCTTGAGGGTACACGGGAATTTCATCTAGTCACTTTCATCATGTTGGTTTGATTTGTGTTCGCTACTTTGATAATTTGATATGTGGGTGGACCGGTGCTTAGGTGCTATTCTTACTTGAACAAACCTCCTACTTATTATTAACCCCCTCGCAAGCATCCGCAACTACGAGAAAAGTATTAAGAATAAATTCTAACCATAGCATTAAACTTTTGGGTCCAAATCAGCCCCTTACGGAATAGCGCATAAACTAGGGTTTAAGCTTCTGTCACTCTCGCAACCCATCATCTAATAACTACTCCACAATGCATTCCCTTAGGCCCAAATATTGTGAAGTGTCATGTAGTCGACGTTCACATGACACCACTAAGGGAATCACAACATACATACCATCAAAATATCGAACACATATCAAGTTCACATGATTACTTGCAACAAGATTTCTCCCATGACCTCAAGAACAAAAGTAACTACTCACAAATGATAATCATGCTCAAGACAGTGGGGTATTAAATAGCATAATGGATCTGAACATATAATATTCCACCAAATAAACCGTATAGTAATCAACTACAAGATGTAATCAACACTACTAGTCACCCACAAGTACCAATCTATAGTTCCGGTACAAAGATTGAACACAAGAGATGAACTAGGGTTTGAGAGGAGATGGTGCTGTTGAAGATGTTGATGGAGATTGGCCTCCCTAAGATGGGAGAGTTGTTCATGATGATGATGACGATGATTTCCCCCTCCAGGAGGGAAGTTCCCCCGGCAGAATCGCTCCGCCGGAGGGCAAAAGTGCTCCTGCCCAAGTTCTGCCTCGAGACGGCGGTGCTTCATCCCGAAAGTCATTTCCTTATTTTTTTTCTAGGTCAAAATGACTTATATACCAGAAGAGGGGCACCGGACGTGGGCCGAGGAGGGCACAACCCAACAGGGCGCGCCTGGGCTCCCTGGCGCGCCCAGGTGGGTTGTGCCCACCTGGTGGGCCCCCTCTGGTACTTATTGGCTCCAATATTTCTTATATATTCCATAAAAATTTCTCGTAAAGTTTCAGCACATTTGGAGTTGTGCAGAATAGGTAGCCTGACGTAGCTTTTTCAGGTCCAGATTTCCAACTGCCGGAACTCTCCTTCTTTGTGTGAACCTTGCATATTATGGGAGAAAAGGCATTAGAATTACTCCAAAAAGCATTATTATGCATAAAAACATCATAAATAACAGTAGGAAAACATGATGCAAAATGGACGTATCAAGCTCCTGTTTCGAGTTACAAATATGAGCAACCGAACCAGTATCAAATACTCAGGCGCTTCTACGAGCATTAGTAAGGTACACATCATAACATGTATATCAAATATACCTTTGTTCACTTTGCCATCCTTCTTATCTGCCAAATACTTGGGGCAGTTCCGCTTCCAATGACTAGTCCCTTTGCAGTAGAAGCACTCAGTTTCAGGCTTGGGTCCAGCTTTGGGCTTCTTCCCGGGAGTGGCAACTTGCTTGCCATTCTTCTTAGAATTCCCTTTCTTTCCCTTGCCCTTTTTCTTGAAACTAGTGGTCTTATTAACCATCAACACTTGATGCTCCTTCTTGATTTCTACCTCCGCGGCCTTAAGCATTGCGAAGAGCTCGGGAATTGTTTTGTTCATCCCTTGCATATTATAGTTCATCACGAAGCCTTTGTAGCTTGGTGGCAGTGATTGAAGAACTCTGTCAATGACACAATCAACTGGAAGATCAGCTCCTAGCTGAGTCAAGTGATTATAATACCCAGACATTTTGAGTATGTGTTCACCGACAGAACTGTTCTCCTCCATCTTGCAGCTATAGAATTGTTGGAGACTTCATATCTCTCAACCCTGGCATTTGCTTGAAATATTAATTTCAACTCTTGGAACATCTCATATGCTCCATGACGTTCAAAACATCTTTGAAGTCCCAGTTCTAAGCCGTAAAGCATGGCACACTGAACTATTGAGTAGGCATCAGACCGAGCTTGCCAGATGTTCAAAACATCAGCATCTGCTCGTCTCTACAAAAAAAATACACTTTCGTGATGATACGTGTTTGTCACAGTAGGTCACGTTTTCTTTCATGCATGCACATCCATGACGATTTTATGACAGAATCAAGATAGTCATACCTGTGCTGTCGTAGAAGTGTTCCATGACATTACCAAAATTATCATCACGGAAGTGTCCACTTCCATGACGATAAATGGCGCGTCATGGAAGTGCTTTTGTCAAGGGTAACCGACACGTGGCATCCACCGTAACGGGTCATCGTTAAGCTATCGAATCCGATTTTGGATCCGATAACCGTTAATAGCCCGGACCAATGGGGATTTCCACGTGTAAAATTCTCAATGACCAGAGGAACCACGTGTCGGCTCACCGTTGTGACAGATGTCATCCACTCATTGGACAGGAGGCGCCTATGATACGTCGACACGTGGCACGGCCCAACAGAGGCCCATTCCGGTGAAAAGGCCGGCCCATTTGACTTGGTCAAAAGGTAGCGGGCCGGCCCATGGAAAGTCTGTTAACGGCCTGTTCGTATATAGCCCATTTACGACCCGCTAACTCACGGCCCGTTACGGCCTATTCGAATTAAGCCCAGTAGCTTCATCTGGGCCGTCCAATATGATTCCAGCCCGTTGTAACTTTCGGCCCATGTATGGCCCATGACGTCTTTCGGCCCATATGAGGCCCTTTGTAACTCTTGGCCCATTAATGGCCCGTGGTGAAACTGGCCCGTAATAAACAGTGTACCGCTTTATACCCATTAATGGCCCGTAATTCCATTGGGCCGTTTCCAACCTGTGTTATCTTTCGGCCTTCTCAGGGCCCATTTATTCTTGGGCTCATTCCCAGCATTCGGTTACTTACGGCCCGTTACTGGCCTTTTCTGCGTGTGGGCCAAATTCAGCCCGTGGTTACAGTCGGCCCATTTGTGGCTCGTTAATCCGTTGGGCCGTTTTCATAGCGTCATCAAATACGGCCGATTAACGACGGCCCGTTATGGTCGGCCCGTGAACGGACGATTCCAACTCTAGCCCTTTATGGCCCATAATGCGGTCTGTTATTGGCCCATGTTTGGCCAATCGATCATACGGCCCGTAGAAGGCCCATTGATGCTACGGCCCGTAGAAGGCCCATTGTTTCTACGGCCCGTAGAAGGCCCATTGTTTCTACAGCCCGTAGGAGGCCCATGGTCACTACAGTAAATATGTAGCCCATGGTTATTGTGGCCTAGTTTTAAAAAATAGATTATTGCGACCACTAGCAAACCGCGGAAAAAGAACTGCACTGACTACAAGCAAACAAATAAACAAGACAACAAGGAAATAAATAAGCAAGCAACTTACGCTAGGCTATCACGGCTATTACACATATTACATCCACTGGGCATCAAAGTTCGCCACCAGTGCAAATATAGGGAACAAAGCAGCATATCACATACAATAGTTGTCAATGTTGGCGACTAGTGCAAATAAACGCCGCAGCAAAACATGTCTAGAACTGAAACCACTTCAGAAGAGCTCAAGAAACAATATCCTGGGTACCCATAATGCTCGCAAGATGGTTAGCAAGCTTATTAACATTCTCTTGTTTGGCGCTTAAATCCTCCAGCGCTTGCTGTTGCACCAGAAAGTATGCATCTGAGTTCTGCAGGGACTTCCTCAGTCCTTCGGCTTCGTGTCGCAGCACATCTGATCGATGTCTTTCAACTTGAAGTTGAGACTCAAGAAGACAAACTGATTCAGGCAGCCAGTTCGAAGAGCTTGTGCCAGCAGTAGTGGCCAGAAACTCGAACACTACATCAAGACATGACTTTTGGGTTTTCTCACTGTCGTCAAGATAGTTTTTATCAGCTTTCTTGGAGACCAACAGGGATGTCTCATTGTCTTGAACCTTATCTGCATTACTTCCTTTACCATTGCATAACAGGGTACTCTTCTCCAATATTTTGTCCGCATTCTAAAAGAGAAACAAGCAGACACATCACAGGTTTACCATGTTGTATATGAAACTCATTTTGGTAAATCAGTTCAGTAGTAAAGTGGACAGGATAACAACATGAAACAAACATATATCTATGTACCATGGTCACTGTATGGTCTATATCATTCTAGTTTTTGTTGCCAAATCAAGATAGATACACAGTTCAAATAATATTTGTTTAAGACAAAGCAGAATAGACAGAATATAAGTGTGGGAAACTACAGAGCAATAACAACACTTGTAATGTGCATGACATGAGAACATAACTGTTTATTCAATTGAAACTGAAATCAACATAGAGCAAGTTACAACAGCAAACCAGTTAAAGAAACAGGTTTAAAACATACCTGTTGCGCCATTGGAGTTTCAATTCCATCCTTCAAATTTGAAAATAGTTGGTATGAGTAAATACAGTGATGCAAGAGCAAAGGAGTATGAACCATAGCTACATAACCTGACCTGAGAACAATTCTTCTTCTGCTTTAAGAGCTGAGTTGGGATTCAGAGTGGTGGTCCTCGTGCTTTGGGCACTGCAGTTCCCTTACTAACTGCTCGTTTTTGGGTGCTCTGTGGTGGAGACAGTGCTGTGTTAACTGGAACTGGGTTACTATCTGCTGGGGTTGGGGTTAGAAGGGGTGTAGCTGGTTCTCTGTCCAACTGGGTAGGGGTACAATCTACAAGAGTCTGGGTTATGTGTGGTGGGGCTGGTTCTTGGGCAAGTACAACCGTGGTTCTATCTGCATCGACTGGTAGCACTATCTTTTTTGAAGACCGTGTTGTTACTCCCTTAGATACTGCCATCACCCTCTCCAATTCAAATGGCTGATAAACAAGAAAAGTAATTGAATGTACAGACATTGTATGATAGACAGGTGCAATGGATAGTGAGGAATAAAAGAGGGCATGAAATAATTCACATTTATGTTGTCTAACCAAACAGGATAGCATGACACAATTTCACATATATGATGGCTAACTAAACAGGATAGCATGACACAATTTCACATATATGATGGCTAACTAAAAAGGATGGAAAGACATAGTTCAAAAATATGATGACTATGTAAACAGGATGACATGATATAACTATATAATGTATTTATTAAATAGGTTGGCATGCCATAATTCACATACATGCCGCCTATGCAAACATGATAGCATGATATAATTCACGGATAGAATGACATAATTCAAAATATGATGACTGTAAACCCTAAACTGGATGAGATGATATAACTATATGATATCTTTATTAAATGGGTTGGCATGCCATAATTCAGATAGATGCTGTCTATGTAAACATGATGGCATGATTTAATTCAAATATATGATTTATATACTAAGCAAGTAAGCAGATGGCAATTGCATATATGATGTAAAAACTAAGCAATGCAAGATAACATGCATGACATGAGTAATATTACCCTGCCAAGTTTGAGCATAGACCTCAGGGGGGAAATAGGACTGGTCATCTATCTTTGAATCCTCCTCTGAGGAGCTATCTGTAACCAGCAAGATGTCTGCTTCAGCAGGTAGCATTGTCTGCTCTGAATACCTTGTTTTCACTCCAGATACTTCCATCACCGCTTCAAATGGCTGATGCACAGGAAGAGTAGTTGAGTATGCAAACATTGTCGACAAATGGAACATGTAATACAAAAAAAGGATAGCATGATATAATTCACATATATGATGATTGGCTAAACAACATGACATTGCATAATTCACATATATAATGCCTTGCAACAAGATAGCATTGCATAATTCACGTATATAATGTCTTGCAACAAGATGGCATTGCATAATTCACATATATGTTAATTAGACACTAAACATGTGGCATTCACACAAAGCATGTCTAAACTAAGCAAATGACATAGCAATGCATGACACCATACGCATGATATGAGCAACATAACCCTGCCAAGTTAGAGCATACACCTCGGGGGGGGGGGGATAGGACTGGTCATCTGTCTCTGAATCCTCCTCTGAGGAGCTATCCGTAACCAGCGAGATATGTGCTTCGTCAGATAGCATAGTCTGCTCTGAAGACCTTGTTTTCACTCCAGAATTTTCCATCATCGTGTCTAATGGCTGATGCACACGAAGAGTAGTTGAATGTACAAACATTGTTGACAAATGTATACGTAATGAAAAAAAAGGATGGCATGATATAATTCACATATAAGATGACTGGCTAAGCAGGATGGCATTGCAAAATTCACATATATGATGCCTGGCTAAACAAGATGGCGTTGCATAATTCACATATACGATAAAGAAACTAAACAGATGGCATTCACACAAAGCATGTCTAAACTAAGTAGATGACATATTTGATGTATAAAGTAAGCAATGCAAGGCACCATATGCATGATATTACCAACATCAGCATGCCAAGTTAGAGCGAAGACCTCAGGGGGTAAATAGGAGTGGTCTTCTCCTTCTGAATCCCCCTCAGAACAGTTATCTTTCCTCTTGATTACAATCCGAAATGGGTGGAGGCGGGCTGCCTTTGCGCCCACCATGGAGCGACGTCTGCAAGAAATTTAATTGCCACGCAAGGCTCGTCTCTTTTGCTCTACATGTTTAGTTCCATTGTGTACAATAACTGACATGCATAGGAATAAAACATAGTGAGATTATGTAAGGAGTGCATGCAGAAATCCAGAGTGATGGTAGCAACCTGTGGATAGACCCAAAATCAATGATAGCAGGCAGATAATGGCTTCAGTTAAAAAATACAGATAGTGGCTTCTTTACTGTTTGTTTCCCACGCAACATGAAACTCATAGTAGACACCAGAGATTAACCAGATAGTAGATAGATACTATTGATTGCGGCCCCGATATGTACCCCACAACCATTTAAAAACTCAAGTTTGAACATTAGTTTGGAGCTGACTCAGAGTCTAATCGGTGAACAGGACGATAAAGTAGCATGTAATATTAAGCGATGCATAACGTAAGCAGAACCGAAAGAGTGCGACCTCTCTTGCGGACCCGTGTAGTCCTCGAGGTCATCTGCTCGGTTGATGTTGGTAATGCAGTTGTCGTGGCTGCCGGCGGCGGGGAAGAAGATCTGAGGCGGCGAAACACAGTCTGGAGGCCGGATCCCTGCTATGGTGGACCCTTCTGTTGTTGGAGCAGCTGAGCTGGGGTGGACGACAGCACAGCAGGAGCGGGACAAACCAGACAAGGTTTTCTTTGACAACTATCTGTAAGAAAAGTAATTCTGTAAGGGCTCATTTGAATTGGAGGATTCTAACAATGCAGGGATAGGAAATACACAGTAATAGGATAGGAATGCATGTGCAAAACAGAGAATTTAAAAACACAGGATTTCTGCCAATCTGGGTGTTTGGTTCACAAGAATTGGAAGATCACAGGATGCAAAGAAGCATGGTGAGATTAAGTCAAACCACAAGAAAATGTACGGTTATAATGCTATTATGCTACTATCTCTTAGTCTTGTGCTTCATGAATAGGAATTTGAAAAGGAGGACAAGTGGATATTAAAATTCCTACGGTTTTTCTTTGCTCCATTCCTTTGAACCAAATGCATGAATAGTAGTACCATAGGAAACTTTCCAATTCCTATGTTTTTCCTTCACTTTTCCTTTCAAGCACTGGCGATTCTAGTAGGCAGGCTTGAGCAGGGAAAAGCCTACACTCAAAAAATATTTTTGTGCTACTTCTACTACTTTGGACCCAGGCCACTGCCCTACTAACTCAACTGCCAGGCCCATCTACAAATGCATAGCTCAAACGCGCAGAGATAAATAATGATGGCATTCAAGAGAGTCCATCACGAATAGCTAAGTTGCCTGGTACCTCACTGCTTGTCATATAGTAGGAGAAACTAATCGTATTTCATGTTACTACGTGTGCCCAGTGGACAATATATATAACATGTAGAGTAAAAAAGAGGTGCAACAAGTGTACAACCTCTTTGGTGAAGCCATGTCGATCTCAGCGTGATTGGGTTGGTTGGTGAGGATGCTCCGGCTGATTTGGCTATCGGAGGAGTGGAAGAAGATCTTAGGCGTCTGGAGATGGAGCCCGGGATACTGCTCCGCTGTGATGGACAGTTTCGTCGTTGGAGCAGCTCCGGTGAGTTGTACGACGGCGAGGCTGAAGCAGGACAAGAGAGACAACGTTAACCTGAGTGGAATTCTAATAGCATCTCCAATAGATGACGTAAAATACATAACCACAAAGTGCTAGATGTAAAATACATCAGCCGCTCATCTCTGAACTTAACTGTCGAAACTGAATTTAACTGTCGAAACTAAATTTAACTGTCGAAACTGAATTTTGCTGTCGAAACTGAATTTTACTGTCGAAATGGAACGCACTAGTAGCAGAAAAGCAGTAGCAGCAGTAGCAGCGCCCGGAGCAGCAGTGCATGTGAGAGCCCGGGCAGGTCATGTAGCAGCATCTCGGGTAGCAGCTGCAGGGGCTCGAGGGAGAGCAGGTTCTACTGCTCGTGTAGCAGCAGTGCGCGCAAGAGTAGAGCAGCAGCGTAAGCAAGAGCAAGAGCGAGAGCAGCAGCGCAAGCAAGAGCAAGAGCGAGAGCAGTAGCACGAGCAAGAGCAAGAGCAGACCAAGCAGGGGACCAAGAGCAAGAGCAGAGCAGCAGCATGAGCGAGGGCCAAAGCAGCAGCTCCTATTGATGTGGACGTCGCTGCCGAGGGAGCGACGCCGTGGAGGAAGTGGCCGGCGACGCCGCCATGGATGGAGCCGCGCCATGTCGGCTCGGGACCGAGCGCCGGCAGCACCGTGAGATCGAATCAAGAAGAAAATGCGGCGATTAGTGTAGAACCTCTTTGGTGGCGCCGATTAGGCCTTAGCTTCATCCGAGGAATCAGTGATGATGCTGCTCTTCCGATGGTGCAGGTGAAGACGGCGGTTGGGAATGGAGGTGGCGCGAAAGACGAGAGGAAAGTCGGGGCAGCTTCTTGGAGGTGGAGGACGGGGTGGCTGAACCGGCGGGACGATGAAATCGACGACGGATCCTCATCCGGTGCAGTGGATGAGGGACGTCGAGGTGTTGCTGTGGACGACGTCATCGGGGAAGAGGCTCCGGCTGGGTGGCGGACGAAGGAGGGTGTGGGGCTTCGCGGGTTTTCGCGGCCTCGGTGTACGAATGAGTGGGCGGATGGGATGGAAGGGGGAACCATCGCTTAGGGACGCGGTTGTCCGAAATGTGGGGTAAGTTACGAAAGTACCCCCACCAATTTGAGCTAGGCGGTTCTTTTGGTTCACGGGTATCACGGGCATTTCGCGTGTCGGGATTTCACAGGAGGTGGGAGTTTTCACGCGCGTTGTAATTTTGCGATAGCAAGGCGCGGGTTGAGATGGAGGGAGTTTTTGGAGCACAACGAGACAAAGATATATCTTAAATATTTCGGGGTAACAAGGCGCGGGTTGAAATTTCCGGACAAGCCTAACATGTACTGTACCAAATCAATTCGCACTTCCCTCGACGAGAAAACAAAAAGAAATCAATTCGCACCACACAAGAGTCTAGTCTCGTGTACTGTACCAAATCAATTCGCACTACAAATGCCATTCAAAACTTTGAATTCATGTTATGTTCAATTAAAATATTTCACTACGTGTATAATGCATGCAACCTGCTACTCAAATGAATGTTTTAGTGCATTCCAAACGTATATACTACCGCTTCAATATGAACTAAATTTGAATTCGTTTCTCTATTCGAATAAGATCTACAATCATGATTGTTGTCAAGTTAAACCATTTGAATTCATTTCTCTATTTTAATAAGATCTACAATCATCATTATTGTCAATTTAAACCATCGTTTGTATATTATCTTCACAGCACACCACATGATTACTGTCGAGTTAGATATGAACTATGTGTACTATATGAACTCGAACTCGATTTTTTGAATCCACTTTATGTTGATTTCAAATCACAGTACATTTCAACCTCTAGCTAGATCTTCATAATCTAAACCATGTCTCATATGTATAATGTGTTTATCACATAATGTATAGTGCCCCGCCCCCTACGCCTACAAGTATTTAGATGTGAGTTGCAAACGCCACACATTTTCACAAATTCAAATAAAATGTGAGATTGTTCGATATATAGTATGGTTTAGATTGTTCGATATTTAATTGTGAGCTGCAAACACCACACATTATCAAAAATTCAAAAAAATGTGAGATTGTTCGATGTATAGTATGGTTTAGATTGTTCAATATTTAGTTGTGAGTTGCAAACGCCACACATTATCACATTATGGTATAACATGTCCAAAACCACACCACGCGTATCACCGCTATATTCATGCATGCATATGTTTATAACACTATGATCTCCTGTTCAAATATATGAATCCACTTTCATATCAAATTATGATCTTTGTTAGTCTCTTACACCCACACAATCCTCTAACCTTTGTAGCTAGCACTAACTTTCTCTCGTGCATGCACACGCCCTCCTCGCCCTCCCCCTCCCTCAGCATTCTATCCATCGCGCACATTCATTTTTTTTCTTTAGGTCGTTCTCCCACTGTCTCCACAACTCCTTTCCGACTCACACCGATTGATAAACCTCTCCAGCGATGTCTGCCTACCACATACACACGCACCTTCCATCTCCTCCTTCCTGTGTCCATGCCTCGTGTCTCTCATACGGTCCCACACACATGTAAACTCTCGCCCTTCTTTTCATCGATCTCACAATCGCACACTCCTCCCCCTATCTAGCTAGTAGGACTCTCGCACCACCTCCTAGCTCCATTCTCTCTGTCCATCCGTCTCGCTGGGCCTTATTTGCCTCTAACAAATGGATGTACACCGACCGATCTCCTGCTATACATATAGCTAGCTAGGTCGTTATAACTCGTTTTCCCCACGCGCCGATCGATATACCTCAATAGTTATGTCTCTCCCTTCCTCCGACACACAACAATTGATCTACCGATCTAGTTAGGTCTGCTTACCGAACACATGGTCCCCCTTCATCATCCATGCATGCCTCCCGACACATCTATCACGCACACGCACACACAAAAACACATCCCCACTCTTATTGATAATATTGCAGTTCTACCCACAGTTTGTTTAGTAGGACTCTCCCACCATCTTCGAGAAGCAACTCCACCACCCATCCAGCACTCTACCCCTCTCCCTCCCTCTCTCCCTCCCTCTCTCCCTCTCTCTCTCTCTCTCTGTCCCAACCCATTTCCTGTCCTTCACTTATGTATGGATGTCGACCAATCTCCCTCAAGACATAGCTGGGTCTCTCCTTCTCAACACATATACGAGCCGATCTACATCTCTAGTTAGGTCTCTGCCTCCCCCTCCCCCCACACACACCGATACATCAAGCGCTCTAGTCATGTCTCCCTGCCACACACAAACTTGCCCTGTGCCCTCTGACGTTCCGGTAGGTCAGTCGCCCTATATCTTTGACTTGCATACACACAATTTCGATGGCTCTCTTCATCGATCTCACACCCACCCATTTGATCCTCTCTTCGACTCTATTGATATCTATGACCCCTCCCTCTCTTCTCGTGGATCGCCCCCTCTATATATGATATAGATAGGCCTCTATTTCACACACATTGCATGTGTCAAATTTTTGTTTGAGATATCATCTACACATATTCCGACAAATACATTCACGAAATCACCCCCCAACAAAAAACACTCACGAACGCACACGCCATCTGTCTAGGTTTGTATCTCTCTCACACAGACCCACGTAGGTGGGGGACGTGCACGAAGAGAAGAGGTGCACGCACGGCGCACGTACTCCCGTCTCTTTCCCAACCACACCCACGCGGGTACACGGTGGAGCTCATTTCTGTATGAAAAGGTAGCCCACGTTGTAATTTTACACGTGTACTGGTTGTCCACTTGAAGGAGGATCGTGTAACACGGGTGAACAAACAAATTGTGACTTGACGCGTTATGTTAAAAAAGAGGCAAACCATGTGGGGCCTACCTTAGAGGCAAGGCTCTATACACTGGAGATGCTCTTTACGTATTACTTTTGATGTGTCCCGTCAACTCGCAGAACGAGGAGAAGCTTGCTTAGTACACACCCCGCCCACAGGCACGGTGGCTCGTAGAGTCGCAGGACGAGGAGAAGCTTGCTTACTACGCCTACGCCCGCTCCCTCGCCCACGCGCGCGGTGGCTCACAGGACGAGGAGAAAATTTTACTACTCCCTCCGTTACTCCTCGTCCCTACCTTGGTTAGAGAGATTATCATATTGTTTGAAATATATGTCTTTTGTAGATTTCAATATGAACTACTAGTACATACTCCAAACACTGATGTATATAGACGTATTTTAGAGTGTAGATTCACTCATTTTGCTCTGTATGTAGTCCATATTGAAACGGACGTACTAGTACGCACTCTCCCTTGCCCCTCGCCCCTCGACCCTCGCTCGACCCTCGCCCACGTGGTGGACGTGCTGCAATTCATTCGGTATCAGATAGCCAGAACGATATACTGTGGTACCATTATTGCTCGACTTCCCGAAGAGGCGAAGAGCCAAGCGCAAGGTTAATATTTTTGAGATGCCAAGCGCATGGTTTATAGGAGAACGAGCAGTAGTAGTACTAGTAGTACGTACCAGTGGTACGTACTGTATGAGGAAGAAGGCAACAAGATGTATGTTTTGCATGACAGTCTCTTCTTACAGGACGTGCTAGACCTAGTGGACCTCATTTTTTTCAATGGGAGTACTATCATAGATGGCACGATTCAGAGTGGTGGGTAGCGGGCATAATTCGGAGCTGCTTAGTCTTAAACCCCATGAAGAAGCCCCATCAAAAGGAATAGCCATCCTCTACACGTGCTCCTGTGTAAATTAAGTAAATGAGACAAAAAGAGAAAGAGACAAAGTAAAAAAAATCACCAGCCTTAGAGCCAGCCCTATTGTATCAGTGAATGATATTTCTACGTCGTGATTGACATGGCTATATTATTAACCATGCTACGGAGGTAGAAGCAGATTTTTATTTATTTGCGGAGGTAGCAGCGGATGGATATTCAATGAGGAGTGAAATGATGGCTGCTTCCTCGGTCAAACATAGAGAAAGGTGGGCCTCATGATTTGACGGCTTATTAGTCATTATTACTGCCTATACTCTTTGCCCATATAATAACCGCGTGGTAGAGTAGTGGGCTATACTTTTAATAACCATGCTCGAAGAGAAGAGGTGCACGCACCCACGCACGTAGTACTAGTAGCACTCTTTGCGTCTTTTGCGTCTTCCCCAACCACACACGTGACACGGTGGAGCTCATTTCTGTACAATGATGCAGCCCACGTGATAATTTGACGCGTCTAGTACTAGTAGTTACTCACTTATAAATAATGGAGGGTCAGGAACCACGCATGAACGGTGCCGCATCATTTATAAATAAAGTTTTTTTTCTTCAGTGGCACGTACGTAATATAAATAGGTTCATATGGAGAGAAAAAGAAACCGCTCCACTATACACATAGCCAGGACGAGCCTACACGGTTGCTTGCTGGGGTTGCTCTCTTCACACTCTCTCGCACAAAACGAGTGTGGCCACATCTCTAACATCCGGGCAGATCACGTCTGCCGGGGGAAGGGGTGGATGCTTTGTGTAGATGCGGTCGCCGTCGCCGACGGCGAAAACCCACTGTCGGCACGTCCCGATTAGGGGTCCCCGCCGTTCTCTCTCACAAAGCCGGTGCGGTTGCCTTCATCCCTTGCTCACTGCCGTGACGTGGGCAGTTGCCGCCTCCCGCCACCCTCCTCTAGGTTGAGCTACGTCCCAACATCCCTCAGGTACAACTTCCTTTACAGCTGGCTTGCACCACTGCCCCAGCTATCCACATCGCTCCATGTGGATATTTCTCTACTTCTTTGCCCCACACGTACCTCTACTAGCTTCTACTATATTTGTGATGAGTTTATGTCTCATCAACTAGTCCCAGTAATCTTATTCTAATCACGCTTCTTCAATTTCTTTGCCACAGGGATGCTCATCTCAATTTTAGTGAAACTGCACAAAATGATCCGATGGTCAAAGGGTTGCAAACTTCATTTCTTCGGAAGGTTCAATGTCGCCAGCAAATTAAAGCCTGGTTAGGGTTTAGGGTTCAAGGGCTAGGGACTGCATGGATCGTTTTTTTTCTTTAGTTGTCTCTGTTCCAAAATAAGTGTCAACTTTAGTAGTAGTACAACTTTGTACTAAAGTTTGCATAAACTTGAGATACTTATTTTGGAATGGAGGGAGTACATATTAGCTATGATCTGTCAATCATTGAGATGCAATAGCATGCATGTTAGTCTCCTTTGTATTTGATGAAATGTTGCAACGGGGCAACATTGGACGCAAGATACATGAAATAGAAGCTGGAAGCTTCATAGCATTGTACAAATTTATCTCGCTGAGAAATTACAGTACGTACTATACTACTATGTAAAGAGTTAGGTGTCGCACGGTGTCCAGAAAATATGGTGATAGTGTGAGGTGGGCCATGTAATCACTGAGCTTGCGTGTTTTCCCTGCTTTCGCACTCCTCTGCTGTAAGAATGGAGAAAATTGCAATCTACGTCCTTTCGCCGAAACGTGGGACATCCAGCAGTCGTACCACCTCAGTAATAATGACCAATGAGCCATCAAATCACATAGACCCAGCAGTAAGTAGGACGGGCGAAGCAACCATCACTCTTGAATCCGCTTCTGCCTTCAACACAGGCGCCAGTGAGAGGTGTTTGTCCGCTCTGCCTGGGCATGAATGCGGCGCCGATTCTTTGGAGCGGCGCTGACCGTTTTGGGCGGGAAGTGCGCGCGGGCGATGGAGGGGCTTTGGGTGGGCCAGGCTGCTCAGGAGCGGGCGTGGCAGCTGTCCCGACCGGACGCCCGGAAATGAGAGGATGCACCGACTCTCGCGGCTAAATCGTACACTACACACCATCTCTCTGTAGGAGTAGGTCGATGTGTCGCTCTCTCTAACACACACACGTTGTTAAAACACACACACACACGCACACACAGGTTCATAGAATAGGAATATCGTGCGAGTGGGAAGCCACAGGAAGTGAGATAAATGGAGTACGTACAAGAAGAGAAGAGGTGACGAATATTCCATCATACCTGGACTGAGGAGTAGTACTCCCTCCGTCTAGGTGTTAAGTCATCTTACGAAAATCAGATATTCCCAAAATGTTTAGGCGTCGTCCATTAACTTCGCATCTCAATCCCCTCCTAGCCTCGTTGCTAGCGAGCGTTGTTACTTACTCTGCCTTGTTATCTCCCACGGAAACCCAATGCATGGAGCGCAACTACGCGTTGATCATTCAAGGAATCAAAGTCGGCTTGCATGCGAGTTAATACGTGGCCCTGCATGGTAGCTAAAATGGCATCTCTTAATTGTTGCGTTTAGAGACAGAAATCAGGGCTTTGATTGGAGGAAGGACCGGTCAAGTTTCTCCTTCTCTTCCAATCTGCTTGCACGTTGGTCCCGCTGCACCTTCTAATGTGACTTACACCTAGATGGAGGGAGTAGTATGAGATACAGTGGCACACTGACTTAGGTCGAATACAAGTGCCCAAAATTATTGGAAGAGAGCAAAGTGTACAAACTAAATAATTAAAATTGAATTTCTCATTTTTTTTAAACGGAGGCAAAAGACTTGCCTCATCCACTAAATAAGAGGAGAATAGAGTTTCATAGTTTGCAAGTGACCCTACAAATAAACGGCATGGCAATTACTCTCAATACGCCCTAGTTTCTTAGCACCCGCTGTAACCCTTAGTACATACGGTGGCACACTGACTTAGGCCGAATACAAGTGCCCAAAATATTTAAAATTGGAGGATGTTGCAGCCCACCTTTCCGATATTTTGACCGTGTGTGGTTCAGTTGTTGTTCACTTAGGAGGGTCGTGTACCACACGTGAACGTTAGTAAGCGCGAACGGGAGGCGTGCATCGTTAATTGCGAGTTGACTCCTTCGAGCGTTAAATTTTCTTCACGTATTAGCATTGCCCCTAGTATTTTTCTTCACTACATTAAATAAAGAGTTCCGTTTCGTGCACAATTTAAAATGATTTTTATGGAGAGAAAAAGAAAACCACTCCATCTATATACGCTGCAGCCTCGGCGCTTGTTTTCTAGGGTTTGCTCTCTTCACACTCTCGCTCCACTATATATATACACGCTGGAGCCTCAGCGCTTGTAGTTTCTCTCTTCACACTCTCTCACCCTCTCCAGATCTAAACAAGACTTCGTTGGCCTCTCTCTCTCTCCCCTCACTGCTGGTCAAAGAGCCGGCAGGATCCGTCCACCGAGAAGGGAAGGAGGCTCAACGCTGTCGCCGTCGGTGAGGGAGGGAATCCACTACCGGCGCAGCTGTTATCTTTCACCCAGCGGCCGCGTGGGAGGGCCACCGACCCCTTCTTCCTCGCTGCCGTACATAGTGTGGGCAGATCGACCTCCGGGCGCCCACTGAGCCACACCCCGAGAACCTTAAGGTATAATTTACTTATTCCACATGCATTGCTCTAGCTGCATGTGGGCTTTTTCCGCTTCTGCACTCGAATCTAGGTGTTGGATCAAACAGGAAAGTAGTGGGGAAAGTTGTATAGCATGAATCTAGAACATGGTTCAAAGAGGAAAGGAAGGGGGGAAAGTAGTACAGACTGGCTATCCAGCACCTACATTGGTCGAAAAGGGAAAACAATGACAAACGCAGTACGCACATCTGTAACGAACTAATCTTTCTGTTTTGGGGGACAAGGCTGTAGAGTTTGAGCAGGACTAGATTTGCTGCCCTCACATAGGGAAAGGTGTCTAAAGATAACAAAACTGGGACCAACGCAAATATGCTCCTTGGTTGTTTGTTCTTTGTCGCAACAGACTATGCATCACCCCTTTATACATCGGTAGATGCACATGGTGCTGGTGTGTCCACTGTCCCGTACAACTCTTTAGCTGTTGTTAATCTAAGGCCCTGTTTGGTTAAAAAGTCCTAGGAATTTTTTTAGTCCCAACTAAAAAGTCCCTAGTCCCTACCTGTTTGGTTCCTGGGACTAAACATGGACTAGAGTTTATTAAATGACATGCTAAAAGACCATGTTACCCCTAGTAATGAACTAATAGAGATAAGGTGTGATGCGGGGCAGGGGAAACTGTTGGAAAAAGTCCCAAAAAGACTCTCCCTCAGGGTCTTCTTTCTTTAGTCCCAAATGCCCACTTTTAGTCCCTAAAAGTCCCTCCTGTTTGGTTTAGATGTGACTAAAAGGGACTTTTTTTAGTCCCTACGCCAAAAAGTCCCTGTAAACAAACACCCTCTAATGATGCCGCTGGAAAATTGAAGCAATGCCATAGTTAAAAGCAAATTACATGTTTAATGAATTTTATTGTTAATATAATCTCTCTGTTAATATGAATCAGTGCCACTGTTTGTGAAATGCTACTGTCTTGCTTTCTTTCCCATTTAGATAAGTTAGATGCTTCTTTTTGTGGGCTTCTATGTCATCCACCGTTATTGACCAGTAGTTGTTTCCTTTGCACCTCTGTGTAAACATGGTTATCTACTTCATCTCATTGCTATTGCGACCTTTTGTTGCACTGCACAAAACACTTTTGTTTTAAGAGTGTTTTGTGCAGTTCAACCAAAATGTCGCACCGACAACGTTGCTTGATTGCTTGATCTTAGTGGAACTGCATAAGAGGAGATCTGACTTCCAATCCGTGTTGGCAAATTTGTTTCAGATCTTCTTCTTGTGAGTTGTTTGAATTCCGCGTCATGAGAGGTCAGTACTAGCCTTCTTTCACATGATTGTGCAGTGTGCTATCATATGTTGTGCTACTTATACGGTAATGTTGCTTGATTTTAGTGAACTACACAAATGGAGACCAGACTTCCAATATGTATGTGCACCGTAATATCCCATTGAGGTAAGATAATGATATTTCACAACTGTTGGCCTATATTTTGCTACTGTCATTAGAAAATTAATGTCGTTGTTTAGTGCTATACTTGTGCTCCCTAATTGACATGCCAAATCTTACATTGAAGGCGAAGCTTGTCTGTTATTGAACCAAGTCATGAAGGGGAAGAACAAGCGGAAGAAAAACAAAAATCAACTCCCTGTGCTGTAATGAAGCACTAGAACTGTGATGACACAAGTAATGATATAGTTTTGCATCTTAATTTATTGCTATGGCTGGAACGAGCAATTGTTTTGCCACTGATTTGATGCCACTCTTAATGTAATATGTAATTATCTCTACTTGTGCAAACAGGGATCTTCTTTGAAGATAACATATATGTTAGTGGAACTGCACAAGAAGATGTTGGAAACATTAAACTAATCGAGGAGTATATAGTAAGCATGGCAACCACAGTAGATAACAACAGATGGTTCCGGAGAAGTGCTCCATCTGTATGCTCTACACAATAAGCCTCCTGACAAAGGTTGGTACTGGCCCACGGATTTCATCCATATGATTGAGCTTTGTCATCTCTATTGGTGTTGTGCTACTGTTTAGATACTGTCATGAGAAAGTGGTATTGTCCTCGAGAAGTGCTTCATCTATGCTGTTTTAATTATTTCATTTCCTTTTTTTCGAGAAAACAGAGATGCAGCATTTAGTTGTTCTCTTGCCTTTGCACAACAGGATCATCCTCTTCATAACAGAAGGAAGCAGTTGAAGGATGGTTACACTACTGCCCACAAGAACAAACTAACTTCAGATCAGAAGGACTCACGGATCTCCATCTTTGTTGCTGTGATGGCCAATTGTTGTTTTAGGATTCTTTCCGGTGAGTTCCATTTTTTAAATGTGTGCTCTGCATGGATCATGTAGGTTGCCTGTTTAAACTGTCAATTCATAGTACAGTTTGCTTTATACTAATCACTTCTTTTGTATTTATGCAAACAGGGGTGCTCAGCTTGATTTCAATGGGAATTGCACAAAATGTTCTTGAATACATCGAATATTCTCGAATCATTCATTTCCAACACAAGAAAGGAGGTGCCGATATGTTCAAGGCGTTGCAACGTATAAAAGGCAAAATCATACAAGCTACGCGTGAATTTGGTTCATTTTGGTGGAACTGCACAAAAATAACAGCTGGTTTATTTAGCACGAGGTGCCATGTCAATGTCTGAACTGATGGCAAACCCTGCCCATTCCACAATCGTAGGCATTTGATATTTTGAAATGGGAAAACCTTGTCAAAGTTTGCTCATTGATGTACGCAAAACAACACGCATTTGACATTTTGGAATGGGACAACCTTGACAAATTTTGCTCATTGATGTTAGCAAGAAGACATGTGTTTGATATTTTCGAATGGGACGCCCTTTGCTGCCAGCAGCATCGATCGATTTTTCTTTATTCTTTAGTTATGAAGTAAATATTGGCTCTGACATGTGAAAATCGCTGAGATGCATAATCATCGATTGTTTTGAATGTTCTCTATGAATTACCAGGCCTGTGTGTTTGCTTGCAATGTACAGGAACGCTAAAAAGCTGCTCAAACTTTTTGTACTCCCTCTGTTCCTTTTTACTTCGCATATTAGATTTCTTTCAAGTCAGTTGATTTTACATTGTGAATGTTGATACTTTTTTCTATAAGATTGGTCAAAGTAGAGATACTTTGACTTCAGCCAAAACTTATATGTAGACTAAAAAGGACAGGAGGGAGTACATGTGAAACTGCTGCAAATGAGGTGATGACCCTGGGAATAACGCTAGTACGTATTGTTTTGCATGTTCATCTAATGCCAGTGATACAAGAATTCGAACTAATCGAACTAAATTCATTCATACATGGCCAGATTTCATATCATGCCGGATTTCATTACATTTCATACATTCTTCAACTAAAAAGGGGTGCGCTGGAGGTATAATTAATTAACCGAAGCTACCCACCCATGTCCGGCTTAGCCGAACAGAAGCTTCAGTGACTTAACATGTGGGCCAGATGCCTGTTGGGCCCACATGTCAGTGACCCAACTGCACCTGCAGTTAAGTCACTGAAGCAGCGTCCTTCTCCAGCACAGCTCTCCAACTCCACATTGCCGCCAAGAAGCTAATCGGCCGTCAATGGTCAACCCGCCAAACTTGGCTTCAACCGAAGGGTAGCAGCAGTGGCCTTACTTGGACCCGAGCGGCGGCGACCTACCGTGCTCTACTCTTCCTCGTTTTCTGTGTGGCGCGGCCTTGTTGGCAGCGAGGCGGGGCCTCGACGGAGCCGGCGATGTCCTCTGTCTTGTTATCGGCGGGGCGGCGGCTCGGCGGAGCGAGGGAAATCCTCCCCCTTGTTGCCAGCAGGGCGGGGCCTCGGCGGAGCCGGCGATGTCCTCTGCCTCATTGTTGGCGGGGCGGGGCCTCAACGGAGGAGGGCCTCGCCGAAGCCGGCGAAGTCCTCTGCCTCGGTGCCGGTGGGGCGGGGCCTCGGCGGAGCCGGCGATGTCCTCTGCCTCATTGTTGGTGAGGCGGGGCCTCGACGGAGCAGGGCCTCGCCGAAGCCGGTGAAGGCGGGGCGGGGCCTCGGCGGAGCCAGCATTGTCCTCCACCTCATCGTCGGTCTCGCCAAACAGTGCCTCGCCCGCTTTATCGTCCTCTTTGTAGGTGGCCGCAACCTCTGCCACCCGCATGCGGTACCGCCAGCGCGTGAGGCGGCTCTCGCGGGCGGAGCGATACGACTCGAGTAGCACCTCCTGCTTCGCCCGCTCCACGGCGATCTGCTCCTCCACCTGCAGGTGCTCCTGGAGGAGATGGTGGTTGTAGGCGGCGTCGGCCTGCGCCTCCCGGAACTGCTCTTGATGCTTCTGCCTCACCGTGTCCATGTATTGGGCACGTGCCTCGCCGATGGTCATGGTGCAATGCACCGGCGAGGATGGCGTGGAGGAGGGGTTGGCGCCGGATCATCGACTACCATGTTCTCCATTGGGACGTCGTCGTCCTCCGGCTGCCTGCCGGCCAGCCAGTCGGCAACAATGGCTGCCATCTCCTTGTGGTCCGTTGTCCACCCGTCCCGAAGAGCGCTGGAGCGCGAGGAAGCCATGGTGGGCAGTAGTGGTGTGGACAGGAGAAAGGGAACGGAGGTGGATGACTGCGGCTATGGCCGGTGCGGCGGTTTATATAGCAATGGTGGGCGGCAGAGGGACGGACAGGTGGCGCCGGAGTAGCCACCTCGGCAACCGCGTATCATTAATGTGGCCGGCAGACGGATGGATGGACGGCACTTGTGTCATTTGAACGCGGAGCAATCGCCTGCACCGAGTAGTGGCGCTGGCGGCACTGACCGTTTCGGGCGGAAAGCGCGCGGGCGAGGGAGGCGGTCTGGGTGGGGCCAGGGCGGTCATACTCGTGCTTGGCAGTGGTCCAGTCCAACAGCTGGACATGCTAGCTCGCGAGCGAGCTCGCCGAGCTGAGCGACGACAATCAGATGATGGACGTGGCTTCCGACCAGGACCTGGCGCCACCGCCCAAGCCGGTTCATGCCGTGTTCACCATAGAGCAGGTGCGACCATACTTCGATGCCCTAATGGCGGAAGAGCTACCAGCGCAGGGGACCTGTGCTGCAACCTCCGTCTCCTCAACGAGCACCGGCTCCCGGAAGGACGAATCGCCGGCGAACAAGCGAACGACAATGCTGTCGCGGACATGTGGCCCTATGATCCTGGCTTCCTGAATGAGTAGCGGGCGCTGTATCAGACCATCCGTAGGGCCCACGAGGCCCTCTCCATCGTCCTTCGAGTTGTTGCGCTCGCCGTGGTGCCACCGTCTCGCATTGTCAAGATGGTCAACGAACATGAGGAATCAGGAGATAACTTTAATTGGAGAGGATGACAGTGGAACCTACCAGGGCCATAGCCGCATGTACGCAAGTGCCTCCTTATTAGTCTATACAACTATAATTTTTTTGCTTCCTCCTGGTTTCCTGACATCATGGTCCCACACCATTGTCAACCTATATAGTCAATAAACGAGAGAATTGCACAAGGAGCGGCCGATAGCTGGGACCCAGCTCGAGCAGTATTTGTGTTTTTGAGATGTGAACAGAGTTTTTCTTGAGCGATGTTTTTGTTGTTGTTCAGAGGAGCAGGGTATCAACTGGGCGGGCTGTGGCCCATCTGGCCCAGGCTATTATTTTATGTCGACCAAATATCCAGCCCAAATATTAATATTTAAATGTGAAAAAGGCTAGCCCGGCTATTCTTTTTTTGCGGAATACCCAACCCAGGTCAACTTGTTATTCTCCGGGCCGCATTAGACTTGCCAAGAAAATGGGCTTTAAGAAATAATAAATTGGCTGTAATTAAAAAAATTGGCTGTAAATATAAAAAACGCACCGAAGAGGTACATTTTTTAATTCTTCTAAAAGAAGGTACATTTTTTAATTTCATTACTTGTTGCCCGCACAAAATTTCGTTGGATTTTTACCTAATACAAATTTATTTTAAAATTATATTTAATCTAACTCTAAATTTTGGGTTAAAAAATATTTCGGATCCCATCAAAATGTTGGAAATTTTGTTGAATTTTTTTTGAGCAGTTAGCTGAAATTATTAACAAAGTCCTAGCTAGAAAATGGCCTGTAATTTTAACAAACAGTAAATGGGCTGAGTAAATTCAATTAGAATTAAAAAATGGGTTGTACATTATAACAAATCACAAATGGGCTATATGTTCTCTGCCACAGATGTGATGGTCACTTGTGGGCCTACTAAGTTGACGCGTACGCAAGGCTTTGTCGACTTATAGTCAACACACGATTCTATTAGCAGTGGCCGTTAGATGTCCATCTAACGGCTGTGGTGCTTCTTCAATCTCGGATATTCATGCTTCAGCCGCCCAAACCACCGCCGGCGGTACCGCCTCCTACCGCCTCCCGTAGCCGGCTGTGCTACCGCGCAGGCCTCACCGGCCCACCCTACTCCCATCGCCGTCCAGGCCATTCCTCTACTCACCAACACCTCCTGTTATTCTCCGGCGACGACAGCCTCACACCGCAGCCGAACCAGTGAACCCTCGTACTCCCCTCCGCGTGGGCATCCACTGCTATGTCTTCGTCGGCTTCGGGTCATTCCCTTCCTAGGCCTCGCCATCGTCCACTGCATTGGTTCTCTCGACGCGGCGTGGTCAACTTTGTCAACAAACAACAGCCATCGGAAGAGGCATGAACGTGGAGTGGCTGATAGTAGGGACCCGCATGGGCCATGGCCGCACGCGAGCAAGTCCCTCCTTATTATGCGAAAACAAATGATTTCTCCCCCTGACAGGTTTGAGCCACCAGCTACATCTTCGCACGCAGGGAAGTGTTTCCTTTATTACTTGGAAAAAAAGTTACCTCTCCCTGACAGCTGGGACCCACCAGCTTTATTATGATCCATTTCGTGAAAATATAGATTGTACCAAAGATGCTAAATTGTTTTCTTGTTATTCTAACTTGAAAAATAAGAAATTAAAAAACCCAGAAAACATGTTCGCACGCAAGGAAGTGCCACCTTATTACGAGGAAAAAAATGATTCCCCCTGCTAGCTGGGACCCACCAGATTTGGAGGCTGACTTGTGGGCCAACTAAGTTGACGCGTATGGGCTTTGTCAACTTAGTCAAAACGATTCTAGCTGCAGTGACCGTTGGATGTAATATAACGGCCGTGCTGCGTCTTCAACCTCTGGTCTTCTTGCTCCAGCCGCCCAAACCAGGCCCGCTGTACCGCCTGCTCCAGCCTCCCGTGGCCGGCTGTGCTGCCGCGCAGGCCTCATGGACCGACCATACTACGACTAGCCAGACCTTCTCTCTACTCACCCACAACCCCTGTTGTTCTCCGGCGACGGCGGGCTTACGCCGCAGCCGAACCAGTGAACCCTCATACTCCCCTCCGCGTGCGCATCCACCCGCCTCGTCTTCTCTGGCTCCTCATCGTTCCCTTCCTAGGCCTCACCGTCGTCCACCGCCTTGATGCTCTCGGTGCCTCATGGTTAACAAGGTCAACGAACGAAAGCCATCGGAAGTCGACTTTAGGCTCTGAGGCTGACAGCTGGACCCACTAGCTACATCTTCGAAACCAAGGAAGTGCCTCCTTATTACTTGCAAAATAAAAATGATTCCTTCCCCTGACAGCCGGGACCCACCAGCTATATCTTCGCACGCAAGGAAGTGCATCCTTATCCTCCCTAACAGCTGGGACCCACCCGGTCAAAGCGTACATAGCGTTGTCGCGAACATGTATGTATATACTTGGTCGATCGGTCTGTCTACAGGCTGCAACGATGAACCGTGGCCGAGTAAGGAAGGGCACGTGTCGTAGTAGAGGCGCGGACATAGCATGTCAAGCAGCCCCGTCTATATCATGTACACGTACGTACAACCAGGGTGCAAGAAAGTAAATACGGCCACATACGTACATATGGGCGGGGTCTCGAACGCCTACTCGCGCATACGTACGGCCAGGGCTCGTGTACATGGAGAGGCAGCGGACGGCAGCAACAGCATCGTTTTCATCGAGAGCCAACCGGTTTGGATGAAACAACCGAAATGAGGTCTGGCGTACCGCAGAATGGAGGAAACGGGCCTTCTGTTCGACCGTGTACGGTCGAAACGGGGTCCTGTTCATCGGGAAGGGTCTGGCATACCGCAAAATGGAGAAAACGGACTTGTGTTGGAGTGCCTACGGTCGAAACGGGGTCCTGTTGATCAGGAGGGGTGTGGCGTACCGCAAAATGGAGGAAACGGACTTGTGTTGGAGCGCCTACGGTCGAAACGGGGTCCTGTTCATCCACCGTCTACTGCCTCGCTCCAGCCTCCACGAGCTACTGCTCATCCACCGTCGACCTCCTCCAGCCTCCACGGGCTACTGTTCATCCAGCCTCCACCGGCTGCTGTTCATAGAGCCTCCACGGGGTCCTGTTCATCCACCCCCAACCGGCTGGGGTGCGGCGGCCTCCTCGGGGTCCTGTTCATCCAGCGGCAACGGCCTACTACCACGGGGTCCTGTTCATCCAACCCCCACCGGGAACTGTTCATCCACAGCCAACCAACCGGCTCGACTGACCATGTCTCGACTCGTTCTACGTACCGCGCGCACGGTAGCAACGGTCACTGTTCATCGAGAGGCAACCCAACACCGGCTGGCTAGGTCTCGCACGAGGGCTCAATCGGCTTCAGTAAGCAGTAGCAGTGATCGATCGCTCGGGTTCAGTTAGCAGCAGCGAAGGAATCGCTCGGGTTCAGTCAGCAGCGAATGAATCGCCCGGGTTTAGTTAACAGCCAAGGGATTGATCGCTCGGGTTCAGTAACATGCGATCGCTCGGGTTCAGTTAGCCAACGCCTCGCACATACGCGCGTACACGAGAGAAACGCGGAAACCTCCGTGCATCGCTCGGCCCCGACCACCCACCGTAACCGGGAACTCCCCGATATTTTCCTCGCCCTCGCTTCTACCACGGTTTTTTCCGTCATGGATGGCCCAAATAATGTCATGCAGCTGCGTCTCCGGCCTGCCCAGGACGAAAAGCCCATTTTCTGTCATGATTTTTTGTCATACAAGTAGGAGCCCACCACATCTATGATGATACCGGGTTTTGTCATAATTATCTTCATAGAAGTGTCATAAGCATGACAGAAAAAAATTTCGTTCGGCCCAAAATGTCACGGATGTGTCTTTTTTTTGTGGTGCTTGCAGTAGGCCTTTCACCTAGCGGTGCATCAAGGACATAATTCTTCTGTGCAGCAATGATGATAATCCTCAAGTTACGGACCCAGTCCGTGTAGTTGCTACCATCATCTTTCAACTTAGCTTTCTCTAGGAACGCATTAAAATTCAGGGGAACGGTAGCACGGGCCATTTATCTACAACATAGATATGCAAATACTATCAGGACTAGTTCATGATAAATTAAGTTCAATTAATCAAATTACTTAAGAACTCCCACTTAAATAGGCATCCCTCAAGTCATCTAACTGATACGTGATCCAAATCGACTAACCCATGTCCGATCATCACGTGAGATGGGGTAGTCATCAATGGTGAACATCTCTATGTTGATCATATCTACTATATGATTCACATTCGACCTTTTGTTCTCTAGTGTTCCGAGACCATGTCTGTACATGCTAGGCTCGTCAAGTTTAACCCAAGTATTCTGCATGTGCAAAACTCTCTTACACCCATTGTATGTGAACGTAGAGTCTATCACACCCGAACATCACGTGGTGTCTCAACACGACGAGCTGTAGCAATGGTGCATACTCAGGGAGAACACTTTTACCTTGAAATTTAGTGAAGGGATCATCTTATAATGCTACTGCCGTACTAAGTAAAATAAGATGCATAAAAGATAAACATCACATGCAATCAAAATATGTGACATGGTATGGCCATCATCATCTCGTGCTTTTGATCTCCATCTCCAAAGAATCGTCATGATCTCCATCGTCACCGGCTCGACACCTTGATCTCCATCGTTGCATCGTGGTCATCTCGCCAACTATTGCTTCTACAACTATCGCTAAAGCATAGTGATAAAGTAAAGCAATTACATGGCGTTTGCATTTCATACAATAAAGAGACAACCATAAGGCTCCTGTCGGTTGCCGATAACTTACAAAAGATGATCATCTCATACAATAACATTTATCACATCATGTCTTGACCATATCACATCACAACATGCCCTGCAAAAACAAGTTAGACGTCCTCTACTTTGTTGTTGCAAGTTTTACGTGGCTGCTATGGGCTTCTAGCAAGAACCGTTCTTACGTACGCAAAAAACCACAACGGTGCTTCGTCAAGTTTGTTGTTTTAACCTTCTTCAAGGACCGGCCGCGATTCAACTAAAGTAGGAGAAACAGACACCCGCCAGCCACCTTTATGCAAAACTAGTTGCATGTCAGTCGGTGGAACCGGTCTCATGTGCGTGGACATGTAAGGTTGGTCCAGGCCGCTTCATCCCACAATACCGCCGAATCAAAATAAGACGTTGGTGGTAAGCAGTATGACTATCACTGCCCACAACTCTTTGTGTTCTACTCATGCATATCATCTACGCATAGACCTGGCTCATGATGTCACTGTTGGGAATCGTTGCATGGAAAACAAATTTTTTTCTGCGCACACGCAATGATCTATCCATGGAGATCCATAGCAGTGAGGAGGAGAGTGTGTCTACGTAGCCTCATAGACCGTAAGCGGAAGCGTTTCACAACGCGGTTGATGTAGTCGAAATTGTTCGCGCTTCAACCCATCAAGTACCGAACACAAGGCACCTCCGCGTTCTGCACATGTTCAGCTCGGTGACGTCCCTCGCCTTCTTGATCCAACAAGACGTCGAGGTAGTAGATGAGTTCCGTCAGCACGATGGCATGGTGATGGTGATGGTGAAGTGACCTCCGCAGGGCTTCGCCTAATCACTACGAAAATATGACCGGGGGTGTAAACGGTGGAGGGGGGCGCTGCACACAGCTATGCAATTGTCTGGGGTGTGCTAGGCGCCCCCCTCCCACATATATATAGGTGGGAGGGGGAGGGGAGAGGCCAGGGCATGCCCTAGGGCTGGCCGCCGCCCCCCTAGGGGCCCTGCCTTGCCCTGCGCCCCCCTCCCTGCCATGTTTCCCCAAGGGGGAAGGAAAGAGGGGGGAGAGGGAAGGAAGTGGGAATCCTAGTCCACACTTTCCTTTCCCTTCTCCCCTTTCCTTATCCTCCTTAGGCCGGCCCATATGGGGGGCGCACCAGCCCCTTGTGGCTGGTGCGTTTCCCCTCTTGGCCCATAAGGCCCATATCTTTTGTCGGGGGTGCCCGGAACCCCTTCCGGTGACCCTATAACTACCCGGTACCCCCGAAACACTTCCGGTGTTCGAATACCATCGTCCTATATATCAATCTTTACCTATCGACCATTTGAAGACTCCTCGTCATGTCTGTGATCTCATCCGGGACTCCGAACAACATTCGTTCACCAAATCACATAACTCATATAATACTATATCGTCATCGAACGTTAAGCGTGCAGACCCTACGGGTTCAAGAACTATGTAGACATGACCGACACACCTCTCCGGTCAATAACCAATAGCGGAACCTGGATGCCCATATTGGCTCCTACATATTCTACGAAGATCTTTATCGGTCGAACCGTTATGACAACATACGTAATTCCCTTTGTCCATCGGTATGTTACTTGCCCGAGATTGGATCGTCAGTATCTTCATACCTATTTCAATCTCGTTACCGGCAAGTCTCTTTACTCGTTCTGTAATACATCACCTCGTGACTAACTCCTTAGTCGTTTGCTTGCAAGCTTATGATGTGTATTACCGAGAGGGCCCAGAGATACCTCTCCGATACTTAGATTGAGAAATCCTAATCTTTATCTATGCCAACTCAACAAACACCTTCAGAGATACCTGTAGAGCATCTTTATAATCACCCAGTTACATTGTGACATTTGATAGCACATAAGGCATTCCTCCGGTATCCGGGAGTTGCATAATCTCATAGTCGAAGGAATATGTATTTGACATGAAGAAAGCAATAGCAATAAAACTGAACGATCATTATGCTAAGCTAACGGATGGGTCTTGTCCATCACATCATTCTCCTAATGATGTGATCCCGTTATCAAATGACAACTCATGTCAATGGTTAGGAAACCTTAACCATCTTTGATCAACGAGCTAGTCTAGTAGACGCTCACTAGGGACACGGTGTTTGTTTATGTATTCACACATGTATTAAAGTTTCCGATCAATACAATTCTAGCATGAATAATAAACCTTTATCATGAATAAGGAAATATAAAATAACAACTTTATTATTGCCTCTAGGGCATATTTCCTTCAGGCGGGCCCTGTCACCCTTCGCGCGGGGAGTGCTGGTGCGGGACAGCCTCCTCTGGCGTTTGCGCGGCACTGGGCAGGGCACGGCGGCGCGGTGACGGCGACCGTCCCGGCGACGGCGACAGATGGCGGTGTTGCGTCATGGACTGCTGGGAGAGTGGTGGTGTGTGCCTGCGCAGGTGGGTTGCGTCGGGGTGTGGCCGGCCGAACCAGATTTGGCGGGCTGCTCCCTCGGCCAGCTGGTCGCGGGCGACACGGGCTGAGGCAGCGAGGTGGGCGTGCGGCCTCGGCTTGTTCCTCGTGCAGGGACGACGAGGTGTCACGCGCCTGGCGCGGTGGCGCGGCTGGGGCTTTTCTGGCGGCGGTGGGGTGGGGCTGCTTCCTTGGCTGGTGGTGGCTCGATATGTGGCGTCGGCGGTCGGGCGTGGCGGCTGCAGGCTGGCCCCGATGGACGGTGCAGATCCGGTTTTGTGGCGGTGGATGAGGTACGGCGGCGCGCATGGCAGGGAGCCGACCTAGTCCGTGGTGGCTTTGTCCGCCGCGTTAGTGCCTGTTTGTCATGCGCCGCCGTTGTGGCCTCGGTCTGAGTTGGCGCCCCTGTGGCTGCTATGCCATTGGTCAGAGTGGCGCCGGTGGTCATATGTGTGGCGGCGTGTGAGCTTGTCTCGGCCAAGGTCTGGGACCAGTGTTGGGGCGGGCTCGGCGGTGGCCGTCGGAAGCTACTAGGCTGTGTCCCCCTTGGTCCACAGGGATTGACTAGGGACGCAGGCGTGGACACCTCCTACTATGGAGGTGACCACCCAGGCCATATGGCTGATGCCGGGCTAGGGGCGGAAGGAGGTCCCTTCCGTTCCTTCCACCGTGGCTAGGCGTTGTGAAGTCGACGGTTGGCAGTGATTCGGGACATGGATGCCGGGGCGGCGGCCCCGGATGGCGGTCCGCATGGTGGCTTTCCGGCAGGTCCCATGGCGGCGGTGGTGGTCACGCTCCTTGGTCGTCTAGACGGCGAGGGGTCTTGCGGTGGGTGGTTCGGGCACACTTTCTGCCCTTGGCAGTGGCGTTGCCCAGATCCGGATATGGAGATTGGTTCTCGCCGCGACTGGTCTGGGTGCCTCATGGTGTCATAGTGAGCTGCCGAGCGAAAGCTCCGCGCTTTGGCACCGACGACGACGACATTTGCGGGTGCCGTTATCTTCTTGAAGACGCCGTCGTGGTTCTCCTCTCTGTGGCAAGCTCAGGGTGAAAACCCTAGTCCTTTTGGGCTCGGCAGCGGCGTGTGTGTTCCCCTCCTGAGGGCGTAATCGTGGAGGCCAAGTGTCTAGGTCGTGTCGTGGCATTGTATTCTGATCGTCCTGTGCTTAGTGGTTCGGCATGATAGTCGTGTGCGGTTATGGTGGCCGGTTATCTAGGGATCTGCTGTGTCAGAGGGCCACCTCACCACTTTGTATCGTTTCGCCGTGTAACTTGGGTGTTATTGCTTTATATATAAGGCGGGGTGCGAGCCTGTTTTGAGAACATATACAACAAACTTTTGAGTCTGTGAGTTTATGATAGTGAGGAGTATAAACTATGAAACATAGATTGGAATCTCATGAGGTCAGTACAACTTAAATGAAGTTCCTAAAGAATATAAGTTGAAGATTTCGTAACATATCAGTTGGTATTTCAATAATAGTTGGACCATAAAGTTTGGAAGCTAGTTTCCCTTCTAAGAAGGGCCAAATCCATTCCTTATAAACAGCTGGAACTCTATGCCCTTAGTAAGTTTCCCGAAAAAAGCGACACTTGCACCATCATGGATGTCCGAGTGCTTCGCATGCTATTTCTCAAATAAGAATACACTGGTAGCTCTGATGTGCGATGGTTGATAGAGCTACCCACATTATATGATATACATTAAACATTTAGCAATTACATACATATCTTCCATGCAACTGGCTATTATATACTGGTCAACAACATACACGTTTGTGACGTTAGCAAACTGATAGGAAAAAAACACAAGATTTAAGATTTATTTGATGGACAAATTTGATATTACTACTAACAAGCATTGTATGCAATTGATATTAATCCCAAACATTGAATATATATCTTTTGATAAAAAGATTGAATTCATAGTTACACACAAGATTCAAGTAGTTGATGATATATAGAGATCAGCAGCATGCCATATTTAACTTGGGACTCATGAATTGAAATTCAACAACAGAATACTATATGTAGGAAAAGAATTGAACCAAACCTTCGTATATACGATGGTTTTGTGAAATGCAACAACAATACACTCGTGACTCCTAGCTAAATGCCCGTGCATTGCCATGGAGTTCTAAAAATATATGGAGGTTGCCATGGAGTTATATAAATATATGTAGGATTCATAGGTCAGTGTTGACTTGGGGGCGATAGGATGAGTTAATCGAAAGGAGGTCGGTTATAGGATGGGGTCAAAGAAAACCTAGGTAAAGATGGTGCCAAATGCAGTCCGCAACCCACATCAACCCATGCGCTAGAACTGGATAGCTATCTTCAGGGACATAAATATACCATTGTTAGGTTCTATTCTCTTTTAGTTTGTAAAGTAAGAATTTGAATAATTTGAGTATCATTCTATCTCTCAATTGTTGAAAAATTGTGATCAAACCATGCAATAAAGGAACCAAATCAAAAGAAGCTTTCACTTGTGCTTTCTAGCCATTTAAAATAAGCATGTGGCATCAAATTATTTAATGGTGTGTGAGCCAATTCCCTAATTTTCTAGAAGAGAGAGGCTCGCACTTCACAATATTCATAATTTCAAGATATGGAAACCTTGCACACACAAATGAGCATCCCTAAATTCAATAAAATATATGACAAATATATAAACAATTATACAATACACACTTGTGACACTATAAACAAATAAACTTCAGTTCATGACAGCCTGATCCTCCCAGGCCAGCTTCCAGGGTTTCCACCCCTCCCACCATGTACGGCTCCCCCTCCCACCTCCGCTTTTTTCTCCCCTCCCCTTTCGCAAAAGAAAACGGTTTTACCCATGCATGTTCACCGCTGGAAATAAGCCCCAACTCATGCATGCACATGCTTTAAAAAAAAGCCGGCCGACCCGAAAAGGAAATCTTGCCCACACACTCCGGAGGTGAGCTCATCCAATCTCGCCACCACTCCATCTCCCCCGACTGGTGTTCTCCACCTTCCCAGCCCTCGCCACCTCACCTCCCCCATCCACGCACCACTTTTGTAGGCAGCCCCTGTCATCGCCGCCTTCATCGATGGCCTCCTCGCCACCACCGCAGTGTGATGCCTTGCCATCATCTCCATGCCCCCATCAGTTGCTTCCACTAATCAAATAGTGCGACCTACAAATAGATTATACACTAAAAACTTAGTATGCAAGATTAGTGCAAACCCAAACCAGATTCAGCGAACTAAACCAAATATAACTCCCAGGCAAAGAAGGGTACCTCCCCATCAGTTCCATAGAGTCATACGATCGACAACATATACAGATTTCCGATCATATGAGTAGACAGTGTTGCGAACATCCCCAGATCATTCTGTAAAGGGTTACAAAATGGTAGATAGAAAACAGGGATGCATTTTATGTCCTCGTAGAAAGGACATATAGATATAATATATATGTCCAGAAATTTACCTGGAGCGTGTACATTTAAAATTTTGTTAGCAGCGCACCTGTAGAAGGCATAAAAATTGAGGTCACCAGACACAAAATTAAAAAATACATACACAGCATGTATGTTCATGATCATGTGAACTGAAGCAATTTTGAACAATAAACCGAAAAATGACGGGTTAAATTAGTCTACCAAGAAGGGTTCTAAGGTTCCCAGGAGGCCACACAGAAATCAAAAGATGTGATGTTCAGTTTATTTATCTGATAGGAAATGCTCTCTAGTTATATTATTACAGTTATCAATCTATAAACTGAAAGGCATTGTGCTATGCATAACAGTTCTCTTGAACTTCTGCTGGAAGAATGCACATTCGAATGACAACAATAGACGGTGCCCCTTAATATAGACCCAAAATTAATTTAGTAAACCCATTGATCACAAGATTTTCCGACAGTAACACGATAGACTTCATCGCTATCCGAAAATCACCAACTACGACATTGGGAACATAACTACATATGTAAACCATCACTTTGAGTTGCTCTTAGACGTAATTCAAGGAACATGAGAGTATGAGCTTGCTATGTCAGATGCCTCATTTGACTTGTTGTATGAGTCCACCGAAAAGCGCACGGTAATATAAACCGCGAGTACGGGGACAAAGAGTAGTGCTCCAACATAACCTAATGCTTATACATGAATCTGCATATACGACTGAATCATACTAGAAGCAAGCCGAAATCACGAAATTAAGAAGCCCTACACTTCACCGCTCACTGAAAGCTAGAGTTCGGTGAGACTCCAACCCCTCTAATCCTGCCAGCTTGGCCTCTGCAACACATGACGATGGTCATATACATCGCACACACTAATAAAAGAAAACAGCAAGCTTAAACACGCATGAAGAACGAAATTCATTTTTTTTCTCACCCAACTTAATTTTGGTCAACAGTAGTAATGATCTTAGTAACTGATAACCCACAAGTATAGGGGATCGTTTGTAGCCTTCTTCGATAAATAAGAGTGTCGAACCCAACGAGGAGCTAAAGGTAGAACAAATATTCCCTCAAGTTCTATCGACCACCGATACAACTCTATGCACACTTGACGTTTGCTTTACCTAGAACAAGTATGAAACTATTTTGCAAGAATAAAACTATGAGTACTTTGCGAGAATAAAACTATGAATAAATTTCAAGGTAATAAAAGTGGATAGCTTGTGTCAACAAGAAAGTCATTTGTCCCTAGGCAATCGATAACTAGTATCGGTAATCATTCTTGTAATTTTATATGAGGGAGAGGCATGAGCTAACATACTTTCTCTACTTGGATCATATGCACTTATGATTGGACCCCTGGCAAGCATCCACAACTACTAAATATCATTAAGGTCGTGAAACCCAACCATAGCATTAAGTATCAAGTCCTCTTTATCCCATACGCAACAACCCACCTACTCGAGTTTAAGGTTCTGTCACTCTCACAACCCACCATAAGTGAATCATGAACGTATTGCAACACCCTACAGCGGGGACCCCTCATGTTTGCGCGAGACGGAGGGCATCGTAGGACAGAACCATAAATAAAATATACAATCATACCAACCAAGATCACGATTAACCCACAGGACAAAACGGATCTACTCAAACATCATAGGATAACCATAGATCATTGGGAGATAATATATGGAGTTGAGCACCATGTTTAAGTAGAGATTACAGCGGGGGGAAGAGGTGTTACACCGCTGCATAGAGGGGGAGAGAGTTGGTGTTGACGGTAGCAAGATTATTGATGTAGATCGTCATCACGATCCTTGCCCCGGCGGCACTCCGGCGCCACCGGGAGAGAGGGGGAGAGAGCCCCCTCCTTCTTCTTCTTCCTTGGCCTCCCCCTAGATGGGAGGAGAGTTCCCCCTCTGGTCCATGGCCTCCATGGCGGCGGAGGGGCGGGAGCCCCTCCGAGATTGGATCTCCCTCTCTGTTCTCTTCTGTTTCGCGCTCCCCAGATCTGTCCCTTCACCGTTTCTTAAATTCCCGGAGATCCGTAACTCCGATTGCGCTGAGATTTTAACACATTTTTTTCTGGATATAAGCTTCCTTGCGCCCAAAGTAGAGCCCCAACCAATGTACGAGGTGAGCACAACCCACCACCAGGCGCCTGGCCCCTGGGGTGCGCCCTGGTGTCTTGTGGGCACTGTGGGCCCCCGTTTGCGTTGATTCCAAGTCCCAAAAATCACATATATTCCAAAATAATTCTCCGTAAAATTTTATCGCGTTTGGACTTCGTTTGATATGGATTTTTAGCAAAACAAAAAAATGCAACAAACAGGAACTGGCACTGGGCACTGGATCAATAGGTTAGTCCAATAAATCATATAAAATATTGCCAAAAGTATGTAAAAGTTGTATAATATTGGCATGAAACAATCAAAAATTATAGATACGACGGAGACGTATCAGCATCCCCAAGCTTAATTCCTGCTCGTCCTCGAGTAGGTAAATGATAAAAAAGATAATTTTTGATGTGGAATGCTACCTAGCATAAACTTGATCATATGTCTAGTCATGGCATGAATATTAAGACACGAGTGATTCAAAGCAATAGTCTATAATTTGACATAAAGACATCTATACTCAGGCATCCCAACAAACAATCATGTCTTTTAAAATATCAACACTAAAGAAAGTTATCCCTACAAAATCATATAGTCTTGTCATGCTCTGTCTTCTTAACACAAAGTATTTATCATGCACAACCCTGATGACAAGCCGAGAAATTGGTTCATACTTTTTAACGCGCTTCAGCTTTTTCAACCCTCACGCAATACATGAGCGCAAGCCATGGATATAGCACTATAGGTGGAATAGAGTATGATGATAGGGGTAAATATAGAGAAGACAAAAAAGTAAGAAAGTCTCACACCGACGCGGCTAACCAACGGGCTATGGAGATGCCCATCAATCGATATCAATGCGAGGAGTAGGGATTGCCATGCAACGAATGCACTAAGAGCTATAAGTGTATGAAAGCTCAATATGAAAACTAAGTGGGTGTGCATCTAACTCTATAATGAAAAATTCCCACTAGTATATGAAAGTGACAACATAGGAGACTCTCCATATGAAAAACATGGTGCTACTTTGAAGCACAAGTGTGGAACTAGCATGCCCCTTCTCTCTTTATTTCTTTATTTCTTTTTCTTTCTTTTCTTTTTTTTTCTTTTTTTATATTTTCTCTCTCTCATTGTCCGGAGCCTCATCTTGACTTGTGGGGGAATCATAGTCTCCATCATCCTTTCCTCACTTGGGCAATGCTCTAAAAAAGAATAATGATGATCATCACACTTCTATTTACTTACAACTCAATAGAAATAAAAATTATAACTCGATACCTATAACAAAGAATGACTCTACATGAATGCCTCTGGCAGTGTACCAGGATGTGCAATGATCTAGAATAACAATGATATAAAAAATGGACAAGACATGGAAATATCATGCTAGCTATCTTATGTTCATGCAAAGCAATATGACAATGAATGCTCAAGTCATTAAAACGGAAGCGGTGGAAGTTGCATGGCAATATATCTCGGAATGGCTATGGAAAGGCCATAATAGGTAGGTATGGTGGCTGTTTTGAGGAAGATATAATAAGGTTTATGTGTGATAGAGCGTATCATATCACGGGGTTTGGATGCACCTGCGAAGTTTGCACTGACTCTCGAGGTGAGAAAGGGCAATGCACAGTACCGTAGAGGCTAGCAAATTGCGGAAAGGTAGGAGTGCGTATAATCCATGGACTCACATTAGTCATAAAGAACTCATATACTTATTGCAAAAGTTTATTAGCCCTCGAAGCAAAGTACTATTACGCATGCCCCTAGGGGGATAGATTGGTAGGAAAAGACCATCGCTCATCCCCGACCGCCACTCATAAGGAAGACAATCAATAATAAATTATGCTCCAACTTCATAGCATAACGAGAGACTATACGTGCATGCTTCAGGAATCACAAACCTTAACACCAATATTCTTACTAACCAAAACCGTTTACTAGTACCTCCCACATATTCCATCTCTATATCGCAAAACTATTGCAAGGAATCAAACATATCATATTCAGTGATCCACAAGTTTTATGTAGGATTTTATGACTAACCATGCAAATGACCAATTCTAGTTGACTCTCTAAATAGATATAAGTGAAGCATGAGAGTTTAATTCTTTCTACAAAATATCATGCTCTAATAAATATAAGTGAAGCGAAAGAGCATTCTACAAACAATGGTTTTCTATGTGAAGAGAAACAGGCAATCCAAACTTCAAAAGATATAAGTGAAGCACATGAAGCATTCTATAAAGCCATACTCAAAAGATATAAGTGGAGTGCAATGAGCATTCTATAATTCAACCATGGACTATCTCATACCAGCATGGTGCATAAAATAAAAGTGAAAAATAAACACAAAAGATGCTCCAAGATTTTCACATATCACATCAACGAAACGAAGACGAAAACATACCGATACTTGTTGAAGAAAGATGGGATGCCATCCGGGGCATCCCCAAGCTTAGACACTTGAGTCTCCTTGAATATTTACTTGGGGTGCCTTGGGTATCCCCAAGCTTGAGCTCTTGCCTCTCCTCATTCTCCTCATATCGAGACCTCCTCGATCTTTGATCACTTCATCCACACAAAACTCAGTAGAAAGCTCAGTAAGATCCGTTAGTATAATAAAGCAAATTACTACTCTAAGTACTATTGAAAACCAATTCATATTTTGGTTTTGCATTTTAGCTACTGTAATATAACTTTTTCATGGCTTATTCCACTGATAGAATCGATAGTTTCATCAAAACAAGCAAAACAATGCATCAAAAACAGAATCTGTCTTAAACAGGACAGTCTGTAGTAATCTGAACATTCACCATACTTATTTACTCCAAAATTTCTGAAAAATTAGGAAAAAATAAACAATTTTGATAGAAATACTTTGCAAAAAAAATCAGAAACTTTCGACGTTCCAGTAAAAAATGTAAAATCATGCACTACAGCCAAAGTTTCTGTTTTTGCACCGCACATACCAACAAGCAATCTACTCATCCTAAAGGCAAATATTGGCACATTATTTTTATAATACAATGGAATTGTACAAGGGGATAATTATTTTTGTGAGAATCTTCATGAAAAATTCTACATTGTTTCCATGAGCATGAACACAAGTGTTCAAGGTCGACCCTCACTTCTCCAATGCATAACTTCCAATGTAATGAATCCACCCGGATCCCAAGGTATATCAAAGCCAATTTGAATTAACAATGATTTGTAATTTAGTAGTTAGCACAAAGCAACATAAATCATGCAATGACAAAGTCTAACTCTCTTCCTATGCATCGACATGTCATAAAAGAACAATTCATGCACATCAAGTAAAGGCTAATACATAGCATAAGCAGTTACTTGCAATTTTATCGTGTTGGAAACATAAAGAGGTGGGGATGTAGTTCCTCTCTGATAATAATTGCATGTAGGAGCAGCAAGCACATGCATATTACATTCATCAAAATTATCATGTGCAATGGTAAAAGGCAACCCATCAATGTAACCCTTAATAAGTGCAAACTTCTCCGATATAGTGTAGTTGGGAGAATTCAAAAAGATAATAGGACTATCATGTGTGGGTGCAATAGCAACAATTTCATTCTTAATGTAAGGAACTATATCAAGTTCATCTCCATAAGCATAATTCATATTGGAATCTTGGTCACAAGCATAGCAAGCATCAATTTCATCGAAAAGGGATATTTCAAATGAATCAACGGGATCATAGCAATTATCATAGCATTCATCCTTCGGTAAGCATGAAGGGAAATTAAATAATGTATGAGTTGAAGAGTTACTCTCGTTAGAAGGTGGGCACGGGTAGCTAATCTGCTCTTACTCCTTTTGTTCTTCGCTCTCCTTGTCATCTTTTTCATCCAATGATCTCACAGTTTCATCAATTTCTTCTTCCATAGACTCCTGCAAAATATTAGTCTCTTCTTGGACACCGGAGACTTTCTCAATAAATTCATCAATATCGAAATTATATTTATAATTATCATGGCAATATTTAAGGATAGCAAAATTTTCAGGTCTATAAACTGAATCATCAAAATCTTCAAACTTTAAAAACAAAGATTCAATTTCAAAAGCACCCTTAAAAGCAACAAATTCTTCTATTCGTCCCACATTATAGTAATCATATATACCATTAGCATAAGAAGCTAAGGTTTCATTATCCTTAAATTTGCATGAAAAGGGAAGATGTGGAGCATTCATCCTAGAGCAACAAGTATAATCATATCTCAAGCATAGCTCCCGAGCATACCAATGCAACATATGAATTTGATCCCATAACAATTTCCCTTTATGAGTCAAGCGATAATCCCTAAAGTATTCACGTTGATCCAACGTTACTCCCATTATATAGTTGAATGGGGTTTTCTCAGGATTATCAAAGTAGTGCATAATATCTTTCACATAACGAGCATCACGGAGGTTCCCCATCTCCATGAGTAGCAAGTATAACTAAATTTTTTGGTGTTTCATGTTCCATATCCATAACTAAAGATAGAGAACAACTTAGAACAGAAAATAAAAACTACTTAGTGATAAAGCAAACAAGCACACACGAGAATATTCACCCCAGGCTATTGCTTCCCCGGCAACGGCGCCAGAAAAAGGTCTTGATAACCCACAAGTATAGGGGATTGTTTGTAGCCTTCTTCGATAAATAAGAGTATCGAACCTAACGAGGAGCTAAAGGTAGAACAAATATTCCCTCAAGTTCTATCGACCACTGATACAACTCTACGCACACTTGACGTTTGCTTTACCTAGAACAAGTATGAAACTATTTTGCAAGAATAAAACTATGAGTACTTTGCGAGAATAAAACTATGAATAAATTGCAAGGTAATAAAAGTGGATAGCTTGTGTCAACAAGAAAGTCATTTGTCCCTAGGCAATCGATAACAAGTACCGGTAATCATTCTTGTTATTTTATATGAGGGAGAGGCATGAGCTAACATACTTTCTCTACTTGGATCATATGCACTTATGATTGGACCCCTAGCAAGCATCCGCAACTACTAAAGATCATTAAGGTCGTGAAACCCAACCATAGCATTAAGTATCAAGTCCTCTTTATCCCATACGCAACAACCCACCTACTCGGGTTTAAGCTTCTGTCACTCTCGCAACCCACCATAAGCGAATCATGAACGTATTGCGACACCCTACAGCGGGGACCCCTCACTTTTGTGCGAGACGGAGGGCACCGTAGGACAGCACCATAAATAAAATATACAATCATACCAACCAAGATCACGATTAACCCAAAGGACAAAACGGATCTACTCAAACATCATAGGATAACCATAGATCATTGGGAGATAATATATGGAGTTGAGCACCATGTTTAGGTAGAGATTACAGCGGGGGGAAGAGGTGTTACACAGCTGCATAGAGGGGAAGAGAGTTGGTGTTGACGGTAGCAAGATTGTTGATGTAGATCGCCGTTACGATCCTTGCCCCGGCAGCACTCCGGCGCCACCGGGAGAGAGGGGGAGAGAGCCCCCCTCCTTCTTCTTCTTCCTTGGCCTCCCCCCTAGATGGGAGGAGAGTTCCCCCTCTGGTCCATGGCCTCCATGGCGGTGGAGGGGCGGGAGCCCCTCCGAGATTGGATCTCCCTCTCTGTTCTCTTCTGTTTCGCGCTCCCCAGATCTGGCCCTTCACCCGTTTCTTAAATTCCCGGAGATCTGTAACTCCGATTGCGCTGAGATTTTAACATGATTTTTTTCTGGATATAAGCTTCCTTGCACCCGAAGTAGAGCCCCAACCGATGTACGAGGTGAGCACAACCCACCACCACGCGCCTGGCCCCCGGGGCGCGCCCTGGTGTCTTGTGGGCACTGTGGCCCCCCATTTGCATTGATTCCAAGTCCCAAAAATCACATATATTCCAAAATAATTCTTCATAAAATTTTATCACGTTTGGACTTCATTTGATATGGATTTTCTGCGAAACAAAAAACATGCAACAAACAAGAACTGGCACTGGGCACTGGATCAATAGGTTAGTCCAATAAATCATATAAAATATTGCCAAAAGTATGTAAAAGTTGTATAATATTGGCATGAAACAATCAAAAATTATAGATACGACGGAGACGTATCAGTAACATCCTTTGTTGTTGTTGAAAACCCAAATTTTATATGTTCGAATGTAAGCAGGTATGCTGAACAGTAATGACTCTAGAGTTAGAAAACCCAAACCAAACAGAACATTATTTCTTAGGTACATAGTGAGTTGGTCTCAAAACAAATAAGATGTTCTTATATGAACAAACATGGGGGCATTGGAACCAAAAGACATAATCTGGCATGTCAACCGTGGAGTAATATTGAATAAGATCACCCACCTCTCAGACAGGGGATATCAAAGAGGAAAAGGGAGCTGAGAGAGAGAGGTAGCTGTTTCTATAGGCTCGCATTTGCCGACGCCACTGCTCCCCTTCCACTGCATGGAGATGAAACGCTCTAGCACCAGAAGCCCCATGGTCGATACTCAATATGATGATGACACACTTGGCCGAGACACAAAATGTATTTACCTCTCCCCCCTATGCATGTGTAAACCGTTCGATCTGTTTTCACCAGGAAAAAAAGCTGTCGAACAATCTGATGCCATGACCATCATTTTGTATTGATCTTACTTATGGGCTACTCCCCATATATCTATAATTTACTAATGTTTCAGCTGGAGTTTAAGACATCAAACCTTCACCAAAACTATAACTTTTAGGCTACAATATACATGCAGATGTAACTAAAATGAACTGGAGTTGTGTGCACCTTGAGCACATAATAACAAAAACTTGGCATATATAATTTCACCTTATGTTTCTATAGAGAGGAGACAAATATCTAAAAAAATACATCAGCATGCATTTCACAACGAGGCAAAAACTTAGTCACATCTAACCATTCATCTGTGCACAAATAATCTTCAATAAGAAAGAGCATACGGCCAAGCAGATTCTGTTGACAAATATTTCAGATGTACAAAGTCAAACACTGATTTTACTACCATTTTACACTTTCACCATTAGTCCTGCAAAATAAATGTGTATATGTTCTTTTCACATACAACATTATAAGAAGGATCACGAATTAGCAAAATATGAGCTGAAGTGTTATAACCGGAAGTAAATAAAACATTAATGGTGATGTAGATACTTCTACTTGAGTTTCAACATAGGAGACATGACTCCTTAAAAAATATGCTTACTTCTACTTGAGTTTCAACATGTTTTTTTATCAGTAGTAAGATATTTCATATCTCAACAAATGTTGGTTTTAACAACATTGTAAAGGTGTATATGATGATGGTCATATACAACGCACACACTGATAAAAGATAACAGCAAGCTTAAACACGCATGAAGAAGGAAATTCATCTTGTTTCTCTCACCCAACTTAATTTTGGTCAACAGTAGTAATGATCTTTGTAACATCCTTTGTTGTTATCGAAAACCCAAATTTTATATGTTCGAATGTAAGCAGGTATGCTGAACAGTAATCACTCTAGAGTTAGAAAGCCCAAAGCAAACATAACATTATTTCTTAGGTACATAGTGAGTTGGTCTCAAAACAAATGAGATGTTCTTGTATGAACAAACATGGGGGCATTGGAACCAAAAGACAGAATCTGGCATGTCAACTGTGGAGTAATATTGAATAAGATTACCCACTTCTCAGACAGGGGATATCAATAGAGGAAAAGGGAGCTGAGAGAGAGGCAGCTGTTACTATAAGCTCGCATTTGACGGCGCCGCTGCTCCGCTTCCACTGCATGGAGATGAAACGCTCTAGCGCCAGAAGCCCCATGGTCGATACTCAATATGATGAAGACACACGTGGCCGAGACACAAAATGTGTTTACCTCTCCCCCCTATGCATGTGTAAACCGTTCGATCTGTTTTCACCAGGAAAAAAAGCTGCCGGACAATCTGATGCTATGACCATCATTTTGTATTGATCTTACTTATGGGCTACTCTCCATATATCTATAATTTACTAATGTTTCAGCTGGAATTTAAGATATCAAACCTTCACCAAAACTATAACTTTTAGGCTACAATATACATGCAGATGTAACTAAAATGAACTGGAGTTGTGTGCACCTTGAGCACAGAATAACAAAAACTTGGCATATATAAGTTGACCTTATGTTTCTATAGAGAGGAGACAAATATCTAAAAAATACATCAGCATGCATTTCACAACGAGGCAAAAACTCAGTAACATCTAACTATTCATCTGTGCACAAATAATCTTCAATAAGAAAGAGCATACGGCCAAGCAGATTCTGTTGACAAATATTTCAGATGTACAAAGTCAAACACTGATTTTACTACCATTCTACACTTTCACCATCAGCCTGCAAAATAAATGTGCATATGTTCTTTTCACATAAAACACTATAAGAAGGATCCCAAATTAGCAAAATATGAGCTGAAGTGTTATAACCGGAAGTAAATAAAACATTAATAGTGATGTAGATACTTCTACTTGAGTTTCAACATAGGAGACATGACTCCTTCAAAAATCTGCTTACTTCTACTTGAGTTTCAACATGTTTTTTTATCAGTAGTAAGATATTTCATATCTCAACAGATGTTGGTTTTAAGAACATTGTAAAGGTGTATATGGACTGGTAATGAAACTGCAGCAATATGGAGTAAAACAGATATACTGGTTTTAGTTAAGCTGCTCCTACAAAAAGGAAGTCCATATATTTACTGGCGTTGCATAGTAAGGGTGGCGACTGACCTTGCTGTTGGCTTGGAGGCTATGATCTCCCTTCATCTCCTTGTTTATTCCTAATTCCTGCCCCCTTTTATTTCCTTTGAGCTCCTCCACCCTTTCCTTTTCGTCTCCATCATTCAGCAGCAAAGCAATAGGGTTTGAGATGCATAAGACATTTAGAAAGTAACTTTGAAACTTCTTCTTTTTTCAAAACTCTCGAACTTGATCACAGGCCAAAGAAACAATAGTTGCGAGCATGGGTCAAAATTTATGCTGTAGATTCAGAGAAAATATTATGATGAAGGAACAAAATCCTAATCTTTCATTTAAATTGATAGAAAGACTTGAGAAAATCAGTAACGAAGAGTCTAAATAGACTTGCTAGAAGTAATCTTGCAGTCCTTAACTTATTTCCTTCGGTGCATGCCTCACTTATATGTTGAGAGTTGAGACCAGAACAAACATATATTACACACACTACATGAGTTATGTCCCCATACTCTTGGTCTACCCATGGACTGATTTCATTTAGTGTTAGGGCTTACTAGTGTGAACTGCTCATGCACACACGCACATACACATTGAGACAGATATTGAGTGGTGTGTGTACATGTATCTGCGAGAGAAAGAGACAGGGATAGTACCAAATCCAAAGCAACATGCAACCAACCTGCCAAAAATACATCGACGGCGGCTCACGGCAGCCCGACCTAGCCCTAGACCGGAACCTGTAACGTCCCCCGCCGCTCGGTCCTGAGCCCGCACTGTCGTGGGCGCGTTCCACACCGGCGGCATCCCTTAGGGGTCCCCAAGCTGATGAGCGATCTGGGGCGGCGGAAAGGGCTGGCACCAAGGAGCAGCGACTCGGCATGTCCATCGGTCGGGAGCCTGGCCAGCGCCAGCGGCTCCCTCCATCATCGCCGCCCTCGGCCACATCCAACGCGGTCGTCGGCCACGAAGAGGCGGACGAGCCCAGCAGCGGGGTTCTGTCCCTCCCATCGCTTTCATGTTCGACTACTCTTACTTGGACCGCCTACCACCACAGATGCAGGGATCCTCTCGACTCACACGCCGACCATGCCTCAACCAGCGAGCATCGGCGCATCGTCGGCGAGCTCCTCTATGCTCTCCCTCCTCTCTTCCATTGTTGGCACAAGGGAGGGACAAGACGGGCAGGAGAGAGACTCTTTATCTAGATCAGGCAGGGGTCAGGTTTGGAAAGAGTAAATCAGCTTGAGCGATTGAGGGAAGGAGATCGGAATGTAGCAGGGAGCGATTGAAGGAAGGAGATCGGGGACGGAGTGAATACTGTTGGGAAACATTGCATGGAAAACAAAAAAAACTCTACGCACACGCAATGATCTATCCATGAAGATGCATAGCAACGAGGGGGAGAGTGTGTCTACGTACCCTCATAGTCCATAAGCGGAAGCGTTTGACAACACGGTTGATGTAGTCGAACTTCTTCTAGCTCCGACCGATCAAGTACCGAATGCACGGCACCTCCAAGTTCTGCACATGTTCAGCTTGGTGATGTCCCTCGCCTTCTTGATCCAGTAAGACGTCGAGGTACTAGATGAGTTCCGTCAGCACGATGGCATGGTGACGGTGATGGTGAAGTGATCCTCACAGGGCTTCGCCTAAGCACTACGAAAATATGACCGAGGGTGTAAACGGTGGAGGGGGCACCGCACATGTCTAGGCAATTGTCTGGTGTGTGCTAGGGGCGCCCCCCTCCACATATTGGCTCCTCGATATTCTACGAAGATCTTTATCGGTCGAACCATTATGACAACATACGTAATTCCCTTTGTCCATCGGTATGTTACTTGCCCGAGATTCGATCGTCAGTATCTACATACCTAGTTCAATCTCGTTACCAGCAAGTCTCTTTACTCGTTCCGTAATACATCACCTCGTGACTAACTCCTTAGTCGTTTGCTTGCAAGCTTATGATGTGTATTACCGAGAGGGCCCATAGATACATCTTTGATACTCAAAGTGACAAATCCTAATCTCGATCTATGCCAACTCAACAAACACATTCGGAGATACCTGTAGAGCATCTTTATAATCACCTAGTTATGTTGTGACATTTGATAGCACACAAGGTATTCCTCTGGTATCCGGGAGTTGCATAATCTCATAGTCGAAGGAATATGTATTTGACATGAAGAAAGCAATAGCAATAAAAACTGAACGATCATTATGCTAAGCTAACGGATGGGTCTTATCCATCACATCATTCTCCTAATGACATGATCCTGTTATCAAATGACAACTCATGTCCATGGTTAGGAAACCTTAACCATCTTTGATCAACGAGCTAGTCTAGTAGAGGCTTACTAGGGACACGGTATTTGTTTATGTATTCACACATGTATTTAAGTTTCCAATCAATACAATTCTAGCATGAATAATAAACCTTTATCATGAATAAGGAAATATAAAATAACAACTTTATTATTGCCTCTAGGGCATATTTCCTTCAGTCTCCCACTTGCACTAGAGTCAATAATCTAGTTCACATCGCCATGTGATTTAACACCAATAGTTCACATCGTCATGTGATTAACACCCAAAGGGTTTACTGGAGTCAATAATCTAGTTCACATCACCATGTGATTAACACCCAAAGAGTACTAAGGTGTGATCATGTTTTGCATGTGAGAGAAATTTAGTCAACGGGTCTGCCACATTCAGATCCGTATGTATTTCGCAAATTTCTATGTCTACAATGCTCTGCATTGAACTACTCTACCTAATTGCTCCCACTTTCAATACGTATCCGGATTGAGACTTAGAGTCATCTGGATCGGTGTAAAAGCTTGCATCGACGTAACTCTTTATGACAAACTCTTTATCACCTGCATAACCAAGAAATATTTCCTTAGTCCTCTAAGGATAAGTTTGACTGTTGTCTAGTGATCCACTCCTGGATTACTTTGGTACCTCCCTACCAGACTTATGGCAAGGCACACATCAGGTCTGGTACACAGCATGGCATACATGATAGAACCTATGGCTGAGGCATAGGGAATGACTTTCGTTTTCTCTCTATCTTCTGCAGTGGTCGGGCTTTGAGTCTGACTCAACTTCACACCTTGTAACACAGGCGAGAACCCTTTCTTTGACTGATCTGTTTTGAACTTCTTCAAAACTTTGTCAAGGTATGTGCTTTGTGAAAGTCCTATTAAGCGTCTTGATCTATTTCTATAGATCTTGATGCCCAATATATAAGCAGCTTCACCGAGGTCTTTCATTGAAAAACTCTTATTCAAGTATGCTTTTATGCTATCCAGAAATTCTATATCATTTCCAATCAACAATATGTCATCTACATATAATATTAGAAATGCTACAGAGCTCCCACTCACTTTCTTGTAAATACAGGCTTCATTGAAAGTCTGTATAAAACCATATGCTTTGATCACCTCATCTCAAAGCGTATATTCCAATTCCGAGATACTTGCGCCAGTCCATAGATGGATCGCTGGAGCTTGCACACTTTCTTAGCACCTTTAAGATCAAAAAAACCTTCTGGTTGCATTATATACAACTCTTCTTTGAGATATCCATTAAGGAATGCAGTTTTGACATCCATTTGCCAGATTTCATAATTATAAAATGCGGCAATTGCTAACATGATTCGGACGGACTTAAGCATCGCTATGGGTGAGAAGTCTCATCATAATCAACCCCTTGAACTTGTCAAAAACCTTTTGTGACAAGTCGAGCTTTGTAGACAGTAACATTACCATCAGCGTCAGTCTTCTTCTTGAAGATCCATTTATTCTCTATGGCTTGCCGATCATCGGGCAAGTCCACCAAAGTCCATACTTTGTTCTCATACATGGATCCTATCTCAGATTTCATGGCCTCAAGCCATCTGTCGGAATCTGGGCTCATCGTACCTTCTTCATAGTTCATAGGTTCGTCATGGCACTACAAAAAAAGACACATCCGTGACATTTTGGGCCGAACAATTTTTTTTTCTGTCATGCTTATGACACTTCTATGACGATAATTGTGACAAAACCCGGTATCATCATAGATGTGGTGGGCTCCTACTTCTATGAAAAAAAATCATGACAGAAAATGGGCCTTTCGTCCTGGGCGGGCCGGAGACCCACCTGCATGACATTCTTTGGGCCGTCCATGACAGAAAAAATCATGGTAGAAGCGAGGGCGAGGAAAATATCGGGGAGTTCCCAGTTACGGTGGGTGGTCGGGGCCGAGCGATGCATGGAGGTTTGCTCGTTTCTCTCGTACACGTACGCGCGTGTGTGCGAGGCGTTGCGCTCTAACTGAACCCGAGTGAGGCATTGGGCTCTAACTGAAACCGAGCGATTGCACTAGCTACGTTACTGAACCCCGATCGATCCCTTGCTATTAACTGAACCTGAGTGATTCCTTCATTACTGCTGCTAACTGAAGCCGATCAAAGCTGCCTCTTGATGAACTGTTACCGGTGGGGGTTGGATGAACAGGATCCCGTGGTAGTAGAGGCCGTTGCCGCTGGATGAACAGGACCCCGATCGAGGAGGCGTGGGTGTGGATGAACAGTAACCGGTGGAGGGACCCCGTACGTGGAGGGCTGGTTGAACAGGACCCCGTGGAGGGGCTGGTTGAACAGGACCCTGGGGAGGGCTGGTTGAACAGTAGCCGGTGGAGGATGGATGAACAGGACCCGCTGGAGGGCTAGATGAATAGTAGCCAGTGGAGGCTGGATGAACAGTAGCTGGTGGAGGCTGGAGGAAGTCGATGGTGGATGAACAGTAGAAGGTGGAGGCTGGAGGAAGTCGACGGCGGATGAACAGTAGCCCGTGGAGTCCCGTTTTGCGGTATGCCACACCCCTCCCGATGAACAGGACCCCGTTTCGACCGTAGGCAGTCGAAGAGAAGTCCGTTTCCTCCGTTTTGCGGTACGCCACACCCCGCCCGATCAACAGGACCCCGTTTCGACCGTACGCGGTCGAACACAAGTCTGTTTCCTCCGTTTTGCAGTACGCCAGACCCTTCCCGATGAACAGGACCCCGTTTCGACCGTACGCGGTCGAACAGAAGGCCCGTTTCCTCCGTTCTACGGTACGCCAGACCTCGTTTCGGCTGTTCCGTCCAAGCCGGTTGGCTCCCGATGAACACGACGTATTTCATTGCCTCTCGATGAACACGACACATTCCATTGCCTCCCCATGAACACGACGCAGTTTCTCCATTCTGACCCAGTCGGTTGGCTTCTCACGAACAGGATTAGTCAATGTACGTGTTAGAGACCCCGCCCGTATGTACGTAAGTAGCCGTATTTACTATCTTGCAGCATGGCCGTATGTACGTGTACACGATATAGACGGGACTGCATGACATGCTACGTCGGCGCCTCTACTTCAACACGTGCCGCTCCTTAGTCGGCCACGGTACATCGCTGCAGAGACACCGATCGACTGCTATGTACATACACGTTCACATCCGGACAGATAACGCTACCGTCGCTTCAACCTGGTGGGTCCCAGATGTCAGGGGGTAAGAAGGCAGTTTCTTCCGTGCGAAGATAAAGCTGGTGGGTCCCAGCTACCAGTGGGGAATGTTTTTTTTCGTGAAATACAGAGGCCCTTTCGGTAGGTCCGAGGTGTCAGGTGGAGGAATCATTATTTTGCGCGTAATAAGGAGGCACTTCCTTGTGTGCGGCCATGGACCCAGCTGTCATCCTCTCCACTTACAGTCCTCTTCGGATGGCTGTCATTCGTTGACCGCGTTGACGACACCGTACCGCCCAAGAGCACCGAGGTGGTGGACGACGGCGCGACCTAGGAAGGGAACGACCCGGAGCCGGGGAATACGCAACAGTGGATGCCCACGCGAAGGGGAGTACGAGGGTTGACTGCTTCGGCTACGGTTTGAGGCTGCCATCTCCGGAGAATAACAGGGGGTGTGGGTGAGTAGAGGGAAGGCATGGCCAGTAGTATGGTCGGGCGGTGAGGCCTACGCGGTAGCACAGCCGGCCACGGGTGGCTGGAGTAGGCGGTACGGCGGGTGCAGGTTTGGGCGGCTGGAGCAACAAGACCAGAGGTTGAAGACGCAGCTTGGCCGTTGGATTAACATCCAACGGTCAGTGCAGCTAGAATCATTTATTGACTAAGTTGACAAAGCCCTGCGTACGTGTTAACTTAGTAGGCCCACAAGTCAACCTCCAAATCTGGTGGGTCCCAGCTAGCAGGGGGAATCAAATATATATTTTCGTGTAATAAGGTGGCACTTCCTTGCGTGTGAAGATGTTTTCTGGTTTTTTTATTTCTTCTTTTTCGAGTTAGAATAAAAAGAAAACAATTTAACATCTTCGGTACAATCTATATTTTCACAAAAAGGATCATAATAAAGCTGGTGGGTCCCAGCTGCCAGGGAGAGGAAACTTTTTATTTCCGCGTAATAAAGGAAGCACTTCCTTGCGTGCGAAGATGTAGCTGGTGGGTCAAACCTGTCAGGGGGAGAAATTATTTGTTTTCGCATAATACGGGGGCACTTGCTACGTGCGGCCATGGGCCATGTGGGTCCCTACTGTCAGCCAATCCACGTACATGCCTCATCCGATGGCTGTCGTTTGTTGACAAAGTTGACCACGCCGCGCCGAGAGAACCAACGCAGTGAACGATGGCGAGTATTACGAAGGGAATGACCCGGAGCCGGCGAAGACACAGCAGTGGATGCCCACGCGAAGGGGAGTATGAGGGTTCACTGGTTCGGCTGCGGTGTGAGGCTGCCGTTGCCGGAGAAGAACAGGAGGTGTTGGTGAGTACAGGAATGGCCTGGACGGCGTTTGGGAGTAGAGTGGGCCGGTGAAGCCTGCGCGGCAGCACAGCAAGCCACGGGAGGCGGTAGCAGGCGGTACCGCTGGCGGGGGTTTGGGCGGCTGAATCAAGAATATCCGAGATTGAAGAAGCACTACAGCCGTTGGATGGACATCCAACGGCCACTGCTGCTAGAATCGTGTCTTGACTATAAGTTTACAAAGCCTTCCGTACGCCTTAGTAGGCCCACAAGCCTTCCGTACGCGTCACTGACTATATTTCTCAAAAAAATAGTAGGCCCACAAGTGAGCATCACATCTGTGGTAGAGAACATATAGCCCATTTGAGATTTGTAATAATGTACAACCCATTTTTGAATTCTAATGGAATTTACTACAACACATTTACAGTTTGTTAAAATTACAGCCAATTTTCTAGCCAGGATAACGATTAATAATTTCAACCAACCTCTCAAAAAAAAATTCAACCAAAAATCCCACATTTTGATGGGATCCGAAATATTTTTATCTTGAAATTTCGAGTCAGATTAAATATAATTTCAAAATGAATTTGTATTACGTAAAAATCGAAAGAAATATTGCGCGCACAATAAGTAATGAAATTAAAATTTCCATATTCAAACAATAATATTTTTTAAACTAATTACCTGTTTGGTGCGTTTTTGTATATTTACAGCCCAGTTTTTATAATTACATCCCATTTATTATTTCTTAAAGCCCATTTTCTTGTTAGGCCTAATGCATCCCTCATAGGAAAGATTTATAGCCCAGCAGGGTGGAGAATAACAAATTGACCTGGGTTGGGTATTCCGCAAAAAAGTATAGCTGGGCTAGCCATTTTCACCTGGAAAAAATAATATCTGGGCTGGATATTTGGTCGACATAAAATAATAGCCTGGGCTAGACGGGCCACAGCCCGCCCAGTTGATACCCTGCTCCTCTAAACAACAACAACAACATCGCTCAAGAAAAACTCCGCTTACACCTAAAAAAACAAATACTGCTCGAGCTGCTGGGTCCCAACTGTCGGCTGCTCCTTGTGCAATTCTCTCGTTTATTGACTATATAGGTTGACGATGGTGTGGGACCGTGATGTCAGGAAACCAGGAGGAAGCAAAAAAAATTATAGTTGTATATAATAAGGAGGAACTTGCGTACATAGGGCTATGGCCCTAGTGGGTCCCTACTGTCATCCTCTCGAAATAAAGTCATCTCCAGATTCCTCATGTTCGTTGACCATGTTGACAATGCTTGGCGCCACGGTGAGCGCAACAACTCATAGGACGATGGAGAGGGCCTTGCGGGCCCTACGGATGGTCTGATATAGTGCCCGCTGCTCATTCAGGAAGCCATGATCATCGGACACCTATGAGCACCTTCGAGAGACTGAGACGGCATGAAATGGTAAGGCCGCGCTTGGGAGCTCTGGATTGTTTCACACATGTATTAAGATACAAGTGTAATTTACTCGTCATCGGAAACAACGCGTAAAATACAGGAGTAATGAAACCGAGGGCCCGAGGTCTGTAACGAAAACCGGCGAGTTACGCGTGTAATTTGAGAGACTAGTGTATATTTTACTACTCAAAATCGACCAACCAAGCGCTTCGCCCAAGACCATCTGCTTTTATTTACAAGCGTCAGTTTTACAAGCGGTTTTGGTTGGAAAATGACGATCCAATCACGGCCTAAGATGATGAGTTGGTCAGAAGATCATATGGTTTCACCTCTAACCTACCCGAGTTGTCGTATAGGCTATGAATGAAACATAAGACAATGAACTTCTTAAGCATAGAAATAACAGAAGAGGATGATCTTCTTAACATGCAAATCACAGGCATTAGATCAACATGCAAAACAATATGAAGCATTATTCTCAGGAGGCACGGTGAACAGCTCGTGATGCCGCATGCCACAGCATTCCAAGCTCAACTTTGCAATCAAACTCACAAGGCCTGGCATTACATAGACAACATTCAGAACAAACTCTTAAAATACCTTACATAAGTCAACATTCATGTGACTATGCATCTCAGCAGAGTAAATATTTACTTCTGAACTGAAGACAGGAATAGGAAAAAACGATCGACATTGCTCACAGCAAAGGGCGTCCCACTCAAAAATATCAAATGCATGTCTTCTGGCTAACATCAATGAGCAAAATTTGACAAGGTTTTCCAATTCCAATATATTAAACTAATGTCTTCTTGCTAACATCAATGATTAAACTTTGACAAGCTTTTCCCATTCGAAATATGTAATGCCTATGATTGTGAAACGGGCAGGGTTTGTCATCAGTTTGTCATCTGATAGTCAGGTGGCTCAAGGTGACGACGAATTATTAGAGAACCATTCGATGTATTGTGCATGATGAAGTATTATGGAGGACACGAACCATCTGAACATTTTGTGTAGTTCCACTAAATTCAAGCTGAGCATCCCTATGGATTTCATATTTATATGCTGCAAGAAAACAAAGACACATCAGCACACACATGAATATTGGCCCCAGTGTCAACCCACCAATCGGTGAACTGACAAACTGAAAGTACGGTAAACAGATTACCATACCTAGATGCCCCATCATTGTTGCTTAGAGTGACATTGACAGACTTGGAGTCCTGTCCTGGCTTCTTGTACTTGTTTGGGCACTTGTTTGCCCAGTGTTCCTTCGAACCACAAGTAAAGCAGCCATCTCTCTTTTTGTCTTTCTTCTTACCCTTCTTAAAGGTAGTATTCTGCTGGACAGAGTTCTTTCCCTTGAACTTGTGGGAATTCTTCTACCTTGAAGACGTTGGTAGCTCCATTCAGACAGGCATGGTTTGTCATCAGTTTGCACATTGAAATGGCACATGGAGCCGGATTAACCAGCGTATCTTTTGTGCAGTTCCACTAAAATCAAACAATGTCTTGAGTAGCATGGTGGATTTTGTATTTATATGTTGCAAAGCGTTAAACACATTGGCAGCTCCATTCAAACAGATAGTCCGGTGGCTGAAAGTGACGACGAATGATTAGAGAACCATTCGATGTATTGTGCATGATGAAGTATTATGGAGGACACGAACCATCTGAACATTTTGTGTAGTTCCACTAAAATCAAGCTGAGCATCCCTGTCTGCATAAATACAGAAAAAGCATGATGAATATAATAGTGGTACTAGTTGATTAAACATACGCTTACAACTATAATCATCTTCATTATCTTAACAGGAAAAGATAGCAATACAATAGCTTGAATTAAACATTTATTCAAAACAATACAACAATATAAGTAGCACAAAATAACAAAGCACAATCATGTGGATGAAGGCCAATACTGACCTCGTTTGTTACAGATGTGTCGGCAACTGACTTGGTCATACCTTTCCATGTGGAGTGAATTTTGCACTCCACGTGTTGTTGAGTTGCCCATGCTCTCTGCAGACTAGTCATGTCACCAGCGTCTACTAATACTCTGTAAAGCTTCTCGATCATTCCTTCTGTAATGTAGCGCAAACAGTGACTGCTTCTTTCTGCAAAGTGGTAAGACCAACTGGACCCACTAATGCAGCAGTTTGCCTTAGACACATTGGCTCCTTTTGTGCAGTTCAACTAAAATCAAAGTTGAAATAAAACCGAGCAGAAGTTTTTTTATCCCTGTATGAAACAATAGGTATAAGGGAGACAATTACTAAGAAATAACGGTTGTCGGTGTCAAAAACGGCAGATCTCGGGGTAGGGGGTCCCGAGCTGTGGATTTAGGATCGACGGTAACAGGGACGATGAACATGGTGTTTTACCCAGGTTCGGGTCCTCTCTATGGAGGTAAAACCCTACGTCCTACTCTTGTTTATATTGATGGAGTATTAAGTACAGAGTTGATCTACCTCGAGATCATATGTTGTGGTCTAAACCCTAGGGGTATGATGGATCAATATCATAATAATCCTCCTCTATCGACTAGCCTAGCCTCAGCTTATATAATGCACCGGAGGCCTAGGATAACAAGAGTCCTAGCCAGATACATTGGTGGAGAAGAGTCCTTGTCTTGATCACCAAGTCTTGTGGAATCTTCCTCGTATATGTCATTGGCTGTCCGAACTGGCCGATTAGTGAACCACCATGGGGGTCCTCGGCCCGACCCACTAGTCGGGAGACGACGTGGTGAGTACCCCCTAGTACAGGACACCGTCAGTAGCCCCCTGAACCGGTCTTCAAGTTGGGGACGCTCCTCGGTTCTACCAAGCTATTCTTCATCTTCGGACATCGGTTTTGAGAACTGGTTCAACAAATCTTTCCCATCTTTGATTGAGGATCGCCGAGCTGAATCCGAAGAGTGCACACGTCGGGTATCCGAGGAGCCCTTTAAGTTTTCGGCCTTTATCAATGCCTTGTTATTTTTACGCCATACATCGGGTTTGAAGTGTTTCCCATGCAACGATGTCCTCTTGCGTCCGAGCTCCAACACCGGATTGTATCCGAGCTCCGATGCCGGACCGCATTCGAGGTGTCCCTTTGCAGCCGAGCTCCAACGCCGGACTACATCCAAGCTACAACGCCGGATAATACCCGAGCTCCAACGCCGGACTGTATCCGAGGTGTCATAGATCACCTTGGCTTGAAAAAGTCATAGGAGTTTAGCCAAGCTCAATGCGGGAAAATGCCCTCTATGGAGCCAACCATTTGTATCCGAGCTTTATGCCGGACTACATACGAGGTAGTGCAATTTTTTTGCTAACGAGATGTATAGCCAGTAGCCCTCAAGGTGCGTGTCGGCCTAAAATCCAAGATGCACATTAGAGGAGATAGTGATCAGCGGACGGGCCCTTGAGAGAGGGTCTCGAGAAGTCGCCATAATATATTAGGTTGACACCGGATAGGTTCCAGATGGGACCTATTGTTGTCCGAAGACGCATTTGCCCATAGCTCGGTCAAGCCGAACACTTGAGCACTTTGAATTTTTGGCATTGAATAGGCAATGCAGTAGCCCCCGAGCCACTGGTCGGATGGCAACACCAGATCAGGGGATCGATGTGCCCTTTTAATATTTGTAAATGATAAGCGCGAAGCCCAGTAGTCCCCGAGCCTTAATGTGGGCACGGGTGTCCGAATTAAGGATCGATATCCGTTTGACAGAAAATTTGGTTGTGTTTAACACAAACTTCTTGAAAAGAGAATAAAGATCGCTTAAAGGATCTAGAGCGAACGAAAACTGAGCTCGCCAAGGTCGGCCTTAAGGGGCTTAATAAATAGGAAATCAATGCCAATAGGGAATTATGAGAGCGTTATGTCAGCTGCTCGGTTGTCTCAACGAGATTGTGCCCTTGGCTCCTTAAAAGATTGGCTGCAATAAATTGACTTTTGCCCACAATTTATGTGAGATGATTCTATGTACCCAAGTATGTTACATCATTAATGCTCGGATCCGCATCGTACAAAACTTTGTTGACCGACCATCGGCTTCAACCTCCTCGGCCAGTAGTCGGGGAGTGTTTCCCTACTTCGTAAAGCCATTATAAGGGCAAAGATTTATGGGAAACAAGGCAATTCGGCCATACGGTTTTATAAACAAAGGTACGCAGAGAGATATGTTATATTACTGTTAACGTAAGAAACATCTTTCAAAGAAAATAGTGCCGCTATCGGTTCCTTTCTTTGGGTTGTCATGCCGACTATGATCATGAAACCTCATCTCCGATCAATGTGGGAAGAAAATATTGAGGATTTAGTTAGGGAAAAGTTCTCGAACTCTGTGGTCCATAATGAACTGAAATTTTCACTTCCATCATTGCCGACCAATTATATCCTTTAAGATGGCTAGCTTTCGGCTTTACCTAGTTTGAGGTACTAACCCGGATGACCCGGTAGTAACAATCACAGAGGTGCTCCCTTTACTGCCTAGCCGAACAATCAGGAACATAGGGGTAAACACAGGAGCCAGGCAACCCAGCTTGGCCAAAATCTTAAGTCAAATTGATGCATATTATGGCTTTATTACGATAATTCTGGAAGGCAAATTCTCCATTGAGACTGTTTATAACCTGAAAGTGGCCCATCATCGGCTTCCACCCCTTTGTAGATTCTACACAGGGTGTTTCCGTACTAACAATACAACCCTTAGCCGATGTCTCGGTGCCTAGAGGCGGTTGTGTTAACGGAAACGAGGCAATCAGATATGCATGCTTTATAACTTTCACTTAGTCATAGGAGTTTAAAGTTCGGGGCCAGTTACTAGCGCCTAGTTAGTGTTCGGCATCAACTGAGGTCAAACCAGTAACACTTTGGCCAAAATTATGAAAGGCCCATCGTTTAACACGGGGTGACCTCTATCGATCTGTAGTTTGACACAGTCATCGGATCGCTGACCAGTTTACGCTTATTGTGACAGTCAGTTTTCGGCTTTCTCCACTAAGGCGCTTAACCATTCGGGCTGGAAGCACAATCGCAGTGTTTCTCACTTTGCACACCTAGCCAAACAAAGCGGAAAATAGGAGGCAAGCACAGGAGCCGGGCAACCCAACTATTGACCGAAGACACAATTCGAAACCGATGCATATAAAGCAATATCCAAGAATGTTTTGCCGAGGACTCCATGAATTACCTTGGCTTTTGGGGGGTTCGGCTCTAGTTGCAGCCCCCAGTTGATATTGCCGAATCTGTAAAGGTGTTCGGCATTGCACTACAAGAACTATGCTGGAAACACACAAATAGGTTAAAAGTGCCATAGGCTTAGAAAACCAAAAAACTTCAGCGAAAACTTTACGCCCGAACTAAATCAAGTTTTTGGTGCCAATCCAAAATTGGTCTTAAAATTAGTTTGTACTTCCACCATGCTTTAACATGATACATCCGATCTCCAGACTTCAAGCGGGTCAGCCTTCGGCTTCAACCTCCTATCCCGAAGGCGGAGGGCTTCTCAGGCCAGTTTAGCGAACTTAACTCGAGCGGCTTTAGAGAGAAGCCAGGCTATCCGGCTATTGACCACACACTCGAGTCGAGAAAGGAGTAGTAGAAAAAGACTTTGCAATGATTAAGAAGAGAACACATTTATTATAGAATGGCTCATATAAATTTTAAGAGCCCCCAGTTAACATGGGTAGAGGGAGTTTCAAACAATGTATGCGAGCATGGTCAAACTGAACACAAATTAAAAATGTAAAAACTTTGAGCATGAAAGCGACTTAGCTGGTTAATGTGTTCGGCATTGATGGCGCGGGCCGAGCTTGCAGTGGGTCAAGGTCCCAGCCCCCAAGCCGGTCCCGAGGTGGCGGAGCAAAGAGCTCGACACTCCGAAGTGGCGACATAGCACGGCCAATGTGGCGAGGTGGAATCCCCAGTCCGACCGAGGCGACGGAGTAGGCCGGCAGTATGTCGCCGAAGTCCCCGGTGTGGGTTAATGAAGTGATGACGAAGCCCCCGATCCAGCCGAGGTGCCATGGTACGTCGGTACACCGAGGTCACAGCGCTGCCCAACCAGGATCATTTACCTGTGCACAGAAAATAGTGCAAGCCGGAGATAATAGTAATAATAATAAATTAAAAAAATCATTGCATAATTAATAATTTATGCAAAGTGAGTAATAAAAGAAATATGGCCCGTGTGCCGAACACTCGATGAGGTAGAGCTCTCTCAGCGATGCCGAAGTCCCTGAGGCAACCGAACATGTCGGTATGGCAATTCGACCAACAAGGTGATCACACGAGCTGATTTATGCCGATTGGGACGACGACATCGGCTTGCCGAAGTGACCGCGTGATGCAGTCAAAGTCGATTACCTACACATGAAAAATAGTGCAGTCCGAAAAATAATAATATAAATATATAAAATCCTCGCATAATTAATTTACACAAAATATTTTTTTAAGAGATTTGGCCTGGCGTCGAAGCCTATGTCGATGCGGGGCGTCGGTGTGACAAACCCTGAATTCGCAGGGCGGTCGGAGTCCCCGCAGCGGCGTTCGCCGAACTACGGACGGAAAACTGACCGAACCATCCCGCAACCATCGTTAATGCGGCCATCATTTGACAGATTTGTGTACAGAGGATGGCAAAAACAAGAGCAATAATTCCTTGGGAAAAATAAGCCCATGCTATCAAAAAATTACTAGGATTAATAACACCTGGCTTATCTGTTGTAGCAATCTGAAGAAAGGTTACTCCCAAAATTGGGACTCGATCTGCACACCCACTGCCTGATGGGCGATGAAGTGACGGCATGGCGATGCTGGCAAAGGTTGGCTCACCGAGGTGACTTCGCAATTCGGTCGGCTAGCCGAGGTGACGAAAACCCTCACGACCGAGGTGATGAAGAGCTCGGCGAAAAGAAAAAAAAGAAGTGTGTTTGACAATCAATCGTTTGAGCGAACAACTTTTTTGTTTTAACACAAATATAATGTTTGGTCGAACCGAACAAGAATTAAAAAATTTAAAGAAAAAACTGAGCATGGAGGCGACTTAGCTGGTTAATGTGCTCGGTATTGTTGACGAGGTCCGAGCTCGTGGCGGGACGAAGACGTAGTCCGCAGCCTAGCCAAAGTCCCAGCCTCCAAGCCTGAGGTGACCGAGTGAGGAGTTCGGCTTGACGAGGTGGTGATGTTGCACGGTCGATGTGGCGAGGCGAAGCCCCCAGTCCGGTTAACGTGACGAAGCTGGTCGGCTAGTTACGCCGAAGTCACTGGAGTAGGTTGATGAAAAGATGGCGAAGCCCCCGGTCTAGCCGAGGTGACGGGGCAGGTCGGTAGTGTGACGTTTGTAGCCCCATGCCAGCCGAGGTGTCGAAGCAGGTCGGCGTGGTGGACATCGGCTTGGTTAGCCGGATTAGTATCTAGGATTTCTTCGGAATCGTCCTCCGGTATGATGGTGCGAGGGGCGAGTCCGGCCAGGGTTGACTCCTGGTGTTCAGACGCCGAGGTCGCATCCAGGCTTGAAGAAGCAATAGTGCGGCGATGCCGACGTGGGCCGGATCTTGTGACGCGGCCGTTGCCCGCTTGATGAAGCGACCATGCGGCGATGTCGGTGTGCCCGCTCCGTATAATTCATGGGGCAACAATGTTGGTGATGATTTACCCTTCACGATGCCGAACTCTTGTTCGGCCTGCCGAGATAATGATCCGAAGAGGTTGCGTTCGGCTCGATGAAGCGACGACCCGTCTGGCGCAGGTCGGCAGCCGTGCAGCAACGTTGTCGGGCTGGTTTGACACCGGCGCAACGGTTAAGGTTACCTTCGAAAAGGAGAAAAATTTGTGAGCATGTGTTCGGAAACAAAACACAATACCCTAGAAAGAGATTCCTCCAAAAAAGATGTTCAATATCCCGTTCATGAAGAAAGATGAATTCGGGTCGGATTCATCTTCGCGCAGAAAATAGATCTGAAATTTGATGCGCTCATCAGAGGTTTCCCGGAGTTTGAACGGTCGGATCGAGCTGAAATTTTGAGGGCTGGTAGATACAGTAATTCCGCAGCCGATCAATGGTTGGATTTTCCAAAGGACGTCCGAGCTAGACGCTGGATTCCTCGCCCTAAACTCGTCTAGATTCCCGTCCAGATTCGACAGGGCTCCGGTATATCTTGGATCCCCGGAGATTCCTCCATCGGAACGCGATGAAATTTTACAGGGTTGTTACATACTCAATTCTGCACTATTCCACTGAAGCAATCGTCAAACTGACACTCAAGGAGGCGGTGACGACGGATACAAGTTCGCTGTCCAGAAAAACAGCACGGTCGCATGAGGGCAATGTTGACGTTGAGCCCCTGGGCTCTATGGTTGATTCCTCCATGATCTTGATAGAGATCGGAGTTGATGATGACGAGGACATATGTCCGATCTTGATGATCTGAAGAGGAGCCTGGTCCTTGGCCCAGCCGAGGTGACCAGTCGAGCCGGCGATGAAGACGCTGACATCGCAGTTGATCTGCAGACCAGCCATTGATCCTTTGTCGATCACACAACGGAACTCTCAATGAAAGCACCATTGTCGATGTCAAAACTGGCAGATCTTGGGGTAGGGGGTCCCTAGCTGTGGATTTAGGATTGATGGTAACAGGGACGATGAACACGGTGTTTTACCCAGCTTCGGGCCCTCTCTATGGAGGTAAAACCCTACGTCCTGCTCTTGTTTATATTGATGGAGTATTAAGTACAGAGTTGATCAACCTCGAGATCATATGTTGTGGTCTAAACCCTAGGGGTATGATGGATCAATATCATAATAATCCTCCTCTATCGACTAGCCTAGCCTCGGCTTATATAATGCACCGGAGGCCTAGGATAATAAGAGTCCTAGCCGGATACGTTGGTGGAGAAGAGTCCTTGTCTTGATCACCAAGTCTTGTGAAATCTTCCTCGTATATGTCATTGGCTCTCCGAACTGGCCGATTAGTGAACCGCCATGGGGGTCCTCGGCCCGACCCACTGGTCGGGAGATGACATGGTGAGTACCCCCTAGTCCAGGACACCGTCAACGGTTGATGACTTATAGTCCCAGAAGAAAAACATCTACTGATCTACCTTATCTTAATGGGAAACAAAGCAGGAGAGTAGCAATTCTCAATCAGTGTGATCCATTCATATTAACTGAGACATTATCTTAACAATGCCTTATTTCAACATGTATAAAGAACGACAAAGCAGAAAAGTACCATTCCTAAAACAATGCGACTGATTCATATTAACAGAGACATTATCTTAACAATACCTTGGTTAAATATGTAGAAAGAACTACAAAGTAGGATAGTACCATTTGTAAACACTGTAACTGATATATAATAACAGAGACATTATCTCAACAATACATTTCTTAAACATGTACTCCGGCCGATCCCTAACAGAAATGGTACTCCTGCCGATCCCTAACAAGTGTTGCAGTTTTGAACTAAGATTCAGTAGTTAATTCTGAGAGTGGCATTGCTTAATTTTACCAGCGGCATTAGATTAACAAAAAGCATAAACAGTTCCAGGGGAGAGTGGGCGCAACAACACCATGTGCTTCCATCTACTTATAAAGGGGGTGATGCAGAGTTTGTTGTAACAAAGCAACAAGCATCATGTATTGGTTGGTCCCATTTTTATTCACTACTTAATGGGAAAAGACAGCAATTCAATAGCTTCAATTCAACATTCATTTAAAACAGTACCAATACAAGTAGCACAGCATCTCAAAGCACATTGCACGATCATGTGGATGAAGGCAGGTACTGACCTTTCATGACGCAGACAAGATCACGTACAAATCTGCCAACACGAATAGGAAATCCAATCTCGTTTTGTGTAGTTCAACTAAATCAAGCAAAGTCACCGGTGTGACATTTAAGTTCGCTATAGCAACAAGTTGAATAGATATCCCTGTTTTAACAGAGGCAAAAAAGGAAACAATTACTGGCCAATAAAGGAGGATGAAACATACGGCGACAAAAAGAAGCATCTAACTTATCTTGATGGAAAACAAAGTAGGACAGTAGCATTTCTAAAATGGTTGCATTGATTCATATTAACAGAGACATTCTCTTAAAACAACATTCGTTAAAAATGTAATTTACTTTTAATAGTGGCATTGCTTCAATTTTCCAGTGGCATTCTTAAATTAACAACAGCAAAATAGTTGTATGGGACATGGGACATGGGACATGCCAGCACCATGTGTGTCCACACGTATAAATGGGTGATGCAGAGTATGTTGCCAAGCAGCATATCTGTGTTGGTCCCATATTTGTTCTCTTTGAACCTTTTTCCTATGTGAGCGCAGCAAATCTAGTCCTGCACAAACTACCCGACCCCCTAGTTTCTTTCCTTTTTCAACAAAGAGATAGGTTCCTTACAGATGTGTGTACTGGGTTACCCCCTTTTTCCCTTTTCGACCAACAAAGCGGCTGGATAGCCAGTCTATACTACTTTCCCTCCCTCCTTTCCTCATTGAACCACGTCCTAGGTTCATGCTCCACCCCACCCCACCCTTCTTTCCTCTTTGAACCAAGACCTAGATTCGACTACAGAATTGAAAAAGATCCGCATGCAGCTAGAGCAATGACGGTTTCAAAGAAAGTTATACCTTAGGGTCGTCGGGATCTGCCCACACTACGTACGGCAACGAGGAAAAAGGGGTTGGTGGCCCTCTCGTACAGGTGCTGGGTGAAAGAGAACAGCGCATCCGGCAGTGGATTGCCTCCCTCACCGAAGGCGATAGAGTGAACGCTGCACCCCCTCCCCTTCCCGGTGCGACGGGATCCGGACGGCTCCTTCACCAGCTGTGAGGGGGGAGAAAGAGGCAAAGGCCAACGCAGTCTTGTTTAGATCTGGTGAAGAGGGTGAGAGACTGTGAATATAGCAAAACCCTAGCAAAGGAACGCTGAGCCTCCAGCGTGTATATATATATGTAGTGCGGCGAGAGTGTGGAGAGTGCAAACCCTAGCGAACAAGCGCTGAGTCTCCAGCTTATATAGTGGAGTGGTTTTCTTTTTCTCTCCATAATAATCGTTTTAAATTGTGTAAGTATGAAACAAAACTCTTTATTTAATGTAGCAGTGAAGAAAACTACTTACGATCAAGTAACGATCCACGCGTCCTGGTCGCACTTCCTGTCCTTCACGCGCGGTACACTACCCTCCGTTAAGTGAACAACCACACATGCGCCAAATTATCGGAAACGTGTGAGAGTGTGTACAAATAAAGAATTTTAATTTCAATTATCGGAAAGGTTTGAGAGTATGTACAGTTTGCCCTCTCTCAATAATTATGGTTTGTTGTGTTCGGCCTAAACTTGGTCAAACTTTACAAAGTTTGACTTCAGTCAAATCTAATATGCAGAGTAAATAAAAATGGAGGGCTACTACGTCCATCCGGGTTTTTGGTCCACACCATTTTTTTAATCAAAGTCTGACCACATATTTAGTTAATAGCTGGACTAATAAAATTACAGGGGAGCTGAAGACAAAGTTGTGAGAAGGCTTAGAAATCAATACAAAACTTATGCTCTTAGTACCAACGTCGATCCTTCTTCGAGGAAACATTTGGTTCATAGCTAATTGTGTGATAAAATTGCACCAACGTGAAAGACGACTGTGTCTCCAACGCAACCAAGGTGAACTGATGAAGGATATCATCTTTGTGGGTAACAAGCAAAGAGCACTGATGGAAAACAGCTTGTTTTTCGTTGAAAATCGATCAGCTTCACCGGCCGATGCAACCATGAGGCGCAACCATGAGCATCGATAGGTCATTGTGGTGATGCATCATCCATTTGGCATCAAGTTTGGGTGAGGCACCAATGAAGTTTGACAAATCCTCACTGTGGTCTGTTTCTTCTCGGTAATCAAGCTCGAGGAAGGAAGAACCACGTGGCAGAGGACAGTGAGGCAGAACAACAATGGCCATCCAATTTTGTGCAGTTCCACTAAAATTGAGGAAGACATGCCCGGGTATGGAGATACGCATCGCTGTTTGCAAAAATATAAAAAAGGGATATAGTGTTGTTACTTTGTTTTGGTAGTGGTACAAGATTAACAGCGACATCTCAATTGTCAATAAGAATTAATGAAAAGTACACCAACAAACAGAAGCATCATGATTATCTTGATGGGAACTAAACCAGGATACCCAAGAAAAAAAGCAGGACAGAAGCATTTATCGACGCCTCTGGATTGACATCAGCGTTACTTAAAAGGGACGTCACTTTACCATGGGCATTGCTTCATTTAACCAGTGATAGTATTAGATTAGCAGCAGCAATAGGAGCATATGGACAATGACCGCACAACCACCATGTACTTTTTGTCGAAAAAACATGTATACCTCCACCGAGGCATAAACCAGGACAACTTTTTGAGTGCCTTTCCTCTATAATAGTAAAAAATAGGTGATGTTGGGCCAGCCGACGAACCCTAGCTACTGTACATGGGGAGCTGGGGAGTAGTGGCATAGAAGAAAACCCGCATGCAGCAACCTGGGGAGCTGGACCAATACAATGAAGCATGAAATCCAAAAGAAGTTATACCTCAGGTGGGCGAGATGTCGCTTAGGCGGGCGGGCGGGATCTACCCACTCGACGGCAGCGAACAAGGGCGCGGAGGACCTTCGTCCGCGCCAGCGCCGGCTCAGAGAGGACGGTGCGCATCGGCTTCCTCCATCGCCGACGGCGACAACGTCAACGCTGCGCCTCCTCACCTCCCGCAGCGGACGGGATTCGGCCGGATCTGTGACCACCGGTGAGGAGAGAGATAGAGTGGACACTGTCATCTTGTTTAGATATGGAGAGGGTGAGAGAACGAGACGCGAGAAACCCTATCCAACAAGAGGCTACATATACAATGGAGTAAAAAAAAATCTCCATAGCAGTAGTTTTAAATAGAATACGCGCGTTCCCGGAAAAAAGAAACGAAAACTGGTGGACAAATTTTTTTTAACGTACCAAGAAAGAAAACTCAATCAAAAACACGCCCCCGCTTCTAGGTCGCAGTTTGTATCGCTCACGTGTGGTCCCCGACCCTCCATTATTAAGTGAACAAATTAAAGGGTCAAATTATTACGTACGTACGTAAGCTGCCTCTTCGTGTACAAATGCGCTCCATCGTGTACTCGCGGGTATCTCGGAGGCAGAATGAGTGCGTGTACATTTCTTCTTGTACGTCGTACTCCATTTATCTCACTTCATATTGTTTCCCACTCTTATGATATTCCTATCCTAGGAACAAAATGAGGCAGTACTAAGTTTGTGTGTGTGTAGGGAGAACGAGACATCGATGGTGTGTACGAGTAGTCGCGAGAGTCATCGCGCACACACACATAGACATAGACATGCATATCCGTGTTTACATAAAATTCCATCTCCATCTCCATCTCCAATCATATTTGTCCAACTGACACATTATTTACGTTATTAATTATATACGCAGCAATATTTACGTATAGCATCTCTTGTTTGCGGGCGTCCGGGCCGCTGCCAGGCCCGCTCCTGACCAACCCGAACCCTCTTCATCACCCGCGCATGCTTCCCGCCCGAAACGGTCAGTGCCGCATTCATGCCCGGCCAGAGCGGACGCGACCTCTCACTGGCGCCGGCATTGAAGCGGCGCGCCGGCCGAGAGAGCACCGGCCGCGCCGCTTCCTGGTGCACGCGACTGCTCCGCGTTCAAAGGTCGCCACGGCCGGCCACAACATGCATGTAAAAAGTTCTTGGGAGTCCATGCTACAGCTAGCTGTCCTCTCCCTCCTCGTCAATCTCTTTCAGTAGTGCTAGTACTCCATGGCGCGATCCATCGACAAGCAGACGGGAAAGTTATCGTATACTCGGTTTGCGGTGAGTGGCATGCCGAGCGACCGTGTGGGGTGGAGCCATGGAGGAGGGTGAGACACGAACGTGACAGACGTGATTTAAACGTTGGTTTTGCTCAATGGCGCGATCCAACAAAACGAAACGTTGGTTTCTCTCCGTTTCCATTTTTCCTCCGGAAAAATAGAAACTTTCCACTCCATTTTCATTCCTACTCCAAGGTTGCCCCGTTACAACATTCCATCAAATACAAAGTAAAACTAACACGCATGCTGATGCATCTCAATGATTCACAGATCATAGCCAATATTTACTTCACAACTAAAGACAAAAGTTGTGAGAGTGTGTACAAAAAAAACTACTCATGGGGTCCCTACACCATAAACCCTAAACCCTAAACAGGATTTAATTTCCTGGCTAGGTAGAACCTGTCGAAGGAAAGAAGGCTGGCACCCTCGGATCATACGATGCTTTTGTGCAGTTCCACTAAAATCGAGCTGAGCATCCCTGTTGGCGAAGATATTGAAGAAGTGTGATTAGAATAATAGTACTGGCACTAGTTCATGAGACATAAACTCATCACAAATAGAAGTCGGTAGAAGTAGAGAAAGATCCACATGGAGATGGAGCTACGTGGGGAGCTGCGGCAGTGGAGCAAGCCGGCTCCAAAAGGAAGTTGTACCTGGGACGTCGGGCTGTAGCTAGAAGGGCGATTGCGAGGCGGCATCAGCCCATACCGCGGGGACCCCCGATCGGGATGCACTGACAGCGGGTTTTCTCCCTCGCCGCTGTCGTCCGCGTCTACGCAGAACATCGTCCCCTTCCACCCAGCGACGGGGTCAGGCCGGATCTGTGACCAGCGGTGTGGCCACCGTCGTTCTATGCTTGTGAAGAGAGCAACCCAAGCAAGCAGCCTTGTAACTTAGGCTCCTGCTAGTGTATATATAGTGGAGCGGTTTTCTTTTTCTCTCCATATCAACCATTTTATATTGCGTACGTGTCATTGAATAGTGAAATGATGGTTACTTCTTCCGACTAACTTACTGTGTGATTTGACTGCTCTTGAGTGGCCCCTACACGTACTCCCCCTATGTGTATGACCATTCCTGGGTCTCACTTGTACTTATCTCTATTTTCTTGCATGACCCGTAGACAAGATGCGCATAGAGGAATATTGTTACTGCATGTTGTTACGTAGTACTACTAGTACCTACTCCCTCCTTCCGGATCACTACTAGTACTCCCTCCGTCCTGGCTTATTGGTCCCCTTTGTACTCAATTCATGGGCTCGTTTTCCTCAAGAAATTGTCTTTACCAACGTATTAATATCGGGAATGCATGCGTGAACAACGAATGATTAAACCTTGCATGCAACGTTTTGACAAAGCATTAACTTATGAACATGTGAATGTGAGGGACTACAACCTCGTGCATGCATGCAACAGTCACACGTACACATGGACGCAAAAACGCGCGCGACGCCCTAATGCATGCATGTCCGAGCACACGACAGAACACACACGGTCACGCTCAAGTGCTCAACCTACACGTGCATGCACACACATACTCTGCCAGGGTGAGCTAGTGACCGTATAAACACCGGAAAATATATATATTGAGCGCAATGAGCGTGTTATGAAGTCCACTGACCGTATTTTTACAAATATACAGTGACAGACAGTGTATTTATCTCGTTTCAAATTAAGCCATATTAACCAGAAAGGAGGCAGTATGGACTAGCAGTACTTTGCTGTGTCCCGTCAACTTGCCGAACGAGGAGAAGCTTGCAGGACGGGAGAAGCTTGCGTGCGGTGGATCACAGGACAAGGAGAAACTTTTGACTAATGCAAGCTCTCCCTCGCTCAGGCGGTGGACGTGCAACAGTTAATTCGGTGTCAGATTGCCAGAAGCATACACTGTACTAGTACCATTATTGTTCGACTTCCCGAAGAGGCGAACAGCCAACCGCAAAGTTTACTAGTACTACTAGTACTACTATAGAGGTATGTACTACTACTAGGAACCGGGTGGTGGAGCGTCTGCACTCTTATTTTATTTTAAAATGTGATAAAGCAATCTTTAACACATTTGGTTCTCTTCGAGGGTTCTCGCATGTGATAATGGAAGTTGATTGCATGGAACACTCGCCACAATTCTCGCTTAATTTTGGCTCCTATCCTGTTACAAATAGGAGCGCTTGGTAATATTTTCTCTTTTTTTGTTATTCAGCATGCAAACAGGTCAGCAAACCTTGCGGCGCATCTTTGTGCGAACCGTGCTTGCTGCACTTTGAATGTGACCGAGAGCTGGCTTGATGAAACACCTCGCTTCCTTCTTCTTTTTTTGCGGGGTACCTCGCTTCCTAGTGACCAGTCTCTTGGCTGATCGTCCTAAGAATGCTTATATATGAATAAAGCTCTCTCATTTACCCACAAAAAATATTAAGCCATATTAACCGGAAAGGAAGGAGTATGGACTAGCACTACTTTTTGGTGTGTCCCGTCAACTCGCAGAACGAGGAGAAGCTTGCAGGACAAGGTGAAGCTAGCTTACGCCCTCTCCGTCTACCTCAAGCCTGGTGGCTCGCAGGACAAGGAGAAACTTTTGACTAATGCAACCTACCCTCGCCCAGGTGGTGGACGTGCAGTAGTTCATTTGGTGTCAGATTGCCAGAGGCATACACTGTAGTACCATCATTGTTGGACTTCACGAAGAGGCGAAGAGCCAAGCGCAAGGTTTAGTAAGTACGAGTAGTACTACTACTAGTATACAGGTACTAGGAATCGCATGGTGGAGCGTCTGTACTCTTATTTTATTTTAATCTCTGATAAAGTACACATTTATTCGGGAGAAGTGCGGAAAACGGCAGCCCAATAGTACTATTAAAAAACATCGAACATGTAATGATAATATCGATCAACCATGCTCGAATATATCTTGACCTTCGTGCGAGCCCGTCTGTGTGTTCTCGCTCCTCGTCTCTCTCAAGGAACGGCGGGTTGGCCATTTTTCCATCAATTGAGATCGGTTTGCTCACACTCCGGTCCCACATGTCAGTGATATGCCAAGAGGAAGTGCGTTGACCGACTGGCCATACGCGTACTTGGTTTTGCACCTTCATACTACTCCTCCCTCCGTCATAGTTTACAGGGCGCGCTTCATTCTCATGCATTTCTCTCCATGCATTTCCACCACCAGAGAGACTTTAGACGCGTTTGGTTTAATGCTCAATTAATTAGGGCGTTGTAACCGCAATCAAGTCCACAATTTTCTCTCGTTGTACTAGGTGTGTACGCGGAGTGGAATAAGTGCATGCATATGTGTACCCGGGGTGGAAGCACTGCATGCATGTGTGTACACATTATTTCCTCTAGTAATAGACGTCGTGCTATAACTACTAATGCTATTTTTCAGGCCGATCGCTAGTCGCCTTGGTCCCAGAGATTGTTGAAGCGCGCTCTATAAACAGTGACGGAGGGAGTAGTATGAGCGGATTCAAAGAACAGCATATTGATGGTTGCTTCTTCTGAGCAACTTACAGTGGGAAAGGTGGGGCTTATGATTTGACTGCTCATTACTCACTATTAGTGCGGCGCAACGACCGGGTTGAGTCTCCCATGCGGTTGTGCACTACTCCCTCCGTTCTTAAATATTTGTCATTCTAGAGATTTCAACGAGTGACTACATACGAAGCAAAATGAGTGAATCTACACTCTAAAATATGTCCATTTGAAATTTCTAAAAAGACAAATATTTAGGAACTGAGGGAGTATAATTTTGTGCATGGCACATGGACCCGGATGCTGAAGAGGCTTCTGGCAATGCTATCAAGCTTCCAGCATTTGTTTACATAATTGACGTACTATACAAATAATTTTCCAGCGACATGAAATTGTACAATGCTCTGAGCTTTTAGCTTTTGTTTCGTGTGTCTTGCCATCCATGCTCTTTTGGAAAAAATAAAAAAACTAACTTCCTTGCTAATGCATCTCAATGATTACCAGATCAGAGCTAATATTTACATCACAACTGAAGACAAAGTTGTGAGAAGGTGTTAAATTAAAATTGATCCAGGCTTTCATTGGCAGCAACCTCCCCCCAGCTCTGTCTAAATCAACAAGGCATGTTGGGAAAAAAGTAGTTGTCTGGAGCATGCAACATTCCGATCATTTTGTGCAGTTCCACTAAAATAGAGCTGAGCGTCCCTGTTCCAAAGATATTATGTGTGATTACAATAATAGAGGACTGTTGATGAAACAATAAACACACAAATAGAAGCCGGTCACCTTTGCAGTCTCTCTTAAGACTAACTAGTTGGAGAAGATTAAGCAAATAGTTGGAGAAGATTAGGCTCGGAGTTGGATGAGGAGGATAGAGCAAAACCTATCTCCCTTTGTGCAGTCACACTGAAATGTAGAGACGTTGCCCGTGTGACATTTTAGTACAACTGCACAAAACGCTCTTAAGAAAAAAGTGATTTGTGCAGTTCACCAAAAGGTCGCAATAGCAACGAGGTGAAATGGATAGCCCTGTTTGCAAAAAAGAGGTAGAAAGGAAACAATTACTAGCCAATAACAGTTGATGACACATATGACGACAAAAAGGAAGCATATTCCTTGTCCTAAGGGAAGATAACAACACGGTTGTGTTTGTCTAAAACGATGTGAGGACGAGATTGCAATATGGAAAGTACGCCGGACGAGCTACGTTTTGGGCAAAGAACTATGGAAGATCCACATGCAAGATTTTCCACATGCAGCGACGTGGGAAGACGGGCAGTGGAGCAAGGCCGGAGGGGATACCTGGGGGTCGTCGGGATGTAACTAGGAGAGCGGCGGCGGGCGGGATCTGCCCATACTGCGGCAGTGAGCAAGTGGCATAGGCCCTACTGCGCCGGAGCTTGGTTAGAGAGAACGGCGGGTACCGCAGATTGGGACGTGCTGCCTCGGCGCCGTCGAACGGAGAAACGATGCACATCCTCCCTTTCTGCCGGCGGACGGGATGCGGCCGGATCAGTGACCAACGGTGATAGAGAGAGGCCACCGCCGCCTTGTGTGAGATACTCTGAAGAGAGACAAACCCCGGTAGGCAGGCTCCATTGTATATAGTGGAGCGGACTACCTTTTTCTCCATAAAAATCATTTTATATTCTGTGTACGTGCCATTGAGCGATAGAACATTATTTAAAAATAACGCGCCAACGCATCAAGTCGAACTTTGTTTCGTGCACGCGTGGTACACGACCTCCGTAGGTAAACAACCGCTACACGTGCTCAATTTAGCACGTGGGCTGCCATTTCGTACAGAAATGAGCTCCACCGTGTACCCGCGCGGGTGTGGCTGGGCACGAAGCGTGAGTACGTGCACCTATTCTCTTCATGTACGTACACCACCTACATGTGGTTGTGTGAGAGAGATACAAATGTAGAGAGATATAGTGTGTGGGTTCATGAGTGTTTTGGGGGGGCGTGAGAGATAGACAGGGAATATGTGTCGATGATATTTCAATCAAAAAATGTAACATATGCAATGTGTGTGAAATAGAGGCCTGGATATATCATATATATAGAGGGGGCGATCCACGAGAAGAGAGTGGAGGTATCATCGGCGTGAGGTATCCATAGAATCAAAGAGAGGGATGATGATGATGATGATGATGTGTGTGTGTGTGCGCGCGCGCGATCGATAAAGAGTGCCATCAAATTTGTGTGTGCCCAGGGCCGGCCCTGAGAGGGGGCAGGGGGGCGGCCACCCCAGGCCCCCATGGTCCAGGGGGCCCCGCCAGGTCGAACATAGCCTATGGGCCTGGTAAGCATGGACACTAATCAAGCTCTAGTATTATTAGGCCTATCCCTGGTCCCCGGTCGCGAGGCGAGTTGCTGTCGCTAGACGAACCGCCGCCAGGGTGTAGCACGCCGACGAACTAGGCTACGCTCTCTGGCCTGCAGGGACTGGCGCTGGTGCTGGAGGTGCACGCGCGACGCCGAGCGCCCCAATGATGCAGCGGCTCCCCATGTCCTATCGAGATCTGACCGATCCAAGGTATCATATCTTCAATTTATCAGTCCCCATGTCCTATGGGCATATATCTATATAATAGGTTCACGTTCACTGGTCTGTTGTGTTGTGTGACGTGATTTGCTCCGTCACTGATCGTAATTCATCTAGGAAGATTCACAAACATAGTCTAGAAGAGCCCCATAATTTCTACAATCATGTTTGCCCTATGACGCATGCAGCATGTAGCCCGGTCTGTCGTGCTATAGGTGTTCAACGTGTATGGTGTGGATTATTGGAACCTGGATCTACGCTAGTTATGTAATTTATCTTCGTATACATCATGCATATGTAGCTTGCACTTTTCAAGCTTCGATGCAAAATTTTAGCAATTTTTTTTTGAATTATTTGGATTTCTTACCATATGTGTCACATGACGTTTCAAAAGCATAGTATGTGTTTGGCAGCGAAAAAAGGTAATATTTGATATGAAAATACTTTTTTAGGTGCATTTAGGTGCTTATTGGCAATATTTCATACGTATATCAATTATTAATGCTATGCTATTTATATGACGGGGCCCCGAGGTTTAGGTTCGCCCCGGGCCCCCAAAATCTCAGGACCGGCCCTGTGTGTGCCCATGTCAAAGATATAGGGTGGCTGACCTACTGGAACATGAGAGGGGACATGTGCAGTTTGTCTCTGTGGCATGGATACCTACCTACAATGCTCGACTATCGGTGTGGGGGGAGAGAGACCTAACTATAGAGGTACAATGGCTGGTATATGTGTGGAGGAGGAGAGAGACCTACCTTATGTATTGAGGGAGATCGATCGGCATCCATGCATATGTGTAGGAGAGGAATAAGGTTGGGAGAGAGACAGAGCTAGAGTGTTGGAGGGGTTGGTGGTGGAGTTGCTTCTAACAAGTGGTGGGAGAGGCTTGCTAGACAAATGGAGGGCACGCCTGCAATATCAATAAGAGAGGGGATGCATGCCTGTCTGTGCACGTGCGTGTGAGAGACGGGTCAGGAGGCATGCACGAATGATGAGGGGGGACGATATGGCTGTTGTAAGAAGACGTAACTACATAGGAAGATCAATCATCCTTTGTCGGAGAAAGGAGAGACATAACTTGTGAGGTACGTCGATTGATGGGTGGGGAAAAATAGTTAAAGTCAACCTAGGTATATGTAGGGAGATCGATTGGTATACATGCATGTTGCTACCTCTTGAGCTTGTGTTGGTTTTTCCCTTGAAGAGGAAAGGGTGATGCAGCAAAGTAGAGTAAGTATTTCCCTCAGTTTTGAGAACCAAGGTATCAATCCAGTTGGAGACAACGCACAAGCCATCGAATACCTGCACAAACAAACACCAACTTGCACCCAGCGCGATAAAGGGGTTGTCAATCCCTTCACGGTTATTTGCAAAGTGAGATCTGATATAGAGGGATAAACGGTAAAATAATATTTTTGGTTTATGGAATGGAAAGTAAAAGATTGCAAAGAAAGTAAATAGGAAATTAAAATTGTAGATCAGAAACTTATATGATGGAAAGTAGACCCAGGGGCCATAGGTTTCACTAGAGGCTTCTCTCAAGATAGAAAATATTACGGTGGATGAACAAATTACTGCCGAGCAATTGATAGAAAAGCGCAAAGTTATGACGATATCTAAGGCAATGATCATGAATATAGGCATCACATCCGTATCAAGTAGACCGAAATGATTCTGCATCTACTACTATTACTCCACACATCGACCGACTCATGCTTGCATCTAGAGTATTAAGTTCATAAGAACAGAGTAATGCATTAAGTAAGATTACATGATGTAGCGGGATAAACTCAAGCAATAAGATGAAAACCCCATCTTGTTATCCTCGATGGCAACAATACAATACGTGTCGGTTCCCCTTCTGTCACTAGGATCGAGCACCGCAAGATTGAACCCAAAGCTAAGCACTTCTCCCATTGCAAGAAAAACCAATCTAGTTGGCCAAACCAAATCGATAGTTCGAAGAGACTTGCAAAGATATCAAATCATGCATAAAAGAATTCAGAGGAGATTCAAATAATATTCATAGATAAGTTGATCATAAATCCACAATTCATCGGATCTCGGCAAACACACCGCAATAAGTATTACATCGAATAGATCTCCAAGAACATCGAGGAGAATTTTGTATTGAGAATCAAAGAGAGAGAAAAAGTCATCTAGCTAATAGCTATGGACCCGTAGGTCTGTGGTAAACTACTCACGCTTCATCGGAGAGGCAATGGTGTTGATGTAGAAGCCCTCCGTGATCGAATCCCCCTCCGGCAGGACGCCGGAAAAGGCCCCTAGATGGGATCTCACGGGTGCAGAAGGTTGCGGGGGTGGAAAAGTGGTTTCATGGCTCTCCTGGAAGTTTTTGGGATATTTGAGAATATATAGGTGGAAGAAATAGGTCGGTGGAGTCACGAGGGGCCCACAAGGGTGGGGGGCGCGCCTCCCGACCTTGTGGCCGCCTCGTGGCTTTCCTGACGTGCACTCCAAGCCCTCTGGATGTCTTCTGGTCCAAGAAAAATCATCGCGAAAGTTTCATTCCGTTTGGACTCCGTTTGGTATTCCTTTTCTGCGAAACTCTAAAACAAGGGGAAAACAGGAACTGCCACTGGGCTCTAGGTTAATAGGTTAGTCCCAAAAATCATATAAAATAGCATATTAATGCATATAAAACATCCAAAATAGATAATATAATAGCATGGAACAATCAAAAATTATAGATACGTTGGAGATGTATCAAGCATCCCCAAGCTTAATTCCTGCTCGTCCTCGAGTAGGTAAATGATAAAAACAGAATTTTTGATGTGGAATGCTACCTAACATATTTATCCATGTAATTCTCTTTATTGTGTCATGAATGTTCAGATCCGTATGATTCAAAACAAAAGTTTAATATTGACATAAAAACAATAATACTTCAAGCATACTAACAAAATAATTATGTCTTCTCAAAATATCATGGCCAAAGAAAGCTTATCCCTACAAAATCATATAGTCTGGCTATGCTCCATCTTCATCACACAAAATATTTAAATCATGCACAACCCCGATGACAAGCCAAGCAATTGTTTCATACTTTTCATGTTCTCAAACTTTTTCAACTTTCACGCAATACATGAGCATGAGCCATGGACATAGCACTATAGGTGGTATAGACGATGGTTGTGGAGAAGACAAAAAGAAGGAGATAGTCTCACATCAACTAGGCGTATCAACGGGCTATGGAGATGCCCATCAATAGATATCAATGCGAGTGAGTAGGGATAGCCATGCAACGGATGCACTAGAGCTATAAGTTTATGAAAGCTCAAAACGAAAACTAAGTGGGTGTGCATCCAACTCGCTTACTCACGAAGACCGAGGGCAATTTGAGGAAGCCCATCATTGGAATATACAAGCGAAGTTCTATAATGAAAATTCCCACTAGTATATGAAAGTGATATCATAGGAGACTCTCCATCATGAATATCATGGTGCTACTTTGAAGCACAAGTTTGGTAAAAGGATAGTAACATTGCCCCTTCTCTCTTTTCTCTCATTGTTTTTGCCTCTTTTTTTCGTCCGGAGTCTCATCCCGACTTGTGGGGGAATCATAGTCTCCATCATCCTTTCCTCACATGGGACAATGCTCTAATAATGAAGATCATCACACTTTTATTTACTTACAACTCAAGAATTACAACTCGATACTTAGAACAAAATATGACTCTATATGAATGCCTCTGGCGGTACACCAGGATGTGCAATGAATCAAGAGTGACATGTATGAAAGAATTATGAACGGTGGCTTTGCCACAAATACGATGTCAGCTACATGATCATGCAAAGCTATATGACAATAATGGAGCGTGTCATATAAAAGGAACGGTGGAAAGTTGCATGGCAATATATCTCGGACTGGCTATGGAAATGCCATAATAGGTAGGTATGGTGGCTGTTTTGAGGAAGGTATATGGTGGGTTTATGGTACCGGCGAAAGTTGCGCGGTACTAGAGAGGCTAGCAATGGCGGAAAGGTGAGAGTGCGTATAATCCATGGACTCAACATTAGTCATAAAGAACTCACATACTTATTGCAAAAATCTATTACTCGTCGAAACAAAGTACTACGCGCATGCTCCTAGGGGGATAGATTGGTAGGAAAATACCATCGCTCATCCACGACCGCCACTCATAAGGAAGACAATCAATAAATAAATCATGCTCCGACTTCATCACATAACGGTTCACCATACGTGCATGCTACGGGACTCACAAACTTTAACACAAGTATTTCTCAAATTCAAAACTACTCACTAGCATGACTCTAATATCACCATCTTCATATCTCAAAACAATCATAAGGAATCAAACTTCTCATAGTATTCAATGCACTTTATATGAAAGTTTTTATTATATCCCTCTTGGATGCCTATCATATTAGGACTAAATTTATAACCAAAGCAAATTACCATGCTGTTTTAAAGACTCTGAAAATAATATAAGTGAAGTGAGAGAGTTCATTAATTTCTATAAAATAAAACCACCGCCGTGCTCTAAAAAGATATAAGTGAAGCACTAGAGCAAATTTGCCTAGATCAAAAGATATAAGTGAAGCACATAGAGTATTCTAATAAATCACGATTCATGCGTACCTCTCTCAAAAGGTGTGTACAGAAAGGATGATTGTGGCAAACTAAAAATAAAAGACTCAAATCATACAAGACACTCCAAGCAAAACACATATCATGTGGTGAATAAAAATATAGCCTCAAGTAAAGTTACCGATAGACGAAGACGAAAGAGGGGATGCCTTCCGGGGCATCCCCAAGCTTAGGCTCTTGGTTGTCCTTGAATATTACCTTGGGGTGCCTTGGGCATCCCCAAGCTTAGGCTCTTGCCACTCCTTATTCCATAGTCCATCAAACCCTTACCCAAAACTTGAAAACTTCACAACACAAAACTCAACAGAAAATCTTATAAGCTCCGTTAGTATAAGAAAATAAATCACCACTTTTGATACTGTTGTGAACTCACTATTTATTTATATTGGTGTAATATCTACTGTATTTCAACTTTTCCATGGTTCATACCCCCCGATACTAGCCATAGATGCATCAAAATAAGCAAACAACACGCGAAAAACAGAATCTGTCAAAAACAGAATAGTCTGCGAAGATCCGAATTGTTATAATACTTATATAACTCCAAAAATTCTGAAAAATTAGGACAACATATAAAATTAGTATATAAATCTTTTGTAAAAATTAAGTGTTTTTACACGCTCCAGTAAAAAATAATAATTGTTTTTCTGAGCGAAAAAGTTTCTGTTTTTCAGCAGGATCAAATCAATTATCACCGTAAGCCATCCCAAAGGTCTTACTTGGCACAAACACTAATTAAAACACAAAAACACATCTAACCAGAGGCTAGATGAAAAATTTATTGCAAAACAGAACCTAAAAAGCAAAAACAAAAGAATAAAATTGGGTTGCCTCCCAACAAGCGCTATTGTTTAACGCCCTTAGCTAGGCATAAAACACGAATAGATCTAGGTATTCTCATCTTCGGTATGCAATTCTTTTCTCATCAAGTCCTCCAAGACTCGTCTTAGCAATTCTATTCTTTCCTTTATTTCCCTCCTAGTAGATGAACTTAAATCATGAAAGGGACTTTGATTGGTAATCTTAACATTCATAAACCCATAGTCGGGATCATCACCATATATATCATCATATAAAATACGTAGCTCATTTCTAACGGGTTCCTTCATCATTTTATTCAACCAATCCCTATAAAATCCTACATGAATTCCTCTAGTTATCCAATCAAAATCCTCAAAAGCCTCAAGATACAAAGATTGAGATATTTCTGAATGAGGAACTCTCCTCCTAAGATTTTCAGCGATAACCTCCCCAGTTTCAGACATGGTGGCGGCAAATAGATCTAGCAAACAGAAAGCCAATGAAAAGGATGAACGGAAGAAGGGCGAAGAAAAGGCAAATCTTTTCGAAAATCGTTTTAGAAGTGGGGGAGAGGAAAACAAGAGGCGAATGACAAATAATGTAATGCGAGGGATGAGAGTTTATGATGGGTACTTGGTATGTCTCGGCTTGGCGTAGATCTCCCCGGCAACGGCGCCAGAAATTCTTCCTGCTACCTCTTGAGCTTGCGTTGGTTTTTCCCTTGAAGAGGAAAGGGTGATACAGCAAAGTAGAGTAAGTATTTCCCTCAGTTTTGAGAACCAAGGTATCAATCCAGTAGGAGACAATGCACAAGCCACCGAATACCTGCACAAACAAACACCAACTTGCACCCAACGCGATAAAGGGGTTGTCAATCCCCTCACAGTTATTTGCAAAGTGAGATCTGATATAGATGGATAAACGGTAAAGTAATATTTTTGGTATTTCTGGTTTATGGAACGGAAAGTAAAAGATTGCAAAGAAAGTAAATAGGAAATTAAAATTGTAGATCGGAAACTTATATGATGGAAAGTAGACCCGGGGGCCATAGGTTTCACTAGAGGCTTCTCTCAAGATAGAAAATATTATGGTGGGTGAACAAATTACTGTCGAGCAATTGATAGAAAAGCGCAAAGTTGTGACGATATCTAAGGCAATGATCATGAATAGAGGCATCATGTCCGTATCAAGTAGACCGAAACAATTCTGCATCTAGTACTATTACTCCACACATCGACCGACTCCAGCCTGCATCTAGAGTATTAAGTTCATAAGAACAGAGTAACGCACTAAGTAAGATGACATGATGTAGCGGGATAAACTCAAGCAATATGATGAAAACCCCATCTTGTTATCCTCGATGGCAACAATACAATATGTGTCGGTTCCCCTTCTGTCACTAGGATCGAGCACCGCAAGATTGAACCCAAAGCTAAGCACTTCTCCCATTGCAAGAAAAACCAATCTAGTTGGCCAAACCAAATCAATAGTTCGAAGAGGCTTGCAAAGATATCAAATCATGCACAAAAGAATTTAGAGGAGATTCAAATAATATTCATAGATAAGCTGATCATAAATCCACAATTCATTGGATCTCAGCAAACACACCGCAAAAAGTATTACATCGAATAGATCTCCAAGAACATCGAGGAGAACTTTGTATTCAGAATCAAAGAGAGAGAAAAAGCCATCTAGCTACTAGCTATGGACCCGTAGGTCTGTGGTAAACTACTCACGCTTCATCGGAGAGGCAATGGTGTTGATGTAGAAGCCCTCGGTGATCGAATCCCCCTCCGGCAGGACGCCGGAAAAGGCCCCTAGATGGGATCTCACGGGTACAGAAGGTTGCGGCGGTGGAAAAGTGGTTTCGTGGCTCCCTTGGAAGTTTTTGGGATATTTGAGAATATATAGGCGGAAGAAATAGGTCAGTGGAGTCATGAGGGGCCCACAAGGGTGGGGGGCGCATCCTACCCCCCTGGGCACGCCTCCCGACCTTGTGGCCGCCTCGTGGCTTTCCTGACGTGCACTCCAAGCCCTCTAGATGTCTTCTGGTCCAAGAAAAATCATCGCGAAAGTTTCATTCTGTTTGGACTCCGTTTGGTATTCCTTTTCTGCGAAACTCTAAAACAAGGAAAAAAAATAGGAACTGGCACTGGGCTCTAGGTTAATAGGTTAGTCCCAAAAATCATATAAAATAGCATATTAATGCATATAAAACATCCAAAACAGATAATATAATAGCATGGAACAATCAAAAATTATAGATACGTTGGAGACATATCACATGTATGTGTTAGAAGCAAATAAGGCCCGGAGAGAAGGATAGAGAGAGAGGGATGCAGCTAGGAGGTGGTGCGAGAGGCATACTATATCGAGGGGGAAGGAGTGTGCGAGTACGAGATCGATAATAAGAGGGGCAGGAGTGAGGCATGGACGGTGAGAAGAGAAGAGGGAAAGCTTGTGTTTGTGGTAGGCACACCTGGCTAGAGAGGCATATCGATCGATGTGTACCGTAAAGGAGCTAGGGGGCCTACACACACCATGGGTGAACAACCTAAAGTGAAAAGATGAATTTGCAGGATGGAGCTAGAGAATGCTGAGGGAGGGTGAGAGGGAGGCGGGCGTGTGCATGCACGAGAGAAAGTTAGCGCTAGCTACAAAGATAAGAGGATTGTGTGGGTGTAAAAGACAAATAGAGATCATAATTCCTTATAAAAAGTGAATTCGGATATTTGAAGAATTTATCATAGTGTTTTAAACCGACGCATGCGTGAATATATATAACGGTGATACGCATGGTGTGGTTATGAACATGTTATACTACATATATATAAAAAACAGAGTTGGTGATGATGGTGTGCCTGCCATCCTGCAATATAGGCCGTCCGATTTATATCTGACGGATAGGAAGGAAACTATGGCAATTTTGAAAAAAGATACCCGCACCCCTCTCCACATTTGCAAATAAGGCCTCCCCTCGATCATCTTGATGTTCTGTGCAACACATGGGCATCTTGCTAGTACTACATATAATATATAGAACATTGATTATAATTTGTGATAATGTGTGGCTTTTGTAACTCAGGGCTAAATACTTGTCATAATATAGGGGGCGGGGCACTATACTTTGTGTGATAAACACGGTGTACGTATGGAACATGGTTTAGATTATGAATATCTAGTTAGTACATCAAATGTACTATTATTTGGAATCAACATCAAGTGTATTCAAAAAATTGAATTCGAGTTCATATAGTACACATAGTTCATATCTATCTCTATAGTAATCATGTGGTGTGTTGTTAAGGTAATACACGAATGATGGTTGAAGTTGGCAACAAAATGATTGTAGATTCTTATTCAAATAGAGAAATGAATTCAAATTTAGTTCGAATTGCAGCGGTAGTATAGACATTTGGAATGCACTAAAATGTTGGTATGAGTAGGTTACATGCATTATACAGCCAGCGAAAAAATTTAATTGGACATCACATGGATTCATAGCTTTCAATAGCATTTGTATAGTAAAACGGGACAAGACTCTCTCTTTGTGTGGTGTGAATAGTTTTATTTTTTTCTTTTTTTCATTGAGGGAAGTGTGAATTGATTTGATACGTACAAGTACAATATTACACGTTAGGCTTGTCCCTACAATTCAACCCGCGCCTTGTTATATCCCGAAAATTCAGATATCGTGCTCCCAAAACTCGCGCCTTCACAACCCGCGCCTTGCTATCCCGAAATTACAACGCGCGCAAAAACTCCCTCCAGCTGCCAAATCCCGACACGCAAAATCCCCCTTCTAACCCTGAGCTGAAAGGGCCGCTAGTTCAAATCGGTGGGGGTACTTTTGTAACACACCCTACATTTTGGACAAGCGCGTCCCTAAGTCATGGTTCCCCCCTCCCATCGCATCCTTTTCGCCATTCGAAATCCCATGCCGCCATAACCTCTCTTCTCCTGCCGTGAAACCCCACCCTCCTCCGTCCGCCACCTCACCACTACCCAGCCGGAGCCTCTTCCCCGACGAGGTCATCCACCGCAACAGCTCGACGTCCCTCATCCACCTCCTCGGATGAGGATCCGTTGTCCATCTCGTCGTCCCGCCGGTTCAGCCGCCCCGTCCTCCACCTCCAAGGAGCTGCTCCGACGATCGCCTCATCTATCGCGGCTGCTCCATCCCCACAGCGCCGCCTTAACCTGCTCCACCGGAACCGCAGCATCCTCACCGACTCATTGGACGAAGCCCAGGCCTACTCGGCGCCACCAAAGAGGTTGTACACTCATCGCATCGCACCTTCTCCTTAACTCGACCTCCCGGCGCCGACGGTGCTCCATCCTGCACCCCCATGGCGTGGCTACCTCGAAGCCGGCGCCGCGGGCGACATCTCCATGGCGGCTCTCCCCTAGTGCGAGGCCCCTTCAGCGGCAGCGTCCATACCAGCCGGATCTGCTACTGCTGCTCCGGCTATCGCTCGCTCGCTCACGCTGCTGCTGCTCTGGCTCTTGCTCGCGCTGCTACTGCTGCTCCGGCTCTCGCTCGCGCTGCTGCTGCTGCTCTCCCCCTTGCTCGTGCTGCTGCTCTTCAGTCGACTGAATCGACTTTTGGGTCAGTCGATTTTCAGGGGGTGGGGGCTCACCGGAGTTAAGGAAGAACCACCCGCAGCGGGGAGGGGGGCTCGTCGGAGAGGTACCCCACTATCTATCTTAGGGTTCAGGGTGGGGGCGGTGGTCGCCGGTGGTGGGGGGCGCGGTGGTGGGGCGGTAGCGTGGGGATCGCCGGAGAAAAAGCTCGGCGTGGGAGGGCCTAGAGGGCTGGCCGGGGCGGCGGCGGACCAGCGGTGGGGAGTGGTTTCGGGGCGGCGGGGGCCAGCGGTTTGGCCAGTGGTGGCTGGCGGCTCAGGGGGGTGGAGGTTGAAGATGAACTGCAGGCCCTCCCTAAACTACATGTGAAGTGCCTCTCTGCTACCATTGCGTTCAGTTTCAACAGTAACATTCAGATTCCACAGTAAATTTCAGTTTCGACAGTTAAGTTCAGAGTCAGCAGTTTTTACCTCATCTGTTGTAGTCAGGTGTTTTTGGTGATGTAAATTTTACATCTATCACTTTTTGGTAATGTATTTTACATCATCTATTGGAGATGCTATTAGAATCCCACTTGAGATTAACGATGTCTGTCTTGTACTGCTTCAGCCTCGACATCTTACGGCTCACTGGAGCTGCTCCAACGACGGAAGCATCCATCACAACAGAGCAGTGCCCTGGACGCCGTCTACAGATTCCTCAGATCTTCCTCCACACCTCCGACAGCCACCTCTGCCTCAACTTCTTCAGCGACCAACCCAATGACGTTGAGGTCGACACGGCTACGGCAAAGAGGATGTAAACTTGTCGCATCACTTATTACTCTACATTAATGTTGATCCATTAGGGCTATTTTGGTTCAAAGGAAAAACATAGCAATAGGAAATTTTCCTATGGCACTCTACTATTCAATTATTCATGCATTTTGTTGAAAGGAATGGAGCAAAACATCCACCTGGACCTACTTTTCAAAATCCTATGCATGAAAACAAGACCAAGTGCATTAGTGGCAGAATAACATTCTAACTGTACACACTTTCATATGGTTTCACTTTAATTTGGCCAAGTTTCTTTGCATTCCTCTGCTCTTCCAATTCATGTGAAGCAAACACCCAAGTTGACAGAAATCCTGTGTTTACAAATGCTCTGTTTCCCACGTGCATTCCTATCCTATTCTTGTGTTTTTCCTATCCCTGCGTTTTTAGAATCCTGCAAGCCAAAGGAGCCCTTACAGAATTACTTCAGTTACAGGTAGGTGTTGAAGAAAACTTTGTGTGGTTTGTCCTGCTCCTGCCGCGACGTCGTCCACCTCACCTGAGCTGCTCCATCGACAGAAGCATCCACCAAACCAGACATCACGACTCCTGACCGTCTTTCGCCGCCTCAGATCTCCTTCCCTGCCGCTGGCACCCACCGCAACGGCATCACCATCATCGACTCAGCAGATGAACCTGAGGAGTACACGGGTCCACAAGAGAGGTCGCACTCTTTTGTTTCTGCTTATGTTATGCATTGCTTAATATTACCTGCTACTTTATCGTCCTGTTCACCTCTTAGACTCCAAGTCAGGTCCAAATTAATGTTTGAACTTGAGTTTTAAAATTAGTTGTGGGGCACATATCGAGGCAGCAATGAATAGTATCTCTGTCTAATATCTGGTTCACCTATGGTATGCCTATGTTGTTCATCTTGGGTGCGAAAAAATAGTAAAGCAATCATCATCTGTCTTTTTATTAAATTAAAGCAATCATCAGCCCACTATCATTATTTTTGGATCCATCCACTGGTTGTTACCATCACTCTAGATTTCTGCATGCTCTCCTTACATAATCTCACTATATTTTTTTCGTATGCATGTCAGATATTGTACACAGTCATGCTGAACATGTAGAGAAAAAGAGAAGAGTTTTGCGCGGCAATACAATGTCATGTAGACATCGCTCGATGGTGGGTTCAATGGCAAACCCTCCCCCCCCTCTCCAGATTGTAATCCAAAGGAAGATATCTGTTTTGAGGTGGATTCAGACGCAGCTGACCACTCCTATTTACCCCCCAAGGTGTTTGCTCTAACTTGGCATGATGATGTTAGTCATATCATGCATATGTTGCCTTGCAGTGCCTACTTTCGACATCATATATGTCATCTGCTTAGTTTAGACATGTTCTGTAATGCCACCTGTTTAGTTTCTATATCATATATGGGAATTATGCAGTCTCATGTATTTTAGCCAGCCATAAATAATATATGTGAAATGTGCAATGCCATCCTGTTTAACCAGGCATCATATATTTGAATGATATCTTGCCCATCCTTTTCTTCATTACATTTCTATTTGTCGACAATGTTTGTATATTAAACTACTCTTCCTGTGAATCAGCCATTTGAGTGGGTGATGGAAAAATCTGGAGTGAAAACAAGGCCTTCAGAGCAGACAGTGCTACCTGTCGAAGCAGATCTCTTGCTGGGTCCCGATAGCTCCTCAGAGATGGATTCAGAGACAGATGACCAGTCCTATTCCCCCACTGAGGTGTATGCTCTAACTTGGCACGGTTATACTGCTCATATCATGCATATGGTGTCTTGTATTGCATAGTTTAGACATCATATACACAATATTCAACACCATGTTCTTAGTTCAGACATCATATATGTGAATGCCCTCTGCTTAACATATAAATCACATATGTGAATTAAATCGTGCGATCCTGATTACTTAGATAACATGTATGTGAATTATGTCATGCGAACCTGTTTACTAAAGACATCATATAATTATCTCATGCCATCCTGTTTAGTTAGTCATCATATCTTCGAATTATGTCATGTTATGCTATCCAGTTTAGATAGACATCATATATGTGAAATTATGTCATGCTATCCATTTTAGTTAAACAATATACATGTCAACTATTTCATGCCCTTTTTTTCCACACTATCTATTGGATCTGTCTCTCATACAATGTCTGTACATTCAACTATGTTTCCTGTTTATCAGCCATTTGAATTGGAGTGGGTGATGGCAATATCTAGCGGAGTAAAAACACGGTCTTCAAATAAAACAGTGCTACCTCTTGGTGGAGATAGCACCCCGGTTGTACATGCATGAGAACCAGCCCTACCACACATAACCCAGACTCTCGCAGATTGTACCCCTACTACGATGGACAGAGAACCAGCTTCACCCAATCTAACCCCAACCCCAGCAGATAGTAACCCAGTTCCTGTTGACACAGCACCATCTCCACCATAGAGCTCCCAAACAAGAGCAGTTAGTAAGGCAGCTCCAGTGCCCAAAGCGCCAGTACTACCACGGCGAACCCCAACTCCACCAGTTAGTACAGCTATTCCTGTGGAGGAAGCACAACCAGCCATTCGTAGTTTAGCATCTATCGCATTTGATGTTGTTAAATCCTATGTGCGTATCTTCCCATCATGGAAATATTATACTGAAGATGAAGGAAAATGCTAGTTGCAGGTGTTTGTCCAGGAGTTATGTGTAAGTAATGTTATTCATGGCAATTACTTTGCTTTGTCCCATACATTCTACCTCCATGATGGTTATAATACAGCAAATTTTCCCATTTTTCTCTATAGAGAAGGACCTATTTGGAAACTCACGATGAGGTAACCTATGCTAATACCTCTACTATCTTCAAGAATGCTTGGTGGCAGTATCGGAATTACCTAAAGAAAACATACTTCACTGGCAAAGAAACTCATCAAATTCCCTTACGTTCTCCTGAGACACATTTACTGGATGATGACTGGGAACGCCTTGTTCTGTACTGGTCCCAAACCAAGAATGTGGTAAGGTCTATGAGCTCATTTTTTATTTTTAAGTACTATATGCTTGCGTCTTACTGTACTCTGTTCATGTAGAACAAGTGCTTAAACCTGAAGAACAACTGTTCTCATTTAAGATTCCATTGCTATTGTGCATACTGCTTTGCTCTTGTATCACTGTATTTACTCATACAAACTTATTTTTAAATTGAAGGATCCAATCAAAACTCCAATGGCACAACATGTATGTTTACGCATGTTTCTTTAACAGGTTTGCTCTTATAAATAGCTCTATTGATTTCAATTTCAATTGTGTATACAGTTGACTTCTCATATCATGCACATTACTAGCATCACAACAGAGCCAATAGTGTTGTTGTACATGTAGACCCATGGTACCCATCTGAAATCTTGTTGTGCCGTGTAGTTTCCCATGCTTTGTATTCTTTCAGTGTTGCTTTGTCTTGAACTGATATGATTTGAACCGTGTCTCTATTTTGATTTGGCAAGACAATGCAGTGACCATAGGACATAGATATATGTTTGTTTGATGCTTTTATAATGTACTACTTGGCAATAGAAGACTTGGTAGTTTAATCTTGTCCACCTTACTAATGAACTGGTTCACCGAAATGAGTTTCATATACTAGTACATGCTAAACCTGTTATGTGTCTGCTTGTTTCTTCTTTTAGAATGCTGACAGAATATTGGGGAAGAGTGCCTTATTAAGCAATGGTAAAGGAAGTAATGCAGATAAGGTTCAGGATAGTGAGACATCCTTGTTGGTCTCCAACAAAGCTGATAAAACAGCTAAGGAAAACTATCTTGAAGATAGTGAGACAACCCCAAAGTTCTATCTTGGTTTAGTGTTTGAGTTACTGGCCACTACCGCTGGCATAAGCTATTCAAACTCACTGTCTGAATTAGTTCGGTTTCTTGAGTCTCAACTACAAGCTGAAAGACATCGATCAGCTGTGCTGCGACAAGAAGCGGAAGGACTGCGGAAGTCCCTGGAGCATTTAGATGCATACTTTCTGGTGCAACAGCAATCATTGGAGGATTTTTGCGCCAAACAGGACAAAGCTAATAAGCTTGCTAAGCTTATTGCCAGCATGGTGGATACCCAGGATAACATTTCTTGAGCTCTTCTGAAGTTGATTCAGTTATGGACTTGTTTTGCTGCCGCGTTTATTTGCACTGGTGACCAATTTAGACGGCCAGTGTATGTAATATGCTGCTTTGTTCCCTATATTTGCACTGGTGGCGAACTTTGATGCCCAGTGGATGTAATATGTGTAATAGCCATAATAGCCTAGCATTAGTTGCTTGCTTATTTATTTCCTTATTGTCTTGTTTAGTTGTTTGCTTGTAGTCACTGCAGTTCTTTTTCCGCGTTTTTCTATTGGCCACAATAACCTATTTTTGGTAACTAGGCCACAATAACCATGGCAACACACGGACTATTGTAACCTTGGGCCTTCTACGGGCCATAGGATCCATGGGCCTTCTACGGGTCGTATGATCCATGGGCCTTCTACGGGCCATAGGATCCATTGGCCTTCTACGGGCCGTAGGATCCATGGGCCTTCTACGGGGCGTTTTTCGCCAAACATGGGTCATACTATTCATGGACCATAACGGGCCGTTAATAGGCCGTATTTGATAACGCTATGAAAACATCCCAACGGGTTAACGGGCCACAAACAGGCCGAATGTAACCACGGGCTGAATTTGGCCCACAAACGGAACATGCCAGTAACGGACTATAACTAACCGAATTCTAGAAATGAGCCCAAGAATAAATGGGCCCTTAGAAGGCCAAAAGTTAACACGGGCTGGAAACGGCCGACGGAATAATGGGCCGTTAATGGGTATAAAGTGATACACTGTTCATTATGGGCCAGTTTCATCTCGGGCCTTTAATGGGCCCAGAGTTACAAAGGGCCTCCTATGGGCCGAAAGACGTCATGGGCCATACATGGGCCGGAAGTTACAACGGGCTGGAATCATATTGGACGGCCAGATGGCGCTACTGGGCCAAATTCTGGTAGGCCGTGAGGGGCCGTGAGTTAGCAGGCTGTAAATGGGCTATATGCGAATAGGCCGTTAACAGGCTTTCCGTGGGCCGGCCCGCTACCTTTTGACGAAGTCAAATGGGCCGGCCTTTTCACTGGAATGGGCCTCTATTGGGCCGTGCCACGTGTCGATGAATCATAGGCGCCTTCGGTCCAATGAGTGGATCACATCTGTCCCAACGGTGAGCCGACACGTGGTTCCTCTTGCCATTGAGAATTTTACACGTGGAAAATCCCCATTGGTCCGGGCTGTTAACGAGTTATCGGATCCAAACCGGAACCCGATAGCTTAACGGCGACCCGTTACGGTGGATGCCACGTGTTAGTCACCCTTGATGAAAGCACTTTTGTGACGCGCGATTTATCGTCATGGAAGTGGACACTTCCGTGATGATAATTTTGGTAATGTCATGGAACACTTCTACGACAGCACAGGTATGACTATCTTGATTCTGTCATAAAATCATCATGGATGTACATGCATGACAGAAAACATGACCTACTGTGACAAACACGTATCATCATGGAAGTGTATTTTTTTTGTAGTGTGGTCTAGTAACATGACTTCCAGAACAGGATTACCGTACCACTCTGGTGCGGAATGTGCTCTGTTCGACTTACGAGGTCCAGTAGTAACTTGATCCGAAGTTCCATGATCATCATCATTAGCTTCCTCTCTTGTTGGTGTAGGCATCACGGGAACAGATTTCTCTGATGTGCTAGTTTCCAAATTGAGAAAAGGTACAATTACCTCATCAAGTTCTACTTTCCTCCCACTCACTTCTTTTGAGAGAAACTCCTCCTCTAGAAATGTTCCATTTTTGGCAACAAAGATCTTGCCTTCGGATATGTGGTAGAAGGTGTACCCAACTATTTCCTTAGGGTATCCTATGAAAACGCACTTCTCCAATTTGGGTTCGAGCTTATCAGGCTGAAACCTTTTGACATAAGTGTCGCAACCCCAAACTTTAAGAAATGACAGCTTAGGTTTCTTGCCAAACCACAGTTCATACGGTGTTGTCTCAATGGATTTAGACGGTGCCCTATTTAACATGAATGCAGCTATCTCTAATGCATAACCCCAAAATGATAGTGGTAAATCGGTAAGAGACATCGTAGATCGCACCATATCTAATAAAGTACGGTTACGACGTTCGGACACACCATTACGCCGTGGTGTTCCAGGTGGCGTGAGTTGTGAAACTATTCCACATCGTTTTAAATGAAGGCCAAACACGTAACTCAAATATTCGCCTCCATGATCAGATCGTAGAAAGTTTATTTTCTTATTACGATGATTCTCCGCTTCACTCTGAAATTCTTTGAACTTTTCAAATGTTTCAGACTTGTGTTTCATTAAGTAGATATACCCATATCTGCTCAAATCATATGTGAAGGTCATAAAATAACGATACCCGCCGCATGCCTAACCACTCATTGGACCGCATACATCGGTATGTATTATTTCCAATAAGTCATTGGCTCGCTCCATTGTTCCGGAGAATGGAGTTTTAGTCATCTTGCCCATGAGGCATGGTTCGCAAATATCAAATGATTCATAATCAAGTGATTCCAAAAGCCCATATCATGTAGTTTCTTCATGCGCTTTACACCAATATGACCTAAACGGCAGTGCCGCAAGTATGTTGCACTATCATTATCAACTTTACATCTTTTGGCATCAATATTATGAATATGTGTATTACTACGATCGAGATTCAATAAACCATTTACATTGGGTGTATGACCATAGAAGGTTTTATTCATGTAAACAGAACAACAATTATTCTCTGACTTAAATGAATAACCGTATTGCAATAAACATGATCCAATCATATTCATGCTCAACGCAAACACCAAATAACATTTATTTAGGTTCAACACTAATCCCGAAGGTAGAGGGAGTATGAGATGGTGATCTTATCAACCTTGGAATCACTTCCAACACACATCGTCACCTTGCCCTCAACTAGTCTCTGTTCATTTTGTAACTCCTGTTTCGAGTTACTAATCTTAGCAACTGAACCGGTATTAAATACCCAGGGGCTACTACGAACACTAGTAAGGTACACATCAACAACATGTATATAATATATACCTTTGTTCACTTTGCCATCCTTCTTATCCGCCAAGTATTTGGGGTAGTTCCGCTTCTAGTGACCATTTCCTTTGCAGTAGAAGCACTCAGTTTCAGGCTTCGGTCCAGTTATGGGCTTCATCACGGGAGTGGCAACTTGCTTGCCATTCTTCTTGAAGTTCCCTTTCTTTCCCTTGCCCTTTTTCTTGAAACTAGTGGACTTGTTAACCATCAACACTTGATGCTATTTCTTGATTTCTACCTTCGCCGATTTCAGCATCGGGAAGAGCTCGGGAATCATTTTCGTCATCCCTTGCATATTATAGTTCATCAAAAAGTTCTAGTAGCTTGGTGATAGTGACTAGAGAACTCTGCCAATCACTATATTATCTGGAAGATTAACTCCCACTTGATTCAAGCGATTGTAGCACCTAGACATTCTGAGCACATGCTCACTGGCTGAGCTATTCTCCTCCATCTTGTAGGCAAAGTACTTGTCAGAGGTCTCATACCTCTTAACACGTGCATGAGTCTGAAATACCAATTTCAGCTCTTGGAACATTTCATATGCTCCATGGCGTTCAAAACGTTTTTGAAGTCCCGATTCTAAGCCGTAAAGCATGGCGCACTAAACTATTAAGTAGTCATCACATCGAGCTTGCCAAACGTTCATAACATCTGCATCTGCTCCTGTAACAGGTCTGTCACCTAGCGGTGCATCAAGGACATAATTCTTCTGTGCAGCAATGAGAATAATCCTCAGATCACGGACCCAGTCCGCATCATTGCTACTATCATCTTTCAACTTAGTTTTTCTCTAGGAACATATCAAAAATAAAACAGGGGAGCTATACGCGAGCTATTGATCTACAACATAGATATGCAAATACTATCAGGACTAAGTTCAATTAATCAAATTACTTAAGAACTCCCACTTATATAGACATCCCTCAAGTCATCTAAATTATACGTGATCCAAATCAACTAATCCATGTCCTATCATCACGTGAGATGGAGTAGTCATCAATGGTGAACATCTCTGTGTTGATCATATCTACTATATGATTCATGTTCGACCTTTCGGTCTCCAGTGTTCCGTGGCCATGTCTGTAAATGCTAGGCTCGTCAAGTTTAACCCGAGTATTCCGCATGTGCAAAACTGTCTTGCACCCGTTGTATGTGAACATAGAGTCTATCACACCCGATCATCACGTGGTGTCTCAACACGACGAACTGTCGCAACGGTGCATACTCAGGGAGAACACTTATACCTTGAAATTTAGTTAAGGGATCATCTTATAATGCTACCGCCGTACTAAGCAAAATAAGATGCATAAAAGATAAATAGCACATGCAATTAGGGATGAAAACGGAGCGGAAACAGACGGAACTGAGTGCTACCACATTTGTTTTAATATATTTTTACGGAAGCAGAAACGAATACAGAAACCCCGGAAATGAATACAGAAACAGATACAACCGAAAACGAACACAGAGCAAATACAAAGCAGACACGGAAACAGAAGTGGGTGTTGATCGGAACTTAAAAACCCCTTGAATCATAGAGAAATACACACAAACAGAAACAAATTTAATGAATTGTTAATTAACATGGTTACAAAATAATATCATTATGTTAGCAACTTAGCGTAGTATTGTAGTAGTACTGGACAATTGCATATAGGGTCAAGCTGAGTACATGTGTGGTAGTAGAAGTTGGGCCTCAAATGATTCATTCTACTCATTGTGTCATTGTGTTTTGTTTGGTGTGGTTGGGCTACAAAGCAGCCATAGGTCTATGGTCAAAACGGAAATTCCGTATTCACGGAAACGAAAAGTTCCGTTTCCATGCCTGTTCCACCGGAATACACAGTTCCGTTTTTGTTTCCGTTTCCGCATAAAAAATTCCATTTCCACTTCCATTTTGCAAATTTCCATTTCCGTTTCTGCAACACCCCATGTCATTAGCCACAGTAATCACTTTTGATAATGACAAGTCAGCATGATTAACAGTGCCAAATCATCATTTGCATCATATTGCATTTCAACTCCTAACTCAAAATTCAAATTAAATTAAAGTGGAAAATAAAGGTTGTTCAAACACAGAAACTAAAATGTTCAATAAATAACAAATATTCCAGAGACTATTCTAAAATTGTAACCAACATTTAATAAATTAATTAAGTAACCCAAACATCCTCTAACAGTGGCTGAAAACAATATTTAATAGCCTTTTATTTAATCTAAATTAAATATGAAATTATGTTTTGCCCAAACTAGTTTTTGGTGTTAGGATATAATGCACTGTGATTTATGGGCTAGGTCACACTTTTTACAAAATTCATTTAGGGCCCAAACAATTAGCAAAACAGAAAAGAAAAGAAAACAAAAAAAGGAAAATAGAAAAAGGCCTAAAGATCTACTGTGCACTTAGGCCTACTGCTACAGCGCGGCCCAGCCCACCCCGCGCCTCCTCCCACCTCTCGCACTGCTCACGCGCGGCCGCTGTCGCGCACCTAGCGTACGCGTCGCCCGAGCCGGCCACCCCTCTCTCCCTGCTCGACAACGCGCCCGCGCCCGCAGCGAGGATAAGGGCGAGCCCCGCAGCCCCCTGGCGCCTCCCTCGCCCCACTCTCCCCCTCCCTCGCTCGCTTACCGCCATGGCGGACGCGGCCATCGCCATTGCTCCGTCGCCCGCGTAGCCACCGCCTCCGCCACGCCGTCCCGCCTAGTCCAGCGTCACCACCGTGCTCCGCTACGTTGCCTACGCCAACGAGCCGAAACCGAGGAGCTCTGCATCGCCGGCCAACCTCGTCTTCTTCCCCTACGGCCGCCGTCGAACGCCTCCACGATTCGCCGCCGTCGTCCTTCCTCGAGCCGTCCCCGGGCCTTCCCTGCAACGCTAGTGAGCTACCACATCGATCCCCCCTCTCCCCGCTCTCTCTCCGTAGCCGTAGCGCTCGATCCACAATCACCCGATCCCTCCGCCTCCTGGCCTCGTCGCCGGCATGGCCACGGCGACCATAGGTTCCCGTGCGCACCACCGTCACCCTCGTCGCATCACGTATAGGCTGTCTGGACATTTAGTTGCTCGCTAGCGCACCCGCATCGCCATTCGCCATCGCTCCCGTACGCCACCGTCCGCCGATGAGCTCGCCGTCGTTACTACGGTGCACCTCCGGCCCTGCCACCACCGCCATTCAACGCGTCGTCGAGCCCCCGTTCGAGCGAGCCCAGCGACGCCCCCGGAGACACCCTGTGGACGAAATCTGAACCAAGCCTGACGCGCGCCGCCGCGTTTTGGCTCGCCGGAGCCAACTCCGGCGCGTCGCCGGCCATCGCTAACCTTGCCCTGGTGGGCCCCGCCCCGTGCCACTGACCCCTGGGCCCCAGTTGACCTGTTGACCAGGTCAACTGCTGACTGGGCGCCCCTGTGTCTATGACATATGGGCCCCACCCCATTAAACAAATTAAAATAAAAACAATAATTAGTTAATTAACTCACTAATTAGTCACTGACTACTGGGGCCCACCCACTAATTAACCCAATTAGTTAAATTTAACCCCTCTGTTAAGGCCACTGTGTATGACATGTGGGCCCCACATGTCAGGTTTCACCCTGGTCAGCCCCGATTGACCTGCTGACATCACACCTAGGTCATGCTGATGTCATCATTCACTATTCTAGATAATGTTGATTTAAAATAATTAAATCTTTAGAAAATCATACAAAATAATCCGTAACTCCGATGAAAATAATTTATATATGAAAGTCGCTCAGAATTTCGATACGAATCTGAATACGCCCTCAGTATTCCTGCCAGATGCCCCTAGCTAGATGAACAAGGAACTTTTAGACTGATTTCGATAAATGAATAGTGCCCAACTTTAATTAAATAAATCCAAATAAATTCCTAAATTAACTAAATCATTTAGTTAGGCAGTAGAACACCCCGGCATATCATTTAGGCATGTCATACATACTGTTTGCATTTTTGCCGTGAATTTATTGTTTCTCTCCCCCTCCTTCTCTCTCGATAGACGCCGAGACCGACGACGTTGCAGCCGGGTACGACTACGCTCCAGACGAGCAGCCCGTTGACGACCCCTCTCTCTTGCCAGAGCAACCAGGAAGCCCCCCCCCCCCCCTTGAGCATCCAGATATGCCCATTCCATTTCTCCTGTTGCATTAGATTTTGCTACTGTTAATGTTTGCTCCTATTCTGATGCATAGCGCTTTTTGTAACCGTTTATTGTTACCTTACCTGCCTATGTTAAACTGCCTAGTATAGGTTGGTAGTGAACCATCAGTGACCCCCACCACCTTTCCCTTGTTGCCCCTGCTTGATCATCGATGACTCGATCAATGTGATCGTCGACCAGAGACCGACACATCACCTCACCCCCCCCCCCTTAGTTGTACGACTCTGCATAGTTACTCTCAAGTGCCGAGGGTGATACCTCGTAACGCACTCCTGATGAATACTCTGTAGTGTAGCTGTTCAGTCGTGGTCATCGAGGGTGATTCCTCTTTCTCCACTTCCGATACGACTCTGTCGTGCAACCCCTCAGTGTGAACCTCGAGGGTGATGCCTCATACGTTCACCCTGATGATTTCGTCGAGTGGAATTCACCGAGGGTGATTCCTCGGGGTTTCCCCCTTGATGTTATGACCACATGGTTACCTTGACCTTTGTTACAGGCGGGTCGACCCTGGTGGGTACCCGCTGGAGATCTATGATGTCGGGTGTGCCGGAAGGGCACTCGAGTGTGATATTGTGGCGGAGCATCAGAGACTCTGATTGTCTCCGCATGATACTAAATGAGCCTATTGGATTTGGGTTTGTGATCTGAGTGGGTCGACGTGCCCTATACGCACTACCACCACACGGGATAATGGTTTATGGGGCCCTCTGCGATGTACGTTTCTCCCGAAAGCTCATCAGACGTCATGATTCACCGGGCGGGCTGATCGCCGGGATTGGGCTGGATACTTCACTGACGAGTTCATTGTCGCGCCTGCACCCTGGCCAGCCACGCAACACGCAGGGTGCCCAGGGCGATGACCCAAGACCTCTGGGTGCATAGGTTAGTCCGGCGTGCTGACCTCTCTGCTGAGCCTAGGTAGGGCGCTGCTTCGTGTTGATCTCCCGAGGCCGGGCATTACCCAGCAAGTGTGTCCGGCCAGAGTTGATCGAGCGTGTTGGGTAACAGTAGTGCACCCCTGCAGGTATGAATAATCTATCGATAGCCGGTCCTACGGTAAAGGACGCTCAGTTTGTGTATCCCGATCTACTACTTGAACTGGATACTTGTTACTTAATTGAAGCTTCGGGATCGCTTTCTCGCAAGGAGTCGAGGAAGGATCCCTAGGCTTGCTTCAACATGTTTGCTTAATAAAATGCTATTCTACTCTCTTCTATTGCTGCAAGATGATGGCTCCGTGAAGATGCTAGTCTTCGATAGGACTAGGCCTTCTCTCTATTCTGGCATTGCTGCAGCCCAGTCCACATATACCGCCTTTCTCCATTGATAATGTTGCATATGTAGTGTAGATCCTTGCTTGCTGAGTACTTCGGATGAGTACTCATGGTTGCTTTATTACTTCTTCTTTTTCCCATATCCCACTTTGATGATACATCAGACGATGGAGCCCCGGAGCCAGATGCCACCTCAGGAGCATACTACCAGGAGGGTCCAGACGGCACTTACTACTGGATCTAGATTCGTTGTTTGTGTTAGACTTCTTAAGGCAAAACCTGTCTAACTATGTCTGTACTCAGATAATATTTGTATGACTGACTTATGTATTCGGATCCTCGTGATCCCTGGTCTGTAATATTGTGGATCTCCGTTTATTTGTGTTAGAGTTGTGTTGTGATATCTTCCCGTGAATCCCTGTGCTTGATCGTGTATGTTTGCGTGTATGATTAGTGCACGATTGAGTCGGGGGCGTCACAAGTTGGTATCAGAGCCGACTGCCTGTAGGAAGCCCCCTTCCAATTCCTTGGCCGAAGTTGAGTCTAGACATCGAAAAACTAATTTACTAACTTGGCTGTGTGGCTTACGGGCCCACGTCGCCAACTGGGTGGTATTAGGATCTTTTATTCCTCGTCTATACTCTGGGACTCTGATCTCTCTTCTATTCGGGTTAAATAAATTTTACTAACGCCGACACTTAGGATCTCGTAAATCTAGTCTACCCGGAGAGCTGGATATCTGTGTGATTTCCCTGCCATTGATCTGATTAGTCTGATAATCATTTTCCTTTCCATTGTTTTGTTTAACCTTTCTCTCCGAGTTGTGTTAAACTTCTCATTGTCATTTGACAATCCTGAATTTCCTTTGTTTCAGATGGATCATTTGTTTCCACCACGTCCTACGACGCAGCTTGTGCTTCGCACTTGGGCTCGTGATGTCCCTGGTTTTCCAGCTGTTCTGATCGCCCTCCTGACCAGACTTGGCTACCGCTGGTACCCCGAGTACATGGTCTACGAGGATTACCGTGAGTTCAACCAGGAGCAGTACCATGCTGATGTTCATATCTATGATCAACAAGATAACTCAGACACCGAGCTGCACCTTTTCCACGGTATCGGCGTGACGATTGAGATGGCAGTCCATGATGCCGCCTACTCTGCTGTCGCACGTCTCCGAGGAGAGTTCAGCGATATCTTGGATGACTCTGAGTTCCGATACATTCCTTGTGCCCCTGCTGGAGATGCTACTGGATACTACACAGCTATCTGTGCCCCATACGAGCCTCGTCGCTACGACCCGCGCGTTCTGAGTCAGTGCACTCAGGCTCTGGATCGCACTGTTCGGGCTCTTGCCGTCGAGTTGGTTGCCACTCGAGCACGTCTCTACGATGCTATGACGCAGTTGCTACCCGCTGTTCGTGCAGGGATACATCCGTAGCACATCCTTTAGCCATGCAAGACTCAGATGTATGCTGGTATTGATTGGCCTGCTGTTGGAGGTCACACACCTACACGTGGACCTCTCCTTACAGCTCGAGACCGAGTTCTGCATCGGAGTGCACATGGAGCGCAGGATCCTACCGCGACGAACATTTTTTTTGATCAATCAAAGACAGTAGGAGAGGCTCCTACTCACATTTTTCATTCATTTTTCACACCATATACATAGGGTGGGTACACAGGGCACATCCAAGACTGAAGAGCCCTCTGATCCCATCTCCACACCATCCAATCACATGGTGAGGGGGTGATAAGGAGAAACAATAATCTTTACAACTAAAACAGATTTACTCTTATACAATTGAGGTTACAAAACTCTCTACGAACCCCACTAGGGAGGGTTTGACTCTATGAGCTAGAAGAGCAAAGTCAGCCTTAAACCTTTTCTTTCACGAGGGTAGAGAGTTGGGGATGCTCCTGAATATTTTATCATTGCGTCCGCACTCGCAGTTACCCCGTTTCAGCGGTTTTCCCCAACGTTGATGTAGCCTTTGCTATGTCTCATTGTGTACTTCCTTACCGCGTGCCTGCGTGCCGCCTAGTATGTCTAGTTCTAAATTTGTGCCGTTATGCTGTCCGCATGTACCCGACTCTGTGTATGGATCTGTATGTCTTAATTGACTACTGTTATGTATCTGTTACACTGCTTAATTGTGGTCGAGTTACATCATGCTTGTCGCTAAACACTCGCAATTGCTTTTACTAAACTACCCCCTGTTGATACTTAGCAAGATGGTTAGACCAGGTGGTCGTGGTCGTGGCGCCCCTGAACGCCCACCACCGCCAGACTATATGGCAGCTATGATGCAACAGTTCGAGCTCAATCGTCAGTTCATGACTAGAATCATGGCTCAGTTTCCGCATCAGAACAACCAGAACCAGAACCCTCCTTCAATAACACTGCCGGAGTTTATGCGACTTAACCCCACTCACTTCCGCAACTCTGACAAGCCACTGGATGCTGATGACTGGCTCCGCGACATCACTCACGAGATGGAGTCTGCTAATGTCGCCCCTGCCAACTTTGTTACCTTCGCGTCCTTTTTCTTAAAGGGGCCCGCTGCTCAATGGTGGGACACACACAAGCGTACACTGCCTACTGGAACAGTCATTACCTGGTATGAGTTCCAGGCTGCTTTCCGTGCCCGTTATATTCCTCAAGCAATTATGGAACGGATGAAGACCCAGTTCCGCAACCTCACTCAGGGCAACAAGACTGTCGAAGCTTATCAGCGGGAAGTTCTTGACCTCTCCCGCTATGCTGAAGAAGACATCGCCACAGATGCCCGTAGACAAGAGAAGTTCCGTAATGGACTACACCCAGACCTCGAGCTTGCACTTGCTGCTCAAGACTTCAACGACTTTTCTACTCTTGTGAACAAGGCTATTCTTGTTTAGACCGCTCAGATGAAACACAAGGACTCGCAGAAGCGCCATCGTGATGCTGGCTCATCTTCGGGCTCAGCACAGAAGCGTCGAGTCTGGATTCCCAACAACGTGTTCCGTCCAAATGCCCCTGTGCCAAAGAACAACTATGCTACACCACGTCTGCCTCCTCCACCACCGAGGCAGCCAAGAGCTCAAGCTATTCAAAACAATGCCCCTCTTCGTCCTGAAGATGGTCTGTGCTTCAAGTGCCGCAAACCAGGTCACCTTGCTAAGGACTGCCGCCAGACTCAGAATCAGTTGGCTTTTCCTCGTACTGGCTGTGGCAATGGTCGTGGCAACAATCAGACCCGCAACTATAATACTGGGTCTGCTTCACATGGTCGTGGACACGCTTACAACATTGATATTGAAGAAGTCCAGGATCAACCTGCTACTGTGATGGGTACCCTTTTCGTTAACGCAGTACCCGCTTCTGTATTATTTGATTCAGGAGCATCGCATTCATTCATGTCAGAAGCATTTGCATTATCGCATGACATTGCATTTCAAAAGATAAATCTGCCAGTAGTAATCTGCACCCCTGGAGGCCAGTGTCAAACCACTATGATAGCACACAATGTTCCCGTTGAAATTAAGGAATTGGAATTCCTTGTTTTGCCCATTATCCTGAAGTCTTCCACCATAGACCTCATACTCAGAATGGATTGGTTGAAAGCTCACATTGCTTCGATCAATTGTGCCACTAAACTTATCCAACTTCTTCACCCCTCCGATGAGATAGTGAACTACACCGCCCGAATTACCCGTAACGCTGAAGCTCAGATATATGTTCTGAATGCTTTGAACGCCTCATCTCTGGAAGGAATCGAGAACGTTCCTGTCGTTCAAGATTTTCTGGATGTCTTTCCCGAAGAACTTCCAGGAATACCCCCGGCTAGGGCTGTCGAGTTTGCCATTGACTTGAAGCCTGGCACTGTCCCTATTGCGAAACGTCCTTATAAGATGCCTCCGCACCACCTTCTCGAACTTAAGGAAGAAATTGACAAGTCACTTAAGAAAGGTTTCATCCGCCCCAGTTCCTCTGCTTGGGGAGCACCTTCACTTTTCGTTAAGAAGAAGGATGGAACTAACCGATTGGTTCAGGATTACCGGCCCATTAACCAAGCCACAATCCAGAATGAATACCCACTACCCCGGATCAATGATCTTTATGATCAGCTTGTTGGATCCTCTGTCTTCTCAAAACTCGACTTGAGGTTGGGTTATCATCAGAGTCGTGTTCGCGAAGAGGATATCCCGAAGACTGCCTTTGTTACTCGATATGGCTCTTATGAGTACACTGTCATGTCATTTGGTTTAACAAATGCTCCAGCAACTTTCTCCCGGTTGATGAACTATATCTTCATGGATTACCTCGACAAATTCGTCGTGGTTTATTTAGATGATATCCTTATATATTCCAAGAATGAAGAAGAACATGCTGAACATCTTCGGCTTGTATTGGAGAAGCTACGAGAACATCAGTTGTATGCTAAATTCTCCAAGTGTGAATTCTGGTTATCTGAAGTGACCTATCTTGGTCATGTGATTTCCAAGGATGGAATTGCTGTTAACCCCGAACGAGTTCAGGCTATTCTTGATTGGACTCCCTCGAAGAATGTCAACCAAGTCAGAAGTTTTCTTGGACTTGCTAGGTATTGCCGTCGATTCATTGAGAACTTTTCCAAGATTGCAAAACCATTGACGAATCTGCTCCACAAAGGTGTTAAATTTGAGTGGACAAAAAAATGTCAAGAGAGCTTTCAGACACTAAAAGATAAGTTGACATCTGCCCCCGTGCTAGCACCCCCGGATTCCCAAAAGGATTTCGTGATATACTGTGATGCATCTCGTCAAGGATTAGGCTGTGTCCTAATGCAAGAGCGTAAAATGATTGCTTATGCCTCTCGACAATTGCGTCCTCATGAAGAAAATTATCCAGTGCATGATCTTGAACTTTCTGCGGTTATTTATGCCCTGAAGCTATGGCAACATTACCTTCTTGGTAATCGTTGCGAGATATACACGGATCACCAAAGTTTGAAGTATTTATATACTCAACCAGATCTGAACCTTCGTCAACAAAGATGGCTCGAAACAATTGCCGATTATGATATGAATATCTCATATACCCCTGGCAAGGCTAATGTAATGGCCGATGCTTTGAGTCGCAAGGCTTATTGCAGCAACCATATGGTTCAGGAAACGCAACCTCTTCTCCATGAAGAGCTTCGCAAATTGAACCTCCATATTGTTCCACAGGGTTATCTCAATACCCTTGTTGTTGAACTAGATTTAGAACACAGCATCAAGACTATGCAATGGTATGACTCCGAAGTTGAAAGGATCAAGCGATACCTCGAAAAAGGAAAACCGTCGGAATTCCATCTTGATGATGATGGGATCCTATTCTTCCAACACCGTCTCTTAGTACCTAAGTTCAAGGATGGGAGGGAACACGTTATGAAAGAAGCTCATGACACTCCTCTGTCTATTCATCCTGGTAGCACAAAGATGTACCATGACATTTGTCAAAGATACTGGTGGCCTAATGTGAAGCGAGACATTGCTCGTTATGTTTCTGAGTGTGACGTTTGCCGCCGCATTAAAGCAGAACATCAAAGGCCTGCTGGAACTCTGCAACCACTTGATATTCCTGAATGGAAATGGGACAAAGTCCAGATGGATTTCATTACTGGTTTTCCCAAATCTCAGAAGGGTCATGATGCTATTTTTGTCGTCATTGACCGATTCTCAAAGGTTGCTCACTTTCTGCCAGTTAAGGAGACAATCACTGCTAGTCAGTTAGCAGAATTGTATGTTTCCCGAATTGTGTCACTCCATGGTGTTCCCCTAGAGATCACTTCTGATCGTGGCAGCCTCTTCACCTCCATATTCTGGAATAGTTTCGAAGAAGCTATGGGAACTCACCTGTCTTTCAGTATTGCATTTCACCCTCAGTCACAGGGTCAAGTCGAACGAGTTAATCAAGTGCTCGAAGATATGCTTCGATCTTGCGTCATCTCCTTCGGTAAGAAGTGGGAGGAATCTCTCCCGTATGTCGAATTCTCTTACAACAACAGCTACCAAGCTAGTTTGAAGATGGCACCATTTGAAGTTCTATACGGACGTAAGTGTCAAACCCCTCTGAATTGGTCAGAAACTGGGGAACGCTCACTCGTCGGACCGGACATTGTTCAGCAAGCTGAAGAACAGGTCCGCATTGTCCGTGAACATCTAAAAACTGCTCAGTCTCGTCAGAAGAGCAACTATGACCGAAGGCACCAGGAAATGGTCTATCAGCCTGGCGAGCAAGCTTACCTTCGCGTCACTCCGTTGAAAGGCGCTCATCGGTTCGGAATCAAAGGCAAGTTAGCTCCTCGCTATATTGGCCCGTTCCGTATTCTTGCCCGTCGAGGAGAAGTGGCATATCAGTTGCAATTGCCGCCAAATCTTTCTCAAGTGCATGATGTCTTTCATGTATCCCAACTCTGTCGCTGCTTCAAGGATCCTATCTGAGCTGTGGATCAAGAAATGCTTGAATTGCGGGAAGATCTATCTTATCCAGAATATCCCATCCGTATTCTTGATCAAGCTGAACGTCAAACTCGTCAGAAGTCAATCAAATTCCTCAAAGTTCAATGGTCGAATCATTCTGAAGATGAAGCCACTTGGGAACACGAAGATCGTCTTCGTGAAGAATACCCCGCTTTCTTTCAGTCTTCCTCTTAATTCTCGGGACGAGAATTCTTGATAGATGAGGAGAATTGTAACACCCCATGTCATTAGCCACAGTAATCACTTTTGATAATGACAAGTCAGCATGATTAACAGTGCCAAATCATCATTTGCATCATATTGCATTTCAACTCCTAACTCAAAATTCAAATTAAATTAAAGTGGAAAATAAAGGTTGTTCAAACACAGAAACTAAAATGTTCAATAAATAACAAATATTCCAGAGACTATTCTAAAATTGTAACCAACATTTAATAAATTAATTAAGTAACCCAAACATCCTCTAAGAGTGGCTGAAAATAATATTTAATAGCCTTTTATTTAATCTAAATTAAATATGAAATTATGTTTTGCCCAAACTAGTTTTTGGTGTTAGGATATAATGCACTGTGATTTATGGGCTAGGTCACACTTTTTACAAAATTCATTTAGGGCCCAAACAATTAGCAAAACAGAAAAGAAAAGAAAACTGAAAAAGGAAAATAGAAAAAGGCCTAAAGCTCTACTATGCACTTAGGCCTACTAGTACAGCGCGGCCCAGCCCACCCCGCGCCTCCTCCCACCTCTCGCACTGCTCACGCGCGGCCGCTGTCGAGCACCTAGCGCGCGCGTCGCCCGAGCCGCCCCCCCCCCTCTCTCCCTGCTCGACAATGCGCCCGCGCCCGCAGCGAGGATAAGGGCAAGCCCCGCAGCCCCCATGGCGCCTCCCTCGCCCCACTCTCCCCCTCCCTCGCTCGCTTACCGCCATGGCTGACGCGGCCATCGCCATTGCTCTGTCGCCGCGTAGCCACCGCCTCCGCCACGCCGTCCCGCCTAGTCCAGCGTCACCACCGTGCTCCGCTACGTTGCCTACGCCAATGAGCCGAAGCCGAGGAGCTCTACATTACCGGCCTGCCTCGTCTTCTTCCCCTACAGCCGCCGTCAAACGCCTCCATGATTCGCCGCCGTCGTCCTTCCTCGAGCCGTCCCCGGGCCTTCCCTGCAACGCTAGTGAGCTACCACGTCGATCCCCCCTCTCCCCGCTCTCTCTTCGTAGCCGTAGCGCTCGATCCACGATCACCCGATCCCTCCGCCGCCTGGCCTTGTCGCCGGCGTGGCCACGGCGACCATAGGGTCCCGTGCGCACCACCGTCACCCTCATCGCATCGCGTAGAGGCTGTTTGGCCATTTAGTTGCTCGCTAGCGCGCCTGCATCGCCATTCGTCATCGCTCCCATACGCCACCGTCCGCCGATGAGCTCGCCGTCATTACTACGGTGCACCTCCGGCCCTGCCACCACCGCCATTCGACGCGCCGTCGAGCCCCCGTTCGAGCGAGCCCAGCCACGCCCCCGGAGACGCCCTGTGGACGAAATCCGAACCCAGCCCGATGCGCGCCGCTGCGTTTTGGCTCGCCGGAGCCAACTCCGGCGCGTCGCCGGCCGTCGCTGACCTGGCCTTGGTGGGCCCCGCCCCGTGCCACTGACCCCTGGGCCCCAGTTGACCTGTTGACCAGGTCAACTGCTGACTGGGCGCCCCTGTGTCTATGACATATGGGCCCCACCCCATTAAATGAATTAAAATAAAAACTATAATTAGATAATTAGTTAATTAACTCACTAATTAGTCACTGACTACTGGGGCCCACCCACTAATTAACCCAATTAGTTAAATTTAACCCCTCTGTTAAGGCCACTGTGTATGACATGTGGGCCACACATGTCAGGTTTGACCCTGGTCAGCCCCGGTTGACCTGCTGATGTCACACCTAGGTCATGCTAACGTCATCATTCACTATTCTGGATAATGTTGATTTAAAATAATTAAATCTTTAGAAAATCATATAAAATAATCCGTAAATCCGATGAAAATAATTTATATATGAAAGTCGCTCAGAATTTCGATACGAATCTGAATACGCCCTCCGTATTCCTGCCAGAAGCCCCTAGCTAGATGAACATGGAACTTTTAGACCGATTTCGATAAATGAATACTGCCCAACTTAAATTAAATAAATTCGAATAAATTCCTAAATTAACTAAATCATTTAGTTAGGCAGTAGAACACCCCGGCATATCATTTAGGCATGTCATACATACTGTTTGCATTTTTGCCGTGAATTTATTGTTTCTCTCTCCCTCCTTCTCTCTCGATAGACGCCGAGACCGACGACGTTGTAGCCGGGTACGACTACGCTCCAGACGAGCAGCCCGTTGACGACCCCTCTCTCTTGCCAGAGCAACCAGGCAAGCCCCCCCCCCCCCCCTTGCACCAGATATCACCCATTCCATTCTCCTGCTTGCATTAGATTTTGCTACTGTTAATGTTTGCTCCTATTCTGATGCATAGCCTGCTTTTTTAACTTGTTTATTGTTACCTTACCTGCCTATGTTAACATGCCTAGTATAGGTTGGTAGTGAACCATCAGTGACCCCCACCACCTTTCCCTTGTTGCCCTTGCTTGATCATCGACGACTCGATCAATGTGATTGTCGACCAGAGACCGACACATCACCTCACCCCCCCCCCCTTAGTTGTACGACTCTGCATTGTTACTCTCAAGTGCCGAGGGTGATACCTCGTAACGCACTCCTGATGAATACTCTGCAGTGTAGCTGTTCGGTCGTGGTCATCAAGGGTGATTCCTCTTTCTCCACTTCCGATACGACTCTGTCGTGCAACCCCTTAGTGTGAACCTCGAGGGTGATGCCTCATACGTTCACCCTGATGATTTCGTCGAGTGGAATTCACCGAGGGTGATTCCTCGGGGTTTCCCCCTTGATGTTATGACCACACGGTTACCTTGACCTTTGTTACAGGCGGGTCAACCCTGGTGGGTACCCGCTGGAGATCTATGATGTCGGGTGTGCCGGAAGGGCACTCGAGTGTGATATTGTGGCGGAGCATCAGAGACTCTGATTGTCTCCGCATGATACTAAATGAGCCTATTGGATTTGGGTTTGTGATCTGAGTGGGTCGACGTGCCCTATACGCACTACCACCACGCGGGATAATGGTTTATGGGGCCCTCTACGATGTACGTTTCTCCCGAAAGCTCATCAGACGTCATGATTCACCGTGCGGGCTGATCGCCGGGATTGGGCTGGATACTTCACTGACGAGTTCAGTGTCGCGCCTACACCCCGGCCATCCACGCAATGCGGAGGGTGCCCAGGGCGATGGCCCAAGACCTCTGGGTGCATAGGTTAGTCCGGCGTGCTGACCTCTCTGCTGAGCCTAGGTAGGGCGCTGCTTCGTGTTAATCTCCGGAGGCCGGGCATTACCCAGCAAGTGTGTCCGGCCAGAGTTGATCGAGCGTGTTGGGTAACAGTAGTGCACCCCTGCAGGGATGAATAATCTATCGATAGCCGGTCCTACGGTAAAGGACGCTCAGTTTGTGTATCCCGATCTACTACTTGAACTGGATACTTGTTACATAATTGAAGCTTCGGGATCGCTTTCTCGCAGGGAGTCGAGGAAGGATCCCTAGGATTGCTTCAACATGTTTTCTTAATAAAATGCTATTCTACTCTCTTCTATTGCAGCAAGATGATGGCTCCGTGAAGATGCTAGTCTTCGATAGGACTAGGCCTTCTCTCTATTCTGGCATTTCTGCAGCCCAGTCCACATATACCGCCTTTCTCCATTGATAATGTTGCAAATGTAGTGTAGATCCTTGCTTGCTGAGTACTTCGGATGAGTACTCACGATTGCTTTATTACTTCTTTTTTTCCCCATATCCCACTTTGATGATACATCAGACGACGGAGCCCCGGAGCCAGATGCCACCTCAGGAGCTTACTACCAGGAGGGTCCAGACGGCACTTACTACTGGATCGAGCCAGCCGACCAGGAGTAGGACCGGAGGCTCCCAGGCAGGAGGCCTATGCCTTTCGATCTAGAGTCGTTGTTTGTGCTAGCCTTCTTAAGGCAAAACCTGTCTAACTATGTCTGTACTCAGATAATATTTGTATGACTGACTTATGTATTCGGATCCTCGTGATCCCTGGTCTGTAATATTGTGGATCTCCATTTATTTGTGTTAGAGTTGTGTTGTGATATCTTCCCGTGAGTCCCTGTGCTTGATCGTGCATGTTTGCGTGTATGATTAGTGCACGATTGAGTCGGGGGCGTCACAGTTTCCATATTTCCCCTCCGTTTCCATTTTTCCTTCGGAAAAACGAAAAGTTTCCACTTCATTTTCATCCCTACATGCAATCAAAATATGTGACATGATATGGCCAGCATCATCTCGTGCTTTTGATCTCCATCTCCAAAGCATCATCATGATCTCCATCGTCACCGGCTCGACACCTTGATCTCCATCGTTGCGTCGTGGTCGCCTCGCCAACTATTGCTTCTACAACTATCGTTAACGCATAGTGATAAAGTAAAGCAATTACATGGCGTTTGCATTTCATACAATAAAGAGACAACCATAAGGCTCCTGGCGGTTGCCGATAACTTACAAAACATGATCATCTCATACAATAACGTTTATCACATCATGTCTTAACCATATCACATCACAACATGCCCTGCAAAAACATGTTAGATGTCCTCTACTTTGTTTGTTGCAAGTTTTACGTGGCTGCTACGGGCTTCTAGCAAGAACCATTCTTACCTATGCACAAAACCACAACAGTGTTTCGTCAAGTTTGCTGCTTTAACCTTCTTCAAGGACCGGCCACAGTCAAATTTGATTCAACTAAAGTAGGAGAAACAGACACCCGCCAGCCACCTTTATGCAAAACTAGTTGCATGTCTGTCGGTGGAACCGGTCTCATGTGCGTGGACATGTAAGGTTGGTCTGGGCCGCTACATCCCACAATACCACCGAATCAAAATAATACATTGGTGGTAAGCAGTATGACTATCACCGCCCACAACTCTTTGTGTTCTACTCATGCATATCATCTACGCATAGACGTGGCTCATGATGCCACTGTTGGGAAATGTTGCATGGAAAACAAAAAAAATTCTACGCACATGCAATGATCTATCCATGGAGATGCATAGCAACGAGGGGGAGAGTGTGTCTACGTACCCTCGTAGACCATAAGCGGAAGCGTTTGACAACGCGGTTGATGTAGTCGAACTTCTTCTAGCTCCGACCGATCAAGTACCGAACGCATGGCACCTCCGAGTTCTGCACATGTTCAACTCGGTGACGTCCCTCGCCTTCTTGATCCAGCAAGACGTCGAGGTACTAGATGAGTTCTGTCAGCACGACGGCGTGGTGACGGTGATGGTGAAGTGATCCTCGCAGGGCTTCGCCTAAGCACTACGAAAATATGACCGAGGGTGTAAACGGTGGAGGGGGGGCGCCGCACATGGCTAGGCAATTGTCTAGTGTGTGCTAGGGGCGCCCCCCACATATATATAGGTGAAAGGAAGAGGGGAGGCAGCCAGGGTGCGCCCCAAGTAGGATCCGAATCCTACTTGGAGTTTCCCTAAGTGGCGCCCCCCTTCCATAAAACACCGGAGAGAAAAGGGAAGGGAGAAGAGAGAAGGAAGGGGGGCCAAACCCCCTCTTTTCCTTCTCCCAATCGGCCTCCTGCCATAGGGGGGGTGCGCCACCCCTTGTGGGCTGGTGTGCTCCCCACTCATGGCCCATATGGCCCATATATTCCCCCGGGGTGTCCGGTAACCCCTCTGGTACTCCGATAAATACCCGATACCTTCCGGAACGCTTCCGGTGTCCGAATAACATCGTCCTATATACCAATCTTTACCTCTCGGCCATTTCGAGACTCCTCGTCATGTCTGTGATCTCATCCGGGACTCCGAATTACATTCAGTCACCAAATCACATAACTCATATAATACTATATCGTCAACGAACGTTAAGCGTGCGGACCCTACGGGTTCGAGAACTATGTAGACATGACCGAGACACCTCTAAGGTCGATAACCAATAGCGGAACCTGGATGCTCATATTGGCTCCAACATATTCTATGAAGATCTTTATCGGTCGAACCGTTATGACAACATACGTAATTCCCTTTGTCCATCGGTATGTTACTTGCCCGAGATTCGATCGTCGGTATCTACATACCTAGTTCCATCTCGTTACTGGTAAGTCTCTTTACTCATTCCGTAATACATTACCTCGTGACTAACTCCTTAGTCGTTTGCTTGCAAGCTTATGATGTGTATTACCGAGAGGGCCCAGAGATACCTCTCCGATACTCGGAGTGACAAATCCTAATCTTGATCTATGCCAACTCAACAAACACCTTCAGAGATACCTGTAGAGCATATTTATAATCATCCAGTTATGTTGTGATGTTTGATAGCACACAAGGTATTCAACCGGTATCCAGGAGTTGCATAATCTCATAGTCGAAGGAATATGTATTTGACATGAAGAAAGCAATAGCAACAAAAACTGAATGATCATTATGCTAAGCTAACGGATGGGTCTTGTCCATCACATCATTCTCGTAATGATGTGATCCTGTTATCAAATGACAACTCATGTCCATGGTTAGGAAACCTTAACCATCTTTGATCAACGAGCTAGTCTAGTAGAGGCTTACTAGGGACACGGTATTTGTTTATGTATTCACACATGTATTTAAGTTTCCGATCAATACAATTCTAGCATGAATAATAAACCTTTATCATGAATAAGGAAATATAAAATAACAACTTTATTATTGCCTCTAGGGCATATTTCCTTCAAAAACAACATGGAGTTCGATTGGAATAAAATCTGTGGGAGGGTGGGATTGAGGGGATTGGTGGGAGGGGAACCGCTACGGCATCGTTGTCTGGTTCTTCTTACCATAGATCGGATCTGATCGGGAGAGGTGGGAGGGGAGACGAAAAAACTAACGAAAAAAACAGACGAAAGTGGTGGGACGGAAAAAAACCGTGGAAGCTATTCTATCAACTGAGACATTAGGAGTAGAGATAGTAAGGGTGGTGACTTACCTTGCTGTTGGCTTGGAGGCTGTGATCTCCCTTCATCTCCTTGTTTATTCCTAATTCCTGACCCCTTTTATTTCCTTTGAGCTCCTCCACCCTTTCCTTTTCGTCTTCATCATTTAGCAGCAAAGCAACAGAGTTTGAGATGCATAAGACATTTAGAAAGTAACTTTGAAACTTCTTCTTTTTTTAAAACTCTGGAACTTGATCGTAGGCCAAACAAACAATAGTTGAGGGCATGGGTCAAAATTTAAGCTATAGATTCAGAGAAAATATTATGATGAAGGAACAAAATCCTAATCTTTCATTTAAACTGATAGAAAGACTTGAGAAAATCAGTAACGAAGAGTCTGAAAAGACTTGCTAGAAGTAATCTTGCAGTCCTTAACTTATTTCCTTCGATGCATGCCTCACTTATATGTTGAGAGTTGAGACCAGAACAAACATATATTACACACACTACATGAGTTATGTCCCCATACTCTTGGTCTACCCATGGACTGATTTCATTTAGTGTTAGGGCTTACTGGTGTGAACTGCTCGCGCACACACGCACATACACATTGAGACAGATATAGAGTGGTGTGTGTACATGTATCTGCGAGAGAAAGAGACGGGGATAGTACCAAATCCAAAGCAACATGCAACCAACTTGCCAAAAATACATCGACGGCGGCTCACGGAAGCCCGACCTAGCCCTAGACCGGAACCCGTAATGTCCCCCGCCGCTCGGTCCCCAGCCCGCACTGTCATGGGCGCCTCCTACACCGGCGGCATCCCTTAGGGGTCCCCAAGCTAACGAGCAATCCGGGGTGGCGGAAAGGGCTGGCACCGAGGAGCAGCGACTCGGCATGTCCATCGGTCGGGAGCCTGGCCAGCGCCAGCGGCTCCCTCCATCATTGCCGCCCTCGGTCACATCCAACGCGGTCCTTGACCACGAAGAGGCGGACGAGCCCGGCAGTGGGGTGATGTCCCTCCCATCGCTTTCATGTTCGACTACTCTTCCTTGGATCGCCTACCACCACAGATGCAGAGATCCTCTTGACTCACACGCCGACCATGCCTCAACCAGCGAGCATTGGCGCATCGCCGGCACGCTCCTCTCTTCCATGGTTGGCACAAGGGAGGGACAAGACGGGCAGGAGAGAGCCTCTTTATCTAGATCAGGGAGGGGTTAGGTTTGGAAAGAGTAAATCAGCTGGAGCGATTGAGGAAAGGAGATCGGAATGGAGCAAGGAGCGATTGAAGGAAGGAGATCGGGGACGGAGTGAAAACAACATGGAGTTCGATTGGAATAAAATCTGTGGGAGGGTGGGATTGAGGGGATTGGTGGGAGGGGAATTGCTACGGCATCGTTGTCCAGTTTTTCTTACCACAGATCGGATCTAATCGGGAGAGGTGGGAGGGGAGACGAAAAAAAACCAACGAAAGAACCCAAATGAAAGTGGTGGGACGAAAAAACTGTGGAACATTTCTACCAACTGAGACATTAGGAGTAGAGATATGTGGGAGGGGGCGCCTAGCACAGAACAGACAATATTGTCTTAGCCGTGTGCGGCACCCGCCTCCACCGTTTACACCCCCGGTCATATCTTCGTAGTGCTTAGGCGAAGCCCTGCGGAGATCACTTCACCATCACCGTCACCACACCGTCGTGCTGTCGGAACTCATCCACTACCTCACCGTCTTGCTGGATCAAGAAGGCGCGGACGTCACCGAGCTGAACATGTGCTGAACGCGGAGATGTCGTACGTTCGGTACTCGATCGGTTGGATCGCGAAGAAAGTTCGACTACATCAACCGCATTGTGAAATGCTTCCGCTTACGGTCTATGAGGGTACGTAGACAAACTCTCCCCCCTCGTTGCTATGCACCTCCATGGATAGATCATTGCGTGTGCGTAGAAAATATCTTATTTTCCATGCAACGTTTCCCAACAGTCAGGGGGGGTTCCCGAGGAGCCCACAAGCCAGGGGGCGCCCCCCCCCCCCCTAGGCTTGTGGTCACCTCAGGACTCTTCTGGCCCAACTCCGATGCTCCGTGGGTCTCTTCTGGTCCATAAAAAATCACCGTAAATTTTCAGCTCGTTTGGACTCCGTTTGATATTCCTTTTCTGTAAAACTCAAAAACAAGGAAAAAAACAGAAACTGGCACTGGGCTCTAGGTTAATAGGTTAGTCCCAAAAATAATATAAAATAGCATATTAATGCATATAAAACATCCAAAATAGATAATATAATACTCCCTCCGTTCCTTAATATAAGGTGTATAGATTTTTGAGAAAAAAATTCGAAATATATGGTGTATTGCGTTGCACCACTCGTTTGGATATTTTTTTTAGGGATTTGATTACATTTCCTTATATCAAGCAAGCTCCTCTATTTTCTCATGTCAATTAGTCAGGTGAAACCTCGGGCAATACTTGTGAAATTTTCCCTCCACGTGCGTTCTTTAATTTTCGTGCCAAAAACTATACACCCTATATTTAGGAATGGAGGGAGTAGCATGGAACAATCAAAAATTATAGATACGTTGGAGACGTATCAGGGGGCTCTGTCGTCACCTTACCAACCTGCTCCATCACCTCGGCTAGACCGGGGGCTTCGCCATCGCTTCATTAACCCACTCCGGGGATTTCGGCCTCACACTGCCGGCCTGCTCCGTCGCCTCGGCCAGACTGGGGGTTTCGCCTCGCCACATCGGTCATGCTATGTCACCACTTCAGAATGCCGAACTCCTCGCTCGGCCACCTCGGGACCGGCTTGGGGGCTGGGCCTCGTCCCGCCACAAGCTCGGGCCGCGTCATCAACACCGAGCACACTAACCAGCTAAGTCGCTTTCATGCTCAATTTTTTTTAATGTTTAATTTTTGTTCGGTTTGATCAAGCATTATATTTTTGTTAAACAAAAAACTATTTGTTAAAAACTTTGTTTCTAAAAAAAGGTGTTTGTTAAAAACTTTGTTTGTTAAAACTGTTGTTTGTTAAAAAACACTCTTTTTGCCTAAGTTAACTAGGGCCCCTTAAATTTATACGAGCCATTTTATAATGAATGTTTTTCTTCTTAGTCGTTGCAAAGTCTTTTTCTACCACTCCTTTTTCGACTGGAGTGTACGGTCAAGAGCCAGATGGCCTGCTCTCTCTCTAAAGCCCCTCAAGTTTAGTTCGCTAAACTGGCCTTTGAGAAGCACTCCGTCTTTGGGATAGGGAGGTTGAAGCCGAAGGCTGACCTACTTAAAGTCTAGAGATCGGGTGTGTCATGTTAAAGCACAACGGAAGCACAAATTTATCTTCAAAACTTATTTCGGATTGACACCAAAAAACTTGCTTTAAATTAGCGGTAAAGTTTTTATGTGAGTTTTTTGGTTCTCTGAGCTTATGGCACTTTTAACCTATTTGTGTGTCTCTAGCATAAGTCTCGCAGTACAACGCTGGACATGTTTCAAGCTTTGGCAATATCAACGTGGGGCTGCGACTAGAGCCATGATACGTCTCCATCGTATCTACTTTTCCTAATGCTTTTCCTCATGTTTTGGACTCTAATTTGCATGATTTGAATGAAACTAACCCAGACTGACACTGTTTTCAGCAAAACTACCATGGTGTTGTTTTTGTGCAGAAATAAAAGTTCTCGGATTGGAACAAAACTTTGCGAGAATTTTTTATTCAATAAATAAGAATTTCTGGAGCCAAGAATCACCTGAGGGGGCACCTGGGTGGGCACAACCCACCAGGGCGCGCCCCCTCCAGGCGCGCCCAGGTGGGTTGTCCCCACCTGGTGGACCCACAGGCCTCAGCCCTGATACTATAAAATCACATATTTGGAGAAAAAAATCAGGGAGAAAGAATTATCGCGTTTCACGAGACAGAGCCGCCGCCACCTCCTGTTCTTCATCGGGAGACCAGATCTAGAGTCCGTTTGGGGCTCCGGAGAGGGGGATCTTCGATCTTCGTCATCACCAACCCTTCTCCATCACCAATTCCATGATGCTCCCCACCGGGAGTGAGTAATTCCTTTGTAGGCTCGCTGGTCGGTGAGGAGTTGGATGAGATTCATCATGTAATCGAGTTAGTTTTGTTAGGGCTTGATCCCTAGTATCCATTATGTTCTGAGATTGATGTTGCTATGACTTTGCCATGCTTAATGCTTGTTGATAACCCACAAGTATAGGGGATCGCAACAGTTTTCGAGGGTAGAGTATTCAACCCAAATTTATTGATTCGACACAAGGGGAGCCAAAGAATATTCTCAAGTATTAGCAGCTGAGTTGTCAATTCAACCACACCTGAAAGACTTAATATCTGCAGCTAAATATTTAGTAGCAAAGTAGTATGGAAGTAACGGTAACAGTGGCAAAAGTAACAGTAGCAGTTTTGTAGCAATCGTAACAGTGGCAACGGAAAAGTAATAGAGCAAAGATCAATATGTGAAAAGCTCATAGGCAATGGATCAGTGATGGATAATTATGTCGGATGGCATTCATCATGCAACGGTTATAACATAGGGTGACACAGAACTAGCTCCAATTCATCAATATAATGTAGGCATGTATTCCGAATATAGTCATACGTGCTTATGGAAAAGAACTTGCATGACATCTTTTGTCCTACCCTCCCGTGGCAGCGGGGTCCTATTGGAAACTAAGGGATATTAAGGCCTCCTTTTAATAGAGTACCGGACCAAAGCATTAACACTTAGTGAATACATGAACTCCTCAAACTACGGTCATCACCGGGAGTGGTCCCGACTATTGTCACTCCGGGGTTGCCGGATCATAACACGTAATAAGTGACTATAACTTGCAAGATAGGATCAAGAACACAAATATATTCATGAAAACATAAAGGGTTCAGATCTGAAATCATGGCACTCGGGCCCTAGTGACAAGCATTAAGCATAGCAAAGTCATAGCAACATCAATCTTAGAACATAGTGGATACTAGGGATCAAACCCTAACAAAACTAACTCGATTACATGGTAAATCTCATCCAACCCATCACGGTCCAGCAAGCCTACGATGAGATTACTCACGCACGGCGGTGAGCATCATGAAATTGGTGATGGACGATGGTTGATGATGACGATGGTGGCGGATTCCCCTCTTCGGAGCCCCGAACGGACTCCAGATCTGCCCTCCCGAGGAAGAACGGGGCTTAGCGGCGGCTCCGTATCGTAAAACACGATGAATCCTTCTCTCTGATTTTTTTCTCCCCGAACGTGAATATATGGAGTTGGAGTTGAGGTCGGTGGAGGTCCAGGGGGCCCACAAGGTCGGGTGGCGCGCCCCAGGGGGGTGGGCGCGCCCTCCACCCTTGTGGCCAGGGTGTGGGCCCCCTTCACTTGATTCTTTCGCCAATATTTTTTATTAATTCCAAAACTTATCTCCGTGAAGTTTCAGGTCATTCTGAGAACTTTTTATTCTGCACAAAAATAGCACCATGGCAATTCTGCTGAAAACAGCGTCAGTCCGGGTTAGTTCCATTCAAATCATGCAAATTAGAGTGCAAAACAAGGGCAAAAGAGTTTGGAAAAGTAGATACGAGGGAGACGTATCACTTGTCACTTTGGGCCCGGGTGCCATGATTTCAGATCTGAACCGTTTATGTTATTACCATTATATCTATGTTCTAGATCCGATCTTGCAAGTTATAGTCACCTACTACGTGTTATGATTCGGCAACCCCGGAGTGACAATAGTCGGGACACTTCCCGGTGATGACCGTAGTTTGAGGAGTTCATGTATTCACTATGTGTTAATGCTTTGTTTTGGTTCTCTATTAAAAGGAGGCCTTAATATCCCTTAGTTTCCAATAGGACCCCGCTGCCATGGGAGGGTAGGACAAAAGATGTCACGCAAGTTCTATCCATAAGCACGTTTGACTATTTACGGAATACATGCCTACATTATATTTATGAACTGGATCTAGTGCCGTATCGCCCTAGGTTATGACTTTTATATGATGAATATCATCCAACGAATTCACCGATCCAATGCCTACGAATCTCTCTTATATTGTTTCTGCTAAGTTACTATTGCACTTGCTACAAAATCATTGCTATCACTGTTACCGCTACTATTGTTGTTGCTACTACTATCAAAACTATAATACTACTTTGCTACTGATCACTTTGCTGCAGATAATTAATCTCCAGGTGTGATTGAACTGACTACTCAGCTACTAATACTTGCAAATATTCTTTGGATCCTCTTGTGTCGAATCAATAATTTTGGGTTGAATACTCTACCCTCGAAAACTGTTGCGATCCCCTATACTTGTGTGTTATCACACTGGTACAACGAGGTGCTATACAAACAGTTTTTAACCCCTTTTCACAATGTCATTCTGAACCGTCACCTAGTGAGTGACTGCGATAGGGGGGTCCTTCCCACACGACCCAGAAACCGTCGGGGATATGCCCTTGATACGTCTCCAACGTATCTACTTTTCCTAACGCTTTTCCTCTTGTTTTGGACTCTAATTTGCATGATTTGAATGAAACTAACCCCAGACTGACGCTGTTTTCAGCAGAACTGCCATGGTGTTGTTTTTGTGCAGAAATAAAAGTTCTCAGAATGGAACGAAACTTTGCGAGGATTTTTTATGCAATATATGAGAATTTCTGGAGACAAGAACCACTGGAGGGGGGCACCTGGGTGGGCACAACCCACCAGGGCGCGCCCCCCTCCAGGCGCGCCCAGGTGGGTTGTCCCCACCTGGTGGCCCCGCAGACCCTGAAACCGACGCTATAAAATCACATATTTCCAGAAAAAACCAGGGAGAAAGAATTATCGCGTTCCATGAGACAGAGCCGCCGTCACCTCCTGTTCTTCATCGGGAGGCCAAATCTGGAGTCCGTTTGGGGCTCCGGAGAGGGGGATCTTCGATCTTCGTCATCACCAACCCTTCTCCATCGCCAATTCCATGATGCTCCCCACCGGGAGTGAGTAATTCCTTCATAGGCTCACTGGTCGGTGAGGAGTTGGATGAGATTCATCATGTAATCTAGTTAGTTTTGTTAGGGCTTGATCCCTAGTATCCACTATGTTCTGAGATTGATGTTGCTATGACTTTGCCATGCTTAATGCTTGTCACTTTGGGCTCGGGTGCCATGATTTCAGATCTGAACCGTTTATGTTATCACCATTATATCTATGTTCTAGATCCGATCTTGCAAGTTATAGTCACCTACTATGTGTTATGATCCAGCAACCCCGGAGTGACAATAGTCGGGACACTTCCCGGTGATGACCGTAGTTTGAGGAGTTCATGTATTCACTATGTGTTAATGCTTTGTTCCGGTTCTCTTTTAAAAGGAAGCCTTAATATCCCTTAGTTTCCAATTGGACCCCACTGCCACGGGAGGGTAGGACAAAAGATGGCATGCAAGTTCTTTCCATAAGCACGTATGACTATTTACGGAATACATGCCTACAGTATATTTATGAACTGGAGCTAGTGCCGTATCGCCCTAGGTTATGACTATCACATGATGAATATCATCCAACAAATTACCGATCCAATGCCTACGAATTTATCTTATATTGCTCTTGCTAAGTTACTACTGCTATTGTTACTATTGCACTTGCTACAAAATCACTTCTATCACTGTTACCGTTACTATTGCTGTTGCTACTATTATCAAAACTATCATACTACTTTGCTACTGATCACCTTGCTGCAGATAATTAATCTCCAGGTGTGGTTGAATTGACAACTCAGCTGCTAATACTTACAAATATTCTTTGGCTCCCCTTGTGTCAAATCTATAAATTTGGGTTGAATACTCTACCCTCGAAAACTGTTGCGATCCCCTATACTTGTGGGTTATCAAGACCTTTTTCTGGCGCCGTTGCCGGGGAGCATAGCTATATTTGTTGAGTCACTTGGGATTATTATCAATTTATCACTATGAAGAATCTGAAGGATGCTAGGACCAAGATTTTTTTCCTCTAAGATGAGGGGAGGTAAGGAACTGCCATCTAGCTCTGCTTTAGATTCACCTTCTATTATAAGTAAACTTGCAACACCACCACATGCTATTAATCCTGATATGTCTCAAGTTGTTGATGATGCTACTTTCGCTATGAATGATACTTATGATGATGCTAGTACCTTGCTTGATGATGATGTGCCACTAGGTGAATTTCTTGATGAACAAATTGCTAGAGTAAGACAACATGATGTTGTTGAATCTGATGATGAGCTTGAAACTGAAAATCTTGAAACACCTACTAGAACTAGCCCTCCTAGATATGAATTGCCTAAGGTACCGGAAGGTTATGTTATGAATGAGGAGACAACTAGAGATATTCTTGCTTGTAAGGATATAGATGATCTAGAGAAATTATTATGCAAGTATAAAGAAAAATCCTTGAATGCTAGAATGCAATATGATCCTAAGTTTGCTACTTCACCTATCTTCATTGATGATAAGGATTATGAATTCTCTGTCGACCCAGAGTTAGTTACTCTGGTTGAATCTGATCCTTTCCATGGTTATGAAACTGAAACTGTTGTGGCACATCTTACTAAGTTGAATGACATAGCCACCCTTTTTACTCATGATGAGAAAACTCGCTATTACTATATTCTCAAATTATTTCTGTTCTCATTAAAGGGTGATGCTAAAGCTTGGTACAATACTCTTGCTCCTGGTTGTGTGCGTAGCCCCCAGGATATGATTTATTACTTCTCTAAAAAATATTTCCCTGCTCATAAGAAACAAGCTGCCTTACAGGAAATATTTAACTTTGTGCAAATTGAAGAAGAGAGTCTCCCACAAGCTTGGGGGAGGCTTTGCCGATTGCTTAATGCTTTGCCTGATCATCCTCTTAAGAAAAATGAAATACTTGATATCTTCTATAATGGACTAACCGATGCTTCTAGGGATTTCCTAGATAGTTGTGCTGGTTGTGTTTTCAGGGAACGAACTATTGGGCAAGCTGAAGAATTATTGAATAACATATTAAAGAATTATGATGATTGGACTCTTCATGAACCACCACCTAAACCCACTCCGAAGAAGAGGGGTGTCTTATATCTCAGTCCTGAAGATATGCAAGAGGCAAAGAAATCCATGAAGGAAAAAGGTATTAAAGCTGAGGATGTCAAAAATTTACCCCCTATTGAAGAAATACATGGGCTTAATACACCACCACCACCTAAGGTGGTAGAGGTAAATTCTCTAATGAAATTCAATGATAATGACAATCCTCATAATATGCACCCTAGCCAATGCCTTTATGAGTTTAAAAATTACATTAGAAAGCAAGATCACTTCAATGCAAATGTTATGAAACAATTGAAATACAATTCTGATATGACTGCCCGCTTGAGTGACTTGTTATTTAGAATCTCAAATGATGTTAGAGGTGTGGGAAAGCATGCTTCTATGGTTCAAACTCAGTTAGAACAGGTTGCTAAATCTCAAAGAGAGTTGCTTGATGAAATGAATAATAACATAAGTGACTTTGCTGTTAGAGTAGCAACTAGGGGAGGTAAAATGACTCAGGAACCTCTTTATCCTGAGGGACACCCAAAAAGAATTGAACAAGACTCTCAAAGGGTTAACACTGATGCACGTAACCCTTATAAAAAGAAAAAGAAGAAGAAAAATGATAGGACTTTGCATGCCTCTAGTGAACCTAAAGTAGAAAAACCTCCTGATAATGATAATGAAATTTCTATCTCTGATGCTGAAACTCAACCTGGTAGTGAACACTCACCTTATGATAATGAAAAAGGTAATGATGAGGTTCATGAAGACACTCAAACAAATAATAAAGAACCAGACAATGATGTTGAGATAGAACCTGCAGTTGATCTTGATAACCCACAACCTAAGAATACACGATATGATAAAAGAGACTTTGTTGCTAGAAAACACGGTAAAGAAAGAGAACCGTGGGTTCAAAAACCTATGCCTTTTCCACCTAAGTCAACTAAAAGGAAAGATGGTGAAGAATTTGAACGCTTTGCTGAAATGCTGAGGCCAGTCTTTTTCCGTACTCGCTTGACTGATATCCTTAAAATGCCTCCTTACGCAAAGTACATAAAAGACATCATCACCAATAAGAGAAAAATACCGGAAGCTGAAATCTCCACCATGCTTGCTAATTATACTTTTAAAGATGGAGTACCTAAAAAACTGGGAGATCCGGGAATTCCCACTATACCTTGCTCCATCAAAAGAAATTATGTGAAAACTGCTTTATGTGATTTGGGAACTGGTGTTAGTGTTATGCCTTTCTCTTTATATAAAAGACTTCATTTGAATAAACTCACACCTACTGAAATATCTTTGCAAATGGCTAACAAATCAACTGCCATACCTATTGGTATTTGTGAGGATGTGCCCGTTGTTGTTGCTAATGTTACAATTTTGACTCACTTTGTTATACTTGAGATGCCCGAGGACGACAACATGTCGATTATCCTTGGTAGACCCTTCTTGAATACTGCAGGGGCTTTTATTGATTGCAATAAAAGCAAGGTCACTATTCATATCAATGGTAATGAGCATACGCTGCACTTTTCGAAGAAACAATTCCAAGTGAATGGTATTAATGTTATTGAAAAATCTCCGACAATCACTATTGGAAGTTTTCAACTACCTCTACCTACTGTCAAAAAGAAATATGAAATGCTTATTGTTGGGGACATTCATATCCCCATTGAGGTAACTTAGTGATTTACGAAAGTTCTTCGGTTTCATGCTAATCGAAAGTGGTTGTTAATAAGATTTGATCAACCTTATTAATGGATAATTTTTGAGAGGTATGAAGTTGATGAATTTAGTGAGCACTACCTTCTGTCCCTACTTTTTGTTTTCTGTTTTTATTAGTTAAATAAAATAAAATGCCATGTTTTGTCTGTTTTCTGAATTTCCCGTGCAATAAAAAAATGACCCAAAAATAAAAGTTCTCAGAATGCTCTGAAAATCTAATACGATTTTTTCTGAATATTTAAGAATTTTTTGTGCAAATAATATCAGAGGGAGGTGCACCAGGTGGGCACAACCCACCTAGGCGCGCCGTGGTGGGTTGTGGTCCCCACGTGGGCCCCCTCACTTATCCCTTCATACCACTTCATCACCTACCTCCAGAAAAAAATCACCATTGCTCTCTCTCTCGTGTTCTTGCTCTCAAACCCGCGGATTTCGATCTCTTTGCTCGAAGCTCCATTTCCGAAACTGTTTCGGGGGATTGTTGCTTGGTATGTGACTCCTCAGTTTGTCCAATTAGTTTTTGTTTAGTGGTTTATATTTTGAATAATTAGCTACTCTTGGTGCTGCTGTAGATAAGCTTGCATGTTGAATTCTTAGAGTTCTAAGTAGGTTGAATGCTTGCTAGGGCCTCTATGTATCCCTATGAGTAGCTACTATCAATCTTGTAAAGTTTTGTTGAGAAAACTTTGTGGTCTAAAAATTTCAGAATTTTGTTCATAGGAAAAAGATGAGTATCTTTAGGAAGTTTGCTTCCAAGAAGAACTCCAAGGGAGTGATTGGGGAGTCATCTAATAATGATCTCCACACCCGAAGATTGGCGGAGCTACGGCCGTGCGAATGGCCGCATACCCCGTTCATGGAAGGGGCCGGAATCCTTCAAGAGTTTGCACAATATGTTGCTAATGCCGGCCTCACCGACTTCATCACAGCTGAATGCGAACAGTATCATCTCCTCACAAACACCTTTGTGCAAAGTTTTAATTTCTTTCCTAGGAATAATCCTCCTGAGGTGCAGTTTAATTTATATGCTGAACCCCATCAGATACCGCTTACTGAATTTTGCGAAATATGCTTGCTTCCTTCTGATGGTAGTTTTGTAGAGCCTAGGCCTGTAGAGTTTGAAAGCTTTTATCGTACTCTGACAGTGGGTGATGAGAGAGGGGTGTCAAGTATCACCGCTGCTGGCTTGCATTTTCCTGCTGTTCATTATCTTACTCTTTTCATTGCAAAATGCTTGCTTGCTAGAGAGAAGGTGGGTGCACTCAGTTCCCCAGACCTTGCTATTTTACGTCGTGCACTTGAAGGCGACAACACTTATAGCTTGGGAGCTATTGTGGCACGTTGCCTTCACATTAATAAATCCAAGGGTAAAATACATGGAGGTATTTACGCCACTCATTTGGCGGCTCGCTTTAACGTTGAGATACACTTGCATGATTATCCTTTGCCTAACGTTTACCTAGATCGCGCAGCCATGGAACACCACCAGTTTATTGCTACTGATTACCCTAACATCCCTATTCCGTATAACCTGGTTTTCAGTGTGAGAACTCGTGATATTATTCCATTGCCTGCACCTGCTTTGTTTGATCCTGTTGCCAGTGGCGGATACAGGATTATGCCTGTGAATATCATCGCCTACCGGAACAACCAGGCTGCAGCAGAGGAGGAGCCTCAGTAGTGGTGTCCACAGGTGCCCGCTCCTCAGCAGTTCGACATGGGACCCCATGGTTTCTTTGACTACTGACTGATTACTAGGTTAGGCCAAAAGCCTAAGCTTGGGGGAGTACGTATTCCCACCGACATTACATTCATGTTCACACATTTCATTCCAGTTGTCGGTGTCCACACTTTTTCAATGTATTATCCACGTCAGATTTATTTTCTCGCTTTCTTCTTGTGTGTTTGAAAAACCTTGAGAAAATACAAAAATATTTCCTGCTTCTTTTTTATTTTTCTTTCTAGAGTAGTTAGATGTAGCACTAAAAAGAAAACCCAAAAAGATTTCCTTATTCTTCTTTTGCTTGTTGGGAGCTTTCCCGTGTAAATAGTTTGTCTCATTTTTTCTTTTCCCTCTTATTTGCTTGTTCAAAGAAAACCAAAAACTCCAAAAATATTTTAGTGAGTTTCTCTGAATTTCTTTTCTTTTTATTGAGTTTTACCGAGGAAAAGACCACGATGAAAATGTTGAGTGGCTCTCATATGCATAATTGTTGATCTGACAAAGAGCCCATATTACCTTGTCTTATCCTGTTGAATAAAGTGTTTGCAGATTCCAGCGTAGTCCACGGCATTCTTGCACTATTATTATTTTCACATCGTTCGGTCGTGCAAGTGAATGGCAATCACTACAAGAAATATGTCAACTTGTGACCTTCTGTCAGTGACCCTGGAAGAATTGGTCATAAATCTACGACCATTTGAGACCAATTGGTCAAAAGCTGTTCGGGGGGCTCCAAACCCTAAACTATAACGACCATTTTGATCAGAAAGGTCATAATTTCCTTACACGAAATGGTCATAAAGCAGACAGCACTGGTCCGCTGCCTTATTTCTAGCTGATCATGACCAATATAGATGGTCATAACCTTGTAAATTGTGGTGGATTGCTATGACTAGGCGCCACCTCATCAGTTTTGCCTATGTGTCATGTCCATGTGTCAATTTTTGCCCTAGGTTGTGAAGCAACCTATATTTCTGTCATTCCCAAAATTCCCAAAAAAATTGGGCATTCTTTACTATCCAAATCATTGCCTCATGACAATATTCAACTCCATTTGCCTGGTAAATCTTCCTCGGCAAATTTCCAAAGTTTTTGTTCAGCTCGAACTGTTGTGAAGGAAGTACTAGCTAGGCATATTCTAATGAGCTGAATTTTTGCCACATCTTCTATATTCCTAAATCATAGCTCTCCACAAAATTTGAGCCCCATCTAACAATACATGTGAGCTCAGCATCCAATCTTTGCTTCTGGTGATATTTTCAGTTTGTGAAGCAACTATATTTTATGTTAATTTATAATTGCTGAAAATTTACCACGACATGACCCTACCCATAGAACCCCCCTCCCCCAAATTTTAGCTCATTTATTCTTACCAATTTCCCTCAGCATTTTTCCCAATTTTCTGTTCAGTGGAGAGCACTTTGAAGGAAGTACCATTTTTATTTATCCAAATGGTATGAAAATTTTAAAGTGCCTTCATATGCCCAAATTATCATCCTCCTCCAAATTTTAGATCAATCCATTCATTCATTTGAGTCTAGCTTCAACATTCATATTTCTGTCCAGTGTGGTACATTGCAAAGCAAGTGACACCTAGGCTAATCCATTTGAGCTGCAAATTTTCCAAGATAGTGTCCTTAGTAGATGATCATCCTTGGCCAAAACTCAGGCCCATTGGCCATCTGCATTTTCCCCACCACTAATCAAACACTTGGGTGCTAATTCATGTTTGAGCTCAGTTCAGTCTCCTCGTGAGATTATTCTATTACCTTCTTCTTCCTGACACCTATCGGGGGAGTGCCCAACCCACTAGACATGCCTAGGCCGCCCGGAACGCATGGCAACACCACGGTCATGCGGTGACCATGCGGCGGGCATGCGAGTTTACGTGCTCTGGAGTTGCGGTCCTCGGCCACCATCCAAACCTCAACGTATCACCACCAAACCATGTATTTCTGATTAAATAGATACTTATGTACCTATAAATGATTTTTGGAAAAAATAAAGAGCAAACTATGAGGCAGCTGCAGTTCAAATTTGACCCGCTTCCAACTGAATCAGCGAAAATTTGTCTTTTTCACCAGAGGTGTATAAATACTTTTGACGACCAACCATTTTGTCAATTGTACATTAAATATGGCCTAATATATTATAAAAATGACCTGGTCCCATTTTGCAACAAATATATGGTAGGTCCTTCACAAAAAAACTCATTTTGGGCACTAAAAAAATAGAAAATGAATTTTTCGTCCAAAGAAAATGAAAACTTCCTTAGGCAACATTGTTTGCCATCCCAAGATGCACCCATGTGCACAATATGAGATCATTTGAACAAACTATGCCATGAATGTGGCCATAAGATTGATCATTTGGCTTGAAAGCCATTGATCTCCACACATGATAGCTCGTTTCTGAGAACACTTTTTTAAAAAAAGTTATCATATTACAAGTTTATTATTTTTCCTGGTAACTTGGCCACATATAATGACACAATGCGAAGGTTTTCCAATTTTTTGATTTTTTTTTTATTTTTCATGCCCGTTTCAAAATGCGGTCAAAACGGCGGGCATGACCGTTGCTAGCTAGTGGGTGAATCTTGGAAAACTTTTGATGTTTCTCTGATTAAATAGATACTTATGTACCTAGAAATGATTTTTGGAAAAAATAAAGAGCAAACTATGAGGTAGGTGCAGTTCAAATTTGACCCGCTTCCAGCTGAATCGGCAGAAATTTGTCTTTTTCACGAGAGGTGGATCAAAGCTTTTGACACCCAACCATTTCGTCAATTATGCATTAAAATATGGCCTAGTATTTTATAAAATCGATTTGGTCCAATTTTGCAACAATTATTTGGTAGGTTCTTCACAAAAAAACCTCATTTTGGGAACTCGAAAAATGGAAAATGATTTTTTCATGCAAAGAAAATGAAAACTTCCTTAGGCAACATTATTTGCCATTCCAATATGCACCCTTATGCACAATATGAGATCATTTGAACAAACTATGCCATGAATGTGGCCATAAGATTGATCATTTGGCTTGAAAGCCATTGATCTCCACACATGATAGCTCGTTTCTGAGAACACTTTTTTAAAATAATTATCATATTACAAGTTTATTATTTTTCCTGGTAACTTGGCCACATATAATGACACAATGCGAAGGTTTTCCATATTTTTGATTTTTTTTGAATTTTTAATGCCCGTTTCAAAATGCGGTCAAAACGGCGGGCATGACCGTTCCTAGCTAGTGGTTGAATCTTGGAAAATTTTTGGTGTTTCTCTGATTAAATAGATACTTTTGTACCTAAAAATGATTTTTGGGAAAAATAACGAGCAAACTATGAGGCAGCTGCAGTTCAAATTTGACCCGCTTCCTACTAAATCGGCAGAAATTTGTCTTTTTCACGAGAGGTGGATAAAAGCTTTTGACACCCAAACATTTGGTTAATTGTGCATTAAATATGGCCTAGTATTTTAGAAAATTGATTTGGCCCAATTTTACAACAATTATTTGGTAGGTTCTTCACAAAAAAACCTCATTTTGGGCACTCAAAAAATGGAAAATGGTTTTTTCATCCAAAGAAAATGAAAACTTCCTTAGGCAACATTGTTTGCCATTCCAATATGCACCATTGTGCATAATATGAGATCATTTGAACAAACTATGCCATGAATGTGGCCATAAGATTGATCATTTGGTTTGAAAGCCATTGATCTTCACACATGATAGCTCGTTTCTGAGAACACTTTTTTAAAATAATTATCGTATTACAAGTTTATTATTTTTTCTGGTAACTTGGCCACATATAATGACACAACGCGAAAGTTTTCCATTTTTTTGATTTTTTTTGAATTTTTAATGCCCGTTTCAAAATGCGGTCAAAACGGCGGGCATGACCGTTCCTAGCTAGTGGTTGAATCTTGGAAAACTTTTGGTGTTTCTATGATTAAATAGATACTTTTGTACCTAAAAATGATTTTTGGGAAAAATAAAGAGCAAACTATGAGGCAGGTGCAGTTCAAATTTGACCCGCTTCCTAGTGAATCGGCAGAAATTTGTCTTTTTCACGAGAGGTGGATAAAAACTTTTGACACCCAACCATTTGGTCAATTGTGCATTAAATATGGCCTAGTATTTTAGAAAATTGATTTGGCCCAATTTTGCAACAATTATTTGGTAGGTTCTTCACAAAAAAACCTCATTTTGGGCACTCAAAAAATGGAAAATGGTTTTTTCGTCCAAAGAAAATGAAAACTTCCTTAGGCAACATTGTTTGCCATTCCAATATGCACCCTTGTGCACAATATGGGATCATTTGAACAAACTATGCCATGAATGTGGCCATAAGATTGATCATTTGGCTTGAAAGCCATTGATCTCCACACATGATAGCTCATTTCTGAGAACATTTTTTTAAACTAATTGTCGTATTATAAGTTTATTATTTTTTCCAGGCAACCTGGGTACATATAATGACACAATGCGAAGGTTTTCCAATTTTTTTATTTTTTTTTTATTTTTTATGCCCATTTCAAAATGCGGTCAAAACGGCGGGCATGACCGTTCCTAGCTAGTGATTTAATTTTGGAAAACTTTTGGTGTTTCTCTGATTAAATAGATACTTATGTACCTAGAAATGATTTTTGGAAAAATTAAAGAGCAAACTATGAGGCAGCTGCAGTTCAAATTTGACCCGCTTCCAACTGAATCGGCGGAAATTTGTCTTTTTCACAAGAGGTGGATCAAATCTTTTGACACCCAACCATTTGGTCAATTGTACATTAAATATGGCCTAATATTTTATAAAATTGATTTGGTCCAAATTTGCAACAAATATTTGGTAGGTTCTTCATAAAAAAATCATTTTGGGCACTCGAGAAATGATTATCTTACAAAAAACTCATTTATGAGAACACTTTTTTAATGATATTTGCATTATTCAAAGTTTGTTATTTTTACTGAAAAGTAGGTCACACTTGGTGACACAATGCGAAGGTTTTTGATTTCTATTTACTTTTATATAAATTTTCTAGGCCATCAAATAGCAGACATGATTTAACATCTTATTTTCAATCGATTATTATGACCAATTTAAATGGTCTTAACGTCATCTAAAGAGATACTGCGTTCTGACTGGTCCAAAATCATCTCACACGGATCATGGATTAAGCACCGTTGGATGCACCCGGATCTAACGGCAGCCCACACCTCCCTCGTTGCTCTCACCCCCTCCCGAATCACCCCGTGTCCCTCTCATCCTCATCCACCCACGAAACCCTAGCTCCCTTATCCCCATCGCCGCTGCCGCTCCCGCTCCCTTTTCCCCATCGCCGCCGCCACCTCTGCTCGCAACACCCCAAACCCACAGCCACACAGCCATCCCCATCCAGATCCAACCACCGCTGCAACCCGTATCGAGCTCTTTGACAAATTTGACCCGCGTGGGATCGAACCTCGCCGGATCCCCTCGCCCGATCTAGCCTCCTCCCTCTCCCTCTCTCTCTCTCTCTTCCCCCACTTCCTCTTTCTCTTGATTTCTCTATCTGAATCCCCACTCTCTATTTGCAGATGGCGTGGATCCGGTGCAGCGTGGAGGAGAAGGAGGCCATGGAGTCCTGCGGCCGCGACGAGGAGGAGGTCGGGGACGAGGACGGGTCATCCTCCGGGTTCGGCGGGATGTCGGCCTCGGAGGCGGCGATGGCGTTGGAGGAGCGCGAGATGCCACCCTGCCCGCCCGGCCTCCGCCAGTACGAGACCATGGTCGTGCTCCACCCCGACATGTCCGAGGAGGAGCGCCTCGCCCTCATCCAGCGCCTCGCCCCTACCTACGCCGTGCTCCCTAACGGATTTGATCATCTCTGTTCATCTTTGCTCCTCCGCGCCGTGCGCCGCCGCCGAGACCTCGCGTCGCCGCTCGGCACCGTAAGCTCCGCCCTCTCCCCTCCCCTAGTGTACAGTACCGTCGCCTCTGGGTTTTTTTTCTCATGATGGTGATGATCCTCTGGATTTTGGTGCCCGCTGGGTGTGTGCCGGAGCGGTCCGTGTCCCGTGATCTTTTCCTGCGCGGATGGAAAACTGTTAAGTTGAGCAGAAACCTTCTTTTACACAATGCTTTTACCCGCGTAGGGGGCTATACTAATTTTTAGTGCTAGCCGCGGACACATGTTATGGTTTGGTGGCTGCCTGACAGTCAATACATTTTCCTAAGCTGTTGGCTGGCCAGCCAGTGTTTGACCAGTGTTGGTGCTGTGTTCTAGATAAACCTTGACCACTGTTGTAGTACATGTTAATGCAATGAACTTCGTTTCTGACTACCCAAATTCATTTCAGGCGAAAGTAGGAGCAGGATCCGCGACTCTTTCCATGGTTGGTCTCTATGAGCTCATACGTGCATCATCACTGTTGTGTGCATTTTCAAATGATGGATCCAGTAACGCTACATTTTGTTTTCCTCAGGCCTACGCAGCAGCCAAGTTCGCGGACGCGTGCCTGAGAGGGCTGCGCGGCAACGCCGGGATAGTGGAGTGCTCGTACATAGCCTCTCAGGTGACATCCATTCTCTTTCTTTAGCTCATCATTCCTTGAGGTAACCCCTCGCCGGCCGGCCAACATTTTCTGACCCCGCAAAATCTGTCTCGCTCTGTCCTGAAGGTGACGGAGCTGCCCTGCTTCGTGTCCAAGGTGCGGCTGGGCCGCTCCGGCGTCGAGGAGGTCCTGCCGCTCGGCCCGCTGAACGAGTTTGAGACGTCTGAATACATAACCTAGTAGCATGCCTGCCTTTTTACCCCTCTGAAGAAATAAAGTGTTATTAGTCTGTCTCCTAGTAGAATCATGGCTCTGTATCTACTACTGTCGTAGAGGTGACTGATTTTGTTCTGTACATGATAATAGCACATGCATGTGTGGAGTCATGTTTGTTTCATATCTACTGCCTGCCATCATGTGCCATATCTTCCAAGTAGTTTAGCACACGATCAGTGGTTTTTAGTAATTTTCTCATGCCCATGTGTGAGGTGGTAAACAGAGGACGACACACTAGTAACTGCACAACTCTAAAATGCTATTGATTACTCATTGTTACACCATGCATGCACCTACAGCTACAGGGATTTGTACTGGTTACTGAATGATGTGCGTTTTTCTTCAGTTTGATTGAAAAATTGTCCCCCTCTTTGTGCATGCATACATCTGCCACTAAGCCACCAAACATGTTGTAAGGCTTAATCTGTCAATGGTGTGACTCTGTGTTTACATTGTCTCCTGGTAGAATTATTATGTTTGGCTCTCTACTCTAGTAGTGCTGTTTGTAGAGGCGACCGTGATTTTCTTATACACATGATGATGCAAGTATGGGCTGCTGTTTGTTTCATATGTACTGCCATCATATAAATGCCTACCATGTTCTTCATCTCCCCTCCCTCTGATTTGTCCTGTCTGCGTTTGTTTTGTGTCTCAGATCTGTAGAAGCTGCCGCCGCCGCCGCTGTCGCTGCTGCAGGTGGAACAGGAAGAAGCCCTCATGGCTGTTGCACATCTGAAGTGGTGAGTGCCACCCCATTTTTTTGGTACTGTGAAGTGTTAGTTGGTACTGTGAAGTGTTAGTTGATTGTTGATTAGTCTGTTAATCCAAGTATTCTTACATGATGTGAATATATACTGCAACACCAGAGTTGATCATTAAAACATATGTCGCTCCTATTTTTTGTGTGAAAAATGTACTAGTTATCTGCAATACAAGCTAGACATGAACCAGCTCTTGCTACTAAAGGAACATAGTATAAATTTAGACCTCGTGTGTGATGCTATAAATTCAGACATATACTATTGTTCATTTACCTTTGTGATCTGAGAAGTTGATACCATATTTAAGGTTTTGGAGATGTACTACTGTTTATTTACTTATGTGATCAGCACCCCAATCCCAGGGTCCTCTATTTGGAGCAGCAAATCAAAGCTTGTTTGCTGCAGTTTGTTTTATACACTTCCTTTTGTAACATCAACAAATAAAATCAGTTGTTTCCATCAGATTGGATCATTCTCACTTATTAGTTGAGTTCTAAGTATGTAGTATCTTTAGTTCTCGTGTTATATTATAGTCAGAATTATACCGTGTGACTGATTCATGTGTTATTTAGTTGGCTGAGCAGTATCTTTAGTTTTCTGATGATTACTCAACTCTCAACTCTGAATAAATAAGTAGCTGACCCTATTAGTTCTTTCTTTCTTCAGGGCTGCGACTTGATGGTCACGCTGCTGTTTTGCTCTGCTTGATAATTTCAATCAGATCATCGTCAACACTATCATCATCAGGTCTTGATTCCCTTTATTCTCTCCTGCCTTGTGATGTTAGTCCGTGTGGGCTTACTAGTATTGTTAGATGCTGTCAGTTGAATGGATGGCCGTGGTAGTAGAATAGTATAGTACTTTTTTTCAGGTGAATGTGTTACAGTGACGTTCATTGCATGACATGCACTTGTACCAATATACCATGATGGTACCTGTAGGTTAGTATTGTTGGTGCCTAACATGAGCTTGAATGTTGTAGTGGAAGTGTAGAACAATAGGTTAATGTGTTGCAGTCAAGTTGTTGGAATTTTTGCTATGCCTTGCTTAGTGTTTAATGAACTGAAGCATTTGGGCATGTACGTATAATTGTCTCAATATTTTTTATTGGCAATAATATAACTCCCAATGTATCTCACTAATAGTTTATGTACATCAGGATCTAATGTTGTTGAGGATACTGGTGCTGTGACAGAAGATCAAAGAAGCCTCGAGATGCGCACCACAGTTTTAGTTGATGTTGCTAGTTTGCCACCATTTTTGGTGCTTGTGTATATGCTGTTGGACATGCAAACATGTACGTGATGTTGTGAATATTTGAGTGAATGATTCTGTATTTAATAATTTAATTGAGAATTATTTATTGTTTGTTGTCGAAATGTGTAAAATTGAAATCTGTGAATGAAAAAGACCGAACATGTTCTACTGGACCAAGTAATATTTTGGGTCTAAAAAGGCTATGGCCCAAACAATAGTGAACTGGAATATTGTGCATTTATGAAAAACAAGAACAAAAGGCTGAATGAAACAGAATGCAAAATGGCCTAGGCCCAGAAAATAAAAAGGCCGAATTGTAGGGCTTGGCCCATGAACCCAACCAAAAATTGATGGAAAAAATATATAAAAAGGCTGAATTGTTGGGCTCGGCCCATGTAAAACACCAAATTGGACCGGGCTGAATCTTATCAACGACCTTTTCAATTGGTCACAATTTTGCCATGTCAGATTGCCACGTCGGATCCAACGTGGCCTGGGCAGACAGCCAGCGACCAAAACAAAAGTCATTGGTTCAACGACCTTTTGTTTTGGTCGTTGCCTTCCACGACCTTATCCCGAAGAAGGTCGTTAATTTCAGTTTACGATGGGCAACTTTTGACCATCTGTTTTTGGTCAAAAAAAGGTCATAAATGGAAAATAATGACCATTCAGTGACCAATAGTGATGGTCGCAAGTTGACGTATTTCTTGTAGTGAATAATGACGATATTTGATGAACTGGCCGTGGCAGAGAGAAACGGGTATGAACTCGACTTGTTCTGTTTTTGTAAATATGTTTAAGCTAGTATCCATGATTCATCCCATTATGATTAAACATGTTTGCAATGACAATTAGAGATTATAGTTTCTCATGCCATGCATAAGTAGCTAGGGGTGGATAATGATTTATCTTGGATATCAACATTGTGTTAAAATGATTGTGATGTAGTATGATGATATGGTATCCTCCTCTGAATGTTCGAGTGGCTTGACTTGGCACATGTTCATGCATGTAGTTCAATCGAAACCAACATAGCCTCTATGATATTTATGTTCATGGCGTTCATATCCTACTCATGCTAGTGTCCAATGTTACTTATGCATAATGCATAATGCATGTTCATGACCGTTGTTGCTCTCTAGCTGGCCGCTTCTCAACCTATTTGCTAGCCTTCGCCTGTACTAAGTGGGAATTCTGCTTGTACATCAAAAACATTGAACCCAAGTTATTCCAGATGAGTCCATCATACCTACCTATATGCGGTATTACCCTGCCGTCCTAAGTAAATTTGCATGTGCCATCTCTAAAAACTTCAAATAAATATCCTTTTTGTGTGCCTGGATCGTTCATGGAACGACAAGAGGTAGTCGATATATTCCATGCTAAACGGGTTATTCTCAGGATGAGTGTTTATTCACTCACCATCGCACGAGAAAAGGGCGGTAATAGGGATGCCCAGTCCCAAACTGCAAAAAGAATTGATCTTTCAAATAATCAAACAAAAACTCCTAGGGAGTCATAACCTTTACTTTATCGCTTGGGAACCGCCACTAGTGTGCTTAGCATGGAAGATATTGATAACTGATGGTCGTGAAGTAAACAAGAAGGGTACATGTCTCAAAATATCATTTACCTCTGTTTTAAAAACTTGAGCTCTGGCACCGCTGCAAATCACTGCTTCCCACCGCGAAGGGACTTTCTATTTACTTTTATGTTGTGTCATCACCTTCTAAAATAAGCACCAGAACCTAAGAGCACTGCTGTCATGCTGATACATTGTGTGTAGCTAATGTTGGGTGCATCATGACTGGATCTTTTCTACCATGAATTACAATGTTTAGTCACTGCTTGAACTTTGGAGGTGCTCTGCATTTATGTTTTGCGGTCTCAGAAAGGGCTAGCGAGATACCACTATTGTCATATTATATCATGGTTGTTTTGATAACGTGTTGCTGTTTGAGATATCTTATTATTGCTCGCTAGCTGATTATGTCATTGATATGAGTTAATATATTTTTTAAGAGTTATTGTCGGCATGGTCAGTTATAATATTGGCTGAAAACCTGGGTGTTGTTTAAGCTTATTTATGCCAACAAGAGCAAAATAGTTCATAAAAGTTTTTCTTTTTCACTTTCAGTTTATCAACTGAATTGCTTGAGGACAAGCAAAGGTTTAAGCTTGGGGGAGTTGATACATCTCCAACGTATCTACTTTTCCTAACGCTTTTCCTCTTGTTTTGGACTCTAATTTGCATGATTTGAATGAAACTAACCCCGGACTGATGCTGTTTTCAGCAGAACTACCATGGTGTTGTTTTTGTGCAGAAATAAAAGTTCTCGGAATGGAACGAAACTTTGCGAGGATTTTTTATGCAATATATGAGAGTTTCTGGAGCCAAGAACCACCGGAGGGGGCACCTGGGTGGGAACAACCCACCAGGGCGCCCCCCCCCTTCAGGCATGCCCAGGTGGGTTGTCCCCACCTGGTGGCCCCGCAGACCCTGAAACCGACGCTATAAAATCACATATTTCCAGAAAAAAATCAGGGAGAAAGAATTATCGCGTTCCATGAGACAGAGCCACCGTCACCTCCTATTCTTCATTGGGAGGCCAGATCTGGAGTCCGTTTGGGGCTTCGGAGAGGGGGACCTTCGATCTTCGTCATCACCAACCCTTCTCCATCGCCAATTCCATGATGCTCCCCACTGGGAGTGAGTAATTCCTTCATAGGCTCGCTGGTCAGTGAGGAGTTGGATGAGATTCATCATGTAATCTAGTTAGTTTTGTTAGGGCTTGATCCCTAGTATCCTCTATGTTCTGAGATTGATGTTGCTATGACCTTGCCATGCTTAATGCTTGTCACTTTGGGCCCGGGTGCCATGATTTCAGATCTGAACCGTTTATGTTATCACCATTATATCCATGTTTTAGATCCGATCTTGCAAGTTATAGTCACCTACTACGTATTATGATCCGGCAACCCTGGAGTGACAATAGTCGGGACCACTCCCGGTGATGACCGTAGTTTGAGGAGTTCATGTATTCACCGTGTGTTAATGCTTTGTTCCGGTTCTCTATTAAAAGGAGGCCTTAATATCCCTTAGTTTCCAATTGGACCCCGCTGCCACAGGAGGGTAGGACAAAAGATGTCATGCAAGTTATTTCCATACGCACGTATGACTATTTACGGAATACATGCCTACATTATATTTATGAACTGGAGCTAGTGCCGTATCGCCCTAGGTTATGACTGTCACATGATGAATATCATCCAACAAATTACCGATCCAATGCCTACGAATTTATCTTATATTGTTCTTGCTAAGTTACTACTGCTATTGTTACTATTGCACTTGCTACAAAATCACTGCTATCACTATTACTATTACTATTGCTGCTGCTACTATTATCAAAACTATCATACTACTTTGCTACTAATCACCTTGCTGCAGATAATTAATCTCCAGGTGTGGTTCAATTGACAAATCAGCTGCTAATACTTACAAATATTCTTTGGCTCCCCTTGTGTCGAATCTATAAATTTGGGTTGAATACTCTACCCTCGAAAACTATTGCGATCCCCTATACTTGTGGGTTATCAGCCCTCCTGGCACACATGCTTGGCAAAATGCGGTCGTGTGCGACCGGCGAGCGATCAAATACGGTTATACGTATAGTAGTGCTAAAAAATACAATTATACAGGCGAAATCATTTCCGGTCGTTAGTACATCCCACACAGTCAGCCCCCGCTAAATGTTTCCGTTTGTATATACATCCCACACAGTCGCTCCAAGGAAAATGTTTCCGTTCGTAGGTACATCACACACAATTTTCCCCATTAAATCATTTGTGATAGCGTTGCCATTGCACACAATATTAACAATTTTATCATTTGCGTTATTGAATGCATCACACACGGTGCGTAGAAGAAACTATGTGGCAAAGGTTGTCCATCACACACAGTTTTTATGTGGTAAACGTCTGCGCAAGGTGGCCTAATGCAAACAGTTTTCAAGAGGATGTCATGTGTGATTGTTCATTGATCCAACATGGTTTATTCCTAGAAACTGTGTGCGTTGCCTGAGGTCATCGCCCATGGTGTTTTCTCAATAACCGTTTGCAATAGAAAAACCCAATTAGCAGGCTAATTGCCCTATTATTAATAATCCATTTATTAATCTAATTGACATTCATATTAAGCACATAATATATTTCATTTCCATATTAAGGAAGCAGGATTTCATAATTGAAATACATCAGAGTACAACATGATATAGCTTCAGCACTCAGTTACCCCATTACACAACGGCACCAGCACCAAGTTTCACATGCAACATCTAGAACCTTTCGAAATTAGCATCATAGACGGTACATAGACAGATGCATCTCATCTGGAAAACTACTGAAGCGGAAGGCGAATATTGAGCCTTCATTCATGTTGAAGGTCTTTGCAACTTTAGGCCAGTGCCTGTGGATGATTGACCGTCCATCCTTCTGTAGGGTAACGCAGCAGAAAACGAAAATTTTCCGACCTACGCACCAGCCCAGGACCACTATGGAGACTGCATACAAGGTTTGATCATTTTCGTTACCGACTCGTAGCGCAGCGGAAGTAAAGTCGATGACGATCGGCGGTGCAGATCCCCGCAGCTAGGATTTACAACCTCCCAACCGCGAGGATGTATACCCTCGTCTTCCCTTCGGACAGCCCTCCGGGAGGCGGTCGAACAGTCCCCCGGACGATGTCGCGGACAGCCCTTCGGGAGGACCTTCGAAACTCGAACGGTCACTCGGACAGCCCTTCGGGAGGACTCACAGAACTCGGACCACCACTTGGACAGCCCTTCGGGAGGCACTCTCAAACAGCCCCTCGGGCACTAAGATCGAAACTACGACCTCTCTACAGAGTTGCACACATACGGTGTCAGCTATCCGGCAGGGCTTCGCCGTCCAGAACTAGTTCCTGCCGGAACCCAGACAGCCTTTCGGCTCTACGAAACTCTTTTCGTGGGAGGGAGAGAGAAGCCAGATAACATCTTGGCATGTGTATGAGAGCAAGGGATGAGGAAATGGCTGCCAAGATCACTCCTATATATAGGCAAGCCAAGGGGTAAAATTGTCACACAAAAACCCCAAAGTGCCCTTGGAATATCCCTTTCCAAAAGGGAATATGCCATATGGGAGTGCCATGTGGAGCACCATGGTGCTCCACCTCCTTGGCCGGCCACCCTTGGGGGGGGGGACCCCCCCATGAGGTGCCATGCCCTCCTTCCCCTTCTAGAAGGCCCTTTTGGAATTTCCAAAAAGGTGCTTTCCATAAAAATTCCCAAAAAGCACTTTCACTATTCATGACGACATTTTTCAGCGTCTGTTCGAACTGAAAATATTTATGTGGGCTTAGAACATTTCCAGTACCCACTAAAATAATTTTCAACGCATTCTGGAACAATTCCAGATTAGTGATTTTCATCTGCGAAAAGCATCTGAAGTGGTTCCGGCAGCTCCGGAACATTTCCGGTTTTTCTTCCAGAAAATTCCCAAAAGTTTCCAGAATGATTCTGGCACCCTCCAAGAATTATCGGGCATGTGCCGAAACCAATTTGACTTTATGGTATCCTCTGAAACAACTTTTCAGTTTCACCAGAACTCATCCGGTGACCTCTCTCTGCGGAACTTTTCCGCTGTCCGAAACTTTTTCGGTGTCCGAAACTTTTTCGGTGATTTTCTCTCAGACTCCCTGTCTAGTATTCAGCAGATAGATGACCCTTAAGCGTGTGACCCTATAGGTTCGGTGAAGTATAGACATGACACGGAACCCCTTCCGATCAATGATCAACATCGGAGCCGTGGACACCCATATTGACCCCTATACCCACACGAATGAATATTCGAGTGAACCTCCAGTTGTCGTGTGCTATTCCTGTTGCTTCGCGATATGTTACAAATACCCGAGGTGAGACATGTTGGCATTCCCGTGGATCAACAACTTGTCCACTATGCTAGTTACCTCGTTACCGGTATTGTTCTCTTTTCTCGTTACCGTGTCCGGCATCCCCGTGATCAAATCACAAAGTGTCTGGCCAGACGATGATGGATACCGTAACACCGAGAGGGCCCAGAGATATCTCTCCATCGTCGGAGGAGCAAATCCCAATCTTGAGCTATCAAGTTACTTGACATACTTTCCCATGAACCCGTAAGCCGCCGTAATAGCCATCCATTTACGGATGACGTTTAACAAACCCCAAAGTTCATGAATCAAGCATGAAGAAACTCGATACTCTCATGGTCTGAGGAATCATGCAAACGTAAACTATCTCTGTGTTATTAACCATTAACTCATGACGAATGTATCTCATAGCATAACATCAATCGGGTCGATTCAACACAAATGTTCTTCTAACATTTGTGCCCTCAAAGTTGCTGGCATAGACATGCCTATGATTGGGAAAACATAATCATCATGCAACACTTGAGCTAGTCTTAGAGGCATGACTAGGAATACATTTTACCGTTTATTATTCCACACGTGCATATGGGTTTTCCCCAGAGCCTTTATGGATATACGGGCTCGGGAACCACAGCAGTTATAGCATGGAACATAAACCTAATTATGAACACGGAGATAAATAATAACATTTATTATTGCCTCTAGGGCATATCTCCTACAGACTCCCACTTGCACTAGAGTCAATAATCTAGTTAATGCTAACGCACTTTACACCTGTGGCACACCGGTGTAAATATGCTTCGCTTGTGGTATAGCCTGATGTCCAACGGATCTGACGACTTCAGCTCCGTGTGTATCTTTGCATATCCTCGCGTTTTCACGCTTTCACAAAATTCATATTTTGTGTGGACTTGGCTTTGTATGTATGTGAATCACAGGTCGAACCTGGATTCCTCAGACTGAGTTATGGAGCAACTACCTGCAGTAGTGTCCCATTGACAAAAGCCATCTTGGAACCATACTAAGTTCATGAATGAACTATATGATTCAACATTTTCTTTGTCGCTTTTAAAAGCGGCAACATACTTCGCCTCTGTTATAGAATTCGCCACAGTAACTTGTTTGGAACAATTTCCAACTACCGTGCCACCATATTGTGTATTGCACAAAACCCTTAACTTAAATCGAAAATCGCTTGGAGCATGGATGAAGACTGTATCGATGTAACCTTTTACAACGAACTCTTCATGATCTCTGCTTGCGAGAAAACATGTCATCAGTGCTACTGTAGTACTCAATGACCCTTTTTCACTGTTGTCCTATGATTAGTACTTTTGATCACTTTGGTATCTATACTCGCAACAACTTTGGGAGTATTGGACATATCTGGTTGTTTTTACATACCATGGAATACATGATTAATCCAAACACAAGAGTGTGTGGAATCTCCATCATGTATTTTGCTCATCAGTGTTTTGGGACACCGAGTCTTGCAAAAACTCTTTCCATGTGACTTCGGCAAGAATCACTCCTTGACGTTTTTAATGCTAAAAGGTTTTAGCATCTTGTCAATATGTATCTTTGCTCAGCCCCATTAGGTAAATCTATCTCCATAGATCATCATGCCTAATATAAAGGCTATTTAGCCCAAGCACTTCATCGAAAAACTATTTTCAAATGAAGTCCTAATTCATGTCAAGAAATTTATTTCCAATTAACAATGTGTCAAGCACACAACGTTTTTTAGAAATTTTATTATGCTCCCACTTACTTTCTTGAATCATAAGCATCTTCGTTACCCATTGATGAAGTCAAAACCCTTTTAACCATATCATCAAAACACGAAGATTCCAACTCCATTTTGCTATCTTCTATCCATCGCTGGAACTCTGAAGTTTGCATACTTACTAGCATCCTTTGGACTGACAAAATACCTTGGACTGTAACACATGCAAGTCCTTGGTTTCATTTCCATCAGATGGAAATCCTTTCGTCATCCTTGGTTCATATCTCATGATTGAAATATGTATTAATGCTAGTTCAACCCGAACCGACTTTAAGCATCGCTACGGTGAAGCAACCTCATCGTAGTCAACTCCTTGAACTTGTATATTGCAACAAGTCGAGCTTTATGGATAAAACATTTTTATTCGTATCAGTTATAGTTCCATAAATATTCGTCAGACTCTAAGTCTTCCGAAAGGTGTATCAAGGTTTTAATCTTGAATCACTTATATGGAAACTATCTCGGATTGTATTGGCATTTAGCCAATTCCGGAGTCAGGGCCCATCAACGCTTCCTTGTGTATCGTAGGTATACTGTTGTCTAACAACAATATCTCGTTGCGCACCTGATAGGTTAGCACGAGCCTTGCCTACGTGGTTCAGCTGCAAGTTCGACTGAAGTCCATACATTTTATTGTAGAGACTTCCGTATCAGTCGCAGTAGGAAACTCCGGAATTACTTCCAAGGTCTCTTTCCTTTGACCTGATGACGAAGATACTGTTTACCTCATCGAGTTGCACTATTCTCCCACTCACCTTTTTGAAAGAACCATTTTCTTCAAAAAGCATACCGTTCTTTGTGGCAAACCTATTTGCCTCGGTATAGTGAGGGAGGAATACCCAATTGCTTGGGATAACCTACAAGGTAGCACTTGTCTGATTTGGAATAGGTTTGTAACCTTTTACACAAGCCCCATATTCCAAATGTTTAAGAAAAGATATAACATGGTTGGGCGTACCATACCATGGCGTCATTTCAACAGACCTGATGGAGCTCTTTTCAGTGTAAAAGCCGTAGTCTCTAAAGCATCACTCTTTAAAAGGGATAATGGCAAATTTATATATGTCATCTTTGATCTTACCATGTCATAAATGGTTTGATTACATCTTCACGGACTTTCCACATGCAATGGTGTTCCGGGAGGTGCAAGTTATGAAACTACTTTCATAACTCATCAGACATTCGCTAAACTTGTAACTCAAATATTCCTTTCTGCAATCAAATTGTAGAAACATAATTTTCTTGTTACAATAACTTCTACTTCATTCTTGAAAACCTTTTGAATGAATTCAAAAGATCTAGACTTATGTCTCATCAAGTAAATATACATATATCTACTTGAGTCATTTCTGAAGATAGATAAATCCACTGTTTGCAATAACATTTATCGGACTACATACATCAAAATGTATGAACACCAATAAGTTATTTGCTCGTTCCTTATGGCCTGTGAACGGTATTTCAGTCACTTTACTTTTCGGAGGAAAGTTGCAAGTGTCAGATGATTCAAAATCAAACGACTTTAAAATCCATCGTAATGGAATTTATCCATGCGGGTTTCTCCAATGTGACCAAATGCAGTGCCACACTTGTGTGGTATTCTTTTAGTCTTACGACATTTAGCGTCAGTGTTATGGATGTATCATATTACTATCAATATTCATAACATACATCCCATCTGGATGGAAGCATGGCTCTAAATGTTATTCATAACACTGAACAACAATTGTTCTTTTATGAACAACCCTTTTGCAACAACATTGTGCAAGGGGCTAGAGTGTAAAACTCTAAAATGAATTATGAAAGTAAATCCAGAGTTAATATATTAATATCATTATTCATAACATACATCTCATTCTCAATGAAAGTATGGCCCTTATGTTATTCATAACTTCGAACATAAAAAGTTCTCTTATGAACAACCTTCTTGCAAGACACCTTATGCAATGGGCTAGAGTTTGTGAAACTCCAAACGAATTATAAAAATAAATACAGACGGTAATACACCGATGGAAGGTATAGTAACATTTACTATGTTCCCCGTGTATACCTAAAACTCATTTCTGGCTAGTCTTTCAGGCCATAGTAGTTCTTACATCGAGTTGCAACAGAAAGCAATCGAGCGGGTATCTTTGTGATTAACTCACAATACCCAAGAATCAGTGATTAACAATTTAATCATAATTCCCAAGGACTATATCTTTGACCAGCCTTCTATACATCAAAAACTTGTATGACATTCATACATGAGCTGGATATTCCAGTCTCCTTTCTTTCTGCCTTTATACTTCTAACAGTTTAACTTTCAGTATTTCTCCTACTCTCAGAAAAAGCACCGAACTTAAGAGTGGCGTTAGCCCCGGACTTCCTAGGCGTGAAAGTCTTACTAACACCCTTCGGACACTTCCTTTCTCCTCAAGTTGTTGTTTTATTCACCTTTCATCATATGATAGGCGTTCTTCTGGATCCCTCTCTTATCAGTCTAATGCATAGTAAACTCCTTTACTAATAGTTTGCAAACAAACATTGCTTTGGATATCTCATATCTTGTAGCCTTTGTCTGTCTCTGAAAATGATTTTCAGATTCCATGAATATCACATAACTATCCAAACTTTCGAAGTTCGGGTCTCATGGAAGCAAATGTATTGCACTTGACTGAAACAGAATTCTAGCTTTTGGATCGAAGGACGAGAGTCACATGATCCATAGCATAAGCGAAAGAATACCGAAAGTATGCGATAGGACAAAGTCCTTCTCGGCACTCTTGAGGACAATCCTCACATTACGTTACCAACCGTAAATTTTTAACCAGATATTTAACAGCTATTCAATTTTAATAGGGAAGGTGGAAATGCGAGCCATTATTCTACAACTATTAGCAAACCACACTTAGACAGTGTTCATAATTAATTGCACTGAGAATTAAACAAGTTAATTCAACAGTGCGCTCCCACTCAAATCAATATCTCTCATAATTGATTGTGAGTGATTCAAGATCCGCATATCAATTCAACGCCATTGATGGTAGCATCACTGATGACGAAAATCTCAATCGGTAGGCAAACTTGCCAATCACATCTCTATGTGACTCTTGTTCATCTTTCGATGCGTGTGTTCCGAGCTCATGACTTTCATGCCTGAACGTCAAGACAACCAAGTGATCTCGCTGCGAGGTCTCAACTCACCCGCCTCACACATCCCTAATCGTTCGTACCCATGGTAGCATGTGATACCCCGAAAAGTTAGGTGCTGTGACGGTGCTACACTTGGGAGAACACTAACTACTTGATATTTTTGTGAGAGATCACCCTAATAAAAAGCGACTACCGCGCAATCAAGAAGGGTGCATCATAAGGGATAAACATCTCAGGCAATTCATAATAGCATGATATGGTATAGCCCTTTCTGACGGAGAAGTCTTGTATTTCTTCATCTTCGGCATTCGCGTCGGTGTTCACCTTCGCGAAGATTGCCACCACCTTATCGATGCACCAGATAATATTGCTATCTCTATAGCTAATAAAATAATGCATTACTTAAGGTTGACACGCAGGTCAATAAAGTGACAATCATATGGCTCCAACCATCATGCCGAATCATGACACGCAGGTCATGTTAATCAATTTACATCATATAGTCATCTCATACATAATCAAATTATTATGAGCACTGTTATACCACATCATATGCACATGCAAACCCTCCTGCAAAACCAAGTTAGACGCCTCTAATCGGTTCATGCAAAAACTTGTTTTACGTGGCTTCTAAGGTTTCGAAACAAACCAAAGCTACCAACGTCCATCATCAAGTATGATAATTCAAGTCGCTAGATTAACTTTCCAGGGTGTATGAAATCCGAGATAATAAAATCTCGAGCCCCATACTAAACTTCGTCATACGCATGACCCCCGTGCAGATCATATCTGCATTGCCCTTTTGTCTGCGAAATTTCATCTTTCCTTTTAACTACGGTGGAATTCAATGAACTGTTAGCACTTCGTTGATCAATCAGGATCGCGGATTGCCAGAACCTTGAAACTCCACCATACTGTTATCAAGATCAGAAATATGCAAATTCCAGGGAAGCAACAAGAACATCAGGTAACAGATTTCATCTGCTACCCGCACAAATAATTTTCAGTAATAGAACTCATCTACTACCTAATTATATTGTGCAACACCCATACATCTCTATGTATTCTAGATCGTAACCTGCATCTACGCATAGCACGGCTCATGATGCCACTGTAGGGTAACGCAGCAGAAAACGAAAATTTTCCGACCTACGCACCAGCCCAGGACCACTATGGAGACTGCATACAAGGTTTGATCATTTTCGTTACCGACTCGTAGCGCAGCGGAAGTAAAGTCGATGACGATCGGCGGTGCAGATCCCCGCAGCTAGGATTTACAACCTCCCAACCGCGAGGATGTATACCCTCGTCTTCCCTTCGGACAGCCCTCCGGGAGGCGGTCGAACAGTCCCCCGGACGATGTCGCGGACAGCCCTTCGGGAGGACCTTCGAAACTCGAACGGTCACTCGGACAGCCCTTCGGGAGGACTCACAGAACTCGGACCTCCACTTGGACAGCCCTTCGGGAGGCACTCTCAAACAGCCCCTCAGGCACTAAGATCGAAACTACGACCTCTCTACAGAGTTGCACACATACGGTGTCAGCTATCCGGCAGGGCTTCGCCGTCCAGAACTAGTTCCTGCCGGAACCCAGACAGCCTTTCGGCTCTACGAAACTCTTTTCGTGGGAGGGAGAGAGAAGCCAGATAACATCTTGGCATGTGTATGAGAGCAAGGGATGAGCAAATGGCTGCCAAGATCACTCCTATATATAGGCAAGCCAAGGGGTAAAATTGTCACAAAAAAACCCCAAAGCGCCCTTGGAATATCCCTTTCCAAAAGGGAATATGCCATATGGGAGTGCCATGTGGAGCACCATGGTGCTCCACCTCCTTGGCCGGCCACCCTTGGGGGGGGAACCCCCCCATGAGGTGCCATGCCCTCCTTCCCCTTCTAGAAGGCCCTTTTGGAATTTCCAAAAAGGTGCTTTCCATAAAAATTCCCAAAAAGCACTTTCACTATTCATGACGACATTTTTCAGCGTCCGTTCGAACTGAAAATATTTATGTGGGCTTAGAACAATTCCAGTACCCACTAAAATAATTTTCAACGCGTTCTGGAACAATTCCAGATTAGTGATTTTCATCTGCGAAAAGCATCTGAAGCGGTTCCGGCAGCTCCGAAACATTTCCGGTTTTTCTTCCAGAAAATTCCCAGAAGTTTCCAGAATGATTCTGGCACCCTCCAAGAATTATCAGGCATGTGCCAAAACCATTTTGACTTAATGGTTTCCTCTGAAACAACTTTTCAGTTTCACCGGAACTCATCCGGTGACCTCTCTCTGCGGAACTTTTCCGCTGTCCGAAACTTTTCGGTGTCCGAAACTTTTTCGGTGATTTTCTCTCAGACTCCCTGTCTAGTATTCAGCAGATAGATGACCCTTAAGCGTGTGACCCTATAGGTTCGGTGAAGTATAGACATGACCTGGAACCCCTTCCGATCAATGATCAACATCGGAGCCGTGGACACCCATATTGACCCCTATACCCACACGAATGAATATTCGAGTGAACCTCCAGTTGCCGTGTGCTATTCCTGTTGCTTCGCGATATGTTACAAATACCCGAGGTGAGACATGTTGGCATTCCCGTGGATCAACAACTTGTCCACTATGCTAGTTACCTCGTTACCGGTATTGTTCTCTTTTCTCGTTACCGTTTTCCGGCATCCCCGTGATCAAATCACAAAGTGTCTGGCCAGACGATGATGGATACCGTAACACCGAGAGGGCCCAGAGATATCTCTCCATCGTCGGAGGAGCAAATCCCAATCTTGAGCTATCAAGTTACTTGACATACTTTCCCATGAACCCGTAAGCCGCCGTAATAGCCATCCATTTACGGATGACGTTTAACAAACCCCAAAGTTCATGAATCAAGCATGAAGAAACTCGATACTCTCATGGTCTGAGGAATCATGCAAACGTAAACTATCTCTGTGTTATTAACCATTAACTCATGACGAATGTATCTCATAGCATAACATCAATCGGGTCGATTCAACACAAATGTTCTTCTAACATTTGTGCCCTCAAAGTTGCTGGCATAGACATGCCTATGATTGGGAAAACATAATCATCATGCAACACTTGAGCTAGTCTTAGAGGCATGACTAGGAATACATTTTACCGTTTATTATTCCACACGTGCACATGGGTTTTCCCCAGAGCCTTTATGGATATACGGGCTCGGGAACCACAGCAGTTATAGCATGGAACATAAACCTAATTATGAACACGGAGATAAATAATAACATTTATTATTCACTCTAGGGCATATCTCCTACACCTTCGTCCTCTTCAGGAACACTTCAATATTGATCTGTGGGTGTTGTATGAAAACCTTCCTCGCCTCCTGACCATAGAGGTGGTTTGAGAGGTAATCATCAGTGAACTGCTTTGGAAAGGCCTGAAAACAAGTATGTGCATAAATATCTTCTCTATATTGGAAATGGGGCAAAGGAATAAAAAAAGGCAAGGTATAATAGTTAGTACCATCTTGTAGTGAACTGATGTCTTCTTCATTGTGCAGACAAAGATCCTGTTATTTTTTGTTGCTAATTTCTTTATCCTAACAATCTTTCCGAGTTTCTTGACTTGATTGATATTCATGGACAACTCATTTCCCCATATGCAAAAAGGGTCGAACAGTGGGTCAAAACCTCTGACAGCAGGACCTACATGTGCAAGACCAAATTGTTAAAAACCTAAATATTAGAATGGTTCCAGCAATTGCACAATAATGTTCTATTAGACAACGGACCATGCACGTGCTAACCTCGATTGTAAACCTCAGTGCTTCCCATTGTTTCCCTGCAACACATATAAGGTAGTTAGTCATCAGGTTAAGTGAGGGTTCGCATGCTATCAGTAAAATATGTTGATGAAAAATAAGCACATTGCAAATTCATTAGATTAATTCAAGCCACATGGAAAACCCATTTATCCAAAGCAAGCATGATTAAGAACTAGGAAATATAGCACTTGTATATGTTTCTCATGTATTAAGTGCAGCCAAATTCAATTTATTCCTCACATGCACAACAATACAAAATTCTACCCACGACAATTGGACATCGCATTGCAGAATTGAACCAAGCAGTTAACTAAACACCACAACAAATGAACCAAACATTAACTGAGAACCACATTGCACAATATAACATACTCCTAATAGAAGATCAGATAGTTAACCAAACCAAGCATGCTTAACAACTTGGAAATATAGCAATTGTATTTGTTTCTCATGTATTTGGTACAGCCAAATTCAATTTATTCCTCACATGGTATACAAGAACAGAATACACCCACAACAATTGAACATCGCATTGCAGAATTAAACCAAACAGTTAACTAAACACCACAACAAATGAACCAAACGTTAACTGAGCACCACATTGCACAATATAACATACTCCTAATAGAAGATCAGATAGTTAACCAAACCAAGCAGGCTTAACAACTTGGAAATATAGCAATTGTATTTGTTTCTCATGTATTTAGTACAGGCAAATTCGATTTACTTCTCACATGGTATACAATAACAGAATGCACCCACAACTATTGAACATCGCATTGCAGAATTGAACCAAACAGTTAACTAAACACCACAAGAAATGAACCAAACATGAACTGAGCACCACATTGCACAATGTATAACATACTAGAAGATCAGACAGTTAACCAAACCAAGCATGCTTGACAACTTGGAAATATAGCAATTGTATTTGTTTCTCATGTATTTTGTAAAGATAAATTCGATTTATTTCTCACATGGAAGACAATACAAAATTGTAGCCTGAATAATTGAACATCACATTTGTAGAATTGAACCAAACAGTTAACTGAAGATAACAACTAATTAACCAAACAGTTAATAAAGTGAGCACCACACTGCACGACATATAGAACATATACACTAGAGCAACAGATTGCATGGTAAAATTAGATAGCACAATTCACTAGAATTTGTTAAGGAAAGGCAGGAGCAGCACACGCAACGGGTAAACCGAGCATGCTTAACCGGCGTAGCTAGCAAATGGCAAGGTGCTCCTCCAAGATCTGGGGGGTCGGCACGAATGGCAGTCATCGCGACCTCATCCGCGCGTGCGGCCGCAATTTGCTTCTCCGCTGCCAAATGCTCCTTGAGCTCCTGGATATACTGCGTGCACCATGGCTTAGGGCGGCGCTTATTTGGTGGAGGGGTCGATGATTTGGGTGGAAGGTGTCGCACCGGCGGTTGGGGCATGTGGGATGTGGAAGGAGGAGGATGGGGGTCGGGTGTGGATTACCTGCCTGGATAGGCGAGGCCGAGCAGCATGAAGGAGGGTCACCGGCGAGGAGGCGGCGCTGCAAGCAAGGAGTGAAGGTTTCAACTTGGAAAGGAAGGCGGAAACAGGGGAAATGTGACTTTTGGTAAGGGGGAGGGGGCGGGGAGGTAGATATTTCCGCAGAAGCCGAAAATTTTGAATCGGTTCAGCGAAAACACTGGCGCGCAAAGTGTCATCAGACACGGTCCCTTATTCAGAACTGTGTACGATATGTGAACATCACAAACGATTCAGATATCTTAACCCGTGTGTGATGAGTTTGAACGTCAAAAATTTTGGTTCGAATTTCCCTGGTTACAGTGGTCATCCATGTCATTGCATAATTTTGGTACACAAAGGAGACTACAGCACACCCACACTTCTTAATCGAGCAAGTTCAGCAATTAAACAGAGCCAGCTGACCTAAACATTACTCTAACAAATTAAAGACCGGCGCTCTTAATTAAACAAAACAAAGAGTACTATTACGATTGGTGCTCGTCGATCTCCGCCGGCTCCTCCATGTCCAGCTCGCGCCCGACGGTCTCCTGGGGAAGGGGCTCCATGGCATCCATCGTACCATACTCGGCAAGCATCTCGCCATCCGCGTCCGCCATCTCTTTGGAAAAGGTTGCCATGAGCTGGGCATGGGCGGTCGCGATCTGGGCTTGGACGGGCTCCGTCGTGGCAAGGTATGCGGCGGAGGAACGGACAGCTGCTTGAACGCTCTCGGCGATTGCCAACTCTTCGGCCGTGGGTTGCCGACCATTGTCGGAGAAGCTTCATTCGATTTGTGCGGTGACTGCCACGAGCTGGGCGTGGGCGGCCTCGACATGGTTGTGGGCGGCCTCCATCAGGGCTAAGGCCACCGGTGCGGAACGGACAGCTGTTGTGCCGCTCTCGCCAGTTGCTATCCCCGAGGCAGATGTTACTGCCGCCACCTGAGAGGCAACAGCGGCCGTTTGGGCTGCCTTGGCCGCCCAGTCGCAGAATGCAGCCGCGCTCATGCACCTTGTTAGCACACGCATGGCAGCTGCGGCCGCGCTCTTGCCAGAGTGGGCCGCCGAAGTTGCCCTCACGACGCGGGTCCATGTCCCCATCTTTCACCGGCGACGATTGAACAATGAAATGATATTTGGGGAGCGAGCTAGTGTGCTTGACACGCCGAATGTGGATTGTAGCCGACGCACCTTCTCGTGTAAGCCATAGGCATACTATACACCGATGGTGCTCCAACATATTTTGTACTGCATCTCACACGGTTGGTGATAATAAACTGTGTGGGATCTACTTGATTTTTCATCTTGATTTGAATTACATAATGGGGCCACAGCGGCAATGGACGATGTTTGAATTGCTAGAACTTTTATCTGCAGTGAACATGCAACTATATGTGTGTCATAAAAAATTGGAAATTCAGGGTTCGTTTGGACATTTTATACATTAAATTGGTTTTCTAGCCATCTCAGGTGCACAATTCAAAATTAAACTACATGCACATACTCCGGTGCACCAACATGGGTTGTAAAATCATATATGTGTCCATGGGTTTATGCCTATGTCCCATGCAATAAATGGGGATGAATTTCGAACACCACGGCATCGTGGCTCTCCGGCAAACGTTGAGGTACTTGCTTTTGTAATTCTAGTAAATCCAAAACCCGTCTGAAGTTCATGAACCTTGGCATGCTATCATGGAATGGCATCAACATGCTGGGGTAAAAAATATTGTCCCATTTAGGGCAAGTTATGGTATAAGCTTCTCACAAACCAGAGCTTCTCACAAGAAGCTTCATGGCTCTGTTAGGGAAACGTGTCACCTTTGTGGACAAAACGATATTCGTCGCCTCTTCTTCCTTTCAATTTTTTTCCTGGTGTCAACATAGAACAACAGGAGTGTCATGTTAAATTTTGGATTTTTTTAGGGATCGTTTGGACATTTTTATACGTTAACTGAGTTTTCTAGGCATTTATGTGCATAATTCAAAATTGAACTACATGCACATGCTCCAGTCCATAAAAACGGGTTGCAAAATCAAATGTTTGTCCTTGGTTGCAAGCTTAGGTCACATGCAAGAAATGAGAATGAATGTCAAACACCTTGACACTATCGCTCGGCCGCTAACATTGAGATACATGATTTTAAAATTCTAGTAAATCGAAAACTCGTCTGAAATTCATGAAACTTGACATGATATCATAGAACGGCATCGACATGCCGTGGTAAAAATATAGTCCCATTTGGGGCAGGTTTGGGTATAAGCTTCTCGTAAACCAGAGCTTCTCTCATAGCAAGCCTGATGGTTTCGGTAGGGAACGTGCCACCTTGGGGGACGAAACAATATCTGTTGCCTCTTCTTACTTTCAAAAAAAATTCTCGTGTCAACATAGAACAACACGAGTGTTGTGTCAATTTTTGGAATTTTTCGGGGTTCGCTTGGACATTTTTATACATTAACTGAGTTTTCTATGCATTCATGTGCATAATTCAAATTTGAACTACATGCACATGCTCCAGTGCATATAAATGGGTTCAAAATTGGAATGTGTGTCCTTGGTTATATGCTTAAGTCCCATGCAAGAAATGAGAATGAATGTCAAACACCTTTCCACCATCGCTCGGCCGCTAACATTGAGATACATGGTTTTTAAATTCTAGTAAATCGAAAACGCATCTGAAATTTATGAAACTTGACATGCTAGCATGGAACGGCATCAACATGCAGTGGTAAAAATATTGTCCCATTTGGGGCAGGTTGGGGTATATAAGCTTCTCACAAACCAGAGCTTCTCACAACAAGCCTCATGGTTACGGTAGGGAATGTTTCACCTTTTTGGACGAAACAATATCCATTGCCTCTTCTTGATTTCAATTTTTTTCTAGTGTCAATATAGAGCAACATGAGTGTTGTGTTAATTTTAGGAATTTTTTGGGGCTCGTTTGGACATTTTTATACATTAACTGAGTTTTCTATGCATTTATGTGCATAATTCAAATTTGAACTACAGGCACATGCTCCAGTGCATGTAAATTGTTTGAAAAATCATATCTGTGTCCTTGGCTGCATGCTTAGGTCCCATGCAAGAAATGGGAATGAATGTCAAACACCTTGCCACCATCGCTCGGCCGCAAACATTGAGATATATGGTTTTAAATTCTAGTAAATCCAAAACTCGTCTGAAGTTCATGAAACTTGACATGCTATCATGGAGCGGCATCAACATGCTGTGGTAAAAAAATTGTCCCATTTGGGGCAGGTTTGGGTATAAGGTTCTCGCAAACCAGAGCTTCTCACAACAAGCCTGATGGTTTCAGGAGGGAACGTACCATCCTTGGGGACGAAACGATATCCGTTGCCTCTTCTTGCTTTCAAAAATTTTCTAGTGTCAACATAGAATGACAGGAGTGTTGTGTCAATTTTTGGGATTTTTTGGAGTTCGCTTGGACATTTTTATACATTAAATGGGTTTTCTAGGCATTTTATGTGCATAATTCAAATTTGAACTACATGCACATGCTCCAGTGCAGAAAAATGGGTTGACATATGAAATGTGTGTCTTTGGGTGCATGCTTAGGTCCCATGCAAGAAATGGGAATGAATTTCAAACACCAGGGCACTGTTGATTGCTGGCAAAACGTTGAGATACTTTGTTTTTAAATTCTAGTAAATCCAAAACTCATCTGAAATTCATGAAACTTGGCATGCTATCATGGAATGGCACTCGACATGCTGTGGTATTTTTCGTGTCCATTTTGAGAGAAGGCGCACTCGAATAACAGCCAACAAAGGTATTTTGAAAAAATAGCTGCCACTTTAATATCTCAAACATTTGTATAATTCAAATCGTGTGCGTTCTGTTAACCATTCACGTGACGCCACGTGTCTTGGTTTTAATGGCTATAGGAGGTGTCGTGCGGACAGTTGCTTGACTAAACGGGAGGCGTGCGAGCGCAGTCCGGTGCACAAGCTGACCGAGAGGCGTGCAAGCTGTCCTCCAATGTGCAGGCTCACCGGGAAGCATGTGAGTTATGCGCTGCGCAGGCTCACTAGGAAGCGAGCCCTTTGACTTCCATGGCCGCCCGCCTTGCTCGCATCCTCTCCATTAATGGCGCCCGAGCCACTGTTTAATACGGGCGGCCTTACTGTCCGCCTCCCATTCCCCTCCCTCCCGCAGACCTCCACCAACGCCATGGCGCAGAAGGATCATCTGCCATTAGTCTTCAAGTTTGGTGAAGTCGACTCCGAGCCGGAGGAGATAGAAAATAAGGAGGAATGGGGCCTCATGGACATGGCCCTGAACTAGCTGGCCATGGCGGTTGCTGCCCCCGCTCCCATCCCAGCTCCCATCCCTGCGCCCGCGCCAGCGACCACCCCCGTAGCATTGATGGGCTGGTCGCCGAGCACTATTGCAGAGCTGGAAGCCACGGGTGTCAGCGAGGTCTCCGTGGACCCGCGCGAGCTCGTGTACATGCCAGCGCCCGTGCACGTGCCCGTGTGCGCCCCTCCACCCATCGCGGCGCCGGTCCCCGTGCGTTTGGCTGCACCCGCCGTGCCCATGCCCGTGCACGCGCCCCCCTCGGCGGCATGGGACGCCGCCGTCGACCGCTACCTCTCAGCGCCGCTAGTTGCCGTCCTCCCGCGCCCCGCCTGTCGATCGCGCGACGACATGATGTTTGATTTCCAAGTGAAGAACATTCTGTGCTGCCTTGAAGACTTCAACAAAGGCGTCTCGGAGGATGACAACGACAACGACGGCGCGGCACCCCGCCTCCGCCGCCGCCGGAAATTGTTTTTTTGGAGTTTAATAATGTATCTAGATCATATGAATATAAATTTGCAGTGTGACTGAATGAAAGATATGGTTTGAATGAACTTGCATTTTTCTCTCTTAATGTACAGACTTATCAAATGATTTTCTTTTGAAAAAAAGTCAATGGTTTTTAAATATAAAACACTCATCGCAAACATTTTAGTTAGAACACCTGTATGCAAACCGACAGCTTCCCAGGAAGCCAAGGGAAAATATGCCGAGCAGGATTTGTGCAGCTCTTGATCGCAAACGTTTTAGATAGAACACCCGTATGCAAAGTGAGAGCTATGGTCTTCCCCCTTAAGTCAAGGGAAAATTCGCAGCGCAGGATTTGTGCATCTCTTCAACACAAATGGTTCAAATTGAATACGGTATGCAAAGCCAGACTTCGGCGCTAAGCCAAGAGAAAATGTGCCGAGCAGGATTTGTACATCCCTTCAATGCAAACGGTTGTTTAGGATGACCCGTGTGCAACCACGTACAAATAATTTGGTAAGATTTGCATCTGTCATATTGGGTATGTTGCCATTTGTCAAACTAGAAAGATTGACATTTGTTGATCTAGTAACATTGCCATTTGTCAACCTTGTAACACCGTGATTTGTCAAAATATGCAGCTAAAAATCTCTAGCACTATCTATTTTTTGCAACTAAAATTCAGTAATTAAGCATATATTTCATTCATAGATTAAGCAGTCGTTCTTTATACAAACAGTTCAACTCGACAGCTGAACCGACCAAACTTTTCCCCAATTGTTGCCAACCACGTACTGAAATAGCTAGTTCAACTATATATACTTGCTAATTTTAAGTACGTTGTACTGTTCCACCACATCTATAGTCAGATGAACTGAACAAAATAGCCACTAAATACTACTACGGAGGGGCTTTGTACTACTTCCGGCAGCCTCTCCTCTGCCGAGCGCACTCAGTAAGAGGCAGAGGAGGAGGAGCCTACCGACGAGCTGGACAACTGCAATACGGTGCCTGCCGCTGCTACACCTTCAGCGCGCTCACCTCGAACACCCTCTGCCGCTCCAGACGACCCCTCTCGAAGCGGTGGTTCTCCTCGTAGATCTCCTGATTCCTCGCCTCTGAGGCGGCGTGTGCTGCAGCCACGGCGGTGGTAAGGCTCTTTGCATGCTCGACGAGGCGCTCCTCCTCCTCCCGCGGGAACTCGGTGTAGCGCGCAAGGTCGCTGACACACGTGCGGGCCTCCGCCTCCCGCCTTCGGGCGACGGTGGCGGAGAAGGTGATGACCCCGACGGTCGACGGTGGGCTTGCGGCCACGGCGGCCGACGATGGGGTGGCGGCCATGACCACCACCTCCCGCCTTCGGGCCGCGGTGGCGGAGCGGGTGATGGCCACGATGGCCAGCAGTGGGGTGGCGGCCACGACGGCCACCTCCCGCCTTCAGGCCGCGGCGGTGGAGCGGGCGATGGCCCTGGCTTTCGATGATGGTGTGGCGGCAACGGTGACCGGCAACAGCTGCCAACGGGCAGCGGCGACGGAGCGTGTGGTGGGTGTTCCACGCACACCCAACAGAGACGCCACGCGCACTACACTATGCCGGGGACTGTGCCGCCGCCGCGGTGTAGCCTACCAGCTGGAGCTATCCTCTGATGACGGCGGAGTGGCTGAGCGACAACGACGGACCGGTGCCATTGGCGACTATGGGAGAAGCAGACGAGATAAGCTACGGGGAGGGAGGGGAAAATGCGACGCAGGACTCACCGGCCATGAGGGTTTATATAGCAGGCCGGTAAGCATTGGGATTTTGGGGGATTTCACCGAGTTGAGTGGGAAGCTTGCGCAGGAACATGCGAGGTTGCGCGGGAACAAGCTCATCGACGATTCATTGGCACCACTTCGAGCCACCATTTGGCCAAAAGAACGCCCCCGCGCGCTGCGCAAGCTTGCGCTGTAAGCCGTCTGCGGCAGCGGGGTGACAAGACGCGCGAGAGGAGGACGAAAGGCCACGTACACATACGATTAATAAAAAAACATTTGCAATTTAATTACCTACTATACCCCCGTCCTGGTTTATAAGTAGGATTTAACTAATAGAATACGAATGCATGTCACCAAAGATTATATAGTTGAATTCGTATTTGAACATAGTTTCCAATTATATAATTTTTATAACATGCATTAACATTTTGTTGGTTAAATTTAAGGGCAAAGTATGGCACAGAATATAAAGCAGACTATAGACCAAGACGGAGGTAGTAGCACATGGCCGCTCTCTACGCAGCGACGCAACTGTCGGCCGGCTTGTAGGCGACCATTTCCTGCGTGTTCAACTGCTCTATGCATGTGGTTGCTTGCGGTTGAGGTGGCCGCGGCGCGCTCTGCTCGCGTCCCGCCGCGCGCGCTCTGCTCTCGTGTCCCTCCGGGTGCTCTGCCCTCGTCCCTCCACGCGCATTGCTAGTGTTTGGGGCTGGCGCACGATCACGCATGTTCGTGTGCATGCAGTTGCGCTGGGCGCGGCGCGACGATGCAGTTACCCGCTGCAAAAACTGCCATGTGGACGCGCCGAGAATCCAGGCCGCCCGGCCCCCATTTATTCCTGCGGCCATTTACCTTCATCTCTCGCGTCACACAACACAATAAGCACACCCACGACAACACATACAGAGAGGACATCCAGCGGTTCAAATGGCGCTCCCCGTGGCTCCAATGGCGCTCCCAGCGGCCAATGACGACAACGGCGGGCAGTTCACCACGCATCACGTAGTGGACACCCACATGAGGGGGAGGGCTCTCTCGGTGGTGTACACGAACGATCCGGTCTCGGTGGAGAGCTCCATCCAAACTATGGAGCAGTTCCTTGCCGAGGACAAGTACCAAGTGGTCGGCTTCGACCTTGAGTACACCATCAGTCGTGCCGGGCACGATCAGAAGGTTGCCGTCGCCTAGTTGTGTGTGCGACATGACGTCCTCGTCTACCACTACCACTTGGCCACAAGGCCTTGCGAGCGTTTCTCCAGGTTTATCAACAGCTCCGACTACAGTTTCGCTACGGTGGACACCACCAACGATCTAACAGCGCTTAAGGTTCCGGGCTTGAAATGTCGGAATCTTGTCAACATCCAGGACCACTACAAGGTCTGGGGCAGTGACAACAACAAACTGAACTCCCTGGTTGACCTCGCCTCGGCCATCATTGACCCCTACTACATGAAGATGAAGGGTGAGAGCAAGAAGGACAAGAACGCCTGGCACAGTGTTTGGCATGAGAGACTGGATGAACAACATGTCAAGTACGCGGCCAAGGACACGTACTCAAGCTACGAGATGTACATGCAGATCATTGACATGAGGAAGTGTCTTCTTCCTGCCCCAGACGAGGGATCGAGCCACAGAGCAGTGGCGGGAGCGTCACAAGAAATAGATGACTAGACGATCATTCCTCCTACTTTAGAATGCATGCAATTGTTTATTGAGGTGTGTGCGAATGATCTATATAGTCACTTATGTAATTGGATGTTTATTTCAGTTATATATATATATATATACATGTTATTCTTCTGTAGACAGAGCAAATCACACGGCTTATTAGCAGCAATCGTCTGTGTTATTATTGGTCTTCGCACACATTTCTGATTACGGACCTGTTTGCCGCGTATCACACACATCTTGTTCAGTTGAACCGTTTCCACTGTGTTGCCTAATCACACACAGTTCATCCTAGTGAACTGTATGCCATATATCGCACACACCCTCATCTGGCTGCCCGTTTCTGTTGTTCTGCATCATCGCAAACAGTTCTTCTGGATTAACCGTTTGCCACTCATCGCACACGCAAATCTAATATGAACCATGTTTGATGTCGCCACCATCGCAAATGTTTTGCATCTTTTTTTATGGTTTTATTACATCACCGTTTGTGATTGATGCATCGCACACAGTTTTGTCGAAGGGTTCGACTGTCGCGTTTGGACCATCCTGCAGTAGTGTCAAGACCTTTTTCTGGTGCCGTTGTCGGGGAGCTTAGCTATATTTGTGGAGTCACTTGGGATTATTATCAAATTATCACTATGAAGAATTTGAAGGACACTAAGACTAAGATTTTTCCCTCCAAGACGAGGGGAGGTAAGGACTTGCCATCTAGCTCTGCACTTGATTCACCTTCTGTTATAAGTAAACTTGCAACAACACCACATGCTATTAATCCTGATATGTCGCAAGTTATTCATGATGCCACTTCTGCTATGAATGATATTTATGATGATGCTAGTACCTTGCTTGATGATAATGTGCCACTAGGTGAATTTCTTGATGAACAACTTGCTAGAACTAAAGCTTTTGAGAATGCTGAAACTGATGAAGAGTTTGAAACTGAAAATCTTGAAACACCTATTACAACTAGTTCTCCTAGATATGAATTGCCAAAGGTACCGGAAGGTTATGTTATGGATGAGGAGACAACTAGAGACATTCTTGCTTGTAAGGATAGAGATGATCTAGAAAGATTATTATGCAAACTGAAAGAAAAATCTTTGAATGCTAGAATGAAATGTGATCCTAAGTTTGCTACTTCACCTATCTTTGTTGACGATAAGGATTATGAATTCTCTGTCGACCCAGAGTTAATTATTTTGGTTGAATCTGATCCCTTCCATGGTTATGAAACTGAAACTGTTGTGGCACATCTTACTAAGTTGAATGACATAGCCACTCTTTTTGCTCATGATGAGAAAATTCGCTACTATTATATTCTCAAATTATTTCCGTTCCCATTAAAGGGTGATGCTAAGACTTGGTATAATACTCTTGCTCCTGGCTGTGTGCGTAGTCCCCAGGATATGATTTATTACTTCTCTGAAAAATATTTTCCTGCTCATAAGAAACAAGCTGCCTTACAGGAAATATCTAAATTTGTGCAAATTGAAGAAGAGAGTCTCCCACAAGCTTGGGGGAGGCTTCTCCAATTGCTTAATGCTTTGCCTGATCATCCTCTTATGAAAAATGAAATACTTGATATCTTCTATAATGGACTAACCGATGCTTCTAGGGATTTCCTAGATAGTTGTGCTGGTTGTGTTTTCAGGGAACGAACTGTTGAACAAGCTGAAGAATTATTGAATAACATATTGAAAAATTATGATGATTGGATCCTTCCTGAACAACCGCTTAAACTGAAGGAAATATGCCCTAGAGGCAATAATAAAGTTGTTATTTGTATTTCCTTATATCATGATAAATGTTTATTATTCATGCTAGAATTGTATTAACCGGAAACTTGATACATGTGTGGATACATAGACAAAACACAGTGTCCCTAGTAAGCCTCTACTAGACTAGCTCGTTGATTAAAGATGGTTAAGTTTCCTAACCATAGACATGAGTTGTCATTTGGTGAACAGGGTCACATCATTAGGAGAATTATGTGATGGACAAGACCCATCCGTTAGCTTAGCATAATGATCGTTAAGTTTTATTGCTATTGCTTTCTTCATGTCATATACATATTCCTTTGACTATGAGATTATGCAACTCCCGAATACCGGAGGAATACCTTGTGTGCTATCAAACGTCACAACATAACTGGGTGATTATAAAGATGCTCTACAGGTATCTCCGAAGGTGTTTGTTGGTTTGGCATAGATCGAGATTAGGATTTGTCACTCCGAGTATCGGAGAGGTATCTCTGGGCCCTCTCGGTAATGCACATCATAATAAGCCTTGCAAGCAATGTGACTAATGAGTTAGTTGCGGGATGATGCATTACGGAACGAGTAAAGAGACTTGCCAATAACGAGATTGAACTAGGTATGAAGATACCGACGATCGATTCTCGGGCAAGTAACATACCGATGACAAAGGGAATAACGTATGTTGTCATTACGGTACGACCGATAAAGATCTTCGTAGAATATGTGGGAACCAATATGAGCATCCAGGTTCTGCTGTTGGTTATTGACCGGAGAGGTGTCTCGGTTATGTCTACATAGTTCTCGAACCCGTAGGGTCCGCACGCTAAACGTTCGTTGACGGTTTTGTATTATATGAGTTATGTGATTTGGTGACCAAATGTTGTTCGGAGTCCCGGATGAGATCACGGACATGACGAGGAGTCTCGAAATGGTTGAGAGGTAAAGATTCATATATAGGACGATGATATTCGGACACCGGAAGTGTTCTAGGGGTACCGGGTACATATAAGGGCACCGGAAGGGGTTCCGGGCACCCCCCCCCCCCCGGCAAACTACATGGGCCTAATGGGCCACGAAGGAGACAGACCAGCCCCTAGGGGGCTGGTGCACCCCATGTAGGCCCAATAGGGGGGGGAAGGAGAGAAGGAAAGGGGAGGATTTGGCCTCCCCCTTTCCCTCTCTCCCCTCTCCTCCTTTCTTTCCCCTCCGGATGAATATGGAAGGGGGGAGGCCGACTTGGAGGAGGCGCCCAAGTAGGATTACTCCTACTTGGGGTGCCCCTTACTGCTCCCCTCCCTCTCCCACCTATATATATATATATATGTGGGGGGGCACCGCTAGAACACACAACATTGATTCCTAGCCGTGTGTGGCACCCCCCTCCATAGTTTACGCCTGCAGTCATATTGTCGTAGTGCTTAGGCGAAGCCCTGTGCGGATCACTTCACCATCACCGTCACCACACCATCGTGCAAATGAGACTCTCCCTCGACACTTTGCTGGATCAAGAGTTTGAGGGACGTCATCGAGCTGAACGTGTGCAGAACTCGGAGGTGCCGTACGTTCGGTGCTTGATCGGTCGGAACGAGAAGAAGTTTGACTACATCAACCGTGTTGTCAAATGCTTATGCTTTCGGTCTACAAGGGTACATGGACACACTCTTCCCCCCTCATTGCTATGCATCTCCTAGATAGATCTTGCGTGAGCGTAGGAAATTTTTTGAAATTGTATGCTATGTTTCCCAACAGTGGCATCCGAGCCAGGTCTATGCGTAGATGATATGCACGAGTAGAACACAAAGAGTTGTGGGCAGTGATCATCATATTGCTTACCACCAATGTCTTATTTTGATTCGGCGGTATTGTTGGATGAAGCAGCCCGGACCAACCTTACATGACCACGTTCATGAGACCGGTTCCACTGACAGACATGCAACTAGTTTTGCATAAAGGTGGCTGGCGGGTGTCTGTTTCTCCAACTTTAGTTGAATCAAATTTGACTGCGGCCGGTCCTTGTTGAAGGTTAAAACAGCAAACTTGATAAATCACCGTTGTGGTTTTGATGCGTAGGTAAGAACGATTCTTGCTAGAAGCCCGTAGCAGCCACGTAAAACTTGCAACAACAAAGTAGAGGACGTCTAACTTGTTTTTGCAGGGCATGTTGTGATGTGATATGGTCAAGACATGATGTGATATACGTTATTATATGAGATGATCATGTTTTGTAAAAGTTATCGGCAACTGGCAGGAGCCTTATGGTTGTCGCTTTATTGTATGAAATGCAAACGCCATGTAATTACTTTACTTTATCACTATGCGCTAGCGATAGTTGTAGAAGCAATAGTTGGCGAGACGACCATGATGCTACGATGGAGATCAAGGTGTCAAGCCGGTGATGATGGAAATCATGACAGTGCTTTGGAGATGGAGATCAAAGGCACAAGATGATGATGGCCATATCATGTCACATATTTTGATTGCATGTGATATTTATCTTTTATGCATCTTATGTTTCTTAGTACGGCGGTAGCATTATGAGATGATCCCTTACTAAAATTTCAAGGTATAAGTGTTCTCCCTGAGTATGCACCGTTGCGACAGTTCGTCGTGCCGAGACACCACGTGATGATCGGGTGTGATAAGCTCTACGTTCACATACAACGGGTGCAAGACATTTTTGCACATGCAGAATACTCGGGTTAAACTTGACGAGCCTAGCATGTACAGACATGGCCTCGGAACACTGGAGACCGAAAGGTCGAACGAGAATCATATAGTAGATATGATCAACATAGAGATGTTCACCATTGAAAACTACTCCATCTCATGTGATGATCGGACATGGTTTAGTTGATATGGATCACGTGATCATTTAGATGACTCGAGGGATGTCTATCTAAGTGGGAGTTCTTAAGTAGTATGATTAATTGAACTTAATTTATCATGAACTTAGTCCTGATAGTTTTTGCATATCTATGTTGTAGATCAATGGCCCGTGCTACCGTTCCCTTGAATTTTAATGCGTTCCTAGAGAAAGCTAAGTTGAAAGATGATGGTAGCAACTACACGGACTGGGTCCGTAACTTGAGGATTATCCTCATTGCTGCATAGAAGAATTATGTCCTTGATGCACCGCTAAGTGACAAGCCCCCTCCTGCTAATGTAGACGCTTTGAACGTCTGGCAGACGCGGTCTGATGACTACTCTATAGTTCAGTGTGCCATGCTCTACGGCTTATAATCGGGACTTCAAAGACGTTTTGAACGTCATGGACCATATGAGATGTTCCAGGAATTGAAGTTAATATTTCAAGCAAATGCTTGAGTTGAGAGATACGAAGTCTCCAACAAGTTCTATAGCTGCAAGATGGAGGAGAACAGTTCTGTCAGTGAACAAATACTCAGAATGTCTGGGTATCATAACCACTTGACTCAGCTGGGAGTTAATCTTTCGGATGATAGTGTTATTGACAGAGTTCTTCAATCACTGCCACCAAGCTACAAAGGCTTCGTGATGAACTATAATATGCAAGGGATGGATAAGACAATTCTCGAGCTCTTCGCTATGCTCAAAGCTGCGAAGGTAGAAATCAAAAAGGAGCATCAAGTGTTGATGGTTAACAAGACCAGTAGTTTCAAGAAAAAGGGCAAGGGAAAGAAGGGGAACTTCAAGAAGAATGGCAAGCAAGTTGCCACTCCCGGGAAGAAGCCCAAGTTTGGACCCAAGCCTGAAACTGAGTGCTTCTACTGCAAAGGGACTGGTCACTGGAAGCGGAACTGCCCCAAGTATTTGGCGGATAAGAAGGATGGCAAAGTGAACAAAGGTATATTTGATATACATGTTATTGATGTGTACCTTACTAATGCTCGTAGTAGTGCCTGGGTATTTGATACCGGTTCGGTTGCTCATATTTGTAACTCGAAACAGGGGCTACGGATTAAACGAAGATTGGCTAAGGATGAGGTGACGATGCGCATCGGGAATGGTTCCAAGGTCGATGTGATCGCCGTCGGCACGCTACCTCTACATCTACCTTCGGGATTAGTTTTAGACCTGAATAATTGTTATTTAGTGCCATCGTTGAGCATGAACATTATATCTGGATCTTGTTTAATGCGAGACGGTTATTCATTTAAATCAGAGAATAATGGTTGTTCTATTTATATGAGTAATATCTTTTATGGTCATGCACCCTTGAAGAGTGGTCTATTTTTGTTGAATCTCGATCGTGGTGATACACATATTCATAATATTGATGCCAAAAGATGCAAAGTTGATAATGATAGTGCAACATATTTGTGGCACTGCTGTTTAGGTCATATTGGTGTAAAGCGCATGAAAAAACTCCATGCGGATGGAATTTTGGAATCACTTGATTATGAATCATTTGATGCTTGCGAACCATGCCTCATGGGCAAGATGACTAAGACTCCGTTCTCTGGAACAATGGAGCGAGCCACTGACTTATTGGAAATAATACATACCAATGTATGCGGTCCGATGAGCGTTGAGGCTCGCGGCGGGTATCGTTATTTTCTAACCTTCACAGATGATTTGAGCAGATATGGGTATATCTACTTAATGAAACACAAGTCTGAAACATTTGAAATGTTCAAAGAATTTCAGAGTGAAGTGGAGAACCATCGTAACAAGAAAATAAAGTTTCTACGATTTGATCACGGAGGCGAATATTTGAGTTACGAGTTTGGCCTTCATTTAAAACAATGTGGAATAGTTTCACAACTCACGCCACCTGGAACACCAAAGCGTAATGGTGTGTCCGAACGTCGTAACCGTACTTTATTAGATATGGTGCGATCTATGATGTCTCTTACCGATTTACCACTATCGTTTTGGGGTTATGCATTAGAGACAGCTGCATTCACGTTAAATAGGGCACCGTCTAAATCCGTTGAGACGACACCGTATGAACTGTGGTTTGGCAAGAAACCTAAGCTGTCGTTTCTTAAAGTTTGGGGTTGCGATGCTTATGTGAAAAAGCTTCAGCCTGATAAGCACGAACCCAAATCGGAGAAGTGCGTCTTCATAGGATACCTAAAAGAAACTGTTGGGTACACCTTCTATCACTGATCCGAAGGCAAAATCTTTGTTGCTAAGAATGGATCCTTTCTAGAGAAGGAGATTCTCTCGAAAGAAGTGAGTGGGAGGAAAGTAGAACTTGATGAGGTAATTGTACCTTCTCTTGAATTGGAAAGTAGCTCATCACAGAAAGCTGTTCCCGTGATGCCTACACCAACTAGAGAGGAAGCTAATGATAATGATCATGAAACTTCAGATCAAGTTACTACCGAACCTCATAAGTCAACCAGAGTACGTTCCGCACCAGAGTGGTACGGTAATCCTGTTCTGGAAGTCATGTTACTAGACCATGACGAACCTACGAACTATGAGGAAGCGATGATGAGCCCAGATTCCGCAAAATGGCTTGAAGCCATGAAATCTGAGATAGGATCCATGTATGAGAACAAAGTATGGACTTTGGTTGACTTGCCCGATGATCGGCAAGCCATAGAGAATAAATGGATCTTCAAGAAGAAGATTGACGCTGATGGTAATGTTACTGTCTACAAAGCTCGACTTGTCGCGAAAGGTTTTCGACAAGTTCAAGGAGTTGACTGCGATGAGACTTTCTCACCCGTAGCGATGCTTAAGTCTGTCCGAATCATGTTAGCAATTGCCGCATTTTATGATTATGAAATCTGGCAAATGGACGTCAAAACTGCATTCCTTAATGGATTTCTTAAAGAAGAGTTGTATATGATGCAACCAGAAGGTTTTGTCGATCCTAAAGGTGCTAACAAAGTGTGCAAGCTCCAGCGATCCATTTATGGACTGGTGCAAGCATCTCGGAGTTGGAATATACGCTTTGATGAGGTGATCAAAGCATATGGTTTTATACAGACTTTTGGAGAAGCCTGTATTTACAAGAAAGTGAGTGGGAGCTCTGTAGCATTTCTAATATTATATGTGGATGACATATTGTTGATTGGAAATGATATAGAATTTCTGGATAGCATAAAAGGATACTTGAATAAGAGTTTTTCAATGAAAGACCTCGGTGAAGCAGCTTATATATTGGGCATCAAGATCTATAGAGATAGATCAAGACGCTTAATTGGACTTTCACAAAGCACATACCTTGATAAAGTTTTGAAGAAGTTCAAAATGGATCAGTCAAAGAAAGGGTTCTTGCCTGTGTTACAAGGTGTGAAGTTGAGTCAGACTCAATGCCCGACCACTGCAGAAGATAGAGAGAAAATGAAAGTCATTCCCTATGCCTCAGCCATAGGTTCTATCATGTATGCTATGCTATGTACCAGACCTGATGTGTGCCTTGCTATAAGTCTAGCAAGGAGGTACTAAAGTAATTCAGGAGTAGATCACTGGACAGCGGTCAAGAACATCCTGAAGTACCTGAAAAGGACTAAGGATATGTTTCTCATTTATGGAGGTGACAAAGAGCTCGTCGTAAATGGTTACGTCGATGCTAGCTTTGACACTGATCCGGAGGACTCTAAGTCACAAACCGGATACGTATTTATATTGAATGGTGGAGTTGTCAGTTGGTGCAGTTCCAAGCAAAGCGTCGTGGCGGGATCTACGTGTGAAGCAGAGTACATAGCTGCTTCGGAAGCAGCAAATGAAGGAGTCTGGATGGAGGAGTTCATATCCGATCTAGGTGTAATACCTAGTGCATCGGGTCCAATGAAAATCTTTTGTGACAATACTGGAGCAATTGCCTTGGCGAAGGAATCCAGATTTCACAAAAGAACCAAACACATCAAGAGACGCTTCAACTCCATCCGTGATCAAGTCAAGAAGGGAGACATAGAGATTTGCAAAATACATACGGATCTGAATGTGGCAGACCCATTGACTAAGCCTCTTCCACGAGCAAAACATGATCAGCACCAAGACTCCATGGGTGTTAGAATCATTACAATGTAATCTAGATTATTGACTCTAGTGCAAGTGGGAGACTGAAGGAAATATGCCCTAGAGGCAATAATAAAGTTGCTATTTATATTTCCTTATATCATGATAAATGTTTATTATTCGTGCTAGACTTGTATTAACTGGAAACTTGATACATGTGTGGATACATAGACAAAACATAGTGTCCCTAGTAAGCCTCTACAAGACTAGCTCGTTGATCAAAGATGGTTAAGTTTCCTAACCATAGACATGAGTTGTCATTTGGTGAACGGGATCACATCATTAGGAGAATGATGTGATGGACAAGACCCATCCGTTAGCTTAGCATAATGATCGTTAAGTTTTATTGCTATTGCTTTCTTCATGTCATATACATATTCCTTTGACTATGAGATTATGCAACTCCCGAATACCGGAGGAATACCTTGTGTGCTATCAAATGTCACAACGTAACTGGGTGATTATAAAGATGCTCTACAGGTATCTCCGAAGGTGTTTGTTGGGTTGGCATAGATCCAGATTATGATTTGTCACTCCGAGTATCGGAGAGGTATCTCTGGGCCCTCTCGGTAATGCACATCATAATAAGCCTTGCAAACAATGTGACTAATGAGTTAGTTGCGGGATGATGCATTACGGAACGAGTAAAGAGACTTGCCGGTAACGAGATTGAACTAGGTATGAAGATACCGACAATCGAATCTCAGGCAAGTAACATACCGATGACAAAGGGAATAACGTATGTGGTCATTACGGTATGACTGATAAAGATCTTCGTAGAATATGTGGGAACCAATATGAGCATCCAGGTTCCGCTGTTGGTTATTGACTGGAGAGGTGTCTCGGTCATGTCTACATAGTTCTCAAACCCGTAGGGTCCGCACGCTTAACGTTTGATGACGATTTTGTATTATATGAGTTATGTGATTTGGTGACCGAATGTTGTTCGGAGTCCCGGACGAGATCACGGACATGATGAGGAGTCCCGAGATGGTCGAGAGGTCAAGATTCATATATAGGACGATGATATTCGGACACCGGAAGTGTTCTGGGGGTACCGGGTACATATCGGGGCACCGGGAGGGGTTCCGGGCACCCCCCCGGCAAACTACATGGGCCTAATGGGCCACGAAGGGGACAGACCAGCCCCTAGGGGGCTGGTGCGCCCCATGTAGGCTGAATAGGGGGGAAGGAGAGAAGGAAAGGGGAGGATTCGGCCTCCCCCTTTCCCTCTCTCCCCCCTCCTCCTTCCTTTCCCCTCCGGATGAATATGGAAGGGGGGAGGCCGACTTGGAGGAGGCGCCCAAGTAGGATTACTCCTACTTGGGGTGCCCCTTGCTGCTCCCCTCCCTCTCCCACCTATATATATGTGGGGGGGCACCGCTAGAACACACAACATTGATTCCTAGCCGTGTGTGGCGCCCCCCTCCACAGTTTACGCCTCCAGTCATATTGTCATACTGCTTAGGCGAAGCCCTGCGTGGATCACTTCACCATCACCGTCACCATGCCGTCGTGCTGACGAAACTCTCCCTCGACACTTTGCTGGATCAAGAGTTCGAGGGACGTCATCGAGCTGAACGTGTGCAGAACTCGGAGGTGCCGTACGTTCGGTGCTTGATCGGTCGGAACGAGAAGAAGTTTGACTACATCAACCGCGTTGTCAAACGCTTCTGCTTTCGGTCTACGAGGGTACGTGGACACACTCTTCCCCTCTCGTTGCTATGCATCTCCTAGATAGATCTTGTGTGAGCGTAGGAATTTTTTTGAAATTGCATGTTACATTTCCCAACATAAACCTACTCCAAAGAAGAGGGGTATCTTATATCTCAGTCCTGAAGATATGCAAGAGGCAAAGAAATCTATGAAGGAAAAAGGTATTAAAGCAGAGGATGTTAAAAATTTACCACCTATCGAAGAAATACATGGCCTTGAAACACCACCACCACCTAGGGTGGTAGAGGTAAATTCTTTACTAAAGTTCGATGAAGGTGATTGTCGTGGTATTCTCACGGGGGGTTTGCGAGACGACAGATGCCACGGGGTGGCTCGAGGTGAGGGCAAGACTGTAGTGGAATATCCGGGGACGGGTATGCGAGTAGCACGCGGTGGTTTACCCAGGTTCGGGGCTCTCCGAAGAGATAATACCCCTACTCCTGCATGTCTGGATATATATGTGGAATATACGTAGCAGTACAGAGTTGCTCCTGGAGCTGTATCTGAGATCAGTGCCATGGGCACCTGATCTCGTATATATGCGGGTGGCCGGATGAGCATGCAAGCTCTAGTGGCCGAATGGCTTGTGGCTGGATGAATGGGTGTGTGCCCGTGAGCATGTATGCATGCGTGAGTCCGTGGGATGGATGGATGTGTGCTTGCTTATATAGTGTGGGCTAGCTTAGTATGTAAGCTAGGTGGTGGGCATGGTGGGTGGTGGCCCACACACCAACTACACTATTGGAGATGTCATGCGAGGTGACCCGTGACGCAGGCTATAGTGCGCCACTATTGCTCAGCAGTGCCGGGGTATAGCCGTCTCGTCCGCGGTATGGCCATCTTGTCGGTGTTGGGTCGGAGCTGCAGTTGGCTCCGTGCAGCAGGCCGGCTAGAGCAGCCGGACTGAGAGCAGGTTGGAGTAGTCGGCCGGAGGAGCAGTCGGCCCGGGCGGGCGGGCACCCCGTCCGACTGCCGTATGGAGCGGCCGGGTGGCGAGCCGGCCGGAGTAGCCGGACTGAGGGGCTTTGCTAGCCCCGATGTCTTGAAATGTTGTCTCGCCATCTTTGGGGTACCCATGGTCAATACCTCCGACAGTAGCCTCCGAGTCTCCGGGCAACTTAGCAAAGTTGGGCGGAGGTTTTTTAGCGGGCGTTGATGTAGAAGATGTCGATGACGGCCGGCTGCGGACCGCAGCCGGCGCGGCTTGCTTTTGGCGGGGGCGCGTGAGCGCCCCCGCTGGGTGTAGCCTCCGAGCCTCCGGGCAACTTTGGGAAAGTTGGGCGGAGGGTTTTCGCGGTTGTTGGTGCAGACGATGGCGTCGAGGGTGCCGGTTGCAGCCAACGGCGGGCGTGCAACAGGCGCGGCATATTCCGAGTGGGGGCGCGCAAGCGCACCCGCTGGGTGTAGCCTCCGGGTAACTTGGAAAAGTTGGGCGGAGGGTCTTCGCGGTTGTTGGTGCAGACGATGGCGTCGAGGGTGCCGGTTGCAGCCAACGGCAGGCGTGCAATAGGCGCGGCATGTTCCGAGTGGGGGCGCGCAAGCGCACCCGCCGGGTGTAGCCTCCGGGCAACTTGGAAAAGTTGGGCGGAGGGTCTTCGCAGTTGTTGGTGCAGACAATGGCATCGAGGGTGCTGGTTGCAGCCAACGGCGGGCATGCAACAGGCGCGGCATTTTCCGAGTGGGGGCGCGCAAGCGCACCCGCTGGGTGTAGCCTCCGGGCAACTTGGAAAAGTTGGGCAGAGGGTTTCCACGGTTGTTGGTGCAGACGTTGGCGTCGAGGGTGCCGGTTGCAGCCAACGGCGGGCGTGCAACAGGCACGGCATGTTCCGAGTGGGGGCGCGCAAGCGCACCTGCTGGGTGTACCCTCCGAGCCTCCGGGCAACTTGGAAAAGTTGGGCGGAGGTTCTTCGTGGTTGTTGGTGCAGACGATGGCGTCGAGGGTGCTGGTTGCAGCCAACGGCGGGCATGCAATAGGCGCGGCATGTTCCGAGTCGGGGCGCGCAAGCGCACCCGCTGGGTGTAGCCTCCGAGCCTTCGGGCAACTTGGAAAAGTTGGGCGGAGGGTCTTGTTGCTGATGATGAAGCCGACGACGACGTCGAGGGTACTAGGCGCGGACACGAAGTCCGCCAGCTGGTGGGCACGGGGCCCTGCCAGGCGCGGACACGGAGTCCGCCGGCTGATGGGCGCGGGGCCCTGCCGGGCACGGATGGGGAGTCCGCCGGCTGATGGGCGCGGGGCCCTGCCGGGCGCGGACGGGGAGTCTGCCGGCTGACGGGCGCGGGGCCCTGCCGGGCGCAGACGCGGGGTCCGCCGGCTGATGCTGTCGGGCGTGGACGCGGGGTCCACCGACTAATGCTGTCGGGCAGGGACGCGGGGTCCGCCGACTGATGCTGTCGGGCACGGACGCGGAGTCCGCCGACTGAAGCTGTTGCTGACAGCCGGCTGCGGGCTGCAGCCAGCACGGCTTGCTTCCAGTGGGGGCGCGCCAGCGCACCCACTGGGTGTAGCCTCCGAGCGAGGAGGGGGGTTCCCCACGAAAATGATCATGCAAAAGACAAAGTTAGTCCGCGCAGATATATCAAATGTTTACTTTTAGCATTGCAAGTTTTATGCAGAGGGTGCCGACTCGGTTTCGTCCGAGCCCCCTTCAATCTTTTTCATGTTCCCTCCGCTCTTTGGCTTGTGCTCTCGCTAGCCGGACAGCCGCGTGACGGTCTATGGCTAAGAGTGGGCCGCGGAGGGAAGCGCACAGTACTCAGACTCTAGGAGCAGATTTGACCGAGCAGATACTCATAAAGCAAATGGCCGGGTCGCCTGAACCGTTTTCTCCCCAGACATTTTCCGCGTGGGTGGCCTACAGCGTTTGCTCTTGCTAGCCGGGCAGCCGCGCTGCGGTCTGTAGCTGAGATGAAGAGTGAGCCTTCGGTACCGTGCACGCTACTAAGCCGTCCGTGGGAACGAACGTCTCAGGCCAAGCGGCCAGCCTCCGGGCCAACACTGGCTGGCGCCGGGGCGAACAGTAGTGCAACTGATAAAAATACGAAGATAGCCCCCGAGGTCGCTCGGGGTTATCCGTGCTTGCACGTGGTGCAAAAGTATGCAGGTGAGGAGCTCACATTGCTTTGACACGGATGAGGCGGATGGTCCCAAAGACAGCCGGCGCAGCTTGGTGCTCGCGGAGCGCGCCGGCACACCCGCTGGGGGTAGCCTCCGAGTGCTTGAAGGGGGGGTCCCGTCCAGTAAGGTCCGACCGAACGGGCGTCGAGGCGGACGGGCGGCCGGGCTGGCCTGCCTGCCGGCCAGGCGTCGGAGCAGGAGGCGGTCGAGCCGGCTTGGCGCAGCCGGCTGTGCGGTGACGCGGACAGGGAGGTCGCGGCTGGCCGTCCGAGTGGCGAAGTAGGTGGACGGGCCAGCCGGACGTCTTCCTCTTTTGCTTCATTTTCTCGTCTACCGGTTGCTAACAGCCGGACTCTCTCTCTCTTTTTTAGCACCCGGCCACCTTTCTGTTTGGGCAGCCAGCATCTCTTTTCCACCCGGCCCCATTTCTTTTTCTTTTTCTAGCCGGCAACCACTTCTTTTTTCTTTTCTTGGGCAGCAGGCCCTTTCTTTATTTCTTCCTCTGCTCTTTTCTACAGCCAGCCAGCAAGAGCTCCGGCCGGAGCAGCGGCCAGCTGGAGCGGCCAGCCGAGCGCGGGCACGAGCGGAGGTACGGGCGCCGGGGTGCGCGGGTGCTCGGGAGACGGCTGGCGCGGGATGACCAGCCGGAGGCGGCTTGCCGCGGGGGCCGGTGCGGACGGCCGGGCTCCCGCCGGGAGCAGTCGGAGCCGGAGGCCGGCCAATCCGGGCGGCGGAACCGGCTGAGTGGGTAGGGGGCGACGCAGGCGAAGCTAGCGGGCGGCCGGCAGACTGCGAAGCAGCCGGCGAAGGGCGAAGGACCTCACAACGAGGCCGGACCGGAGGGCCAACGCGGCGGTGCGGAGGTCCGGGCGGGAGGCCGCGGGCCGGAGCGGCGACCCGCAGCAGCGCGCAGATACGCGGGAGGCGGCCGGGCCTGCGGCAGTGCGAGCGCGCAGGGTGGATCCAGCGCTGGTCGGGGTCATGCGGCTCGGAGCAGGCGCGAAGCGCAGCCGGCACGGGCGCAGAGCCGGCGCGGGTGCAGAGCGGCCCGGCCGGGAGGCGCGAAGGCGGCGAGTGTGCAGCGGCGCGGCCGCGGGTGCTCGGGCGCGCGGGAGGCGGAGGAGCCCAGGAGCGGGGCGGGGCCGTTCGCAGGGTCGGAGCAGCGCGACGCGGACGGGGGAGTCGGGCGAAGCCGAAGGAGTTGGAGGCGAGCAGGGGGTGGCGGTCGAGACGTGGGGTCCGGCCGCAGGGAGCCACCACGCACAGGTGGCGGGCATCGCAGCAGGCGTGCTGAACCGGAGAAGGGGAGTGAGGTGCGCGGAGCACCCGCCGGGCGCGAAGTAGGCGGCACGGACGGGCGGCCGCGGGCTCGGGCGAGGAGGTGGGGCCTCACTGGGGTGACGGCGCAGGGGGCTCGCCGGTGCGGGGGAGCACGAGGGCACGCAGGGGCGCGAGCGCACGACCGTGCGGCCGGAGCGGGGATGAGCCCGCCGGAGGATGGGCGGAGCAGCGTGGCGAACGATGGGGACGGTGGCAATCGGGGGGAGCCAGGCCGGGGACGGCCTGGAGCGCCGTTGCAGCGCGCGGAAGGAGGGTAGCAGCGGAGCTGCAGGGAGCCGCGGTGGGGTAGGAGCAGCGACGGAGGCCCGGCGACGGGGAGCCGCAGGCGCACAGCCGGCGCGCAGCGCGGGCGCGGGGGCGAGAACGGCTGGTCGCGGATGAGCCGGGAAGGCGCGGGGAAGAGGCAGCGGCCACGGCGTGGGACGGCGCCGGCGGAGCAGCGTGCAGGGGTGGGCGGCGACGGGCACCCCGTTGGGTGTTTTTTCTTCTTTCCAGCAACTTTTTGCTCTCTGTTTTTTCTTGTATGTGCGTGAGAGAGGAACGAGGGAGAGAGATCAAGTGTGAGCTGCATCGTTGGGTGGCTAGCTAGGTGGCCAAGCTCGCCGGAGGTGGCCGGGGGAGCAGACGGGACGTCGACCGTGGCGGCAGAGAGAGGCCGGGGGTCGAGGAGGCCGAACGCGGTGCGCACGCGCGCGGACGGAGTCATACGACGGGGACATGCCGCCCCTCACGCGCGCGCCCGGGGCATGGTGAAGTCGAGCCCCGAGCGCCGCCGGAGAGATGGCAGCGACATTGCGACAGTGACGATGGAGAGGGCGAGGCCGACGATGTGGACGCGCCGCTCCGTGCGGTCGCCCTGGGGGCGGGTCGATGTCAGGCCCCCGGGCGCTACCGGAGAGACGACGGCGACACCACGGTGGCGGTGATGAAAATGGTCCCGCCCGGACCGCGGTTCCAGCAGCAGCTCACCCCACGGTGGGCGCCAACTGTCGTGGTATTCTCACGGGGGGTTTGCGAGACGACAGATGCCACGGGGTGGCTCGAGGTGAGGGCAAGACTGCAGTGGAATATCCGGGGACGGGTATGCGAGTAGCACGCGGTGGTTTACCCAGGTTCGGAGCTCTCCGGAGAGATAATACCCCTACTCCTGCATGTCTGAATATATATATGTGGAATATACGTAACAATACAGAGTTGCTCCTGGAGCTGTATCTGAGATCAGTGCCATGGGCACCTGATCTCGTATATATGCGGGTGGCCGGATGAGCATGCAAGCTCTAGTGGCCGAATGGCTTGTGGCTGGATGAATGGGTGTGTGCCCGTGAGCATTTATGCATGCGTGAGTCCGTGGGATGGATGGATGTGTGCTTGCTTATATAGTGTGGGCTAGCTTAGTATGTAAGCTAGGTGGTGGGCATGGTGGGTGGTGGCCCTCACACCAACTACACTATTGAAGATGTCATGCGAGGTGACCCGTGACGCAGGCTATAGTGCACCACTATTGCTCAGCAGTGCCCGGGTACAGCCGTCTCGTCCGCAGTATGGCCGTCTTGTCGGCGGTATGGCCGTCTTGTCAGTGTCGGGTCGGAGCTGCAGTTGACTCCGTGCAGCAGGCCGGCTGGAGCAGCCGGACTGAGAGCAGGTTGGAGTAGTCGACCGGAGGAGCAGTCTGCCCGGGCGGGCGGGCACCCCGTCCGACTGCCGTCTGGAGCGGCCGGGTGGCGAGCCGACCGGAGCAGCTGGACTGAGGGGCTTTGCTAGCCCCGATGTCTTGAAATGTTGTCTCGCCGTCTTTGGGGTACCCATGGTCAATACCTCCGACAGTGATATTTCTTATAATAAACATCCTAGTCAATGCCTTTATGAGTTTGATAATTACATTAGAAAGTAAGATCACTTCAATGCAAATGTTATGAAACAATTGAAATACAATTCTGATATGATTGCTCGCTTGACTGACTTGTTATTTAGAATCTCAAATGATGTTAGAGGTGTAGGAAAGCATGCCTCTATGGTTCAAACTCAATTAGAACAAGTTGCTAAAAATCAAAGAGAGTTGCTTGATGAAATGAATAATAATATCAATGATCATGCTGTTAGAGTAATGACTAGAGGAGGTAGAATGACTCAAGAACCACTTTATCCTGAGGGACACCCAAAAAGAATTGAACAAGACTCTCAAAGAGTTGACACAGATGTACCTAGTCCTTCTAAAAAGAAAAGGAAGAAGAAAAATGATAGGACTTTGCATGCCTCTAGTGAACCTGAAGTTGAAAAACCTCCTGATAATGATAATGAAGTCTCTATCTCTGATGCTGAAACTCAACCTGGTAGTGAACACTCACCTTCTGATAATGAAAAAGATAATGATGAGGTTCATGAAGACACTCCAACAAATAATAAAGAACCAGACAATGATGTTGAAATAGAACCAGTAGTTGATCTTGTTAACCCACAACCCAAGAATAAAAGATATGATAAAAAAGACTTTGTTGCTAGAAAACATGGTAAGGAAAGAGAACCGTGGGTTCAAAAACCAATGCCCTTTCCACCTAAGTCAACCAAAAAGAAAGATGATGAAGAATTTGAACGCTTTGCTGAAATGCTGAAGCCAGTCTTTTTGCGTACTCGCTTGACTGATATCTTAAAAATGCCTCCTTATGCAAAGTACATGAAAGACATCATCACCAATAAGAGAAAAATATCGGAAGCTGAAATCTCCACCATGCTTGCTAATTATACTTTTAAGGGTGGAGTACCTAAAAAAACTTGAAGATCCAGGAATACCAACTATACCTTGCTCCATCAAAAGAAATTATGTGAAAACTGCTTTATGTGATTTAGGAGCTGGTGTTAGTGTTATGCCTTTATCTTTATATAAAAGACTTGATTTGAATAAACTCACACCTACTGAAATATCTTTGCAAATGGCTGACAAATCAACTGCCATACCTATCGGTATTTGTGAGGATGTGCCCGTTGTTGTTGCTAATGTTACTATCTTAACTGGCTTTGTTATACTTGAGATGCCCGAGGACGACAACATGTCGATTATCCTTGGTAGACCCTTCTTGAATACTGCAGGGGCTGTTATTGATTGTAATAAAAGCAAGGTCACTTTTCATATCAATGGTAATGAACATACGGTGCACTTTCCGAAGAAACAATTCCAAGTGAATGGTATTAATGTTATTGAAAAATCTTTGACAATCACTATTGCAAGTTTTCAACTACCTCTATCTACTGCCAAAAAGAAATATGAAATGCTTATTGTTGGGGACATTCATATCCCCATTGAGGTAACTTAGTGTTTTACGAAAAGTTCTTCGGATTCATGCTAATCGGAAGTGGTTGTTAATAAGACTTGATCAACCTTATTAATGAATCATTTTTGAGAGGTATGAAGTTGATGAATTTAGTGAGCACTACCTTCTGTTCCTATCTTTTTGTTTTCTATTTTTATTAGTTAAATAAAATAAAATAAAATGCCTTGCCTGTTTTCTAAGTTTTCCGTGCAATAAAAAATGACCCAAAAATAAAAGTTCTCAGGATGCTCTAAAAATTTAATATGATTTTTTCTGAATATTTAAGATTTTTTTGGTGCAAATAACATCAGTGGGAGGTGCTCGAGGTGGGCACAACCCACCTGGGCGCGCCAGCACCCCCAGGCGCGCCCTGGTGGGTAGTGGTCCCCACATGGGCCCCCTCACTTATCCCTTCATCCCATATCATCACCTACCTCCAGAAAAAAAATCACCATTGCTCTCTCTCTCTCGTGTTCTTGCTCTCAAACCCGCGGATTTCGATCTCTTTGCTCGAAGCTCCATTTCCGAAACTGTTTCGGGGGATTGTTGCTTGGTATGTGCCTCCTCCATTGGTACAATTAGTTCTTGCTTTAGAGTTTTATATTTTGAATAATTAGTTACTCTTGGTGGTGTTGTAGATAAGCTTCCATGTTGAATTCTTAGAGTTCTAAGTAGTTTGAATGCTTGATATGGCCTCTATGCATACCTATGAGTAGTTGCTACCAATCTTATGAATTTTTGTTGAGAAATTTTTTGTGGACTAAAAATTTCAGAATTTTGTTCATAGGAAAAAGATGAGTATATTTAGGAAGTTTGCTTCCAAGAAGAACTCCAAGGGAGTTATTGGGGAGTCATCTGACAGTGATCTCCACACCCGGAGAATGGCGGAGGTACGGCCGTGCGAATGGCCGCATAACCCATTCATGGAAGGGGCAGGAATCCTTCAAGAGTTTGCACAATATGTTGCTAATGCCGGCCTCACCGACTTCATCGCAGCCGAATGTGAACAGCATCATCTCCTCACAAATTCCTTTGTGCAAAGTTTTCATTTCCTAGTTAGGAATAATCCTCCTGAGGTGCAGTTTAACTTATATGCCGAACCCCATCAGATACCGCTTACTGAATTTTGTGACATATGCTTGCTCCCTTCTGATGGTGGTTTAGTAGAGCCTAGGCCCGCGGAGTTTGATGGTTTTTACCGTACTCTGACAGTGGGGGGTGAGAGAGGGGTGTTAGGTGTCACCGCCACTAGCTTACACTTTCCTGATGTACATTATTTTGCTCTATTCATTACGAAGTGTTTGCTTGCTAGAGAGAAGGTAGGTGCACTCAGTGCCCCAGACTTTGTTGTTTTACGCCGTGCACTTTACGACGAAAACACTTATAGCTTGGGAGCTATTGTGGCACGTCGCCTCCACATTAACAGATCCAAGGGTAAAATACATGGTGGCATTTATGCTACTCGCCTAGCGAGTCACTTTAACGTTCAGATACGCCAGCATGATTACCCCTTGCCCAAGGTTTACCTAGATCGCGTGGCTATGGCACACCACCACTTTATTGATATCGAGAACACCACTATGGATGTTCCTTATAACTTGGTCTTTAGTGAGATTACCCGTGATGTTATTCCTTTGCCTGCACCTGCTTTGTTTGATCCTATTGCCAGGGCGGATACAGGATTATGCCTGAGGACATCGTCGCCTACCGGAACAACCTAGATGTGGCACAGGTGGAGCCTCAGCAATGGGATCCTCAGGTGCCCGCTCCCCAGCACTTCAACGTGGGACCTGATGGCTTCTTCGAGTGGTGATTACCAAGTTAGGCCAAAAGCTTAAGCTTGGGGGAGTACGTATTTCCACCGACATTACATTCATGTTCACACATTTCATTCCAGTTGTCGGTGTCCACACTCTTTCATTGTATTATCCATGCTAAATTTATTTTCTCGCTTTCTTCTTGTGTGTTTGAAAAACTTTGAGAAAATCCAAAAATATATTTCCTGCTTCTTTTCGGTTTTTCTTCCTAGTTTAAATTGTTGTAGTACTAAAAAGAAAACCCAAAAAGATTTCCTTGTTCTTCTTTTACTTGTTGGGAGCTTTCTCGTGTAAATAGTTTTTCTCGTTCTTGTTTTTCCCCTTTTATTTGCCTGTTTAAGGAAAACCAAAAACTCAAAAATATTTTAGTTTGTTTCTCTGAATTCCTTTTTATTGAGTCATACTGAGGAGAAGACCATGATGAAAATGTTGAGTGGCTCTCATATGCATTATTGTTGATCTAACAAAGAGCCCATATTACTTTGTCTTCTCCTTTCGAATAAAATGTTTGCAGATTCCAGCTTAGTCCACGGCACTCTTGCACTATTATTATTTTCAAATCGTTCGATCGTGCAAGTGAAAGGCAATAATGACGATATTTGATGAACTGGCTGTGGCAGAGAGAAACGGGTATGAACTCGACTTGTTTTGTTTTTGTAAATATGTTTAACCTAGTATCCATGATTTAGCCTGTTATGATCAAACATGTTTGCAATGACAATTACAGATTGTAGTTTCTCATGCCATGCTTAAGTAGCTAGGAGTGGATAATGATTTATCTTGGATGTCAACATTGCGTTAAAATGATTGTGATGTAGTATGATGATATGGTATCCTCCTCTAAATGTTTGAGTGGCTTGACTTGGCACATGTTCATGCATGTAGTTGAATCAAAACCAACATAGCCTCTATGATATTTATGTTCATGGTGTTCATATCCTACTCATGCTAGTATCCAGTGTTACTTATGCATAATGCATGTTCATGATCGTTTTCGCTCTCTAGCTGGCCGCTTCTCAACCTATTTGCTAGCCTTCACCTGTACTAAGCGGGAATTCTGCTTGTGCATCAAAAACCTGAAACCCAAGTTATTCCAGATGAGTCCACCATACCTACCTATATGCGGTATTACCCTGCTGTCCTAAGTAAATTTGCATGTGCCACCTCTAAAAACTTCAAATAAATATCCTTTTTTGTGTGCCTGGATTGTTCATAGAGCGACAGGAGGTAGTCAGTATCTTCCATGCTAAGCGGGTTATTCTCATGATGAGTGTTTATTCACTCGTCCTTACACGAGAGGGGCGGTAATAGGGATTCCCAGTCCCGAACTCAAATTGCAAATAATTAAACAAAACTCCCCCGGGACTGTTGTTGGTATGGACGACACCCATTGTTTCGGACAAGCCGTGGAGTGTGATTGTTGGTGGAGGGGGAGTAAACCTTTACTTTTATCGCTTGGGAACCGCCACTAATGTGTTTAGCATGGAAGATACCGATAACTAATGGTCGCGAAGTAAACAAGAAAGGTGCATTTCTCAAAATTTCATTTACCTCTGTTTTAAAAGCTTGAGCTCTGGCATCGCTGCAAATCACTGCTTCCCTCTGCGAAGGGACTATCTATTTACTTTTATGTTGTGTCATCACCTTCTCAAATAAGCGCCAGAACCTGAGAGCACTATTTTCATCCTCATGCATTGTGTATAGCTAATGTTGGGTGCATCATGACTGGATCTTTTCTACCATGAATTACAATGTTTAGTCGATGCTTGAACTTTGGAGGTGCTTTGCATTTATGTTTTGCGGTCTCAGAAAGGGCTAGCGAGATACCACTATTGTCATATTATATCATGGTTGTTTTGACAACGTGTTGTTGTTTGAGATATCTTATTATTGCTCGCTAGCTGATTATGTCATTGATATGAGTTAATATAATTTTTAAGAGTTATTGTCGACATAGTTAGTTATAATCTTGGCTAAAAACCTGGGTGTTGTTTAAGCTTATTTATGTAAACAAGAGCAAAAGAGTTCGTAAAAGTTTTTCTTTTTCACTTTCAGTTTATCAACTGAATTGCTTGAGGACAAGCAGAGGTTTAAGCTTGGGGGAGTTGATACGTCTCCGTCGTATCTACTTTTCCTAACGCTTTTCCTCTTGTTTTGGACTCTAATTTGCATGATTTGAATGAAACTAACCCAGACTGACGCTATTTTCAGCAGAATTACCATGGTGTTGTTTTTGTGCAGAAATAAAAGTTCTTGGATTGGAATGAAACTTTGCGAGGATTTTTTATTCAATAAATAAGAATTTCTGGAGCCAAGAATCACCGGAGGGGGCACCTGGGTGGGCACAACCCACCAGGGCGCAACCCCCCCCCCCCCCCCCCTCCAGGCGCGCCCAGGTGGGTTGTCCCCACCTGGTGGCCCCGCGGGCCTCAGCCCTGATACTATAAAATCACATATTTGGAGAAAAAATCGGGGAGAAAGAATTATCGCGTTTCACGAGACGGAGCCGCCGCCACCTCATGTTCTTCATCGGGAGGCCAGATCTGGAGTCCGTTTGGGGCTCCGGAGAGGGGGATCTTCGATCTTCGTCATCACCAACCCTTCTCCATCACCAATTCCATGATGCTCCCCACCGAGAGTGAGTAATTCCTTCGTAGGCTCGCTAGTCGGTGAGGAGTTGGATGAGATTCATCATGTAATCGAGTTAGTTTTGTTAGGGCTTGATCCCTAGTATCCATTATGTTCTGAGATTGATGTTGCTATGACTTTGCCATGCTTAATGCTTGTCACTTTGGGCCCAGGTGCCATGATTTCAGATCTGAATCGTTTATGTTATCACCATTATATCTATGTTCTAGATCCGATCTTGCAAGTTATAGTCACCTACTACGTGTTATTATCCAGCAACCCCGGAGTGACAATAGTCGGGACACTTCCCGGTGATGACCGTAGTTTGAGGAGTTCATGCATTCACTATGTGTTAATGCTTTGTTCCAGTTCTCTTTTAAAAGGAGGCCTTAATATCACTTAGTTTCCAATAGGACCCCGCTGCCACAGGAGGGTAGGACAAAAGATGTCATGCAAGTTCTTTCCATAAGCATGTATGACTATTTACGGAATACATGCCTACATTATATTTATGAACTAGAGCTAGTGCCGTATCGCCCTAGGTTATGACTGTTATATGATGAATGTTGATAATACTCAAGTGCAAGGAATCATCGTAGCACTTTCCAAAGGTGGAAGTGATAAGTATGAAGTGTCGAACCCACAAGGAGCTAAAGGTAAGATCAATATTCTCTCAAGTCCTGTCTGCCACTGATACGACTCTACGTACACCGAACGTTTGCTTCCAACTAGAAACGAGAAATAAAACTACGTTGTAGGTATGAAGAGGATAACTTTGCATGATATCGGAGAACTAAAATATAAAAGTAGGTGCTTTTAATATAAAATTAGAATATATTACTATATATTATAAATAGCGAGTGTGGAATAATGATGGGTCGGTGTGCGGAATTATCCTAGGCAATTGTTAACAAGATCGGTAATCGTCATTGCAATTTTATATGAGGGAGAGGCATAAGCTAACATACTTTCTCTTCTTGGATCATATGCACTTATGATTGGAACTCTAGCAAGCATCCGCAACTACTAAAGATCATTAAGGTAAAACCCAACCATAGCATTAAAGCATCAAGTCCCCTTTATCCCATACGCAACAACCCCCTTACTCGGGTTTAAGCTTCTGTCACTCTAGCAACCCACTATAAGCGAATCATGAATGTATTGCAACACCCTACAGCGGGGATCCTTCACGTGTGCACGGCACGGAAGGCACCATAGGACAGCACCAAAGTAAAACATACAACTCAAACCAATCTATATCATCAATCAACCCAAAAGACAAAGGAAAACTACTCAAAACATCATAGGATGGCAACACATCATTGGATCATAATATGTGGCATAAAGCACCATGTTCAAGTAGGGGATTACAGCGGGGTGCGGGAGAGTGGACCGCGTAAAAGAGATGATGATGGTGATGTTGATGAAGACGATCACCGCGGCGATGGTTCCCCCGATGGCACTCCGGTGCCACCAAGAGAGAGGGGGAGAGGTTCTCCCCTTTGTGCTTCCTCCTCCATGGCCTCCCCCTTAGATGGGGAAAGGTTCTTACTCTGGTCCTTGGCCTCCATGACGATGGTGACCCCTCCGGCTTCCTCCTCCATGGCCTCCGGTGATGTTGGCCCTCTCCGGCAGGGTGCCAAAGAGGGCCTAGATTGGTTTTTCATGGCTACAGAGGCTTACGGCGGTGGAACTCCCGATCTCTCTTCTGTTCTGCGGTTTTTAGGATTTATAGGAGGGGTTGGCGTCGGTTTCACGTCAGGGGGCCCCACGAGGAGATCACAAGGACGGGGGGCGCGCCCTAGGGGGGGCACCCCCCACCCTTGTGGTGACCCCGGGACTCCTCTTCCATATCTTTTTCCTCCAGTATTTTTTATATTTTCCAGAAAAATTCTCCGTTAATTTTCAGCTCGTTCTGAGAACTTTTATTTCTGGACAAAAACAACACCACGGTAGTTCTGCTGAAAACAGCGTCAGTCCGGGTTAGTTCTAATCAAATCATACCAAAATCATATGGAATTGTTGTAAATATGGCATGAATACTTCATAAATTATAGATACATCGGAGACGTATCAGCATCCCCAAGCTTAATTCCTGCTCGTCCACGAGTAGGTAAATGATAAAAGAAATAATTTATGAAGTGTGAATGCTATCAAGTGCACAAGTTTGATCAATGATAGTTCCAAACACTTTTTCTAGCATCATTATATATCATAAACAGTAGCTCATCTCATAAAACTTCTCATGATCAAGTAGCAAGCTATTCACAAGTTAAAGTATAGACCATAAAGTTTCTTGAAAACTAACAAACCATGTTCTTAGTCATCAAACAATTGCAATTCATCTTATTTCCAGGAAGGGTCTATGTAAGAGCTTTGATTTAGCAAATCCCACATACTCAACTATCATATAGTCTTCCACAATTGCTAACACTCACGCGATATTTATGGGTACAAAGTTTCAATCGGACACTGAGAAAGATAGGGACTTAAAGTTTCGCCTCCCAACCTTTTACCTCAAGGGTAATGTCAACAATAATAATTTATGATAACCTACATCTGAGTGGATATATATATCCGGATTTCTCCAACACATAGTGCTTGCCAAAGGAAAAAGTATAAAAAGGAAAGGCGAAGATCACCATGACTCTTGTAAAAGGATAGAAGATAAAATTAGAAGATAGGCCCTTCGCAGAGGTAAGCAGAGGTTGTCATGCGCTTTTATGGTTGGATGCACAAAATCTTAATGCAAAAGAACGTCACTTTATATTGCCGCTTGTGATAAAGACCTTTAGTATGCAGTCCGTCGCTTTTATTTCTTCCATATCACAAGTTCGTATAAAGCTTATTTTCTTCACACTAATAGATCATACATATTTAGAGAGCAATTTTTATTACTTGCACCGATGACAACTTACTTGAAGGATCTTACTCAATCCATAGGTAGGTATGGTGTACTCTCATGGCAAAACTGGTTTAAGGGATGTTTGGAAGCACAAGTAGTATCTCTACTTGGTGCAAAGAATTTGGCTAGCATGAGAGGGAAAGGCAAGCTCAACATGTTAGAGGATCCATGACAATATAACTTCTATTCGTATATAGGAAAACATAACCCATTATGTTGTCTTCTTTGTCCAACATCAACTTTTTAGCATGTCATATTTTAATGAGTGCTCACAATTACAAAAGATGTCCAAGATAGTATATTTATATGTGAAATCTCTCTTCCTTCAATATTCTTTCATGAATTGTTCAAGTGACCAATGTTGAGTTTGCTAACTTTCAATAAATTTTACCACCTACACTTCTTATAAGTGAAGTCATTACTCCCCATGGGATAAGCATATGAAGCATATAAAATTTCAGATCTATGACATTCAATTCATTCAACCGTTTACTCATAGGATATAAGTGAAGCACGTGAGTAAATGACAAACTACTCCAAAAAGATGTAAGTGAAGGACAATGAGTAGTCAAATAATTAACTAGCCATGGGAGGACTCTCTCTCATTCAAGATTTCAGAACAAATGATTTTATTCAAGCAGCAAGTAAAATGAAAATACGCTCCAAGAAAAACACATATCATGTGACGAATAAAAATATAGCTCCGAGTAAGGTATACCGATGGTTTTGAAGACGAAAGAGGGGATGCCTTCCGGGGCATCCCCAAGCTTAGGCGCTTGATTCTTCCTTGAATATTACCTTGGGGTGCCTTGGGCATCCCCAAGCTTAGGATCTTTCCACTCCTTATTCTCCTCGTATCGATATCTCACCCAAAACTTGAAAACTTCAATCACACAAAACTTAACGGAACATCGTGAGATGGGTTAGTATGAGAAACACAAATAATTCACTTTGTTACTGTCAAGACAAGATTCATAATTGTTCTCACACAATGCCTACTGTACCATATCATTTCTACCATTTATATTGAGCAATATAAGCCTTAGAAACTAGAAAACAAGCAAACTATGCATTGAAAACAGAATCTGTCGAAAACAGAACAGTCTGTAATAATCTGAATAACAACCATACTTATGTTAATCCAAAAATTCTGAAAAATTAGGAAAACGTAGAACATTTGTATATAAATCATATTTAAAAAATTCAGAATTTTTCAACACTCCATTAATTTTAAAGAATTCTGTGACTGGGCGCAAAAGTTTCTGTTTTTGCACAGAATCAAATCAACTATCATCCACACTACCCCAAAGGCTTTACTTGGCACTTTATTGAAACAAAAGCTATAAAACATGATTACTACAGTAGCTAAATCATGTGGACACATAAAAACAGTAGGTATAAGTATTGGGTTGTCTCCTAACAAGCGTTTTTCTTTAATGCCTTTTTAGCTAGGCATGATGATTTCAATGATGCTCACATAAAAGATAAGAATTGAAACATAATGGGAGCATCATGAAGAATATGACTAGCACATTTAAGTCTAACACACTTACTATGCGTAGGGATTTTGTGAGCAAACAACTTATGGGAACAATAATCAACTAGCATAGGAAGGCAAAACAAGCATGACTTCAAAACTTTCAACACATAGAGAGGAAACTTGATATTATTGCAATTCCTACAAGCATATATTCCTCCCTCATAATAATTTTTAGTAGCATCATGAATGAATTCAACAATATAACCATCACATAAAGCATTCTTTTCATGATCCACTAGCATAGAAAATTTATTACTCTCCACATAAGCAAAATTCTTCTCAATCATAATAGTGGGAGCAAACTCAACAAAATAACTATCATGGGTTTGAAAATTAAAATCAAGATGACAAGTTTCATGGTTATCATTACTCTTTATAGCATACATGTCATCACAATAATCATCATAGGTAGCAACTTTGTTCTCATCAAAATCAATTGAAACCTCTTCCAAGATAGTGGAATCATTACTAAATAAAGTCATGACCTCTCCAAATCCACTTTTATCATAATAAGATGAAGGAAATATGCCCTAGAGGCAATAATAAAGTTGTTATTTATATTTCCTTATATCATGATAAATGTTTATTATTCATGCTAGAATTGTATTAACCGAAAACTTGATACATGTGTGGATACATAGACAAAACACTGTGTCCCTAGTAAGCCTCTACTAGACTAGCTCGTTAATCAAAGATGGTTAAGTTTCCTAACCATAGACATGAGTTGTCATTTGATGAACGGTATCACATCATTAGGAGAATGATGTGATGGACAAGACCCATCCGTTAGCTTAGCATAATGATCGTTAAGTTTTATTGCTATTGCTTTCTTCATGGCATATACATATTCCTTTGACTATGAGATTGTGCAACTCCCGGATACCGGAGGAATACCTTGTGTGCTATCAAATGTCACAACGTAACTGGGTGATTATAAAGATACTCTACAGGTATCTCCGAAGGTGTTTGTTGGGTTGTCATAGATCGAGATTAGGATTTGTCACTCCGAATATCGGAGAGGTATCTCTGGGCCCTCTCGGTAATGCACATCATGATAAGCCTTGCAAGCAATGTGACTAATGAGTTAGTTGAGGGATGATGCATTACGGAACGAGTAAAGAGACTTGTCGGTAACGAGATTGAACTAGGTATGAAGATACCGACGATCGAATCTCGGGCAAGTAACATACCGATGACAAAGGGAATTACGTATGTTGTCATTGCGGTTTGACCAATAAAGATCTTCGTAGAATATGTAGGAACCAATATGAGCATCCAGGTTCTGCTGTTGGTTATTGACCGGAGAGGTGTCTTGGTCATGTCTACATAGTTCTCGAACCCGTAGGGTCCGCACGCTTAACGTTCGTTGACGATTTGTATTATATGAGTTATGTGATTTGGTGACCGAATGTTGTTCGGAGTCCCGGATGAGATCACAGACATGATGAGGAGTCTTGAAATGGTTGAGAGGTAAAGATTGATATATTGGATGATAGTATTCGGACACCGGAAGTGTTTCGGAATGTATCGGGTACATATCGGAGTACCGGGGGGGTTACCGGAACCCCCTGGGGGAAGATATGGGCCATATGGGCCATAGGAGGGAGGAAAACCAGCCCACATAGGGGTGGCGCCCCCCCCCCCCAAGGGAGGAGTCCGAATTGGACTAGGGGAGGGGGCGGCGCCCCCCTTTCCTTCTCCTTCTCTCTCTCCTTCCCCCTTTCCCCCTCCGATAAAAGGAAGGGGGGGCCGAATCCTACTAGGAGCCCAAGTGGGATTCCTCCCACTTGGGGTGCGCCTAGGGCCGGCCTCCTCCCCTCTACCTCCTTTATATACGGGGGTGGGGGGCACCTCTAACACACATCAATTGTTCCAAGCCATGTGCGGCGCCCCCCTCCACGGTTTACTCCTCCGGTCATATTCACGTAGTGCTTAGGCGAAGCCCTGCGCGGATCACTTCACCATCACCGTCACCACGCCGTCGTGCTGACGGAACTCTCCCTCGACACTTTGCTGGATCAAGAGTTCGAGGGACGTCATCAAGCTGAACGTGTGCAGAACTCGGAGGTGCCGTACGTTCGGTGCTTGATCAATTGGATCGAGAAGACGTTCGACTACATCAACCGCGTTAAACAAACACTTCCGCTTTCGGTCTACGAGGGTACATGGACACACTCTCCCCCTCTCGTTGCTATGCATCTCCTAGATATATCTTGCGTGAGCGTAGTATTTTTTTTGAAATTGCATGCTACGTTCCCCAACAGTGGCATCTGAGCCAGGTCTATGCGTAGATGATATGCACGAGTAGAACACAAAGAGTTGTGGGCGATGATAGTCATACTGCTTACCACCAACGTCTTATTTTGATTCGGCGGTATTGTTGGATGAAGTGGCCCGGACCAACCTTACATGACCACGTTCATGAGACCGGTTCCACTGACAGACATGCAACTTGTTTTGCATAAAGGTGGCTGGCGGGTGTCTGTTTCTCCAACTTTAGTTGAATCGAATTTGACTACGGCCGGTCCTTGTTGAAGGTTAAAACAGCAAACTTGACGAAACATCGTTGTGGTTTTGATGCGTAGGTAAGAACGGTTCTTACTAGAAGCCCGTAGCAGCCACGTAAAACTTGCAACAACAAAGTAGAGGACGTCTAACTTGTTTTTGCAGGGCATGTTGTGATGTGATATGGTCAAGACATGATGTGATATACGTTACTGTATGAGATGATCATGTTTTGTAAAAGTTATCGGCAACTGGCAGGAGCCTTATGGTTGTCGCTTTATTGTATGAAATGCAATCGCCATGTAATTGCTTTACTTTATCACTATGCGTTAGCGATAGTTGTAGAAGCAATAGTTGGCGAGACGACAACGACGCTACGATGGAGATCAAGGTGTCAAGCCGGTGATGATGGGAATCATGACGGTGCTTTGGAGATGGAGATGAAAGGCACAAGATGATGATGGCCATATCATGTCACATATTTTGATTGCATGTGATGTTTATCTTTTATGCATCTTATTTTGCTTAGTACGGCGGTAGCATTATAAGATGATCCCTCACTAAAATTTCAAGGTATAAGTGTTCTCCCTGAGTATGCACCGTTGCGACAGTTCGTCGTGCCGAGACACAACGTGATGATCGGGTGTGATAAGCTCTACGTTCACGTACAACGGGTGCAAGACAGTTTTGCATGTGCGGAATACTCGGGTTAAACTTGACGAGCCTAGCATGTACAGACATGGCCTCGGAACACTGGAGACCGAAAGGTCGAACGTGAATCATATAGTAGATATGATCAACAAAGAGATGTTCACCATTGAAAACTACTCCATCACACGTGATGATCGGACATGGTTTAGTTGATATGGATCACGTGATCATTTAGATGACTCGAGGGATGTCTATCTAAGTGGGAGTTCTTAAGTAATATGATTAATTGAACTTAATTTATCATGAACTTAGTCCTGATAGTTTTTGCATATCTATGTTGTAGATCAATGACCCGTGCTACCATTCCCTTGAATTTTAATGCGTTTCTAGAGAAAGCTAAGTTGAAAAATGATGGTAGCAACTACACGGACTGGGTCCGTAACTTGAGGATTATCCTCATTGCTGCACAGAACAATTATGTCCTTGATGCACCGCTAGGTGAAAAGCCCCCTCCCGCTAATGTAGACGCTTTGAACCTCTAGGTACTGTTGTAAACTCATTCCACACAACAGTACAACAAAATAAAGCAAATCACTACCTCTAGGTACTGTTGTAAACTCATTCCAATTTCATATTAGCATTATATATACTGTATTCCAACTTCACAATGGTTCATACCCCCCGATACAACCCATAGATTCATCAAAATAAACGAACAACACATAGAAAACAGAATTTGTTAAGAACAGGACAGTCTGTAGAAATCTGGATTTTTCGTATACTTATGTAACTTCAAAAATTCTAAAAAAAATAGGAAAATCTAAAAAATTTGTAGAGAAATAATGTGTAAAAATTTCAAGATTTTATCATGCTCTAGTAAAAAATAAGAATTCAAACACTACAGCCAAAGTTTCTGTTTTTCTGCTGCACACACCAAACAAGCAATTTAAACATTCTAAAACCAAACCTTGGCACATTATTTTTATAATACAATGAATATATTCAAGGGGATACTTATTTTTGAGAAACTTCCATGAAAAATTCTACATTGTTTCCATGAGCATGAACACAAGTGTTCAAGGTCGACCCTCACTTCTCCAATGCATAACCTTCCAATCACTTCTCTTTTCGAAAAAGTTTTTAAGCATAAGAGGCAAGTAAATTTTCTTTTTGGTATTTTGCATTTTCTAATTTTTTTGTTTGTTTCACCCACAACTAAACAGAAACAAAAGGGAAAACAAAAACTACTTAGTGAAGAAAGCAAACAAGCATACACGAAAATATTAACCCCACGCTATTGCTCCCCGGCAACGGAGCCAGAAAAGAGCTTGATAATCTTCAAGTGCAAGGAATCATCATAGCACTTTAAAAAGGTGGAAGTGATAAGTATGAAGTGTCGAACCCACAAGGAGCTAAAGGTAAGATCAATATTCTCTCAAGTCCTATCTGCCACTGATACGACTCTACGTACACCGAACGTTTGCTTCCAACTAGAAACGAGAAATAAAACTACGTTGTAGGTATGAAGAGGATAACTTTGCATGATATCGGAGAACTAAAATATAAAAGTAGGTGCTGTTAATATAAAATTAGAATATATTACTATATATTATAAATAGCGAGTGTGGAATAATGATGGGTCGGTGTGCGGAATTGTCCTAGGCAATTGTTAACAAGATCGGTAGTCGTCATTGCACTTTTATATGAGGGAGAGGCATAAGCTAACATACTTTCGCTTCTTGGATCATATGCACTTATGATTGGAACTCTAGCAAGCATCCGTAACTACTAAAGATCATTAAGGTAAAACCCAACCATAGCATTAAAGCATCAAGTCCCCTTTATCCCATACGCAACAACCCCCTTTCTCGGGTTTAAGCTTCTGTCACTCTAGCAACCCACTATAAGCGAATCATGAATGTATTGCAACACCCTACAGCGGGGATCCTTCATGTGTGCGTGGCACGGAAGGCACCATAGGACAGCACCAAAGTAAAACATACAACTCAAATCAATCTATATCATCAATCAACCCAAAAGACAAAGGAAAACTACTCAAAACATCATAGGATGGCAACACATCATTGGATCATAATATGTGGCATAAAGCACCATGTTCAAGTAGGGGATTACAGCGGGGTGCAGGAGAGTGGACCGCGTAAAAGAGATGATGATGGTGATGTTGATGAAGACGATCACCGCGGCGATGGTTCCCCCGATGGCACTCCGGCGCCACCAAGAGAGAGGGGGAGAGGTTCTCCCCTTTGTGCTTCCTCCTCCATGGCCTCCCCCTTAGATGGGGAAAGGTTCTTCTTCTGGTCCTTGGCCTCCATGACGATGGTGACCCCTCCGGCTTCCTCCTCCATGGCCTCCAGTGATGTTGGCCCTCTCCGGCAGGGTGCCAAAGAGGGCCTAGATTGGTTTTTCGTGGCTACAGAGGCTTACGGCGGCGGAACTTCCGATCTCTCTTCTGTTCTGTGGTTTTTAGGATTTATAGGAGGGGTTGGCGTCAGTTTCACGTCAGGAGGCCCCACGAGGCGATCACAAGGACGGGAGGCGCGCCCTAGGGGGGGGCACCCTTATGGTGACCCCGGGACTCCTCTTCCATATCTTTTTCCTCCAGTATTTTTTATATTTTCCAGAAAAATTCTCCCTTAATTTTTAGCTTGTTCTGAGAACTTTTATTTCTGTACAAAAACAACACCACGGTAGTTCTGCTGAAAACAGCGTCAGTCCGGGTTAGTTCTAATCAAATCATACCAAAATCATATGGAATTGTTGTAAATATGGCATGAATACTTCATAAATTATAGATACGTCGGAGACGTATCAAATATCATCCAACGAATTCACCGATCCAATGCCTACGAATCTCTCTTATATTGTTTCCGCTAAGTTACTACTGCTGCTGTTACTATTGCACTTGCTACAAAATCATTGCTATCACTGTTACTGCTACTATTGCTGTTGCTACTACTATCAAAACTATCATACTACTTTGCTACTGATCACTTTGCTCCAGATAATTAATCTCCAGGTGTGGTTGATTTGACAACTCAGCTGCTAATACTTGCAAATATTCTTTGGCTCCCCTTGTGTCGAATCGATAAATTTGGGTTGAATACTCTACCCTCGAAAACTGTTGCGGTCCCCTATACTTGTGGGTTATCAAGCCGAACCCACCAAAAGCCAAGGTACTCCATGGACTCCTCGGCAAAACGTTCTCAGATATTGCTTTATATGCATCAGTTTTGAATTGTGTCTTCAGTCAATAGTTGGGTTGCCCGGCTCCTATGATTGCCCCTATATTCTGCTTTGTTCGGCTAGGTGCACAAAGGGAGAACCACTGCGATTGTGCTTCCAGCTCGAATGGTTAAGTGCCTCAGTGGAGAAAGCCGAAAACTGACCGGCACAATGAGCGTAAACTGGTCAGCGATCCGATGACTGTATCAAACTATAGATCGATGGAGGTCACCCCGTGTTAAACGACGGGCCTTTCATAACATTGGCTGAAGTGTTAACGGCTTGACCTCGACTGACGCCGAACACTAACCGGGAGCTAGTAACTAGCCTCCCAACTTTAAGCTCCTATGACTAAGTGAAAGTTATAAAGCCCGTATATCTGATTGCCTCATTTCCGCTAACACAACCGCCTCTGGGCACCGAGACGCCGGCTAAGGGTTGTTTTGTTATTGCGGAAACACCCTGCGTAGCATCTACTAAGGGGAGGAAGCCGACGATGGGCCACTTTCAAATGATAAACGGTCGCAACGGAGTCAAAATAAACATATCCTCAGCGTTTGTATTCAATATACGAGCGCTGCCTTCCGTAATCATCGTTATAAAGCCATAAATATGCATCAAATTTGACTTAAGATTTTGGCCAAGCTGGGTTACCTGGCTCCTGTGTTTAACCCTACGTCCCCGATTGTTCGGCTAGGGGGTAAAGGGAACACCTCTGTGATTGTTACTACCGGGTCATCCGGATTAGTACCTCAGACTGGGTGAAGCCGAAGGCTAGCTATCTTAAGAATATAATTGGTCGGCAACGACGGAAGTGAAAATTTTGGTTCATTAAAGACCACAGAGATCGGGAACTTTCTCCGAACTAAATCCTCAATATTTTCCTCCCACATTGATCGGAGTTGAGGTTTCACGATCATGGTCAACATGATAGCCTGGGAAAAGGAACTTATAAAGGAACTATTTTTCCCAGAAGATGTTTCTTACGTTAAAAAGTGATATAACATATCTCTCCACGTACCTTTGTTTATAAAACCGTATGGCCGGATTGCCTGATTTTTCGTAAATCTTTGCCCATATAAAGGCTTTATAGAGTAGGACAAACACTCCCCGCCTATTGACCGAGGAGGTTGAAGTCGATAGTCGGTCAACAAAGTTTTGTACAATGCGGATCTAAGCATGAATGATGTAAAGTACTTGGATACATAGAGTCATTGCATATAAATTGTGAGTAAGTCAATTTACTGTAGCACATCTTTTAAAGAGTCAAGGGCAAAATCTCGCTGAGACAACCAAGCAACTGACACAATGCTCTCATAATTCCCTATTGGCATTGATTTCCTATTTATTAAGCCCCTTGGGGCCGACCTTGGCGAGCCCAGCTTTCGCTAGCTCTAACTCCTTTAAGAGATCTTTATTCTCTTTCCGAGATGTTTGTGTTAAACACAACAAAATTTTCTGTTAAACGGATATCGATCCTTAATTCGGCCACCCATGCCCACATTAAGGCTCAGGGGCTACTGGGCTTCACGCTTATCATTTACGAATATTAAAAGGGCACATAGATCCCCTGATCTGCTGTTGCCACTCGACCAGTGGCTCGGGGGCTACTGCATTGCCTATTCAATGCAGAAAATTCAAAGTGCTAAGTGTTCGGCTTGACCGAGCTATGGGCAAACGCATCTTCGGACAACAATAGGTACCATCTGGGACTTATCCGACATCAAGCTAATATATTACGGCGACTTCTCAAAATCCTCTCTCAAGGGCCCCTCTGCCGATCACTATCTCCTCTAATATATTACACGGTGTTTCTATTCCAACGCATGCTGCCGAGCTAGGAGTTGATCCTCAGGCCGGTTTCGCAAATCGACCTGAGTCTCAGGGGCTACTGGGATCAGCGGTTTCATGTTTTCCTTCAGGTGCATCTCGGATTTTAGGCCGACACATACACCTTGAGGGCTACTGGCTATACATCTCGCCAGCAAATAAATTGCACCAATCAAAAATATATCCGCAAAAAATCAGCCCAAGACTGAGGTGGTGCACCACCTCGGATACAGTACGGCATTGGAGCATGGATGCACTCCGGCGTTGGAGCTCGGCTGCAAAAAGACACCTCGGATACAGTTCGGTGTTGGAGCTTGGATACAGTCCGGCGTTGGAGCATGGATGCAATCCGGCGTTGAAGCTCGGCTACAAAAAGACACCTCGGATGCAGTCCGGCGTTGGAGCTTGGATATAGTCCGACATTAGAGCTCAGACGCGAGAGGAAACCGCCACACGGGAAACACTTCAAGCCCGAGGTGTGGCGTAAAAACAACAAGACATTGATAAAGGCCGAAGACTTAAAGGGCTCCTCGGATGCCCGACGTGTGAACTCTTCGGATTTAGCTCGGTAATTCTCAAGATCGAAGATGGGAAGATTTGTTGAACCAGTTTTCAAGACCGACGACCGAAGATGAAGAACAGTTCGGAAGAACCGAGGAGCGTCCCCAACTTTAAGACCGGTTCAGGGGGCTACTGATGGTGTCCTGGACTAGGGGGTACTCATCACGTCGTCTCTTGACCAGGTGGATCGGGCCGAGGACCCCCATGGCGGTTCTCTCATGGATCGCTTCAGGCAGCCCATGTCGCATACAAGGAAGACTCCACATGACTTGGCACACAAGGCGAGGACTCTTCTAAACCCTAGGCCTCCGGTGCATATATAAACCGAGGCCAGGCTAGTCAATAGAGGATCGAATATTCATTAGAACAATCTCGTAGTAGATACATGTACCCTGTACTACACCCCATATGAATACAATCCAAAGCAGGACGTAGGGTATTATCTCTTCGAGAGAGCCCGAACCTAGGTAAATCCTGTGTACGTGTTACCATTGCTCCAAGACGCCTAGCTTAGGACCCCTACTATGAGATATGCCGAATATAGAACCGACACTCTTCCTCCTTCTCCTTCTCCTCAACTGATCTTTCGGCAACCGGCGCGAAGGAAGCGCGGGCGCGGGAGGACCCTGTCGGGGCACGCTTGCCGAGGCATCAACCAGTGGATTCGCACCAGCGTTCAACTCAGGATTTTTCCCTGGCGGAGTAAATGCAGGACCGAGTTCCTCGCGAGCTCATCGACACCGGTGACATCACCACCACGTAGCCCGATCATTGGGGAGCGAGAAAAAGAGGAGGAGGTCAATCACGCACCGTATCTTTTGTCCACCCGTCCAAGCAACATCTCTTGGGGTCAGAAGCGCTCTGACAGGGGACCGCGAGGAGGGCGGCGCCGCCGCATGCCTCGCGCTTTCTTCCGGCCACTGGCATCATGGAGGTCACATCACTTGTACCGCCCACGGGGCCTATGTTGTGCGGTCGTCCCCCGCCCTCGTCGCCATCTCCACTGTGGCGGAGACGAGCGACGGAGTTCGGAAGGGACGAAGCTATGAAACTGCACCGTCCTGACAGCGACGACGGAGATGACGATGACGAAGATTGACGCGCTGTTCATAACCTCGGATTCGCGCAAGCGCTGCCCCCTACCTGGAGCGCCAAAGATGTCGTGGGTTGACATGATCACCTATGGGGCCACGGGCCCCTTTGTGGTTCGGCGTGGGGGAGGTCATGTTGCATGAAGAGCGGAGGCCATGAGATAGCACGACGACGATGACGCTGGTGGTTTTTTTACCCAGGTTCGGGCCGCCGTGAGGCGTAAAACCCTACTCCTGCTTTAGTGGATTGGATGGAGGAACCCAAAGAACGTGTAGCGCCCGTGCCCGGCAAGGTGGCCTCGAGGAGAGCAGCTACGCGCGTACAAGTATGTGAGGGTCTGAATCCTTCTCTAGGTCGCCTTGGGCCTCCTTTTATAGCTTAAGGGGTAACCACAGTGGCAAAACAGTCTTTATCTGTTGATTAGATAGCTAACAATGCTATCATACCTAACTCTGGCAGCTAGGACAAAGTGCATTAAATGCACTTCTAGGTGTCATGCTGAGAATGCAACTCGGCAAGCCTGCCGTGTTGCTTAATCATCTCATGTTTATCTGCTTGACACGCCTCTGGACGGGTGTCATACGAAGGTAATCTGTCTTCCGAATGGCCGCCACGTGCTTAGTGGAAGCCACTTAATCACCTGAGGGCTCAACACCGCACTGATAGCTGATTTGCATTGTGGTGCGGTGCAGCGGTGGAGCGGTGGCGTCTTGGCGGGGAGATTCGTCCTTGGCGGCCCTAGCATTCCTGCTGGGGAAATCTTGGACCTGTCCTTAGAGCGGCCTCGGCCTGGCCAGGCTCTCCTGCCCGGCAAGGGAGTCTTTCCCAAGGCAACATCTTGCTATCTTAGTTTGTCTTGGTCTTCTTGATCCGCTCTTTGACCTCTCAAAGAGCTGCTCCTCTGGTTTGACCTTGCCATATATGTTGGTGTGATTATTTCCTCATCGAGCCTTGGTTGCCGGGGCGGAAGTCTACTATCCGTGCACAAGTCAGGGGAAACATACACCCCTGTTTGTGTACCCCGACACATAGCGATAAAGTAAAGCAATTACATGGCGCTTGCATTTCATACAATAATTAAGAGACAACCCTAAGGCTCCTGCTGGTTGTCGATATTACAAAACATGATCATCTCATACACCAACGTATATCACATCACGTCTTGACCATATCACATCACAACATGCCCTGCAAAAACAAGTTAAACGTCCTCTACTTTGTTGTTGCAAGTTTTACGTGGCTGCTATGGGCAACTAGCAAGAACCGTTCTTACCTACGCAAAACCACAACGGTGATTTATCAAGTTTGCCGTTTTAACCTTCTTCAAGGACCGGCCGTAGTCAAATTCGATTCAACTAAAGTAGGAGAAACAGACACCCGCCAGCCACCTTTATGCAAAACAAGTTGCATGTCAGTCGGTGGAACCGGTCTCATGTACGTGGACATGTAAGGTTGGTCCGGGCCGCTTCATCCCACAATGCCGCCAAATCAAAATAAGACGTTGGTGGTAAGCAGTATGAACATCACCGCCCACAACTCCTTTGTGTTCTACTCGTGCATATCATCTACACATAGACCTGGCTCATGATGCCACTGTTGGGGAGCGTTGCATGGAAAACAAAAAAAATTATATGCACACGCAAGATCTACCCATGGAGATCCATAGCTACGAGAGGGGGAGAGCATCTACATACCCTTGTAGATCGCTAAGCGAAAGCGTTTATCACGCGGTTGATGTAGTCATACTCTTCGCGATCCGATCACGATCCAACCGATCTAGTGCCGAACGGACGGCACCTCCGAGTTTAGCACACGTGTGGATTGATGCCATCTCCTCCTTCTTGATCCAGCAAGCGGGAGAGGAAAAGTAGATGGGATCACATCCAACGCGGTGGCGTGGTGGTGATGGTGGTGGTGGAGCACCGACAGCGCTTTGCTAAGCATCGCCGGGACGAGGCGGTGGAACTACAGAGTAACAGGAGAGAGAGGGGCGCCAAGGTCTTGGTGTGTCCTCTTGGGGCACCCCTCCCCTCTACATATAGGTGGAGGGGTGTGGGAAACAGCCCCTCCAAGCCCTAGGGCGCAACTAAGGGGGAGAGGACTTGGACTCCAAGTCCAATCCTATTCCGACTAGGACTCCTTCCTTTTTTGCCTTCCCTAGCCACATGTGCTTTTGAGGACTTGGTGCGCCTAGCCCAATAAGGCCAGGGCGCCTCCCCGCAGCCCATGCTAGCCCTTGGGTCGTGGTGGACCCACTTGTGGACATCCGGACCCCTCCGGAATCCTCCGGAACCTTCTGGAAGCTTCCCGGTACAATACCAAAAAACTGCACCTTTTTCCAGAACCCAGAATATGACTTCCCATATATAAATCTTTACCTCTCGACCATTACGAGACTCCCCGTGACATCCGGGATCTCATCCGGGACTCTGAACAACATTTGTTTATCACTCATCAAATATCTCAATACTACTCTAGCGTCAACGAACGTTAAGTGTGCGACCCTGCGGGTTCGGGAATTATGTAGTCATGACCGAGACACTTCTCTGGTCAATAACCAATTGCTGGACCTGGATTCCCATATTGATTCCTATATATTCCACGAAGATCTTTTATCGGTTGAACCTTTACGACAACATACGTAATTCCCTTTGTCTGTCGGTATGTTACTTGCCCGAGATTCGATCATCGGTATCTCTATATCTAGTTCAATCTCGTTACCGACAATTCTCTTTACTCATTCCGTAATACATCATCTTGCAACTAACTCCTTAGTCACTTTGCTTGCAAGCTTCTTGTGATGTGTATTATCGAGAGGGCCCAGAGATACCTCTCCATCATACGGAATGACAAATCCCAATCTCGATTCACGCCAACTCAACAGACACCTTTGGAGATACCTGTAGAGCATCTTTATGATCACCCAGTTATGTTGTGACGTTTGATAGCACACAAGGTATTCCTCCGGTATCCGGGAGTTGCATGATCTCATGGTCAAAGAAACATGTATTTGACATTAAGAAAGCAGTAGCAATAAACTGAACGATCAAATGCTATGCTAACAGATGGGTCTTGTCCATCACATCATTCTCCTAATGATGTGATCCCGTTATCAAATGACAACTCATGTCTATGGTTAGGAAACCTTAACCATCTTTGATCAACGAGCTAGTGTAGTAGAGGCTCACTAGGGACACGATATTTGTTTATGTATTCACATATGTATTTAAGTTTCCGGTCAATACAATTCTAGCATGAATAATAAAACCTTTATCATGATTAAGAAAATATAATAATAACCATTTTATTATTGCCTCTAGGGCATATTTCCATCAAGTGCAACTCGCCTTGGCATGCTTTCATGCTCAGCTTCTCATCTTCCTCTCCCATTCTACATCACGGAGACCAGATCGGGTAATTAACTTGTAGTAGAAAATAGGGGATGCACAAAAGGAGGGGAGATACATAAACCCGTAGAGAATCGAGGAAGTGACGCCAGCCACCGCCATTGGCATGATCTACTTTTTTTCTGCTCACGATCCAATTTGTTTCCTGCGTGAGCACAAATCTGGAGAGGGGAGGAGCAGGAGGGAGTTTCTGAACATGCCAAGTTCCATATTGCAATGATAACTAACTGAAAAACACTTCACAGAAACAATAAGCTAGATGTAGAAGTATCTATGTCATGCAAAATATTAATTGTCTACATTCTTCATGTAAGCATAGTCCTAATAAGAAGCATACTTCTCTATTGCTACAAAATTCACATCCATGTAGTATTTTACAATAACTGATGTAAAGCTTATTTAATATAAATGCTCACAAAATTAGCACCGAATTAATAAGAAGCATAATCTGTCAATTCACCTCACAAGTTGAATAAGATCATAGGAAGAGATTCAGGGTAGGTTCCCTTGTCAAGTCTTATGCCAAAATTTCTCAATTTTGAGTGTGGTGCGCCGATGACTTCAAGCTTCACTACAACCGTACATTCCTGTGGCAAAAAGTCCCAGCTTGGAGGATGAACCCTGCCAAAAAAAGTTGTCTCCATTAGGTAGTAACACTACTATTTGATATGTTGTTCTGAAAATGTGGAATCTATGCTCTTATGTGGCTTGCATCCATAAAACAGGAATTGCTTTAATCAATTAACAGTGCACTAAGCCACCAACTTAAGCCATGTAAAGTGTTCCTTATCTTGCATAATAGTGTTAGACTGACATACCAAAATTTAGTCTCACACTGCACAACAGCAAGTGCCTGTCATACCGAATTCGAACAATTCACCATGCCGGATGGCGGATGTGTAATGTCTCAGATCCAGAACCAAAAGTAGGAATATGAACTTTAGAATTATACGGCCATTGGAGTATATGCCTGCATGGTTCCTACCAATTTTATCATCCAAAAGTGTCTCATTAATCTTCTCTGCGGTTGGGCTTCAAACTACAGTGAAACATTGGACAATACTTCAGTTCATAGGTCGAGAGGATAGGTGATGAGAGGGTCTATCTTACTCTTGCCTTTGGATCAAGATGAGGAGGCTGCCCACGCGGAGCACGACAGGAACTACAGGCTGCAGTGCCGCTGCGTGGTGTCCTCGTCGGCGAATCAGAGGCGAGGAGAAATAAGACTGGGAATGGAGGCTGAAGGTACCTAGGCAGCGGAGAACGAAGCGTGAGAGAGTAGTAACCACCTCCGCCGTTCATTCCCACCATGACTGACACTCCTCGCCTATACCGCTTCGCCACACCATTGTCGTCGCCTGCCAGAGGGGCGTCCGTCGCCGGCGGCTCCGTTAGGATTGCGAGAGCAGTACTGCCCCTTCCCATCTTCCTTGCACACCAGCGGCCATCTCAAGGTGTCGGCACAGGGATTGACCCTAGGTCAGAAGGGGAGAGGGATCGTGAGGGAAACGATGGAGGCGGACAGGCGATCGCGGTGGCGTTCCCCATCTCTTTTTTTGAGGGGATCCCTCTCTCTCTCATTTTTTTGAGCAACCTCTCTCTCGTATAGCTCGTTCCTGCAAGCGGATTGCTTCTATGATTCACTTGCTTAGTGGGCTTTATTCGGCTGGCTGGCCCAATTAACCAAAGTGCTCTAAATTTGCCACCGGAGCAACTGCCCTATAGGACAGGTGGCCCATTTAATGGAAAACACAGAATAGCACTCAAATCTAACGGCCAGAAACAATCAGAACACCAAATCGGACGGCCGAAATCACTGAGTGCGTGAGAAGGCTCGGTTTAGGCTCAGTTTTACTGTCCTAAATAAATGTTCAAACCAATCTGGTGAGGTGGTTAGCATGCAAGGAAGGAATCGGGAGGAGATGGACAACCATGGGCACGAACTGTTGTGGTCGAAGTTGTGATGCAGCAGACGAGGATGGGGAAGTGGTGAGTAGCATGACATAGTCCCCACTCCCCTATTGGCAGCCTCGCTGCTCCTGCCCACCCCGACCCGTTCATCCTCCTCACCTGCTCCTCCACACCCACCATTAAAATCAGGCTGCCCCTGCTCTCCCATGGCGGCTACCAACGCTGGATCCAAAACCACCGTGAGAACGTGGGGAGGCTCGTCCTGTGGCAGGAGAGAAAGTGAGGAGGGGCGGCGTTGATAGGAGGAGGAGGAGCAGCAATGAGGAAGAGGAGGATCGGGAAAGAGGAAAAAAGAGAAGAGGAGGGCTCACCAAACGCCACCATGCCGACAACAGCAACCAAAAGATGAGCAGACGGCATGTATCAGGCCGCAACCAACCGCCAGGTCGTGGCCGACCTCACCGGCGCAGGCCGACGCTGGTCGGTGACTCTATCCCATCTGCTGCCGCACCTCCAGAAATATCCGCCGCTGTCGCCCTTTGCCTGCAGGTCGCTGCGTCCGTCGGAGAAGCTCGCCTCCATGCCCCACGCCTCAGATCTGGCGGGATCCAGGATCGGGGTGTAGCATGGGTGAATGGGGAGGACGGCAGCACGGGAGAGATAGGAGGAAGAAAAGGAGAGGCAGCAGGTGGGTGGGGGAGAGAACGGCCCTGGCGCTGAGAGAGAGGCGGGGCGGGAGGAAGAGGAGAGGGAGCGGCGCGAGTGTGAGAGGCGCGGGCGGCTAGGTCGAGTGGCTAGGTCCTCTCCACGGGAGCCACTCGCACTTATATACCTCAGTTTGTGAAATGGCGGAAATGCCCTCGGTGGGGCAGTCTAATTACACGCGGTGGCATGCGGGGGTGTAACTATTCATTGCTACAGTCACGCGAGATCGATCCGACGGCCCAGCTCCTCCCACCGCTCGATCCAATGGCCGGAAATGTATCAAGAAAAACGATCCGACGGCCGAGAAGCCCTGAGCGCCGAGAAAGCTCCGTCTGTGCTGTGGTTCATTTTTACTAGAGGCTGGGGCGCCACCTGGTGGTGCCACCTAGGCGGGACTATGCGCACTTATCTTGCTTCGACAATTTGGCTACCATGTTTTCTTCCCATTCTCACTCATCATGTACATTAATATGGGTGTATGCTATAACATAGATCTATTAGTAGCACATCGATTAAACATACATATACTGTATTATTTGAGTTTAGAACCATCATAGGCAGTGATACATCTAATGAGGATATGTACGACTCACCCATGGACCATAAAGGGTGAGACGATGCATTACAGTTAATCCAAAAGCGAAGACAAGCTAACATGAAGTGATTCAGTTTGACTGAAGAAATGGACCTGATGAGGCCATGACTAAGGAACCAAATAAAAAGAATACCTTTTCAGAGTCCTTCAAGAGGCTTGACATCATCCATTCCACATCAATCAACATGATGCTTTCTTTTGATCTTCATCTTGATGTACCCAACACAAATTTAATTTGGCCAATATATGATGACTGCTAGCATGGTACTTCTGAAACCACAATTACAGCCAATAAGCATTAGTGATCACATCTAAAGCTAATACCAAGATACCAACCTTTTCCCACATAGGCAATATGTTAACTTTGCCTCTTTGTAATGCTAATGCAAATCAGGTGATTTCAATTCTATACAAATTAAATAAAAATAATTGTTCTCGTTGCATATGATTTTTAAATTTGTGGGCTAGACTTTTACATGTACTCAAATTCCCAGAATCGACTTGCAGAAGCAAATTTTTTCGAATGTTGTTGCCGAAGCAACTTTGACTACCAATGAAGCAACTACAAGGAATCACATATGATCATAAACATGAAGAATTCAGGAAGTAGAAGCTAGTTATCTAATTAGGATGCACGGACTTCCATGATTCTATTCCCTTTTGCCACAGAAAACTTTGACAAGATAGTAACGGATAGATCACATGCTTTGCAAACAGAAATTAAAATGCTATAAATGACATATAGATTAAGGATACTGGAAAAAGTACGGTCCAGTCTAAATTGACAGTCTCAGTGATTCATGTTGGCCTTTAGATAAGTTTGACCAACAGTTTTGCTTACTGCTTGTAGAAGTCAGCATCCTTCATATCTCGACCACCGTCTGACACCTAAACAATGGATGTGAGCAAGCTGTGGTTCTTTGATGCTAATAGAAGCCTTAGTTTACATGTGATTTTCGAATGTCATCTCATGTTACCTAAAACATTTAGTTGCTATTTCATGTGTACAGGATATGGATGTTGCATTTTTTTCTTTCAAAATACATGGCAAATGTTCAGTTATATGCATTCTCAATCTGTCTTGCAGCATCGACATTTCCGATATTTTGAGGATTTTTTATTTTCCTATGAACTTATTCTATCTGTATTGATGTGCCCTGAAAGTTTGGTCTTGAAACATTACCTATGTAATTTTTTGTCTGCTAAATAATACTCCCTCTGTAAAGTAATATAAGACCTTTTTGGTCACTAATATAACAGGGAGTACAAGTTAAAGAATACACAATTTTAGTTTCTTTATTCTTAGCATCGCCTTAAACCAGTCATGTTATTGTTGCCGCCTCAATTGCCTTGTGCTATGTATAAGTAAATAGTTTGAATTTAAATCAAATAAAAGTGAAATGGCTGTACCATGCCACGATCGATCGTTGAGAAACCATCAGTGCAGAGCAGAGTTGGGAAAGTATTAAAACTCTTAGATAAGCAAAGATTCAGTACATGAATTTAGTTACACAAGAGAAAAGTTAATCAATATGACGGGCTTGTGAGAGCAAGTGAGCAAGAACATACCACTGTGAGCTCTTTTGCATCGCTTCTTTTCAAGCATTTCCGGCTTTCTGAACCATTAATCCTCTGATTCATAATGTGTTTCTTTTTGTGACTTTTATGTGACAATAAACAAGTAGAAGTTGCGCCTTCATGCTCCTCATAGCCATTGTCCTGAGCCCACTCCAAAACAAAATATAGAAGGCTAGAACATTGGTAAGAGCATGAGATACATACAAATACGATAGGAAGAAATTGAGGTAGTATTGATACATGCACCAGATCGATATCTCATAATCCTAACTAAGTATAGTGTTACCAATTTTCTGCAGTTATTAACTCTGTCTAATATATTTCCACAAATGAGTGTTGAAGAAAAAAAATTAAAGAATTCTGCCGTTGGGTAATGTCTAAAAAATAAATATGACTACAAAACTCCTCTTGGCATCCAGGGAGTACAGAGTACAAAACTTCAAGACGTGAACTGAATATAACCAGATAATGAGACAGAAATTCACGAAGGTTTTTCATATAGTTGTGGAAGCAACTGAAGACCTCCACGATCAGTAATTTGGATCATGGAAGCGAAGCCTTAAATGACATTTTTGCTAATTGCCTAAATATATGTGTCTGTCCATGGTGTGGATGTGGATCAATACAGTACTCCAGTAAGGTAAAGCAAGACGGAATAAACAAATTATATTCTTTATGTTGCTTACACTTATATTTGTAAGACCATGTATGTAACAAACATAAGAAAGAAACTAAAATGAAAAAAGAGTATATTCAGTATATATGTCTTGAGAAGCGTAAATAAAGCTTATCTTCACCTTATGATACATGAAAAGAGATTACATGGACTCCTTGCATGCCAGCATTGCACCAGGTGGTACTGTGTAGAAGAGACTTCCCTACAGAGGGAAAAACCCAGAAAACAATGTTGGTGCATTAAATGCATACATTACTACCAAATGATAATGGAGTCGCTGGTCATGCAAAACAAATGTAGCAAATGCACAGGAATAATCCGAGTAGCATGAACGTCCACCTCGATTGATTGAAGATTACAGGAGCTTAAATCGATCCAGGGATGTGACATACATCACCGAATGGAGTCGATCATGGGGAAGGATGCAGCATGGAGTGAGCATAGACGGGAACAAAAGAGGGAGAGAGGGAAGGGTTGAGCGAAGCTTACCTTGGCTTGTTGGTAGCAGATGTGCCCCTCACTGGTCGACACAAGCACCACTCCCAAGCCATGCCCATGATCTTGACTGCTGCTCCCGCCAGCTGTAGACGCCGCTGTACTCACCGATGTCTTGCATCGCTCGGGCCACCACCAACAGAAACTCGTATCATTTGTGATAAATTAAACTCAATTGTATCCAGCGTGATAATCAAAATAATATGTATGAACTATCAATTGCTTAAATTTGACATGAAAATGCAGCAAATAACTGGCCAGTGGCGAGAAGGAGGCAATGCAGCCAAGAAACGCTCCTTATACCTGAAATATACAATGTTACCATCAGTACATCATGTGAGCCTACGAGCGTAGAAACCTTGCATCCCAGGCCAATTGCATATCCAGCCATGTACATCAAGCTAACCTTGCAGGACAACAGAATAACCAAAGCGCGGGAGAAAATTTACAGCGCCATCCCTTCTGCATAGAAGGTATCAACCTGACACAGCCGAACCAGATGCCCAATTCTTGCACATCCAATGCCATCCTACAAGAACAAATCTCTTAAATCATCAGGACTCGTTACTTGCAGGTGTCAATTAGTGAAACAGAAGTGCAAAGTGGCATACTTGACAGCAAGGCCATTCGCCGTTCACCAACGTCGGGTGGCCGTGCCGCGCGGTCAATTTTCTCCTCCCATTCCACTGGAATCCGATGCGAGATAGGAGAGCAATTTGGTGCAGAACTGTTCAAATAAATTTTAAAAATCGATGCCAGTGTGGCAGGAAGAGCAGACATCCATCGAATTTGGGGGATTTAACACGCGACACACATATAGTTGCAAAAGGATTAACGAGAGAGAGGACCTTCCATGGCATGGCATCGAGGTCGAGAGCATAGACCCGACTATGGAACTCGAGCTTACTTTGGCTGTGGGTGTGGCCCTCCTCTGCCAGGCCTGGCATGGTCGCCCTTCCCTTGACACAAGACAAGGAGATAACATGAGATGGATCGAAACCACGCAAAAGGGCATGAATCATCACATGACAATTGTGATGAAACAAACAAACAAACAAACAAACAGAGCATAGATGTAATGTCATCAACAAAATTGTGATCACATGACAATTGTGATAAATCATCACATTTATGGTTCAGATCAACAAAATTTTTCAAATCACTTGATATTGGCTACAAACTCTCAGATAACATGGCAGCAGCAACAAACAATGGCAGAGGAGAAATATTGGCCTCCAACATGTTCAGATCGTGAAGAGAAAACACTTTTTTTTGCGGGAAGGGAAGAGAAAAGACTGCCTGACCATGGCCCGAACAGAGAGAGGGAAAAGGGGAGGGCCTTCCATAGCGAGTGATGGCCTGCACGCCCGCCATGGTGCTCCTCCGTCACACCCGCAGCCTGCACAAACCAACCGCACGGATATAATCCAGTCACTGATATTGATTGGTTGTTGTTTAGTAAGAAAACAAGAAGACATCTATTAACATCTGATAAACTCAACAAGAGTGCAAGTACGATTCAGGTCCCATCAGACTATCACAACCAAGAGTTAACATACAATTTAGTATCTATAAAAGTGAACATAGTCCTTCTGAACAGTTGATTGTACATGAACCACTAATTACAGTATCTTGTGATATAGGGCTTTGATCCTGATTTTTCTTGCACTCCCATTTTGAACATTATATTAGGCAAAATGGAGACGAACCTGGTGCTTCACATGTTTCGAACATATTTCCCTTCCTTTTCAACGAAAAATCTATTTGACAGGAAATGAAGAAAACGAAGTTAAATACCATAAATCCTGCCAGTCTTACAATTGTACAGAATCAACAAGAAGATCAAGTATTTCAAAAGAAGAAATAAGGGAATGAAAAATGAATGGAATTAACAAACAACCAGTCTTTTTTTTCCGGTCAAAAGGAAAAAACAATAATGGATAGCAAGACCAGAAAATGTGTGCATCTGAAGCTTCTTTATTTTTGGCAACTATTTACATGAAATTATATTCTGAGACTTCTGAACCAGTTCCAGGTATCAATCAACCAAATGACGAAACCTCTCGACCAAATCCTAAAGTGCTCACCGATTTTGCATGTAAATGGCAAATGATTTACAGGAATTATGCTCAGTTATGTAGTCTTGAACTAATGTCTAGATTAAAGATTCTGATAACAACATTTGTTTACAAAGGAAGTTCATACATTCAACTTCAGGCTCTGTTACCAAAATATTGCAGTAATCAAGACATGACCTCATGATTTCCCCACATTTTACACACAACAGTTCCAACAAGATAGCCATTTGCTTCAAAATAGAACGTCAGATTGTGGAAAGACCCACGAGCAACAAGGACACGTGTATTGCTGCCAACATTTGCCCAAAATTCCTCCTATGCTAGGATGTCGTGTATCACTCTAACCAAGATTTCATGCCTTGATTACACTAACAGGTCCTAAATTTAACATGAACAAACAGAAACCAAGAAAATCACAGTTCTACTTTCTTTGCACAAAAAATAGGTAAGTGTAAGAATGCTCATATGGCCATACCACCCAAGAATCACAAGTGAGAAGAGTGGACAAGATTCAGCGAAAAGTCTATTCTGAGCCCGAGCACAGCTGCACTCGTTATCACATCCGCCCGTTTCTTGCTAGATCTGCATCGCCTCTTGTATTCTATTCCGTATTTGCTGTTCTGGTCTCCCTTTTCTCGCCTGTACAGGCCCACCGGGGCTGTCGCTTTCAATGAGACGGCCGTCACTCCATCGGAGGCGGCTCAGATGGAGGGCCGATTTCTTGTGCTACGGCTCAGACGGACCGGCCGTCGTCGTCCTGACCGGCAGCAGGAGGGTTTACCCATGCCACACCACCGGGGTCGTGCTCCCCTGAAGATTCGACACCCCCTGCTTCCGGTGCGATGGCTACCTCTGCTGTGTCTTCATGCATGAACCATCCATAGCCATGCTCCGCATCTGAATCCATGTCCACGGAGAGGCTCGGCTGCATTTCCAAAGCCGCAACATGCTCAGGTCAAAAATCTTCAGAGTTTAAGCTGTTTGTAATGAAATACCGCACTGCAGTATACCTCCAAGGTTCCAGATGACAGAGCCGATTCAGCAGCAGATATGGATTGCGCCACTGCGTACTGGTTCACACTGCCTTCCGAACCACCACCCCCGTCAGGATCCTGCAGTACATGGATTCAGTCCAGCACACAAGAAAGGTGAGAACCCTACGCACATAGGGGGGATAGTTTCAAAAAGCAAGAGCTTACGTACCCGACGCACGCTCGACATCCTCGCTTGGATCCTCACTCCAGTGAGTACAGATCCGAATGGATCTCCAGCTGATTCAGCCATCTACAGTCACCGCTTCCAGCGCCTCCTATTTTTTGCTGGATGATTTCCTTTGGTTTGAAACGTGCCTTGCCCTTTTTAAGGTTGGCCAGGGGTTAGCTAACTCCCGCTCAGGTTGTTCAAATTTCAAATTCTATGGGTTGCATGCACAATGCCATTTGTCCACCACTCGACGACATACTTGCGCCAACTCACACCTGGCACTGACTGCACTAGCGTCTCTACTGCTCCATGGTAAAACAAACTTACCAAATAATTGACTGCAGACATCAAAAAAATAAATTTACAAACCACAGCCTGCATCCTACCCACCATTTACCACATCTTCATAACTAAATCATGGATTATGAATGCTTTTTTGCATACGGCTGGCTGATCAAAAACTCATACAGCACAGCACGCCGCAATCACCTGACGTAGAACAGCCGAACAAAATGATCACATTAGCTGTGAAAAGCACATATTCAAGCAACATGCGATCATCTCAAGTACAATAACTGAAAAAGATGTCATCAAACCAACACAGAGTACTTTTTACATCCAATGTCATCGGAGATAATAGCTCAAAGCTAATGCATTGTACATTCTCTCACTCAGACCTCGCTTGCTAGCCTCACTTCCATTGCTTTATTACAGTTGTTCCGGCGATGTCCTTCAACACCACAGTTTTTGCATGTAGCAGGTTTCCGAGGCTTCTTCGGGAGATCTGTACGGTCCGGACAAGTAGTCCGCTTGTGTCCTTGTCTACGACAGATTGTGCAAAATCTAGTCCTCTTGCTCAGTCCTTCGTAAGGAGCTTTCTCCCTACTCGACGTTGACCGGCCCATCTCCTTCCTTTTAGCAGGAGGTAGCAGTCCATCAAGGCGGTTGCTTGTCCTCGACATCGAGTCATTATCGGCACCGTCTGCAGCACTTTGATCTGGATGGGCACTCTGATCTGCAGTTGCTGCTGCAGGATTCACCACAATAGCCTTGTCAAGCAGCCTGTCTTCCAAACCAAGTCCATCCCTGACTTCTGCATATGGCATCATGACTGGCAAATTAGACTTGAACAGATCCATTAGTCGGTTGTATGCATCTACACTTGTGTCTCCTAGCCTCACTAGCTCCATCGCATGCATATACATGGTGAAGTGCAAAGGATTATTCTGCATACTATCCTTCTGGTACTGAACTAGGTGGGTAGGTAGAATATCTCTAGCATCCTTTGTTCATCTCTTTATGATGTGTTTTCTTGGTATTTCTTTCGCTCGGATGAAATCCAACACCTGCACCAATGGGTTAAAAAAGATCACTACAAAAAGCTAATGTCAAACAGAGAAGACAGTACTCATGATTGCTACAGCAAAAACAAACCAGCTGAGCCAATTCACCAATTACCTTCAACACATGACTGCACAGCAAGCCCGTGTGTGCAAATTGTCCACACTCACAGTCAAACTCTTCTCCCCCATCAATCATAGTAACCTGGTAAGAAACTCTGCACCATTTCTCCCTCTTCTCTGCTTCGCTATGTATTGCAACATACGTCTTGTGCTTCTCAATCTCTTCGACTTGATATGCCCCACACTCATACAGTATGCGCCCAAATTCTTCAAACATGGCCCTTGTATATATCCTGCTGGGATGCCTTTCCACTGCTAGGTTTGCCCTCAGCACTGGCTTCCCCTGCATATGAAAATAGACACGAACCGCAATGTATTTATTTTTCTTGTGTTATAAAAACTCTCAAATTACTCAAGTTGGCTCAACTACATATGACACTTGCATAATTAGAAATGCTTACAATTCTCGTTCACTTCTCCTCATAGTTCTCCTCTGATTCCCTGTCAAACTGGAGCCTCATGTATTTTTGCACGAACATGTGCATGGGGCAACCAGGGGGTACATAATTTTTCAGCATGTGATTGGCACTCTCGCTCCGCTGCGTGCTCGTCATTTTTGCACAAAATACACCTTTAAAGTAAGGCTTCGCCCATTTCTTTCGAATCTCGAACAGATTGGTCATATATGGGTGTGACCTCAACTTATACTTATCCAGCAACATTTCCCACCCTTTCTCAAACTCATCTTCTGTGAGCATGTGTTTATCACCTTATAAAATTCAGCTCTGAAATCACTCTTCTTCGTGTACAAGCCACCGAGGGACTCCTTTGCCTTCTTCAGCACATGCCATTTGCACCATCTGTGTGTCGCACTTGGCATTACTTTCCTAATAGCCAGCTCCATCGCACGGTTCTGATCTGCACGCTCATTAAAAAAAAATCCATGAACCCAGAAATCAGTACAGATCATACATCTACAGGTCACATATTACATTGCTAACTATTCAGTTTTTGTCTGATTTTGTTACAAAGAATCATACCTGTCAGAATCATAACTGGTGGAGAGCCTCCCATCATCCGAATAAACTCCGAGAAAACCCATTCGAAACTAGCTTCAGTCTCATCACGCACAAGCACACCAGCCATGATTACACTTTGAAAGTGATTGTTAACGCCTACAAACAGCCCAAAAGGCATGTCATACAGGTTCGTACGGTATGTGGTGTCGAAGGTGATGACATCCCCAAAGAATTAATACTGTAATCTGCTGCTCCCACTCGCCCACATCAGGTTCTTAATCCTGCCTTCACTGTCTGCCTGAACCCTGTATGTGAAGTGTCGATCTTTAGCTCCAATATCAGCAAACACTTCCATTGTCTTCCTGACATCATCTTCTGCCTGGTCCCTGTTCATCTTCCCGCACAGATTACGCAAAGACCTCTTCGTGAAGGGAACATTTTCCAGGGATCCAAAGAACCCCCCAATGATATTATACACCTTCGATAAGTTCACGTTGTTCTGCCTAAGCTGCTTCACAAGATCTCGTGTGTAAACATCTATGTGCTTGTGCGAGGGCCAGTGTATTGTCTCACCGAAATTAGGCGACAGCGAGTGGTTGTGATTATCTCTATGCTCTGCAATGTACCACCCATTGTCCTCTGATCGTAACAGCCTTATAAGAGCAGGGCATTCGCACCGACACGACCTTGTGTTTTCGACACCAGCTTTGCCCTGCCAAAATGATTTTTCCACACATAAAAATTAGTTTCATATTCTATATACTCGCTAAGCAAATGCGCCAGAACAATTTTTAGTCACAACACACAGCAAAATCATGGCACTCACCGAGCAACCACAAACTATTTCCTGCATACACTTTGTCCTCTCTACATTCAGACGGCTCTTGCCGTACCGAATGCCAAACCCCTTCTCCCACGAATACAGATTGTAGAAGTCGTACGCCTCACCTACTGAGTCGAATGAGGTGCCAATAACTGGTGTGATCACACTAGCAGTTGGGTTCTTAGCGAAACTCCTGACAGCCTTCTCGAATGCACTGATGCGGTTTGGGCAAGGCGTCCTGCTTGGTGCTGCAGCACCAATCCTCAGCCTGTCTAACACAGCGACGCCGGAATTTTTCTTAACAATTCTTTACTAACTGATAACTAGCACATTTCATAGGTAGGCTTTTCGAAAATAATCCTTTTTAACTACTCCAGATTATGCACTACTTGGACCAACAATCCATTAGGATCACCTACTCACTGCCAAAACTAATTGATAGAAACCAATTTTTTTGCTTCAACCTGTACCGGTGCTCATGCTCACAAAAATATTTTTTGCTTAATTTGTTTGGACTAAGTAATTTAGACAGCATGAACAGGAATGCAGAAAACAGACCTCTTCTTCCATCCAGGGGCTCTAGGGTTCATCTTCCCTGTGGATAACTCCGACGTCGCTGGAGAGCTGTCAATCCTCACTGCCGCAGCTTGGCTCGCTGGTAGGATCTGCACATCCGCGCTGCCGACAGCTCCCCCCCGCACAGCGACCTCCTGCTCCACGACCATATCTGCCCCAATAGTCACCACCGCTATGGGCGACCCCGCGGGTACAGGCCGTATGGCCGGCTCCGACGAAGCCGCCGTCGAAGGTGGCGGGACCAAGCTCTCCCCTACCTCCTCCAGGAAAGTGGATCTGGTCCACCGGAGGCAATGCGCGGTCAGCACTACCGATTTCAAGGGTTAACGAATAACAATAGGGATAGCCAGCTAGGGAGAAGAACGAGTACCCTAGAATAGGCTGCATTAGGAACTCCATGGACGGCAGCAGTCGTTGCTCCTCGTCTTCGAACTCCCGCCGCTGCTTCTCCAGGGAGAGGAGACCGCCCCTGTGGCGAAGAAGACGGTAGACGCCGCATTCAATGGCCCCAGGGCCCACGTAACAGAAATCGCCGAAACTGTGCCACGGACCAGATGTGGACTCGCTACCTGGGCCACGACCCACCCACCACGCGAGTAACGGAGGACTCCGCGCGCGTTATCCCGCGGCCCACGTGACCCATCTGGCGCATACGTATTTAGGAACAGAACCCTTTTTCTCGCGCTCCACAAACCTGCCTAAATGAACACGGCACACATCGCAACGCGCTATCGCACGAGCATGATAACGAGCTCATATGAGCTCGCGCCCAATGGCATCGCGTCTTTCTCTCCCAAGATTCAGGCCATACCTTGCTCTTGGGCCGACTCTGGAGCGATTTCCAGTAGTTTGTCCTGCTTGGCGCCCTTTTTCGAAAAAAGTTTGTCCTGCTTGGGTCTCACCTTTACCACAACATTTACTTGTGATAGTTTCTCCCGCTCCACAAAATTAGCAATTTAGCATCAAGATGACACATTTTCGGATTAGCAAATGTGAAAGAGCTAACAAGATTGAAATATTGAGTTATCCAAATCCTTTCTACTCTTACCAATTATTCATACTAGTAAGTTGGCACGTGCAACGCACGTTGTAAATTCCGAGTCTCCCATCTTGCATCAAGACGCAATTTGTCCTTGGGATGCAATTTGTCCTTTGGAGAACACACCTATAATAATTTACTCCTGTCGTTTCCCACCCCATGTATCTTCGAGATTAATTTCTTCCATTTTATGATCAAAGAAATATTTCATGAAAAATGTCCTCTCCATCTATAAAATTTCCTTAGAACATGTGCCCTTTTTTCACTATTTTCTTGACAAAATTTGCCATCCATGGTTGCCCACTCTGGCCATTCACATGTCATATATATGTTGAAATTCGTCGTACCTTGCTGGTAATTCAAATTAGTGCACAACATGATCATAACGGAGAAACACCCGATGACTATTTTCCATCTGCTTCCCCGCAAAAAAAAGACTATTTTCCATCTGCGAGATGTGTGTACAAAATCAGTGAAATCAGTATAATATGATCAAGAACATGGATGAGCAAAATTCAGGCAATGCAAATCACATTGGTAATGAAGCTTAGGTGATAAATGTCTGCATTCAAATCACCGATCAAATAGTTTTAAACTCTGTTAACAAGCTTGATTTGGCTTTAGTTATCAAGTGTATACGGGGCTACTTTTTGGTTCATCAATCTTAGGTAAGTGAAACATGAATCAGTACATCACGTATACCAAAACATATAGCACACGTGAATCAATCTATCAAATGTGAAGCAGCACTTCACTGAAAAAATAAGGTGAACAAAAGGCAGTACAGACGAAAGACATAATAAGGTGAACAAAATACAATACAAATGAAAGACCTCTCCAGCCGTCAGGCCCGGCGGCGGTGTGTTTGAAAGTGGCGTATCCCCTGACCATGCGAGATGACGGGGATATGCGAACTCATGGCGTCGCCGACGGCCGAGGCCAGGGCGGCGTCCCCGACGACCGGCCAAGCAGTTTAGGCAGCGACGCTGATGGCTGAGGCCAGGCGAGGCGATGGGTGGGCGCGGCACGGAGCTGTGAGGGGCGGCGTCCCTGAAGGTGTCGCGACTCGAGGCGATGGGGGTGGCATCCTGAATGGTGGCGGGTCGATGTGATAGCGGCAGCGTGCAGCAGCTCGAGGCGATTTGGGCGGCGCGAGGTGCTGCGGTGGTTCCCTTCTATCCTGATCATGCAGCGGTTTCCTTTCGCACCAAGTGTTCATAAGGAAGCAGATTGCGTAATTATTAGATCATGGTAATTATTGCTAATTGATTATGATTAAAATAGTCCCAAGTTGGTAAGTTTTGCGTAATTATGATGGCGTAGATCACGGTAATTATTGGTAATTGATTTTGGTAAATGTTATTGGTAATTGATTTTGGTAAATGATGTGATACAACATTGAGGCAATCCGGTCCATTGAGACATGGCGGATGTATGACTGAGATGTAATGTTTCTGCCACAACTCAATTGTTTAATAGTAGTATAGATGAATTGAGTTTTGAGGCTTCGGAGCCAGTTTCAGCCTTTCAGGCAACAAAAGGCCAAAGGCAAAAGGATCCAGATAATGCACGTGAAGTTAAATAATCCCGAGCAAACATTCAACTTAACTTCCAAGGTTAATAACGACATTCATCTACACTGCAAACTGGTACATTTTGGCATCAAGATTTCCTGCCACAATGTGACAGCAACCACTGCCAAGACATGATCCACACATTTTTCACTTGCAGCAAAAGTGCAAAACATGCTATCATACCAAATAAAAAATCAATTAGCAAAAGCCTGGACACCTAAATCACAACAAGATCCTTGCCTACCTCTAAATTTGATAACGCACTGCCAGAAGAACTCGAGCAATAATCCGGAAATGCCTAATCGTCAAACTGTCCCCAACATTTGCCTAAATCTGATTCCGTTTCTACTACTAAGATTTTACCAGACTTAGAGATCACAATTCCACATTCCGAACAGAAAGATTGGCCAACAAATGACAAGCGAGCGAGTGAGCAAGCAATAAGACCATACCTGTTCCTTCCTATACATCGCCCCTTCCGCGCGTAACAAGTTGAACTGCTCAAGAGGAAACCAAGAAACACTCAAGAATGCACTCCAGGGACAGAGACTCCAAGAACTCCAAGAAACAACAAGAGCAGCACGTCGCAGAGGCCAATCATCACCTGCTGTCCCTATCGCCTGTTCTCCTTGTCGACGGCCGCCTGGACACCAGATTGGGGTCCAACGGATGCGCCGCCGCGTTGGGCACCTCCCTCGTCTCCGCCGCCACGGGGTCGTTCCACGTCACCCGCGCCTCCCCGCCGCCCGCCGCGGAGCTGGACCCGCCACCATCGTCGCCCCATCCCCATCCATCCATGGGTGGGTGTGGGCTAGGGTTTCGCCCCCATCCATCCATGGATCGGGTCGGACCTCCATGGCCGACCTCGAGGCCCATGTGGACGAGGGCGCGACGGTGCCGCTGCGGATCTAGGCACCCCCTCACCTTGTCGTGCGATGTGGGGCCTTCCCTCCCTTAGGATAGAGATAGAAGGTGAGGGGCTGGAGCGGTGGTGCTAGGGGAGGAGGAGGCAGCCGGTGGTGGGATTGGGGCGGCGGCGGGGTTGGGGCAGAGGAGAGCAGCGGTGGGAGGAGGAAGAAGAAGAGTGCGTGTGCGGGCCGCTGGAAGAAGCCGAACGACGACGACGAGAAGCCGTTCTATACACGCTAACCAGCCAATCGACCCTTTACCTTTCTCCCCAATCGCTAACCACTGTCCCCGCAAAAAAAAATCACTAACCACTGTAGAAATCCTACGTGGACATCACCGGAGGACGCCCCTTCTGCGTACGTTAATGTTTTTGACTAGATCGGGATCGCGCCTTGGCGCGAGGGTGCCGGTCCAACATTTGTATGCACACAATAAGAAGCCTCTTAACAATGCATGAACAAAGAAAGCATGTTTCGCGATAGGTTTAGGACCAAATATCTTAGGCATAGAAGATACGACAACACATAGTAGCTTACAGACTGCAACTCTGCATAGATAACTTAAGTCTTAGGCATAACGTAGACCAGTAGAAATGATGACATGACACATCCAAAAGAAAATGCAGCGTACAGAAGTTGAAGTGCGATCACTCTCAACCTGGTAATAAAGCATCAGATCAAAGACGTAAGAACACCAGCAAGCAACAATCCAATGTACATTCTTTATCAGAGTTAAAAGTAGCTCACAACAAGTACATAAGATACAGAATCAACTTCTTACTGGGAACAAAACATGAAAAGCACATGCATTTATTTGTTTGGCCAGACCTTTTGCCCAAAGAAACTGAATTGCTCATCACAACAAAGTTCAAGTAAACTGCAAATTTGCAGTAGAGCGAACCCTGACATTTCACTATTTTGCTCACAGTTTTGGGATCACAAATTTAGTGAATTTAGTAACTGGATATTTATCACCCCACTTTTCAGCATGTAGTTTCCTGTTTTATTTTACTTCAGAGGGCCCAACACGCGATGGGGAAAAGTAGGGACAGGGAGGAAGGTAGAAGGGCAGCATGAACATCTCGGCTTTCAGGACTGGTTATGGGCCGAGACCAAAAGGCGGTTGTTATTCAATTTGACAATGGCTCTAAACTGCACATGAACATAAGAAGTGCATACACAGATTCTTTTCCATGATAATATGATATAAAAAATTCTTGATAAATAATGTGTATTCATATCAGTAGTATAACAAACTACCTGGATGGATTGGGCCTCGATAGAACCTCCTAGAGTATTGATCCATACATGGCGCAGGTGCACCACTGCTGACCAACTCGAACACCGTGCTGACAGCCCACCTTGTTGATGCCCACCCACCAACACTTGGTCCTCTTGCTCGAGACACTGCATAGCAAGCAACACATAAACTTGATCACACAAAGCTTCGATCAAGTTTCTTCTTGCAAAACAAAAGAGCATATTCCTAACACACACAATCAACACTATAAAAGAGCATATCAGGTTGAGCATAGGAGGATAGGGTCTGCCACACAATACTTGGATGTTTGATGTGGTGTACGACTGAAAATAACATATATAAGCCTATGACGGAGTAATAAGAATGATAAAATACCAATGATCTTCGAGTAGCATAGTAATATGGTAAAAAAATGGCTATTTGTTGTATTATGATATGACAAACAATGGGATTGTGGTTATCTTAAGAGCATAAGGCATTTTTATAGAATAAGAAACCAACAATAAATATTATCTAATTAGCTGGTAGCTGGAACCATCCAAAGCACCATAACAAAATCTCAACCAGTCTTATTACTAAACGTCATCAACGTCGATCATGCCAAACGCTAAAGCTAAGACAAAGCAATAAACATCTTCCAAACATAACAGGGTATCTTCTTACCCAAAATAAAAAAAGCAAAGTTGGTTTTGGGGATTTATGTAATGGCACAAAAAATCCTAATCACATTATTATTATTAATTTGTTAAATGTGAACCTTGCTGTTGTAGATTGGTGTTGCTTGGAGAAGTCGTAGTAGCGGGCCTGGAGGACACCGGCGTGCTTAGGGTGTCTCCTCTTCCTCCTTCCTTTACCTTTATTCTTGTCGCTCCATCTCCCTCTTTGCCTCCTCTTTGCCTCCTCTTTCTCCCAGATCTCGCTAGTGGTGGCAACGGCACACGTGGTCACCCGACAGCTACAAGAGAGGTGTGCCGCAGTGGTGGTGTGAGCTCAGCTAGAGAAAGTTACCAAGGATGAGCAGCCATGGGAATGCGGAGCTTGCAATTGCTGCAACAGACCAAGAGGATAATAACCAGATTAGCTCACCCGATCACCAAAAAGAAGAAGCAAAGATATAAAAACCCAAGAACACAAACCTGCACTACAATGGGTGAGTGGATAAGAGATAGAGAACTATAGCAGCACAATAAGCCTCTGAAGCAAAGAAGGCGGCTCAGTGATGACATCGGCAGCCTTGTCATACAACGACAAAAATGGCTTGAGCTGTTCAAAAAATTGATGAAATCAAAATGGGAGAGTAATTTCTTTAGGCAAACACTGAATCAAAATCTTAGTGGTTGGTTTACCGACAACCAGTATATGAGGTATGTTTATTATTTATGGGACTTGTCCATTTAAGCCTTAATATCCCAATTATGAATATTTTGGTAATTTATATGACGCACTGTAACAATATTAAGCACTCACAATTGATTATTTCCTAATTGGTCACCTAAACACCCTTTAATATACTGTGACAAGTAATGTTATAAGTCATCATGCTCTTTATGATATTTTCTACTTCAGATTCCAAGTGGCATTAAATGAGTGCGCAAAACAGAATATAAAAATAAAAAGGCTCAAGGTACTTCTGACAGAACTCATCTCAGTGTTATTTTGGTATATAGCTTAAGCCCTGGATCAACTAAGCTAGCATGGTAGATTTTTCTTCTTAATGAAAGCACATATATGTAAGAGCATGCAGAAAGGGTCAAAGAGCTAGAATCATATACAATGCAGAATCCATGTTTCGACACAGGGAACAATTATAGTTGATACAGAACATGCACTTGTGAATTGGCAGGTAATATGAAGGTGCTGTATGGGAATTTTACCTTCGCTTTCAGTGACACATGTCAGATCATCTTCCCCTCGACCCTTTCATGATGTGGTTGCTGCCGGTGCTCTAGGAAGAACAAAGTTGTGTTAATAGTAATTTTGGAAAACACATGGTGATTGGGAAAAGCAAATTTCAGCCTATACAAATCTCTAGACAATAATAGCTTTGAGAACTCACTGAACACGAAACTTTTATGTTATTTTATTTTCATTCTGTTATTTGAACTGGTCCTTGATTCATTTGTATCCTTCTCTATCAAATGTCAATAAAGCGATAGAACTAATGAAATGGATGTTAGCTCGATCAGATGCTCACATAGAAATAAAGTACCGGACTTCAACACATTGATTGGAGCTAGAAGATGAATGTGTGGAAAAGCAGATTCAAGATGCATCAAACGGAACATACAGAACACAATAGAATGGGCATACCTCTGTTTCCCAAGGATCAATGCCAGCTCGGCAACAATTTTTCGTGGCAGCTCTACTGTGAGCTGCAGCCAGTTCTCATGAACTGTAGAGATTCACAAGCAGTAACACATGTACATGGGAAGCAAACTTAAAGAAGAAATTTTGCTTTAGCCATGATTATCAATAGTAGTTGAGATATATATTTAATTCACCAAATTTTCAACTAACATGTGAACACATCATGTGTATGTGTGACCCTTCAAAAAACTGCAGTTTCAAATAGCAAAAGAGATTTGAAGCTATTATTGTGGAAATGTACAAACCAAAGAGGCGCTAAATACAAATACAGAACGGCAACAACATAGCACACTGCTTGAGACCAGAACTACATTTAAATGGGCTCAGATTCGCCTTTGCTCGATCATGACCCTTCCCCTAGTGTCTCCATCACCAGATCAATATGTTCTTACAAGGGTGAAACTGCCTTGGTTATCACTCATCAGAAGTGACCATCCAAGGACAGAGCCACTAAAATAAGCACATGATCAAAACGGCTCAAAGAAACGAGGGGGGGGGGGGGTCCAACTTAATACCCAGAAGTGCCTCAATTGCTCGAGAGCATGCTTATATCAGCCATAATCGATCATCATAGCCCCGCGCAAGCTAAGAGCAACTCTAGCGGACTCGCCAAAATGGAAAGTCCATCCAGCACATAACAGTTCAACAACCACAAACTGGTTAATCACCAAGCCATGCATCATTCACAAACAAAAGGTGCAACAACCTAGGGCCTCTTTGATCCAAAGGAAGTTCGCATTAGTGCAAGGGGGTCCAGAGAGAAGAGGGCGAATGGGAGCACGAAGAGGCGTAAGCCGACTGCCCTCCCTCACCTCATGGACGCACGGACGAACCAGCAGCCACCACGCTCAGGGCCAGGGCACGAAAAACTGGAAATGCCCTCGGCGGGGGACGATAATTATCAGCGGTGGCACGAGATATTTGACCGCTGGAGGGCACCACGGGCCGCACAGAACATGCTCCCGGACATGGTCACCGACAAACGCGGCCCATGCGCGGGAGGACCCACAGATCAGCGAGATCCGGTTGAAGCCGCGAAGTAAGCGAGACCAGGGGGAACGGTAACTATTCATTGCTGCAGGAGGGGGCTTCGATCCGACGGCCCAGGTTGTCCAGCGGCTTGATCCAACGCCCAGAATTGCATCAAGCAAACGAATCCAATGGCCAAGAATCGCTAAGCTCTGAGAGCGCCCGTAGCCCCCTTCGTTTCTTGTTTCTGGATGGAAGCATGGATCCACAACTACAGAGCATCAACCAGACAAGCACTACATCAACATAGCCACGGCCATGTTCCATATAGTAGCCGAAGCAGAGGAGCAGGACGAGGATGGAGCACACCAAGGGAGGTTGTAGCCGAGGCAGTACTCAGTGGACGCCGGGGTTGCACCTGAACGCTATCCAACCGGCGAGGAACCGCCTCCTATGCCACACATCCATGCCGCTGCATCAGAGTTGCGCCTTGCACCGTCCCGCCGACGAGCACGAACTCCACGGGCACCAAAGCGGCCAAGGAGGCGAGGAGGTGATGTATAGCACATCCAAGAGCACCACCAGGGGCGGAGATGACCGGGGAAAAGAGAATGATATTTTTGGCCTTTGCTAGAAATAAGATGAGAAACAAAAAGCCCTCATGGCCAGCCTGCACACCAACAAGCACAACAAGAAGAACATGGTGAGGCCAAAAAACATATCACCATACAACTGTACACCTAGCTTTTGAAAAGCATATCCCACCGCTAGAATAAGATTTTATATTCCTACTTATGTAATTAGAACAGTGTTTTCACTACCTATATGGCTAATGAGATAATAAAAATTCCTCTCTACCAAAATAAATTGCATGTGCATGCCCTGTTTTAGCTCAACCATATCGCAAGGAGGATTATTCACAACTGGTTACTGGTCGTTTTGCTGAAATCTTCAACAGCAACAAAAAAAAGATCCACAAACTGTGAGATTTGGGTAACAAACAAACATAGCCGATGAATGCAAAGGGCGGAACTCAAATGATAAATTATATGAACTAATTGACAGAATAATTGTTTTGCATATATTTCTTAAGTCCAATATCGCAAAAAATAGATAAGTTCAGCCTGTCAAGCAGATAAATTAATCTGGACAGGTAAGTTTAGCATCCCAAGCACAAAGAAAAAGTTACTAATTGTTCCTAATATAGATTGATATATATATATTTCACTGAGCCAAAAACAATTATATGCATAAGACTATATCTACGGGCATGTAGTGTTGTAGTAATAGCGAACAGGAACCACTAATAGTAAACTATCAAGTGGCATCCTAGACGGAAAGGAAAGACTACAAAGCTAAATAAAACACAAACCCATAGAAAACCGAAGCAGAAGTATTTGTGTGCATCCTTTTTTTTTGAGGAAAGCTTCAAGGATTTAATGTAATGAACAAGAAGCAAGCAGAGAGAACATGTCCAGCAACCTGAATACATCAAATAGCAGAACAGAAAATCGATTAGCTATTTAAGACAACAATTAGGGTAAACCAAGATAATGGTTCAATAGGAAAACACCAGGTCAAATGGTAGAAGACCAGATCATGTACTACTTTAATAGTACAATAACCTATGCATCATACAAACACACGCTATGTTGATACAGAATTGCAAAAACGAGGGAGAACTTGGGAGTAATTTGGCAAGAACCGGAAGAAGAGAAAGCTTGTCAGTTCATATGGACCAGGTATGAGCCATAAACCCATATCTCATATAGTACATATAAAACAAACAATATGTACAATGGAATTTATGGGGCTAGGTAGAATAATCCCTTCAGTTATTAAGTAAAACAAATCTATTCAGTTTTCGTGTATCTCCTATACATGTAAACAACCAGTGTCATGGATCAAGAGGCCGTAAGTACTTAAAAATAGAAATCCATCCAATGAGTTCTACCAAAGGCAGGTCAACTGAAACTCCACCACGCAAATACAACAAACAATTCGACTTGTTGTCCATATATAGGCACATCCAAAATGATCAACTCAATGAGCTCATTCCTCAAATAGCGGCAACCCCAAAATTAACATAGACTTGTGAGACTAACCATAAGAAAGATTAGCTTTTGGTCGAAAACACAAACACAAGCAGCTTGACAATAAGGATATTACACAAATATATCTTCTAATGCAGGTTTGACATCATCAGCACACGAATTAAAAAGTTCTGTCGCCACTATCAACATCACTTTTTGCTTTCGGTACCTACAAACCAATTTAACCCCTTCTAAAAATAATGAACCATTAAAAATGCAGCCCCACAAAAAGATGCCACTCTCCAGCTTTAATAGTTTCAGAATAAATTAACTCTTTCATAGGTCTTATCTGAAGCAAAAGGAACCTGAACCACAACAATTTAAACTATTTCCAAAGTTGTCCTAAATCAGTGACACTTAATTTTGAACGGAGGGAGTATGAGTGCTGCGAGCGCATCAACTGTGCTCAATTTTCAGAGGCAAAGAACTGGCATTGCTCGAGTTGAGGGAATGGAGCAGAGACCTCCTAAATTGTCATGGCCATCGAACACCCTCAAACCTACAGTCCATGTTCCTATTTGTCATGGCCATGACATGCAGTCTAGGAAGCTTCTAAATTTACAGTAGTAGTTTGAAAAATTCAACATCTTCATCTCTTGGGTTGTTCATAGCCAAACAAAAATAAATACAGGGAAGTATAAGGTTCAGAAAAACATAAAAAACGAATATATGTAACAGAACTGAAATATTGGACCATGTAATCATTTTATAAAAAAACAACTGAGCTTGGTACCCAAACCACCATCATAAATTGTTTAAGTGAATAAAGGGGATAAGTTTCATGGTAACATTTCAAGCTAAAAGATGAGCTATTTTGTAGAAGCAACCACGAGTCGAACGATTCATAGGAAAAAAAGACTAATAACAGAAGCTAAGGAAAAACTGATTACCTGTAGATCATCGGCAGTCAGTACGACAACGTCCTTGACGGCACCATCTGGTACGTGTGGGCGGCAGCTTGCACTCTTCCTAGCCAGTACGTCACCAGGTAAGGCAAGCCATGATCTTGTCCGGCTCCAGCGGCGACCTGCAAGCCAAGAAGAATACTCTTTGAAAGAACTCAAAAAACCAATGGTCAGGCAAGATTACCATTTAGAAACCATTGAGAAATTACCCAAAACCCAAAAGTGTTGTTCTGTATAGAACACTAATTAGATCATGTGAATTTGGAGCAAGATCTTGACACCAATAGTCTCAAACTACCAAGCACGAATATATTTCCCTGCGAATCACACATAGATATTTATTGATGAGAGATATATTGCATATGCATGTCAGATAACTAAGAGGCAATATAATGTACACACAAGTCACCAGTGACTGCAGCTAAAGCACAGAAAAATATATTACATAGTCTTAAGAGTAGGTATTGAAGCATGCATTTTACATAGAGTAATCTTTACTTCAGCCCGCTTGAATTTTCATAGCACCATGTAGGCATAGATAATTTGCACACACAAAAATGAGATCCAGGGATTAAATTGAAAAAATTGGGAGTGAGAGAGAGAGAGATCAGCAGGCAGTAAATGAGTAAGAACAGTAGCCCTCTGTTCTAGCCAAATTAGGGAGCTCACTGATGCATGGCTACAAACAGTACCCAGATTTGATAAGCTTGCATACTACACTTTCTGCAGAAAAAAATGAAGGGATCAATCTTATTATTATTGCTTCTACATAATACAGTAATACACAAAACTACATGAAAGTTAAACTGGTGCAATAAAAAACTTTCAGCTCGGAACTTAAGCCCTGGATCAACTAATCTAGCATAGTAGCTTATTCTTCTTAATGAAAGCACATATATTTAAGAACTGCTAGTTAATCACAACTCCAATAATTTCGCAAACCAAGCCATGAATGGGAGCAAGCATCACCTTTGTAGAGAGAGTGGCACAAGGGGCTCTGCTTCTCATGCCATCTCCAACCCCGAATGCCGCCTCCAGCCCCGCAGCTGCCATAAAATTTGACACAAGGAAACCATGTGATCACTAATTAAGTAATTAATATCAGGAAATGGTCGCATCAGAGATCAAAAGACAGTACATTTTCTTAGCCCAAATGACTCCATTGGTAATCATCCAGTAAACAATGCTACCACCCCATGCCAGTGCAAAGGGATGGAGAAATAAGCACATTCATGCTAAAGAAAAGAAGCACCGAATCTGAATGAGACACAAGTAGTATAGTAGCAACAAAGCATATCACTTGTGCATCAGGGGGCTATCAAAATAGAAAGAAACGAGAGGAGAAGGGAGACCTTCCATGGTGGCGTCCATGCGCCCATCGAGCCGCTGCCGCCGCTGCTGCTGCCGCTGTACCCACTATGGTGTCCTCTTTCTGCTGCTGCTGTACCCACCAAGGAACCCTGCTGCTGCTGTAACACATATGAATGCCCAATTTGAGATCAAATCGAAAACCTTCCATGAGAGGGGGAGAGAGAAAGATGGAACCTTCCATGGTGTGGTCATGGTGGGGAAGGAGCAAAGCACGGTCATACCATGGCGTCGTCCTGGCCGCTGGCCTCCTTCCTACAGAGATGAGACCATGGTGAGAGAGGGACGGAAAGAGAGAGGAGAAATCCATGGAAGAAGGAGGAAGAGGAGAGGGATCCGGTGCAGTGCCTCATTCGAACATCCATGGCGGCTCAGTCCCCATGCTAGGGTTTGGGGCGTCTCCGTCCATGGCTGCCGATGGGTCAGACCCACCTCCATGGTTGACCTCGAGGATGGTGGCGGCTCAGGTCGACGACGGCGTGCCGATGCCGCCGTGGATCTGGGCGCTGCCTCACCTCGTCCCTCGATCCTCGATCTGGGCCATTCCCTTCCCTCCCCTCCCCTCCCTTGGGATATAAGGTGAGGGGCGCCAGAGAGGGTGGAGCAGCGGCGCTGGAGGGAGAGGAGGCCGCCGGACTTGGGGTTGGGGCGGCATGGCAGCGGGCGAGGGAGAAGATCTGGTCGCCGGAGGGACGCCGTCGGTTCCTGTGCTCCTCCCGCTCCTCCCGTCGATGGGCCGGGATGCTCTAGGTCCGTCGGTCGCTCTCCTCCCGATGACGGCAACGGCGAGCTCGCCGCCCTTCATGGCCGTGAGAGGCTAGCACAAGGGAGGGCAGGCCGCGATCCTGTGTGGTGGAGGAGGGAGGCGGAGAGGAACGGTGGCTGCTTGTGCCAGAGAGAAGGAGGAGCGGCGGCTGCTCGTGTGCGAGAGATGCGAGGAAGAGAGAGGGAAGTGAGACGGGGCGACAGAAACCCGAGGCGTCTCGCCGATTGGGGACGAGTCCACGAAAGAGCAAGCCGCACGGGCCAACCACCGTCCACCACGCACACGGCCTCGACACGAAAAGACCGTTTTACCCTCGGCGGGGGCACGGTATTACCCGCGGTGGCACGGGATATTTACCCGCCGGTGCGCGCGCCGGGACGCACAGGCCACACTCACAGCCATAGTCGCTGACAAACAGGGCCCACACGCGACCGACCCCACATGTCAGCGAGTTCCGGTCGAAGCCGCGGAGTGAGCGAGGCCGGGAAAAAACGGTAACTATTCATTGCTACAGGAGAGGGATTCGATCCGACGGCCCAGGTTGTCCAGCGGCTTGATCGGACGCCCGAAATTCCATCAAGCGAACGCATCCGACGGCCCACGATCGCTGAGCTCTGAGGAGGCTCGGGAGAGCCTGTCTCTCTTATTTCTCGATGGATGTTCAGTCCAGTCGGTCGAGCTTGTTTTTTTTTTTCTGAGGGCTACCAGTCGAGCTTGTTGGGCCGTGCAGCTGCTCTTCTACTGCGTTTCCGCGCGGTCGGCCCACGACGACCGCTAAACTCCCAGGCTCGGCCCACTTCCCGTTTTTTTACGTTATACACATCCGCAAAGGGTAGAGGAAGGAAGTCTCGGGGATAAAAGGGAAAGAGTAAAATGCATCATAAGTCCTATAACTATTCGAGGTGTGTCAAGTTAGTCCTAAAACTTCAAAAGTGCAGATTCAGGTCCTAAAAGTTTATAAGTTGTTCATCACAGGTCCTACGCAGGCCAGACCAGGTCTGACTTGCTTATGTGGCAAGTTGACCATCGCCACGTCAGCGGCGCTGTTCATCGCACTGTTCACAACAATGTACATACATATTGAGTTTTCCTACATTTAAAAAAAATCATTTTCTACAAAAAATTACATGAATGCACTGTTTACGCACTGTTCATAATTCCAGATTTTTTATTTTCGGGTTTTTCGTGGAATATTTTTTGTAGAAACTGAAACTTTCATTTTTTTGGGGAAATTTCTGATTATGAACAGTATTTTGGGAAATTTCAGATTCCCCAAAAATGAATTTTTCAGAGTTCTTGGAAATTTCCAAGTATGAACAGTGCATAACCGCGTATTTTTAATGAATTTTCCAGACTTTTCGGGGAATTTTTTTCCGAGAAAATGAATTTTTCAGAGTTTTTTGGAAATTTCAGATTATGAACAGTGTTTTTGAAATTTCAGATTACCCAAAAATGAATTTTTCATCATTTTTTGGAAATTTCCAGATATGAACAGTGCGTAACAACGTATTTTTAATGAATTTTCCAGACTTTTCGGAGATTTTTTCCCAGAAAATGAACTTTTTCAGAGTTTTGGGAAATTCCAGATTATGAACAGTGCATAACAGTGCATTCGTGTAATTTTTTGTAGAAAATGAATTAAAAAAAATAGGAAAACTCGATATGTATGTACAATGTTGTGAACAGTGCTATGAACAGCGCCGCTGATGTGGCGCGTGCGCCGACGTGGCGATGGTCAACTTGCCACATAAGCAAGTCAGACCCGGTCTGACCTGTGTAGGACCTGTGATGAACAATTTATAAACTTTTAGGATCTGAATCTGCACTTTTGAAGTTTTATGACTAACTCGACACACCTCGAATAGTCACGGGACTTATGATGCATTTTACTCGAAAAAGGCTTTCAGGCTTTAGCGAGGGTTTCTCCTGCTGCTGCTACAGCTTCCCATCCCCACCTCTCCGGCGAGCGCCAGCCTTTTCCGGCGAGGGTTTGCTCCGATCGGAGCTCTCAGGCGGCAGATCGCCCGGGTCCTCCGCACGCGCGCCCGCGCCTGAGCTGAAGAGGTAGGCTTCTCCTCCCTGTCGGCTTCGCGCTCCCATCTTCCGCCGCTCTCCCCGCCCCTTCTCTCTCGTGCGACGCTCGACGCCCTGTGGATCTCGTCGACTCGTCGCCGGCGCGCTTCATCGTCGCTGCGAAGGTTCAGCGCCTCCTCCCCCCATGCGCTCGGGAGAGCAGGGACTGCTCTGCCTCCCTTCCCCTCGCCCTTCTCCCGTCGCCCTCCCCCTCCTCCTATCCACTCCATCTCCTGTTAGTTGCACAGCATTGCCGGCTGTGGAGGTCAAGCTCTCGTTCCCCTACATCATACTCCCCTGTATGAGCACTGTTTTTGGTTTGATTTTCTTACTCCGAACTCTGAAGTTATTTTGACCTGGAAACTGCCAATAGGGTTGATCTGATGCACCTTGGACTATTTAACTGATGCCATGCTAAGACTGATGCAAATTATGTCTACATTTGACGCCATGCTAAATCTGACGCAAATGATGTTTATATATATTATGTGATACTAAATCTTAGGCCATACATTTCTTTATTAGTTTGATAGAGACTCACGTGATGTTTATCTTAAATGATGGTGTTTAACGGGCTTGGTTCGTACTCCCTCCGTTCCAAATTACTCGTCGTGGTTTTAGTTCAAATTTTGAACTAAAACCACGACGAGTAATTTGGAACGGAGGGAGTATATGTGAATGTAATTATATAATACTAGGTGCATAATTGAACCGCTGCTGTTCTGTCTTGTGCGCTTGGCGCGGGTTTACTGGGTTAAGCTTAGGTTTGGTGTTTCGCTCGGTTCGATGCTGAAGTGGTCTGGGTGTCGGGGGCGATGGTACGGATCGGCATGGTTAATGCTGAACCGTGGCCTGCGCTACATGTCATTGCTCTCTAATGGCTTAACTTTTATTATGGTGATTTGTCATGTATCGAGTTGGGAAAACCACTTGGTGTGAGCGATTTTGGTTTGAAATTTCATCTGTTACCATATTAATAACGTCAGTGTTGTGTACTCATGTTTAGCATGGAGTATGTGCATACGGTGTATGCGATGTCTGTAATTGCACACGAGACTTCATGTTGTGCTAATTTTGGCTTGTTGCTGGTGTTAGAAGTATATAAATGAACAAGTGTTAATGTCGTTCTTATTTGTCCTGTTCTAAGTATTAAATTGCTCGACGTGTAGATTTATGCCTTTTTTTTATCTTGTTTACAAATTAGTTTTGTTAGTTGTGTAGGGTGAAAACAGTAACATGATGTAGAATGCTTTCTTTTCTGTCAAGCGTGGCTCTGGAGTTAAAAACATTCTTCTCATTAGGAAAATGAAATCAATTTTGCCATGGTTAGGGTCTCCTACCACTTTTATCTGTTACTTGCATGCATTACACCAGCTGAACATCAAACCGTACTTATGGAAGCTGGATGCCCCGTGTACCCTCTCATGCTCCATGGCCACTACTTTATTGTCTTACTGTTCAACCATAACAATGGTTTAATATGTCCTTATTGACCTAACAAACAAACAACCAGATGAATCCCCTCTTTGCCTATTTTGCAAACATTTTGACTTCTATCCACAGTAGTGGGAATAAGTAATTAATATATTTTCATACACGTAGCGCATGTGGTAGGCACATAGGTGTGAAGCGAGCCGTCAGGTGTTCGATCTCCACATTAGATTGTTTAAATATTTTTCTGCTTGTTTTTTCTCCATCTAGCGTACTTGTCCTACTCCCACCAGAATGCATCCACCACCGATTCTGTTTGGTTTGGCACAGTTTTAAAATCTATGCACTTAGCAACACATATGCTATTAGGCTGTTGAACATTTCTCATTGCTTAATTTGCTTTTTAGACTACCGAATATCTTCGTGAAGAGGACTTGAACACAGGTTTGGTGCAATGGCGAATATGAACATAACCGGCATCTTGGAGAAGGTATCTATTACACCAATTTACATTTCTTGATAAGGAATCCTCAGTTTTTGCTCGGTAACATTTTTGTTCCTTGTATGTGCTTTCAGATGACAGGGAAAGATAAAGACTACAGATATATGGCCACATCAGATCTGCTTAGTGAGTTGAACAAAGAGAGTTTCAAAGCAGACCAAGACCTTGAATCAAAGTTGACTAATATTGTTCTTCAACAACTGGAAGATGCTTCAGGAGATGTTTCTGGTTTAGCTGTGAAATGGTACCTTTCCTTTAAAATACTTTCTTATTTAATCCATTGTTTGTGTTCTTGATGTCTTACCATGCTTGCATGGTGTGGGATTGGGGAAGTAAGGATTTTGCATGTTAAGATCTTGTTATTGTTGATTATCCCCTCTGTCCTGCTAGAATTTGGGAACATTCTGATTATGCTACTCGCTATGTTGTTGTACCTGTCAGATGTGTTTAGCCTGCTATTTTATCTTTTAAGATGGCATCATACCTCCTTTTATCTTCCAAGATTGCTTATTCATTTTTAAAGTTTGTTCTGTTTTCTTATGCATCAATTATTGGATCTGCGGGGTTACTTTTTTCAGAGAAATTTGATTACCGGTTGTTTCCCCTACATCCGTTCACTACATTTACTCTTATTTTTTTGTTGGTTAGCTTGGCTCCACTTGTTAAGAAGGTAAGCGAGGATAGAGTAGTGGAGATGACTGACAAGCTTTGTGATAAATTACTCAATGGAAAGGAGCAGCATCGTGATATTGCCAGTATAGCTCTGAAGACAATCATTGTGGAAGTTACTACGGCATCACTTTCTGAAAAGATTTTAGTTTCTCTTTCCCCGCAGCTAATCAGTGGTGTCACCAGTGTAAGTTTTTTAGTCTGTTTCGTGTTTGCCAGAATTTCCCTTGGGTTATCTGTAGGCCCCTTAAGTTTTATTATTTAGATGTTCCACAGAAAAGGTAATGCAATATTAAGTTAAGTATTAGCTGGAAAATCAGCAATAAATTACGTACACAGTTTGCAGAATTTATTTGTGAATGTTTAATATATCCTTTAATTAGGGCTGTTTGGTAGCATTTGGTTTACATTCATTTCTTCTTACCTTTATATGTTGCCTCTTGTTCCTTTATCTGGAAGTATAATTGTACGACAGACTTGCCATATGGTTATGAAAATGAAACTTGCAAATACATTTCTAGGTTTCAAGGGTTTGTAACATAAAGCCTACCCCAACTTGTTTGGGACTTGTTTTTACTTGTTTCATGGCTCATCAGTTTGTTTTTAAAATTAAATGCAATTTTCTTGATACATTTCTTCTTTTGTTGACAGGGAAAGAATGCTGAAATTAAATGTGAATGTCTTGACATATTAGGTGATGTGCTTCATAGATTCGGCAACGTGATCACAAAAGATCATGCGTTTATGCTCACTGCACTTTTAACCCAGCTGAGCTCCACTCAAGCAAGTGTCAGAAAAAAGTCAGTTACGTGCATAGGTACGCCTGAATGCATATTGCAATTATTTTGATTGTTAATGCTTGCAAATGATTGAACAATCTTAGTTAATTTACAGTGACTAATGTGTCGCTTTATGTTGCAGCATCGCTTGCTCCATGTTTGTCGGATGATCTATTAGCCAAGGCAACGTCGGAGGTTGTCCAATTGCTGAAAAATAAAAGGGCAAAATCTGAAATAACCCGAACAAATATCCAGATGATTGGTGCTCTCAGGTATATGCTTTGACCTTCCAACTGCTGCAAAAATTTGTTCATAACAGCTTGTAGGAACTATCTAAATTCAAAACTGGCTAGTTCAAACATTGATAACATATCTAGAAAAAAAATCTGGCTGGATGATATAATACCCAGGGATAAATTATTTTTGGATGGAGGGAAGTACAAGAGATTTGGTAGGCTAAATTCATTTGATCACTGCAAACTCATAGTTTAATTTATTTTGACCTACAGTCGGTCAGTTGGATACCGGTTTGGACCACACCTTGCCGAAGCTGTTCCTTTGCTCATTAGTTATTGTACAAGTGCATCAGAAAATGATGAAGAGCTCCGTGAATACAGCTTGCAGGTGAAAATTTATGTTAAAGTTCATACTTTCGATTACTCTTACCATTGCTTCTCTGTGGCTATAAATTACCTCCCATCTTGTAGGCCCTTGAGAGCTTTATGCTCAGATGTCCAAGAGATATTTCCCCATATTGTGATGGTATTTTGAATCTTGCTTTGGAATATGTAAGCTATGATCCTAATTACACCGATAGCATGGAGGAGGATACTGATGATGAAGTACAGGATGAGGAAGATGATGAGTATGTTACTTATATTCTTATAATACTGAAATTATGTTTCCTATTAAGCTAATTGAACCATCTTTTAACATTTTCTCCCAGTGAGAGTGCGAATGAATACACAGATGATGAGGATGCAAGCTGGAAGGTTCGCCGGGCATCAGCGAAGTGCCTGTCTGCAATTATAGTATCTCGTCCTCAAATGTTGTCTAAGATGTATCAGGAGGTATGTTGATGGCAGCAAGTAAAACCACCATACTGTGCTTTAACAATCTCGTTCTTCTTGACAGCATGATTCCATTTTGTCCATAATTGCCAGTGTTGTTTTTGAGCCGATTCCAACCATTTATTACCTGTTTTGAAAATTAACTACTCAATGAAGTGCCTGGCTCTATGGAACTTGGTGTAATTTATTCGGTTGTTGCAGGCTTGTCCAAAGTTAATTGACCGCTTTAGGGAAAGAGAGGAGAATGTAAAGGTAACCGCATGGCATTGCATTGCTAAATTAGATTTGAATTGTCATTGTATGTCAATCTTATGAAGCTTCTCTTTGGTCCTAGATGGACATCTTCAACACATTTATTGAGTTGTTACGCCAAACTGGCAATGTGACAAAAGGACAAGGCGACATTGAGGAGTCTAGGTAAAAAAAATATTTGTTTTATTACCTTTTTACCCATTTTTACCAGATTCTTATAGAATTTATGGTAAGTACTAGATGATGCAGCTATTTCTCTCGTTGGATTAATAGCCTAACTGAGCCTATGTTGGTTAAAACATGGCATGGCTCTTATTTGGATACAAAAATCATTATCTGGTTGACTTGTTATGCTTAGTGGGAAAGTGTTTGTTTATTGTGATTGCAAGTTCTGTGCACTGAGCCTGTATTGTCATTCGTTTTACTTTGCAGCCCTAGATGGTTGCTGAAGCAAGAAGTACCCAAAGTTGTCAAGTCTATCAATAGGCAGTTGCGTGAAAAATCAATCAAGACAAAGGTTTGTTCTTCAACTGTCTTGCAAAGCATCTGTATGGCTCACCATCATGATTTAATATTTTTTTTGTTGGCATTTTCAGGTTGGAGCATTCTCAGTATTGAAGCAGCTTGTTGTTGTATTACCAGATTGCCTTGCTGATCATTTTGGGTCACTTGTTCCTGGGATTGAGAAGGCTTTGAATGTTAGTGGGTTTTATTTTCTGTGTAGCTTCTTGTGTAGGATTTATGTTTGGTTTAACTCACTGTCTATTTTGTATAGGACAAATCTTCTACCTCCAACCTGAAGATTGAAGCCCTTGCGTTTACTAGGATTGTTATGGCTTCACATTCGCCCTCTGTGTTTCATCCATACATCCAGGTATTATAGCTACTATCTTTGATTTTAACCACTCTTGTGTTGTTACTCATTACTGAATGCAAAATAAAATTTCCAGGCACTTTCTGGTCCAATATTATCTGCTATTGGAGATAGATATTACAAAGTCACAGCTGAGGCTTTACGGGTGTGCGGGGAGCTCGTCCGAGTCCTCCGTCCAAACTTTGAGGTCAGCCTTATACTCCATGTGCTGATGTTATAAGCACCCAGTTATGGTGGTATTTTAAATTCTCATTCTGCTGTTACACAGGCACGTTCCATAGATTTCAGGCCATATATTAGTCCAATCTATAAAGCTATATTGGGCCGCTTGGCGAATCAAGATCAAGATCAGGTTTAGATCACTCTCTACGTACCTCTCTCTCTCTCTCTCTCTCATGTGATTCTGTTTTGCCAGGAAGTTAAAGAGTGTGCCATATCTTGCATGAGCCTTGTGATCGCTACTTTTGGTGATGGTCTTCAGAGTGAATTACCGTCATGCCTTCCCATACTTGTTGATAGGATGGGCAATGAAATAACACGACTTACAGCTGTCAAGGTAAGCAGTCAACCACACCTTCAGAACCAAAACTAATAGCGACATGATGGTAAATGTTGAGTTGAACTTTCAGTGTTCTAGTCAATGGTAGAAAAACAAATGTAAATGTTTTGATCAGTGCATCTTGCTGAGTTGCTTGGGATAGAGATGCTTTTGTGGTGGGTTCATTGATTTAAAGATAGCTTTAGTACAATATCCATAGTATACCAATCTATTTGTGTGGGTCTTGTCTACAGTTGTAGTTGTACACCCTGTCATCATTTGCTTAATGCCCACTGGTGGTGTTTTCAGACAGTTTTGTTTATTCTCTGTTTTCCTGTACTAGTTGATTGTACGCAGATTCACTCCTTTTCTTGGTTCTGTTGCATTTTCAAAATTTTCATTCCTTTACAGGCATTTGCGGTGATTGCGAATTCACCTCTTCGGATTGATCTGTCATGTGTCCTGGACCATGTTGTTTCCGAGCTCACAGCTTTCCTTCGAAAGGTAAAGATGCATTATACACATTGTTTGTTTTGATTTTGAAACTTGAAAAAACATGTATGTTAAACAGAGCATCAAGATTGAAGACTAACTTCTTTTGCTGCCCCCTTTCAACAGGCCAACAGAGCCCTCAGGCAGGCAACATTGGGGACCCTAAATTCTTTGGTTGTCACATATGGTGGTCAAATTGGCTCGTCCTCTTATGAAACGATAATAGCTGAACTTTCTACTCTCATAAGGTTTTATCCTCGCTTAGCTTTCTTCAGCAAATCTCCATTTTCTGCCTACCAGGAAGACTGATGTTGGATTATTTATTGTGGCAGTGACATTGATTTGCATATGGCTGCTCTTGCATTGGAGCTGTGTTGCACAATAATGGTTGACAGAAGATCCATTAAAAATGTTGGTTTAGCTGTGAGACATAAAGTTTTGCCCCAGGCCCTTGTTTTGATCAGGAGTGCTCTGTTGCAAGGACAAGCACTACAGGTATATATTTTCATATCTAAATATAAATACCAGATTTCTTCTTATTTTCCTACCGACAGATGACATTGTTTCTATTGCAGGCACTACAGAAGTTTTTTGCTTCACTGGTCCAGTCTGCAAATACAAGCTTTGAAACTTTGTTGGACTCCCTTATTTCAACTGCCAAGCCATCACAGTCAGGCAGTCTTTCCAAGCAGGCACTATCCTCTATTGCACAGTGTGTTGCTGTGCTATGCTTAGCAGCTGGTGATCAGAAATGTGCATCAACTGTTGAAATGCTTAAAGGCATTCTAAATGATGACAGTTCAACTAATTCTGTAAGGCTTTTCCTGACCATGCATGCCTTCTGTTCACCATATTTGCGCATTTATATCATGTCATACTTGTGATCTTTGACATAACATGCCTTTATTCATTTACGTTAGCTTAAAAAAAATCATTCATGGGCATCGTCTATCTTGTAGCATTGTGAAATTGGGATACTACATGTTCTCTGTTTGTTTCATATGTGGTCCACTGTTCTAATAGTTTACGTGTGTGCTACTCTTTGTGCCCTAGTCTAATCATCTTAAAACTTTGAGCTGTAATTAGGCAAATTGTAATGTCTTGATGGTAGGGTTAGTGCTTTGTCATATAGGCATCTGCAAATCAATATTATTTGCTATTGGTTGACTGCATACTTATGTTTGACTCGAAGATATATTATTACCCTTCTCTTGGTCATTTTTAATTGCTTCTAATTCTAATGTGTTTTCCAGGCTAAACAACACATGGCCTTGTTATGTTTGGGAGAAATTGGAAGAAGGAAGGACCTCAGCAATCATGTTCAAATTGAGAACATTGTCATTGAGTCATTCCAGTCACCTTTTGAGGAGATAAAGTCTGCAGCATCGTATGCTCTTGGAAACATTGCTGTTGGCAATCTATCCAAGTATTTGCCATTTATCTTGGATCAGATTGACAATCAACAGAAGCAGCAGTATCTTTTGCTTCATTCACTGAAAGAGGTAGGTTTCTAATGGAATTATTTTTGTAAAAAGTACCTCCCATAAGCCTGCTGTTTAATTTGTGCTCTTATGCAATATCTATCAGGTAATTGCACGGCAGTCTGTTGATCATACTGGCCAGAGTGAGCTGCAGGACTCAAACATTGTGAAGATATTGGCGTTGCTCTTTAATCACTGCGAAAGTGAGGAGGAAGGAGTTCGGAATGTGGTTGCTGAGTGTTTAGGAAAAATTGCACTGATTGAACCTAACAAATTAATCCCTGCTCTGAAGGTGTGGAGTGTGGACATCAGCAAAGTTACACCCCCATGTTTCATTTACTTTATGATATGAGATCTAATGTGACATTTCATATAATTTTGTAGGAACGTACATGTAGCCCAGCAGCAAACACAAGGGCTACAGTTGCCATTGCTATAAAATATTCAATCGTTGAACGGCCTGGAAAGATAGATGCAATCATGTACTCTGAGATTTCTACTTTCCTTATGCTAATTAAAGACAGTGACAGGGTAATTTTACTTGAAATAGTATTTACATCCTTAAAACTAATGTTTGCAAATAATTATGTGGAGATGACAATTGCATTTGTTGTTTGCACTTTGCAGCATGTGAGACGTGCAGCCGTCCTGGCGTTGAGTACTGCTGCCCACAACAAGCCAAATTTGATCAAAGGTCTTCTTCCTGAATTACTGCCTCTTTTGTATGACCAGACTGTTGTGAAGGTATCATTTCCTATTTTTTTGCTTATTTCTTATCAGTACTTATGGTCTGGCCTCTGGCGACGTTACATATAATTTACAGCTAGGAAGTAACGTTTTCCTTCTTTGCAGCAAGAATTGATCAGGACAGTTGATCTAGGGCCTTTCAAGCACGTCGTTGATGATGGGCTTGAACTTAGGAAAGCTGCCTTTGAATGTGTGGACACATTGCTGGATAGTTGTCTTGATCAATTGAATCCGTCGTCCTTCATCGTCCCTTTCCTCTTATCTGGCTTAGGTGGTAAGTACAGTTTAAGACATTATATATTTCATCATGGTATTTTTAGTGTGTTTGGTTGGTGCCTGGATTAGGCCTGCCAAGAAATTGTAGACCTTAATATTTTTCCTCTCGCTTGGTTTGGTGCTGATTTTTTTGGCTATGAGGGGCTGTTTGGTTTTTGCCAGAGACATTTGCCAAATGAGGGCACGCCAAATAATTGGTGGGTGATTTCGCCGCGGAGCCTCGACAACAATTTGGCTTAGATGTAGACTAGAAGAATTAAGGTGGGCTGGGTGCACCAAAACATTGGCGCTCATCCAAACGGCCTCACAAGCCTGGTCAACGACCAATATTTTGGACGGGTAGCTGAGGGAAGCAATCCAAACAGCCCTTAGTGCCCTCACCCATTCCTCTCAAAGATTGTTGCCAAATAATTGGCCAGGTTTCCTTGGCCAGAAAATGGCAAGCCAATTTTTGCCCATGTTTGACAGGGCTGTATGGGGCATCAGCCAAACATAGTCTTCGTCTCAATTTCAGTGTAGCGATATAGGCCTGGACTGCATAGAACCGGTGATATTGAACATACCTTTATTATTTTGACAAGATACTTTATATCTATAGCATGGCTTTCAGTTTTTCTTCAGGATAAATGGTCCACATTATCTGTTGTTATGTGTTTCTCTTTTTGTTTCTTTCTGAATCCTAAGATGGTATATCACCTATATTATCATAATCTTGTTGAACATGCTAATCAGTTGTTCGTATCATACCGCTTATTGCAGATCATTATGACGTAAAAATGCCCTGCCACCTGATTCTCTCAAAGCTAGCAGACAAGTGTCCTTCTGCTGTTCTTGCAGGTTTGCTGTAATCAAGGATCTTCAAAGTGATGTTTCATATGTTGTGACTGCCTTTTCTAACATTTACTATTATGATCCTGTTTCAGTTTTGGACTCATTAGTTGAACCTCTTGAGAAAACAATCGTCCACAGACCCAAGGGTGATGCAGTGAAGCAGGAGATTGATCGCAACGAAGACATGATCCGCAGTGCTCTTCGAGCAATCGCTGCTCTAAGCCGTATCAGGTACGGCTTGATTCTGCCCTACTAGCTGACGGCTGATTCTGGTTTAGATAAGATTTGAACTGTCTGCCAATCCACTGATGGCCTTTTGTGCTCGTCAAAATAACATCGTTTTAGTAGGCATGACCTAACCAGTTTGTTTGGTCTCGGCTTTGATCTGCAGTGGCAGCGACTACAGCATGAAGTTCAAGAATCTGATGAACAAGATAACGGCCACCCCTTCACTTGCTGAGAAGTACAACTCGGTGCGCAGCGAATGAGAGCTGCAATTTTTTTTGTATATGTTAGGAAATAGGTGAGTCAAGTGCCAGTTCCGACTTCCGAGGCGATGATCCAACCAAACCTCCCATTACCGTGCCCTTTTTTGGCTGAAAGGTTGCGCTGCGAACAAAGGGGTGTTGAATACCCTGCGTTGTTTTTCGTGTACAAAATCTGGTGGTGAACCATTACACACGGTTGTGGTTATGTACTCCAGGTAATGCGAAACAATGCGCCCTGGTCGGAGCATTGTGATTCTGTGTGCTCTGGATGTATTCGGAGAGTACTTTGGTAAGCAGCTTTGAGACTAGAATTCGGCCCGTGGAACGTAGTCATGATTCACCATCACGACGATCCGTTCACGTACCCGACGAACCCACGGCTCAGCGGTGCGTCGGCAGTTTGGCACCCAGCGATACAGGGTGTACACCGTTTGATGTCAGGACGATGACACTCAGCATGCAGAATGGGCAGTGCAGCATATTATATTGGCTGCGGCTGTTGCTACCCTGCGGAGGCAAGGGCCGGCAACGAGGTGCCACTGAGTTAGGATCCTGTGCAAAATTAAAAAAAAAAAAGAGCAAAACTTGAAGCAGTTTAGCTAGATGTAAGTTGCCTTATTTTTAAATTTGTGTCGGTCAATGTGTGAGAGAAGGAAACAGGCGACAAGGCCTCATCCAGGAATGAGTCGTAGACGCTGGCGTGTCAGCGGACGATTCAGGGTTTGCGCCAAGGGAGGTGGGGTGTGTGTGTGCAGGTTTGCTGGGGAAATCTGGTGGTGCACGGGTTTAGAGAGATGCACAGGGGTGGGGTTAGCACATCGTGGATGGCAGTGAGGAGCACCGCGGGCGACGGAGGCAGTCAGTTCGGCTTGGGCTGGCTTCGACGGTGGACAAAGGAAGAAGAGAAACATGAGGAAGAAGAAGAAGGCCCATGACTGTTCGATGCTCATCCAACCGTTGGCGCAAATTCGACTTGTTATGAGTCGTTTTCTCAGTCAATTGAGCCCTGTCAAGGCTCAATTTGAAGACATAATTTCCCAGGGTGTTTTGTACCAGATATTTCCTAAGCGGCGATGGCCAACCCGTCACGAGTGCAGATCGAAGTTGCATAGGACCTACTAGCACAAAAGCCCGTGATTTGCAACGGGAGTGTAGAAAAATATATATAACGCCGCAATACGGTTTTGTATGAAACGACAAGTGAGAAAAAATGTGAAAGACTAAGCTTCAAAGGCTCGCTGCTCTAAACTTGTAAGGATGATGCTAACAAAATGATAAAAAAATGACACGCAACTTTTACTTAGGAACGACATTTCGATGACCGACAATGTCTAGATTGTTGACGGTATCTAGATTAGTATATTGGTGTGAGTAATTGGAAAATTTCTTACCAAGCTCTACATAAGCTTGCGGCGGTCGGTATATATTGAATGACGAGATTCGTCATTCACGATGCATGATTTGCAATCTTCTTTCGTTGAATGGATTCTAATCATTACAGGTGATTCGGTATGGAGCAAATGTCACTTGCCATGAATAGTAGTTTGCCCGATCGAGAAACTGGATTGTAGGACATGGGACACTGAGACTTGGAATCAATATATCATCACATAATTGTGCAGTCACATAACAACAACATAATCCTCACATCAGCATGACTTGGAACCAAAAATATCTCATAGGTATTCGGCATTCGCAAGTCCCAGGAAAGACATGAGTACATTTAAGCATGCTGAACTATTTATGCAACATAGAGAAAAGCATCACTTGATGTTCTAGATCGATTGTTGGAAGAGAGTACATGACAGGAGCATAAATTCCAACCACAAGACAGCAGTAGCGCCGACACAAAAGTAACTGAGGAGACTCTCAAACAGACGATTTAGAGGGACCCTGCAAACGTCCCATTCTCCCTCTGCTTGTTCCACTTATCAACCTGATTCGGTGAGACCAAAAAAAAAGTTGATGATACTGAAGAAAACAAGGTAATGTTGCTACTGTTAACAATAGAAGTTCCATGGATTTGCTTGCTTTTGAATCAAAGAGAGGTGATAGATATGGTGAATATATGTGCCCGGCTGAGAACAAAAAGAATGACTCGAACAAGCATAGTGAATATATGCGTCTCAGAAAACAAGGTTCAACATTGTTGTAGCTGTATAATAAATGAAGCCATTGCCAGTTTCCCAAATGGAAGCAATATAAAGATTTTGATGCGCCTTTTATTTTTTATTTTTGAGATTTATAAACTACATTCATTTCATTAGGTCAATTCATTGGCAAGGGAAGTAACATGTTTACGCTTGTTGAATCCTAATTATTCTACATTATACTTGTACCGATTCAATAAACATACAACTAGAATCCAGAAAGCATTAAAATCGTCATATCATTTCACGAAGAAACTTCCAGACCAAATTTTTTTTTCGTGGAAGAGAAAAACTCACGACAAAGTCTAATGAGCAAACAATTTCTCACCACGGTTCTAAAATATAAAAGACAAACTCAAATGAACTAGCATTGAACCTAAAAAGGTTCCAGGTCAGTACTATTGTGAAATGATCCTGAAAAAAATGGTTGACAAGAAACAAAACTGTCCATTGCTCCAACGGCTGAGAAGAAGCTATAGCTTAAATAATGGTTGACAAGAAACAACAGTTCAGCTAGAAAGGAATGGGCCATGGAAGAAACATGTATCATACATTTTTTGAAAGATTGAATAAGGGTATAGTGTCCATCTTTCAAATTCTCAAGGACCTAGAGTCATAAGAGGATTATTGATCTGGAACAACAAATAATTTACTGACCTAGAGTCATACGTAGCTTACCTTAGATACGTTGAGGCAACTCGGCCATTTTGCTCCGAAGAAACACGGTAGCGTTCTCTTCATCTTCGGCGGCAGAATTGAGAAAAATCTCACTGTTCTCAGCACTTTTGAAGACTTTGTAGGCAGCGGCTCTTTCATCGCGTTGGATGCTTTCTCTCTTGTGCAGAACAACAATGCACTTGCTGATGGAGAACTCTTGGGCATTTTTTGACCCTGCCAACAGAGCAGACTCCTCCTCCGCTTGCTTCCGTTTGATCTCCACATATCGTGCCATCACTTCCACCATTGGTTGTGTTGAACTTCTAGCAGGGTAGTCCTGAGCTCGGAGCACAAAGCATCGAATGATGAACAAGAATCATATGGAGATATGATCGACAAGTTTGCCTACCGATTGAAGTTCACATCATCAGTGATGTCCACATCAATTGCTATGAATAAGATCAGGGTCTTGAATTACTCACTTTCAATTATGAGAGATATTGATTTGAGTGAGAGCGCACTTTATATTAAAATTTGTTTAAACACTAGTGCACATTAATTATGAACAATGTGTAAGTGAATCTTGTGTTTATCGTTGTTGTAGATCAATGACTCACAACGCTTTCAACTTAGCCCCTTTGTTAAAGAAAGAAAAATTAGCCGCAACTGGTGACAACTATGAGGATTGGATCCGGAACCTGAGATATGTTCTCAGGAGGGCTAGGACAGAATATGTGCAACATTGTCTACTGCCCCGTCAACTGAAACTACACATCCACAAGTAGGGAGGGGAAGGAGTTGCACATCCACTAGTATGCAATTGGATGGAACAACAGACTAAGTTGCACGTATCGTTGGTAGGGTGTGTGTGGGGAAGGTTGTGCCAACAGTGAAAAACTACACATTCACATGTAGGAAAGGGGAATGTTGCATATCGACTGTTTGGTAGTTGACTGGGACAAAAGACTAGTTGCACATCATAAAAAGTTGGTTGTAAAGGTTGCTAGGTTGCAACCTCGTAGGAAGTTGCATGGGTTTCAAAATTGTTTTGAAAGTTGTACCATGTTTAATAGAGTTGCATTATATAGCATCAAAACTGGCATCAAAAAAATTTCATCGAATCATACCCATGCGCGATCTAGTTTCAAAAATCTCATTGCAAGAAATCCAATAGTGAAAATAGATCTGAATTCCGACGCCTGATTTGAAAGATGTCTTTTTAAAAATTTGAAAACCCAAATAAATGCACATACACATTCATCCACATCACACAAACAAAGACACAGGTTGAACCACAGAAATGCATGCATGCGTGTCAGCGTGTGTGTGCGGCTACTCGGTTCGTCCAAATCATGCATGCACACGACTAAGAATTTGGGATCAATTAAAAGATGGCCTGCATGTTCCATTTTACGATCTTGTACCAACCTATGCAGAGCAATATGATTTTTTTAGGGTCCGTAGACCAATATGAGTTGGATAAGAGCATCTATAATCGGGCACCCTAAACCCCTCTCATATGTTTGGGTGGACAGTTCGGTCCAGTAAAAAAAAACCCCGGCCAAGACGAGCGTCTCAAACGGGCCTTAAACGCCCGGGCTAACCGGTATCCCTCGTATCGAGCCCAAATATGGGGCGAATATAAGAAGGTCTGGGCGCGTCCACCACGTCGGACTAACAATTAAATCTTACACGGAATCGCCCGAAAACCCAACAGTCCGATGGGCGTCTCCTCCGGTGGGGTTGTGTACGCCGCGTGGCGCTTCCCCAGCTTGCCGCTGAGGCCAAAGTCTGGCTATTTAAGCCCGGACGATGTCCCCAACCCCAGCCACAACCTCTTCCTCCCTCTTCGCGCCGTCAGCCCGGGCACATTTCTCTCCATCTCCATCTTCCTCTTTCCCTCGCCATCCGACATGGCCCGACAGAAGAAGACCACCTACGCTATGCTAACGCTGGAGTGCCGCTTCCAGATCGAGGAAGAGATTCAGGTGAGGCGCGCCGCCTCATCGCAGCTGGCTTGCCTCCGGACTTGCCAGAGTCGGAGCAGCATTCGGTTCTGACGGAGGTGGCAGATCCGGAGGAGGACAAGGCGGAGCAGCCGGAGAATGAGCTGGCGCCGGCTGCAGGCTTCGGCATGGATGACGCCATGGCGGAGTTCGCGGTCGCCCAAACGGCGAAGATGGCGGAGCAGCAGGCCATCCTGGAGTCCATTCAGGATGAGGCCTATGTCGAGGCCAACCGACAGTTCATCCGGCAGGAACGGGCGGCGACCGACACGCTTTTTGCCGAACTTGACACGGAAGCGGAGTTAGATGACGAGGCGGAGCAACCGGAGTTGCGGCTGCCGCCCATGTACCCGAAGCCGGGCACGGAGATAATGGACATCTCCGATGAGGATTATGGTAGTATAGGTTGATCTACGTAGGATTTCCTCATTTGCATGTTTTTTTTTATGAATTTAATATTTCAAATATGTGATATCTGGATGCAGATGAGTAAATTTAAAATGTGACCGACCATTGTCCACGGACGTGACGGGCTCGGATTTGCTGTCCGAGGTTCTAGATGCTCTAAATTAATTCAGAGTTCCGTAGTGTACGTGCCAGTCAATTTGTCCTACTACGTGTAATTCTCTGCATGCATGAAAACCGCCGGCCGGTTGCATGGATCCCAACAAACAAATACCGCTTAACCAGGCCCAACTCCACCCTGAAAATTTCAGTAGATCGGTCGAGGTCGCACGAAGCGCGATGGCTGCCGCCGCGGACGAACAGGAGCTGGTGGTGCCGGAGGCCGACGAGTGCAGCAGATGGGCAATAACGTGCCTGCTGGGCTTCGCCGGTGTCTCGGTTCTTTACATCGCCAGTCAGGTGCCCAAATTCGTCGAGGAAGACCCCCTCATGACGCTCCTCCTGCTTCTGCTCGTCTTCCCCGGCTTGTTTCTTTCCACCCTTTCCTGTCTTTTTCTTATGGATATGGACAGGTATATGCCTGGTCTTAATCCGGAGGGTCAATTTAGGTTTGTAGATAAAGTTTTGTTGCTTTATTGATTCATTCTTTCATCCGTCCATACATTCAATTATCTATCTGTAATTTATAATTTTATATTCATCGATCGGTGCTCTATCTATTACTAATTGTCACATTAGATCCTTCTGTCCATTTATCCGTATGTACGCCTTGGTCTTCTCGGGATTGTATGCACGACTTATTTGTTGACTAAAAGTATGTTTGGTTGGAGGCGTCAAATCTCTACTATTAGAGCATCTATGCGCGGGAGGACGGTCCGGTCAATTGACTGGTCAGGAAAAATCCGACCCAGTCGAGCTTCTTATACTGGCCCCAAAAGCCCGGACTGTCCGGTAGCTTTCATATTCACCCCCAAATCTGGGGTATACGTGTCCGTCACATCGGACTAACCGCATGGACCCACGCGGAATCACTCGAAAACCATCGATTCGATGGATGTCTCCTCCGATTTCAATGAGGGTGGTGAGGACGCATTCATGACACGGCTCAGACGCGTTGCCCGGTGACCCAAGACTGGCTATTTAAGCCGGACGGCAACCCCAAACCCTAGCCGCATCTCATTTCCCTCCCCTCCGCGCCGCCACCCACCCATTTGCTCGTCATCCGTCACTAGCCATAGCCCGACAGAAGGTCACGACGTACACCATACTCACGCCGGAGCGGCGCCTACAACTGCTTGAGGAGATTCGGGTTAGGCACGAAGCCCCGTTCGCAGCCGGCCCGTCTCCTGACTCGTCGAAGCCGGAGGAGGAGGAGGACGACGACATGGGCAAGGCGGATCCGGCTCCTTCGGCTGCGTGCTTCGCCATGGACGACGCCATGGCAGAGTTTGAGGCGGCCCAAATGGAGGAGGCGACGGAGCAGCAGACCATCCTCGACTCCCTCCGCACTAGTGTTGGAATGGCCATCAGGCTCTCAGTGGTGCCCGCCGCTGTTAACATGTCATCTGTGACGGGCGTGTTGACCGCCAGCTGCGTAGCTAGGATTTTCTGACGTCCCGGGCCAAGTTCAGAGGAACAGTGTTAAACAGTAATGAATAGTGGTAAAAATATGAACAGTCAACAAGAGAATGCGTTGCCACGCCCCAGGCCATGGCCAGGGTAGCCTGGGGCCTGGCTACGCCCTGTTGACCGCCACTGGTAGAACAGTCCCAGTGGTGGGCATGGCTTAGGGCCCGCCACAGGTCCGAACGTTGCAATGGCGAGCATCAGTTCCTGCCCGCCAGTCATATGGGGCAGCAGTGGCTAGCACTTTTGACGCCCGTCGTCACAGGTAGAAATCCGGGCTGACAGAAGAAACGCTGCCATGCATGGCAGCGTTTTAATCACGTGATTGCAACATTTTGCATTTGACCATCATATTGCATTACATATACAAAATGTAGTCTCAACGTTCATACATGCATACAATATTACAATGATGACATGGTAGTTAAAAGTATATTAATGAAACAAACATAGTAATAAGTACACTGCAACACACATGTCTCATCAAATAATTAATAGTTTGACTAGTTGTTTTCGGTCAAATTCGTGCGAGGCAGCTGATCATGCATTACGAGGTCGTCTCCGTCAAGATGTCATTGAACCATCTCTCTGTTATTTTCTTCAACATTGGGACACCACACCGGGTCGGTGGAACACTTCTGACCCAAGCTAACATCGCTTCTCCAACTTGCTCCACTCGATGCCTATCATTCGTCAACTGGTACAATAGCTCCATGTCTGCTGTAGAGTCCCCCTCCTACAGTTCTTCTCGCGATCCCATCTGTTATTGCTATCACAACAATATTCAATATATATGTCACATACATATAATGAAAATATCACAAGGTAATTCTTAGAGTAGTGCAAGGCAACAATATATATAGCCGGTCTATTCTTCTAATATTAGGAGAATAGTTATTCTGCTAACACTTTTAAACTGCACGCTCAACGCAAGTGCACGTCATTGTTTGAAGTAAGAGCACTGCAGTACTGTTGCGAGTGAACTTTCCGTCGAAAAAAACTGCATGCAGTTTTTTCGGTAGTGTTTTCGCTTCGGTTTTTAAACCGTTTGTTGGAATAAGGCATGTAATATACCGTTGGAAAGCTATGGATTAGGCACAACTTCGCCATGTTAATTTTTTTTTGTGATTCATCACTGTTTAAGAGCAGTTTTGAAAATGGTGCAGCGCCCGACGAGTGGCATCGAGCGTATATTTGCGTTTTTTTTTCTAAACCGCTCGTCGGAATGAAGCAAATGATACGTCGTTGGAAAGATATTATCGAGGCGCAAAATTTTCAAATATATTACTTTCTCTAATTTGTTACGGTTTAAGACCAGTTTAAAATTTACTAAATCACGGAATTCTATTTTTCAATTTTTTTTGCAATTTTCGGTACTGCTTTTGCTCTAGTTTTTAATCATTTATTGAAACGAGGCGTGTGATATGCCGTTGGAAAGCTACAGACGAGGATCAACTCTCATTTGTATAAAGTTTTTTGAGATTCTTTACGGTTTTAAATTAATTTTGAAAATGGTGCGGCGGACAACGAGTGGCAGCGGTAGTTTTTTCGTGAATTCTTACAAATCGCTCACCGGAATGATTCAAATGATACGCCATTGGAAAGATATCGACGAGGCACAACTTTTCATGTAGAACACTCTCTCTAATTCCTTACGATTTAAGAGCAGTTTTGATTTTTTTCAAAATGCGGACACTGTTTTTCGCAACATCAAAATCGACGAGTGAACCACATCAGACAAAAGAACGCACTGTTTCAGACTAAAAACCGCACTGCATCAGAGAGCTAAGAGAACTGCATTTTTTTAAATGCATTTTGTTTTAAATGGAGTGTACTAAAAAGTCCTTCGAAGTGGACTTTTTTTAAGACCAAAGTGCATCACATTTGGATGTTTTTTTAAAGTGCATTTTGGTTTAAGTGGAGTGTAGTCCTTCGTAGTGGACTTTTTGTAAGACCAACGTGCACTGAATTTGTATTTTCTTAAATGAATATTGTTCTAAATGGAGTGTACTTAGGAGTCCTTCGTAGTGGACTCTTTTTTAGACCAAAGTGCACCGTATTTGCATGTTTTTTTAAATGCATTTTGTTTTAAATGGAGTGTACTGAAAACTCCTTCATAGTGGGTTTTTTGTCAGACTAAAGTGCACTGCATTTGCATGTTTTTTTAAATGCATTTTGTTCTAAATAGAATGTACTGAAGAGTCCTGCATCAGACTGGCAAGTGAACCTCAAAATGTTTTTTTATAAATGCGTCTCGACTACATAGTCGATGCTAACGAACTGCATTAAATTTTATGTCTTTTTCCAAAAACAAAATATCAATGAATATGCACCGCATTCCCCAAAACAACAAAATGAAACTTGAGATGAACAACGATGGTCTCTTCTCTTTTGTTACTGAGCGCACTGCAAATGATTTCCAGAAAAGAAAATGAGAGAGCTGCAAAGTGAGCATGTCGGCGATGGTGTACTGTAGTATGGTCACACATATCTGACCACAAACGTCACTGGATGAACTGCATGTAGGAATCGCACGCCCATAGATGATGAATGCATCCGTTTTACAGAGTTAACCATTGAATTTTCTACAATGAACTGCCTTGTCCTTTTTTCTAAACAAATCGCCCACGCAGTGCATAGAGAGAGCTTCTGGTCGAGAAGAACAATGAACCGCTCAGGAGTCAGGAAACACATGCAAAAAATACAATTGCATACAACCATCTACTAGTACTACATGGCAAGATCTTTGCACTACTAACACCCCAGTGAGCTGCAGCAAAGGGAGGAAAAAAGCTCGGTGTGCAGTTCACTTTTTTTTATGTTCTTCCACTCTTGCAAATATAACAAATTTGAATCACAGAAGTCTGGTGATACGTCTCCGACGTATCTATAATTTTTTTTATCGTTCCATACTATTATAGTATCAATCTTGAATGTTTTATATACCATTAAATGCAATTATATATCATTTTTTGGGACTAACTGTAACACCCCTGTGTAATAATCACTGTGATCTACTGCTAATCATGCCAAGTCATCACCTTATTTCATGTTTGATCACAGTGGATAAACACCTCATATCAAATTCCTCCCTGAAATAAATTCAAATTCAAAATGCAAGGCAAATAGTTATTTCATCAAACAGCAAAACAAAATAGTTCATAATTCTGCAAATAATCATTAAGTAATTGTAAAATAGAAACCAACATTTGTTGGATTATTAAAGTGCCCCTAGAAATTAAAACAGTACCAAAACAACATTATTTAAACTCATTTCATTTAATAAAAATCCAAATGATATCCATTTACCTCTAAACCTTTTTCTGGCAGTGAGGTATATTGCCTAGAACTTTTGTGGACAAGGCTCATAATCTAAAAAATTGAAATAGTGCTAAAGGAATTTCAAAACAGAAATAAAACAGAGATAAAAACAGAAAACAGAAAAGAAAATGGAAAAACGAAAAGCTACACTGTGCACTTGTAGCCCAATGCTATAGTGTAGGCCCAAGCCAATCACAGCCTTTTTCTTCCTCCTATGTACAGAGAGGAGGCAGTGCCTGTGCGTGGCGTGCATCCACGCCCGCCATGGCCTCCTCTGTTGCCGTGTCGATCATCCACAGGCACCCCGAGGTGTATAAAGCCCTCCCCGACGCATCGGACAAACCCTAGGCCACCCATTCTTCCCCCTCGCTCACCCCTTTCTTTTTCTTCGTCGTCCGAGCGCGTGGTCGTCACCACCTCGTCGATCTCGCGGCCACCAGACTCCCCTTGTCGCTGCAACATGTCCAGGAGCTCCCTCGTCGTTGACTCCTTCGTCCACTCCAGTGAATCAAGCCGGGACGCCGCATAGGCTCGCCATCGGGTCGTCTTCCTCACCACATCTGCAGCCTCTTGTTGTCGAGTTCGTCGCGTCCGACCATCCCCGTGCTCCGTGACCACGTCCACAGGCTCCGCGGTGAGCTTCTCCGTCGATTCCCCTCATTCCCCCCTTCGATCCGTCGCCATAGCCGTCGCCCGCGTCCTCCCGAGGCTGCGCCCGGAGCTCTGCTCATGCGCGTGCCCGCGCCACCCCTGGCTGCGCACCCGCGCCTGTCCGCCGCGCACTGCCCGAGCCCCGTACGCGCCCTAGCCGCGCCCTCGCCCATCCATCGTCGCGTGGCTGCTTGCTGTTGCGTACTGCCGATGCTTGCCGCTGTTCTTGCCGCTGCTCTTGCTGCTGCTCTTGTACTGCTGCTGCCGCTAGGTGCTGCTGCTGCTCGAGTACTGCTGCCGCCACTAGGTGCCGCTGCTGCCCACCGCTGCCTGCTGCTGCTCCTGGCCACGGCCATGGCCGTGTGCGCCAGTGTGTGTGCGTGCTGTGTGTGTGTGCTGTGTGCTGTGTGTGCGTGAGTGTGTGGGTGTGTGGCTGGCTGGACACTGTCCAGTACGGCCGGCCCTGGATCTAATTAGTAGTACTAATTAGGTTAGCTAGGTTAGTTGATTAGTTAGTCTAATGTATGTATGACATGTGGCCCCTACTTCTAATCAATCTAATTTAATTAAAGTCTAACTAAGTCTAGTCACTGACAGGTGGACCCCAGGTCAACTTTTGACTAGTCAGTTTGACTTGGTCAATTCGGATTAAAATAAATGCAAAATTCCAGAAATTTTAGATTATTGATAAATCTTTATAAATTAATATAAAATAATCTGTAGCTCAGATCGAAAAACTTTGTACATGAAAGTTGCTCAGAACGACGAGACGAATCCGAATACGCAGTCCGTTCGTCGGTCACACGTCCCTAACTATCCGAACATGGAACCGTTCCCCTCTGGTCATCTGTCTGACAAATGTTCGGAACCGGGAAAACATTCCCGGATGGATTCCCCCTTCGTCGGTGACGTGCAACCATACGTTAGGACACACCCGGCACTGCATATTGCCATGTCGTACATTGTGTTGCTCATGTTTGCTGTGTATTTATACTGTTTCCACCCCCTCTTCTCTCTTGTTAGACCTCGACGCAGTTCCCGGTACCGTCGCAGCTCCGGAGACCGAAGACACCATTGACGACCTTGCCCTTGCCGCCGAGCAACCAGGCAAGCCCCCCTTTTGAGCATCCCGATATCGTCTATTCTTTCTCTCATGCTTGCATTAGAATTGCTGCTGCTACTGCTTTACCTATTCTGATGCATAGCCTGTTTATTGTAACCTGCTATTGATACCTTACCTGCTTACCCTAAATTGCTTAGTATAGGCTGGGTAGAGACCTACCAGTGACCCCACTTATCCCGACTGCCCCGTTGGATTATCCGAAGACCCGATCAACGGGATTGAAGACCAGGCCCCGGCACCGCACATCACCCCCCCTTAGTTGTAACGACACTGCAGCGTTACTATCGAGTGCCGAGGGTGAAACCTCTTGTAGCACTTCTGATATTAACTCTGTAGAGTAGCTATTCGGTCGTGGTCATCGAGGGTGATTCCTCCTTCACCGCTTCCGATAACGACGCCGTCGTACAACACCTCAAGTGTGAACCCAGCGAGGGTGATTCCTCAGAGTTCACATTGACGGATATATCGAGTAGGAATCCAACGAGGGTGATACCTCGGATTCCCTTGATGTTATGGACACACGGATAACTTTACACTGTTACTTGGAAGGCGGGTCGACCCTGAGGGGTACCCGCGTGTGATGTGAAGACGGGTTGCCTGTATGGTGCCCGAGTGATGAATACGAGGCGTGGCCGGGCATTCTTGGCCCTTGCCGCACGTCCTCGAGACGGGGCGACGGGGTCACATCGATCGTGAGTCTCTGCTCGTTACCGCACCCCCAAGGTACTAACGATTTGGATATTTGATTCGAGTGGGCCTCTGGCCCGATAGCACTAACCATCACGTGGGCATAGTATGGGCGTTCTGCATCGTATGCATCAGCCGAAAGCTCTGTCAGACATCCAGTTCAGCAGTGCGACATGGAGTGATTGGCACCATTCACGACAAAGGTGGTGCTTGGATCTGAGCCATGTGCGCAACGACCCGGAGGGCGAGGGGCGATGGCCCAAGACCCCCTTGCGCTTAGGATGTAGACCGGCGGGGACCTCTCTGCTGAGCTCTAGGTAGGGCTGCGGTGTGTCGTTTGGCCGAGGTCGGGCATGACCCGGAAAAGTGTGTCCGGCCGGAGTTAAGCGAGCGTGGTGGGTAATTTGGTGCACCCCTGCAGGGAAGAACTAATCTATGCATAGCCGGATCCTCGGTAACGGACACTCGGAGTTGTATCCCGATCGATACAGCTAGAATTGGATACTATGGCTCTGGGATTGCTTCTCGCAGGGAGTCGAGAAGGGATCTCAGGACGAGGTTGATGACTGTATGGCTCTGGGATTGCTTTCTCGCAGGGAGTCGAGAAAGGATCTCTGGGTGAGGATGAGACTTAATGATACTATTACTTTATACGGTACTAATCTACACTCTTCTAATGCTGCAAGACCTCTGAAGATGCTAGTCTTCGATAGGACTAGGCCTTCTCTCTATTCTGGCATTTCTGCAGCCCAGTCCACATATACAGCCTCCCTTTGGTAATGTTGCATATGTAGTGTAGATCCTTGCTTGCTGAGTACTTCGGATGAGTACTCACGGTTGCTTTGCTTTCTTTTTCCCCCATACCCCTTTTGATGCAACCAGATGACGGAGCCCCTGAGACAGCTGCCCCGCCGACGATTGCTACTACTACTACCCCCCTGAGGGTGGATACTGCTTCGAACTTGCCGTCGACCAAGAGTAGGTTTGGAGGGTCCCAGGCAGGAGGCCTGCGCCTTTCAATCGTAGTGTTTTATTTTTGCCCCGCCTTTCTAAAGGCCTTTCTGTGTTTTCTTTTATATCTGTACTCAGATACCTGATGCTTCCGCTGACGCTTGTACGCAAACTTATGTATTCGAGCCCTCGAGGCCCCTGGCTTTGTAATTTAAAGCTTGTATGACTTTATTTATGTTTTAGAGTTGTGTTGTGATATCTTCCCATGAGTCCTTAGGCTTGATCGTGTGCATTTGCGTGTATGATTAGTGCACGATTGAGCTGTGGGCGTCACAAGTTGGTATCAGAGCCGACTGACTGTAGGAACCCCCTTTTCAACTCCTTGGCCGAAGTTGAGTCTAGTGGTCCAAAAACTAATTTACTAACATGGCTGTGTGGCTTACGGGCCCACGTCGCCAATTGGGTGGTATTAGGATCTTTTATTCCTTGTCTATACTCTGGGACTCTGATCTCTCATCTATTCGAGTTAAAATTTTACTAACTCCAACATTAGGTTCTCGTGATCACATCCACCCGGTGTTCTGAAATATCCCCCCTTGCTCCAAGATTGTGGGTCAGATTCTGCTTACAGGATCCTTTTATCGAGGGCACCCTGTGTTGTCACTTGTAGATTCCTCGCTCCAACAGTTTTCTCCGACGTGATGTAGCTTTTGCTATGTCTTGTTGTGTACTTCCCTACCGCGTGCCTGCGCGCCGCCTAGATGTCTAGCCCTCCCCTTTCAACTGTCGTAATGCCGGATTCTAACCGAGGCTATGTGTGGCTTTGAATGTCTGGTGCGAATATGATGAAGTATCTATTGCACTTCCTTCTGTTGTGCGTGTTACTTCATGAATCACTCCATACACCTGCAGTTTTTCTTGCTAAACTGCCCCTGTTGATTTGGCAGGATGGCTGACGATCCTCCACCTCCACCCTATATTGCCGCAATGATGCAGCAGTTTGAACTCAACCGTCAGCAGTTTGAGCTTAACCGTCAGTTTATGACCGGAGTATTGGCTCAATTCCCAACTCAGAATGCTCAGCAATAGAATGCTCCAATAACTCTGCCAGAATTTGTGCGCCTCAATCCATCCGTTTTCCGCAACTCCACCAGTCCTATGGATGCTGATGATTGGCTTCGTGACATCCTGTTTGAAATGGAGTCAGCTAATGTTGCCCCTGACAGTTACGTCACCTTTGCGACATTCCACTTAAAGGGTCCAGCTGCTCAATGGTGGGAAAGCCACAAGGGTATGTTGCCTGCTGAAACAGTAACCACTTGGCAGCAATTTCAGTCAGCTTTTCATGCACGGTACATTCCTCAAGGTCTGACGGACCAGAAGAAACAGGAGTTCCGCAAACTCTCTCAGGGCACAATGACTGGATGAATATCAGAGGAAATTTCTTGAATTGTCCCGCTATGCTGAAGATGACGTCTGCACTGACGCACGCAAGCAGGAGAAATTCCGTGAAGGACTGCGTACTGATATAAACCTTGCACTTGCTGTCCATGATTGCATAGACTTCGCAACGCTTGTCAGCCAATCTTTCCAAGTTGAAACTGCTCTGACTAAGTACCAGGAGTCGCTCAAGCTCACTCGTGATGTTGGCTCATCCTCGGGTCAGCCTGTTCAGAAACGTCGAGTGTGAATTCCGCACAATGTTCATCACCGACCTGCCCCTGTACCCAGGCCATCTTATGCTGCACCTTGTCTGCCTCCACCACCAAGACAACTGAACATTGCAAGTGGACAGCCCAATGTTGGTGTTTCTCCCCATAATGATGGTCTGTGCCACCAGTGTAGACAGCCAGGGCACCGTACTATCAACTGCCGTCAGAGTCAGCCTCAACACGCATCACGTCCTTCTGCTGGTTGCAGGAAGAGCCGTCGAAAATATCCTTCTAGGAACGTTGAAACCAGACCACCTGCTAATCAGCGTGTTCATGTCAACCAAGTCAACATTGAAGAAGCTCGACAGGACCCCAAAATTGTGATGGGCACCCTTCTAGTGAATTCAATCCCCGCTTCAGTCCTTTTTGATTCTGGAGCATCGCACTCCTTCATGTCCGAAGGTTTTGCGCGAAGCCATGATATACCTTTCGAGGAGATGTCCACTCCATTAGTAATCCAGTCACCTGGGGCTAATTGGCAAACTACCATGGTAAGCCACGGTAACCACATTGTGATCGGAGGATTGATGTTCCCCGTTTCACTCATTGCTCTCAAGACCTCCAACATAGACATTATTCTGGGTATGGACTGGTTGAAGCCTCATAAAGCTTTGATTGACTGTGCCACTGAATCAGTCTGCATCACTCACCCTTCTGGCCAGATAGTCAAGTACTCAGCCCGAATAGCTCAGGATGCTGAGAGCCAGATATATGTTCTGAATGCATTGAACGCTTCACCTCTTGAAGGCATCGAGAACGTTCCAGTTGTTCGTGATTATCAAGATGTCTTTCCAGAAGAACTTCCAGGAATACCCCCTGCTAGAGCTGTCGAGTTTGTCATCGACTTGAAGCCTGGCACTACCCCTATTGCGAAGCGACCTTATAAAATGCCTCCGCACCACCTTCTTGAACTTAAGGAGGAAATCGACACGTCACTTAAGAAGGGCTTCATCCGCCCCAGTTCCTCAGCTTGGGGAGCACCTTCACTCTTCGTTAAGAAGAAGGATGGAACTAACCGATTGGTTCAGGATTATCGGCCCATTAACCAAGCCACAATCCAGAACAAATATCCGCTTCCCCGGATCAATGATTTGTATGATCAACTTGCTGGATCATCGGTGTTTTCTAAACTCGACTTGAGGTTGGGTTATCATCAGATCCGTGTTCGTGAAGAGGATATTCCCAAGACTGCATTTGTTACTCGCTATGGCTCTTATGAGTACACTGTAATGTCATTTGGCTTAACAAATGCTCCAGCCACATTCTCCCGTCTGATGAATTATATCTTCATGGATTACCTCGACAAGTTTGTCGTGGTTTATCTAGATGATATCCTGGTTTATTCAAAGAATAAAGAAGAACATGTTGAACACCTCCGTCTTGTACTGGAAAGGCTCAGAGAACACCAGTTGTATGCCAAATACTCCAAATGTGAATTCTGGCTTTCTGAAGTAACTTACCTTGGACATGTGATTTCCAAGGATGGAATTGCTGTTAACCCAGAACGAGTTCAGGCTATTCTGGACTGGACTCCTCCGAAGAACGTCAAGCAAGTGAGAAGTTTTCTCGGCCTTGCAAGCTATTGCTGTCGATTTGTCGAGAACTTTTCTAAGATTGCTAAGCCCCTGACTGATCTGCTTCACAAGGGCGTTAAGTTTGAATGGACAGAAAAATGTCAGGAAAGTTTCCAAACACTCAAAGACAAGCTAACATCTGCCCCAGTACTTGCTCCTCCAGATTCCCGCAAAGACTTTGTGATTTATTGTGACGCATCCCGTGAAGGATTAGGCTGTGTCCTAATGCAAGAGCGTAAAGTGATTGCCTATGGCTCTCGTCAGTTGCGCCCACATGAAGAGAATTATCCGGTACATGATCTAGAATTAGCTGCTGTCATCTATGCACTGCAATTGTGGCGACATTACCTTCTCGGTAATCGTAGCGAGATCTACACGGATCATAAAAGTCTGAAGTACTTGTTCACTCAACCATCTCTAAACCTCCGTCAGCAAAGATGGATGGAGGCCATTGCGGACTATGATTTGGGTATTTCCTATACCCCTGGCAAGGCTAACGTGATGGCTGATGCCTTAAGCTGCAAGTCCTATTGCGACAACCTCATGGTTAGGCGAGCTCAACCTCGTCTTTTTGAAGAACTACGCAAGCTGAATCTACGTATTGTTCCACATGGTTCTCTTAATAACCTTGTGATACAACCAGATCTTGAGAAAGCTGTTAAGAATGCACAAGCTAAAGATGCTGAAGTTGATCTGATGAAGAAAAATCTTCACCTTGAAAAGTACAGGGATTTCTCGCTGTCTGAAGATGGAACCTTGTATTTCAGAGACCGCATCGTGGTACCTCACTTCGAGCTTATGACTGACAAAGTCATGAAGGAGGCACACGATACCCCACTGTCTATTCATCCGGGTAGCACCAAGATGTATCGTGATCTCCGTCAAAGGTACTGGTGGTCTAAAATGAAGCAGGATATTGCTCGATATGTTGCTGAATGTGATGTTTGCCGTCGCGTTAAAGTAGAACATCAGAAGCCTGCTGGAATTCTGCAACCGTTACCTATTCCTTTATGGAAATGGGATAAGGTTCAGATGGATTTCATTACAGGACTTCCCAGGTCACAGAAGGGTCACGATGCTATTCTTGTCGTCGTCGACCAACTCTCTAAAGTTGCACACTTTCTGCCTGTCAAGGAGACTATCACTGCTAGTCAGTTAGCAGAGTTATATATCTCCAGAATTGTTTCACTCCACGGCATTCCGAAGGAGATCAGTTTGGACCGTGGCGGTCTTTTCACCTCAAAGTTCCGGGAAAGTTTCCAAGAAGCTATGGGAACTCATATCACCTGGAGTTCAGCATATCATCCCCAATCCCAAGGCCAAGTCGAGCGAGTAAATCAAGTGCTTGAAGACATGCTTCGAGCTTGTGTCATTTCTTTCGGCAAGAAGTGGGAAGAATCTCTTCCGTATGCTGAGTTCTCTTATAACAACAGCTATCAAGCCAGCTTGAAAATGACCCCCTTCGAAGTACTATATGGACGTAAGTGTCGAACCCCTCTGAATTGGTCAGAAACTGGGGAACGACCGCTCGTGGGTCCAGATATTATTCAACACACCGAAGAGCAAGTCCGTATCGTCCGTAAAAACCTCAAGGCGGCTCAGGACCGCCAGAAGAGCAACTACGATCGCAAACGATGGGTTTGACTTATCAACCCGGTGATCAAGCTTATCTGCGGGTCACTCCTATGAAGGGCACTCACCGTTTTGGAATTAAGGGCAAGCTAGCTCCACGCTACATTGGTCCCTTCCGCATTGTTGCAAGACGTGGTCAGGTGGCGTATAAATTGGAGTTGCCGCCGCAATTCTCGCATATCCACGACGTCTTCCATGTGTCGCAACTTCGTAAATGCTTCAAGGAATCTCCGCACCGAGCTGTGGATCACGAGATGCTCGAATTGCATGATGATCTTTCTTATAAGGAGCATCCGATCCGCATTCTCGATGAAGCTGAACGTCGGACCTGTCAGAAGGTTACCAAGTTCCTGAAAGTGCAGTGGTCGAACCATACTGAAGATGAAGCCACTTGGGAACGCGAGGATCATCTTCGCAAGGAATACCCCGACCTCTTTCCTTCTACCTCCTGAATTCTCGGGACGAGAATTTCTTTTAGAGGAGCAGAATTTGTAACACCCCTGTGTAATAATCACTGTGATCTACTGCTAATCATGCCAAGTCATCACCTTATTTCATGTTTGATCACAGTGGATAAACACCTCATATCAAATTCCTCCCTGAAATAAATTCAAATTCAAAATGCAAGTCAAATAGTTATTTCATCAAACAGCAAAACAAAATAGTTCATAATTCTGCAAATAATCATTAAGTAATTGTAAAATAGAAACCAACATTTGTTGGATTATTAAAGTGCCCCTAGAAATTAAAACAGTACCAAAACAATATTATTTAAACTCATTTCATTTAATAAAAATCCAAATGATATCCATTTACCTCTAAACCTTTTTCTGGCAGTGAGGTATATTGCCTAGAACTTTTGTGGACAAGGCTCATAATCTAAAAAATTGAAATAGTGCTAAAGGAATTTCAAAACAGAAATAAAACAGAGATAAAAACAGAAAACAGAAAAGGAAATGGAAAAATGAAAAGCCACACTGTGCACTTGTAGCCCAATGCTATAGTGCAGGCCCAAGCCCATCACAGCCTTTTTCTTCCTCCTATGTACAGAGAGGAGGCAGTGCCTGTGCGTGGCGTGCATCCACGCCCGCCATGGCCTCCTCTGTCGCCGTGTCGATCATCCACAGGCACCCCGAGGTGTATAAAGCCCTCCCCGACGCATCAGACAAACCCTAGGCCACCCATTCTTCCCCCTCGCTCGCCCCTGTCTTTTTCTTCGTCGTCCGAGCGCGTGGTCGCCGCCACCTCGTCGATCTCGCGGCCACCGGACTCCCCTTGTCGCTGCAACATGTCCAGGAGCTCCCTCGTCGTTGACTCCTTCGTCCACTCCAGTGAATCAAGCCGGGACGCCGCATAGGCTCGCCATCGGGTCGTCTTCCTCACCACATCTGCAGCCTCTTGTTGTCGAGTTCGTCGCGTCCGGCCATCCCCGTGCTCTGTGACCACGTCCACAGGCTCCGCGGTGAGCTTCTCCGTCGATTCCCCTCATTCCCCCCTTCGATCCGTCGCCATAGCCGTCGCCCGCGTCCTCCCGAGGCTGCGCCCGGAGCTCTGCTCATGCGCGCGCCCGCGCCATCCCTGGCTGCGCACCCGCGCCTGTCCGCCGCGCACTGCCCGAGCCCCGTACGCGCCCTAGCCGCGCCCTCACCCATCCATCGTCGCGTGGCTGCTTGCTGCTGCGTACTGCCGATGCTTGCCGCTGCTCTTGCTGCTGCTCTTGTACTGCTGCTGCCGCTAGGTGCCGCTGCTGCTCGAGTACTGCTGCTGCCACTAGGTGCCGCTGCTGCCCACCGCTGCCTGCTGCTGCTGCTGGCCACGGCCATGGCCGTGTGCGCCAGTGTGTGTGCTTGCTGTGTGTGTGTGCTGTGTGCTATGTGTGCGTGAGTGTGTGGGTGTGTGGCCGGATGGACACTGTCTAGTACGGCCGGCCCTGGATCTAATTAGTAGTACTAATTAGGTTAGCTAGGTTAGTTGATTAGTTAGTCTAATGTATGTATGACATGTGGCCCCCACTTCTAATCAATCTAATTTAATTAAAGTCTAACTAAGTCTAGTCACTGACAGGTGGACCCCCGGTCAACTTTTGACTAGTCAGTTTGACTTGGTCAATTCGAATTAAAATAAATGCAAAATTCCAGAAATTTTAGATTATTGATAAATCTTTATAAATTAATATAAAATAATCCGTAGCTCAGATCGAAAAACTTTGTACATGAAAGTTGCTCAGAATGACGAGACAAATCCGAATGCGCGGTCCGTTCGTCCGTCACACGTCCCTAACTATCCGAACATGGAACCGTTCCCCTCCGGTCATCTGTCTGACAAATGTCCGGAACCGGGAAAACATTCCCGGATGGATTTCCCCTTCCTCGGTGATGTGCAACCATACATTTGGACACACCCGGCACTGCATATTGTCATGTCGTACATTGTGTTGCTCATGTTTGCTGTGTATTTATACTGTTTCCTCCCCCTTTTCTCTCTCGTTAGACCCCGACGCAGTTCCCGGTACCGCCACAGCTCCGGAGACCGAAGACACCATTGACGACCTTGCCCTTGCCGCCGAGCAACCAGGCAAGCCCCCCTTTTGAGCATCCCGATATCACCTATTCTTTCTCTCATGCTTGCATTAGAATTGCTACTGCTACTGCTTTACCTATTCTGATGCATAGCCTGTTTATTGTAACCTGCTATTGATACCTTACCTGCTTACCCTAAACTGCTTATTATAGGCTGGGTAGAGACCTATCAGTGACCCCACTTATCCCGACTGCCCCGCTGGATTATTCGAAGACCCGATCAACGGGATTGAAGACCAGGCCCCGGCACCGCACATCACCCCCCCTTAGTTGTAACGACACTGCAGCGTTACTATCGAGTGCCGAGGGTGAAACCTCTTGTAGCACTTCTGATGTTAACTCTGTAGAGTAGCTATTCGGTCGTGGTCATCGAGGGTGATTCCTCCTTCACCGCTTCCGATAACGATGCGGTCCTACAACACCTCAAGTGTGAACCCAGCGAGGGTGATTCCTCAGAGTTCACCTTGACGGATACATCGAGTAGGAATCCAACAATGGTGATACCTCGGATTCCCTTGATGTTATGGACACACGGATAACTTTACACTGTTACTTGGAAGGCGGGTCGACCCTGAGGGGTACCCGCGTGTGATGTGAAGACGGGTTGCCTGTATGGTGCCCGAGTGATGAATACGAGGCGTGGCCGGGCATTCTTGGCCCTTACCGCAAGTCCTCGAGACGGGGCGACGGGGTCACATCGATCGTGAGTCTCTGCTCGTTACCGCACCCCCAAGGTACTAACAATTTGGATATTTGATTCGAGTGGGCCTCTGGCCCGATAGCACTAACCATCACGTGGGCATAGTATGGGCGTTCTGCATCATATGCATCAGCCGAAAGCTCTGTCAGACGTCCAGTTCAGCAGTGCGGCATGGAGTGATTGGCGCCATTCACGACAGAGGTGGTGCTTGGATCTGAGCCATGTGCGCAACGACCCGGAGGGCGAGGGGCGATGGCCCAAGACCCCCTTGCGCTTAGGATGTAGACCGGCGGGGACCTCTCTGCTGAGCTCTAGGTAGGGCTGCGGTGTGTCGTTTGGCCGAGGTCGGGCATGACCCGGAAAAGTGTGTCCGGCCGGAGTTAAGCGAGCGTGGTGGGTAATTTGGTGCACCCCTGCAGGGAAGAACTAATCTATGCATAGCCGGATCCTCGGTAACGGACACTCGGAGTTGTATCCCGATCTATACAGCTAGAATTGGATACTATGGCTCTGGGATTGCTTCTCGCAGGGAGTCGAGAAGGGATCTCAGGACGAGGTTGATGACTGTATGGCTCTGGGATTGCTTTCTCGCAGGGAGTCGAGAAAGGATCTCTGGGTGAGAATGAGACTTAATGATACTATTACTTTATACGGTACTAATCTACACTCTTCTAATGCTGCAAGACCTCTGAAGATGCTAGTCTTCGATAGGACTAGGCCTTCTCTCTATTCTGGCATTTCTGCACCCAGTCCACATATACAGCCTCCCTTTGGTAATGTTGCATATGTAGTGTAGATCCTTGCTTGCTGAGTACTTTGGATGAGTACTCACGGTTGCTTTGCTTTCTTTTTCCCCCATACCCCTTTTGATGCAACCAGATGACGGAGCCCCTGAGACAGCTGCCCCGCCGACGATCGCTACTACTACTACTACCCCGAGGGTGGATACTACTTCGAACTTGCCGTCGACCAGGAGTAGGTTTGGAGGGTCCTAGGCAGGAGGCCTGCGCCTTTCGATCGTAGTGTTTTATTTTCCCCCCGCCTTTCTAAAGGCCTTTCTGTGTTTTCTTTTATATCTGTACTCAGATATCTGATGCTTCCGCTGACGCTTGTACGCAAGCTTATGTATTCGAGCCCTTGAGGCCCCTGGCTTGTAATTTAAAGCTTGCATGACTTTATTTATGTTTTAGAGTTATGTTGTGATATCTTCCCGTGAGTCCTTAGGCTTGATCTTGTGCATTTGCGTGTATGATTAGTGCACGATTGAGCCGGAGGCGTCACACTAACCTACTAACTTAGTGCCTAGTGCCAGCTGCTGTTTTTTTTGCATGTTTTTGGCTTTCATGAAATCAATATCAAAAAGAGTCCAAAAGGAGAAAAGACTTTTGATTAATTTTTTCCGGACCAAAAGTGACCCTAGAAGGTTCGGAAGAAGGCCAGAAGAGCCACGAGGGAGCGACAAGCCCTAGGGGCGCGCCCCAGGGGGTGCAGGCTTGTGGGCCCTTCGTGGCACCTCCAACCCTAATTCCACCTCTATAAATTTTCAAATATTCCCTTGACATCAAAGAGTCCACGAAATACTTTTTTCCGCCACCGCAAGTTCCAGAACCATGAGATTCCATCTAAAGGCCTTTTCCGGTACTCTGTCGGAGGGGGAAACGATCACGGAGGGCTCTACATCATCCTTGCTGTCCTTCCGATGATGCATGAGTAGTTTACCACAGATCTACGGGTCCATAGTTAGTAGCTAGATGGCTTCTTCTCTCTATTTGATCTTCATACAATGTTCTCCTCGATGTTCTTGGAGTTCTACTTGATGTAATGACTTTTTTGGTGTGTTTGTTGGGATCCAATGAATTGTGAGTTTATGATCAGATCTATTCATAAATATTAATTGAGTTTTCTCTGAACTCTTTTATGCATGATTACTATAGCTTCGTATTTCTCTCCGATCTATTGATTTGGTTTGGCCAACTAGATTGATATTTCTTTCAATGGGAGAGGTGCTTTGTAATGGGTTTGATCTTGCGGTGCTCAATCCTAGTGACAGAAAGAAACATGACACGTACTGTATCATTTATATTAAGGATAAAAAGATGGTGTTTATTCATACGTGAGTTTATCTTGTCTACATCATGTCATCTTGCTTAAGGCGTTACTCCGTTCTTTACGAACTTAATACTCTAGATGCATCCTGGATAGCAGTCGATGGGTGGAGTAATAGTAGTAGATATAGGCAGAAGTCGGTCTATTTGTCTCGGATGTGATGCCTATACATGAACATTGCCTTGGATATCATCATAATTATTTGCTTTTCTATCAATTGCCCAATAGTAATTTGTTTACCCATCGTATGCTATTTTTAAGAGAGAAGCCTCTAGTGAAAACTATGGCCCCCCGGTCTATCTATACCTACTAATAAAGCAACGTGCGTTTCATCAAAATTTTCATCCGTTCACCGTCGAAAAGAAAAAAGAAAAGAATTTTTTCTATCCGAGGTGGTATTATGGGTTTGTCTGCTAGAAAAAAAAAGTTTTCCAGAATTTCATATGTGGCCGCGTGCTCTGGCCCAGCGAAGCCAGCCCACTTATTTTTTTGCCCACGCAGCTGGGAAAATTCTATTTTCCGCACAGGCCGACAAACAGTCGGAGCTTCGCACAGGACAACCAATAATGGGCTGGCCCATTTTTCTTTGTTTATGTGTTTTACTTCTATTTTTAATCTCCTTCCCCTATCTCTTTTTTCACTTCCAAGTTTATTTTTCTTATAAAATTTATTTCATAAATTCAAAATTCTCAAAAAATGTTCAAAATATCAAAAAAAATTTGTAGAAAATGTTCAGAATTCCAAAATTTTGTTGCTATTTTGAAAAATATTTGGAATTTGAAAAAGTTTCCCATTTTTTCAAAACCTTTTATTATTTTTCAAAATTGTTCGAGATTTCTAAAAATAAAATGGCAATTTAATAAATACTCAAATTCAAAAAATGTTCTTGTTTTAGTGAATTTTTCACAATTCAGAATATTGTTAAAAGATACACATTTTTGAAAAAAGTTATAAATTTTCAACAAATGTTCCCGTTCTAAAAAAATGTTCACAAATTCAAATAATGTTCATGTTTTTATAAAAAAAGTTGGTTGTTTTCAAGAAATGTTTGTGAATTTTAAAAGATGTTCCTGTTTCAAATTTTGTTCGTGTTTTTCTGAAAGTGTACATAACTTTCAAAAAACTGTTTAGAATTTAAAAAATGGTTCATGTTTCCTACAATATTTGGAAACTTCATACCTTCAAATCTCCTCGATTGAAAGAAAAAGTAGATTGAATAATTTATGGGCCTTCTCTGGTGTACGTGAAAGAAATATGCCCTAGAGGCAATAATAAAGTTGTTATTTTATATTTCCTTATTCATGATAAAGGTTTATTATTCATGCTAGAATTGTATTGATCTGAAACTTAAATACATGTGTGAATACATAAACAAATACCGTGTCCCTAGTAAGCCTCTACTAGACTAGCTCGTTGATCAAAGATGGTTAAGGTTTCCTAACCATGGACATGAGTTGTCATTTGATAAGGGGATCATATCATTAGGAGAATGATGTGATGGACAAGACCCATCCGTTAACTTTGCATATTGATCGTTCAGTTTATTGCTATTGCTTTCTTTATGTCAAATACATATTCCTTCGACTATGAGATTATGCAACTCCCAAATACCGGAGGAATACCTTGTGTGCTATCAAACATCACAACGTAACTGGGTGATCATAAAGATGCTCTACAGGTATCTCCGAAGGTGTTTGTTGAGTTGGCATAGATTGAGATTAGGATTTGTCACTCCGAGTATCGGAGAGGTCTCTCTGGGCCCTCTCGGTGATACACATCATAAGCTTGCAAGCAAATGACTAAGGAGTTAGTCACGAGGTGATGTATTATGGAACGAGTAAAGAGACTTGACGGTAACAAGATTGAACTAGGTATAGAGATACCGACGATTGAATCTCGGGCAAGTAACATACTGATGGACCAAGGGAATTACGTATGTTGTCATAACGGTTCGACTGATAAAGATCTTCGTAGAATATGTAGGAGCCAATATGGGCATCCAGGTTCTGCTATTGGTTATTGACCGGAGAGGTGTCTCGGTCGTGTCTACATAGTTCTCGAACCCGTAGGGTCCGCACGCTTAATGTTCGTTGACGATAAAGTGTTATATGAGTTATATGTTTTGGTGACCGAATGTTGTTCGGAGTCCCGGATGAGATCACGGACATGACGAGGAGTCTCGAAATGGTCAAGAGGTAAAGATTGATATATAGGACGATGGTATTTGGACACCAGAAGTGTTTCGGGACGTACCGGGAAGTAATCGGGTCACCGGAAGGGGTTCCGGGCACCCCCCGGCAAGTTATGGGCCTTATGGGCCAAAGGAGGGGACAGACCAGCCCACAAGGGGGCTGGTGCGCCCCTTCCCTTGGTTGGCCAGCCCTAGGGAAGGAAAAGGGGGAGGGATAGCCCCTCCTGCCTTTCCCTCTCATGGGAGAAAAGAAAGGGGGGGGGGGGGGGGGGCGCCACCCTCCCCTGCCTTTCCCCGCGCTCCAAATAAGGAAAGAGGGGGGGGGGCTTGGGAGGGACTCCATGTAGGATTCCTCCTACTTGGGTGCCTCCTTTGGCTGCTCCTCCCTCCCTCCCACCTATATATATGTGGGAGGGGGGGCGCCTAGCACAGGACAGACAATTGCCTAGCCGTGTGCGGCGCCCCCCCACCGTTTCACCCCCGGTCATATTTTTGTAGTGCTTAGGCGAAGCCCTGCGGAGATCACTTCACCATCACCGTCACCACGCCGTTGTGCTGTCGGAACTCATCCACTACCTCACCGTCTTGCTGGATCAAGAAGGCGCGGACGTCACCAAGCTGAACGTGTGCTGAACGCGGAGGTGCCGTACGTTCGGTACTCGATCGGTTGGATCACGAAGAAAGTTCGAGTACATCAACCGCATTGTGAAATGCTTCCGCTTACAGTCTACGAGGGTACATAGACACACTCTTCCCTCTCGTTGCTATGCATCTCCTTGATAGATCTTGCGTGGGCGTAGGAATTTTTTTTGTTTTCATGCAACGTTCTCCAACAGTGGCATCATGAGCCAGGTCTATGCTTAGATGATATGCACGAGTAGAACACAAAGAAGTTGTGGGAGGTGATGTTCATACTGCTTACCACCAATGTCTTATTTTGATTCGGCGGCATTGTGGGATGAAGCGGCCCGGACCAACCTTACATGTCCACGCACATGAGACCGGTTCCACCGACTGACATGCAACTAGTTTTGCATAAAGGTGGCTGGCGGGTGTCTGTTTCTCCTACTTTAGTTGAATCGAATTTGACTGCGGCTGGTCCTTGAAGAAGGTTAAAATAGCAAACTTGATAAATCACCGTTGTGGTTTTTGCCGTAGGTAAGAACGGTTCTGGCTAGAAACCCGTAGCAGCCACGTAAAACTTGCAAACAACAAAGTAGAGGACGTCTAACTTGTTTTTGCAGGGTATGTTGTGATGTTATATGGTCAAGACATGATGTGATATACGTTATTGTATGAGATGATCATGTTTTGTAATTTATCGGCAACCGGCAGGAGCCTTATGGTTGTCTCTTTATTGTATGAAATGCAAACGCCATGTAATTGGTTTACTTTACCGCTATGCGTTAGCAATAGTTGTAGAAGCAATAGTTGGCGAGACGACCACGACGCAACGATGAAGATCAAGGTGTCGAGCCGGTGACGATGGAGATCATGACGATGCTTTGGAGATGGAGATCAAAAGCACGAGATGATGATGACCATATCATGTCACATATTTTGATTGCATGTGATGTTTATCTTTTATGCATCTTATTTTGCTTAGAACGACGGTAGCATTATAAGATGATCCCTTCACTAAATTTCAAGATATAAGTGTTCTCCCTAATTATGCACCATTACGAAAGTTCGTCGTTTTGAGACACCACGTGATGATCGGGTGTGATAGACTCTACGTTCACATACAACGGGTGTAAGACAGTTTTGCACATGCAGAATACTTGGGTTAAACTTGACGAGCCTAGCATGTACAGACATGGTCTCGGAACACTGGAGACCGAAAGGTCGAACATGAGTCATATAGTAGATATGATCAACATAGAGATGTTCACCATTGATGACTACCCCATCTCACGTGATGATCGGACATGGGTTAGTTGATTTGGATCATGTATCACTTAGACAACTTGAGGGATGTTGATTTAAGTGGGAGTTCATTAGTAATTTGATTAGTTGAACTTAATTTATCATGAACTTAGTCCTGATAGTATTTGCAAATCTATGTTGTAGATCAATAGCTCGCAATGTAGCTCCCCTATTTTTGATATGTTCCTAGAGAAAAATAAGTTGAAAGATGATAGTAGCAATGATGTGGACTGGGTCCGTGATCTGAGGATTATCCTCATTGCTGCACAGAAGAATTATGTCCTTGATGCATCGCTAGGTGACAGACCTATTGCAGGAGCAGATGCAGACGTTATGAACGTTTGGCAAGCTCGGTATGATAACTACTTAATAGTTTAGTGCGTCATGCTTTACGGCTTAGAACCGGGACTTCAAAAACGTTTTGAATGCCATGGAGCATATGAGATGTTCCAAGAGCTGAAATTGGTATTTCAGACTCATGCCCGTGTCGAGAGGTATGAGACCTCTGACAAGTACTTTGCCTACAAGATGGAGGAGAATAGGTCAGCCAGTGAGCATATGCTCAGAATGTCTGGGTACTACAATCACTTGAATCAAGTGGGAGTTAATCTTCCAGATAAGAAAGTGATTGACAGAGTTCTCTAGTCACTATCACCAAGCTACTAGAACTTCATGATGAACTACAATATGCAAGGGATGACGAAAATGATTTCCGAGCTCTTCGCGATGCTGAAATCGGCGAAGGTAGAAATCAAGTAAGAGCATCAAGTGTTGATGGTTAACAAGACCACTAGTTTCAAGAAAAAGGGCAAAGGGAAAGAAAGGGAACTTCAAGAAGAATGGCAAGCAAGTTGCCACTCCCGCGAAGAAGCCCAAAGCTGAACCCAAGCCTGAAACTGAGTGCTTTTACTGCAAAGGAAATGGTCACTGGAAGCGGAACTGCCCCAAACATTTGGCGGATAAGAAGGATGGCAAAGTGAACAAAGATATATTATACATATTATTGATGTGCACCTTACTAGTGTTCATAGTAGCCCTGGGTATTTGATACCGGTTCGGTTGCTAAGATTAGTAACTCGAAACAGGAGTTGCAGAATAAAACAGAGACTAGTTAAGGGCGAGGTGACGATGTGTGTAGGAATTGATTCCAAGGTTGATACGATCACCATCGCACACTCACTCTACCTTCGGGATTAGTGTTGAACCTAAATAAATGTTATTTGGTGTTTGCGTTGAGCATGAATATGATTAGATCATGTTTATTGCAATACGGTTATTCATTTAAGTCAGAGAATAATTGTTGTTCTGTTTACATGAATAAAACCTTCTATACTCATACACCCAATGTCAATGGTTTATTGAATCTCGATCGCAGTGATACACATATTCATAATATTGATGCCAAAAGATGCAAAGTTGATAATGATAGTGCAACATAATTGTGGCACTGCCGTTTAGGTAATATTGGTATAAAGCGCATGAAGAAACTCCATGCAGATGAACTTTTGGAATCACTTGATTATGAATCATTTGATACTTGCGAACCATGCCTCATGGGCAAGATGACTAAGACTCCATTCTTTGGAACAATGGAGCGAGCTAATGACTTATTGGAAATAATACATACCGATGTATGTGATCCGATGAGTGTTGAAGCACGCGGCGGGTATCGTTATTTTTAGACCTTCACAGATGATTTGAGTAGGTATGGGTATATCTACTTAATGAAACACAAGTCTGAAACATTTGAAAAGTTCAAAGAATTTCAGAGTGAAGTGGAGAATCATCGTAACAAGAAAATAAAGTTTCTGTGATCTGATCGCTGAGGTGAATATTTGAGTTATGAGTTTGGCCTTCATTTAAAACAATGTGGAATAGTTTCACAACTCACGCCAGCTAGAACACCACAGCGTAATGGTGTGTCCGAACATCGTAACCGTACTTTATTAGATATGGTGCGATCTGTGATGTCTCTTACCGATTTACCACTATCGTTTTGGGGTTATGCATTAGAGACAACAACATTCACGTTAAATAGGGCACCGTCTAAATCCGTTGAGACGACACCGTATGAACTGTGGTTTGGGAAGAAACCTAAGCTGTCGTTTCTTAAAAAGTTTGGGGATGCGACGCTTATGTCAAAAGGCTTCAGCCTGATAAGCTCGAACCCAAAGTGGAGAAGCGCGTCATCATAGGATACCCTAAGGAAACTATTGGGTACAGCTTCTACCACAGATCCAAAGGCAAGATCTTTGTTGCTAAGTTTGAATCCTTTATAGAGAAGGAGTTTCTCACGAAAGAAGTGAGTGGGAGGAAAGTAGAACTTGATGAGGTAATTGTACCTTCTCTCGAATTGGAAAGTAGCTCATCACAGAAAACCGTTCCCGTGATGCCTACACCAAGTAGAGAGGAAGCTAATGATGATGATCATGAAACTTTAGATCAAGTTACTAATGAACTTCGTAGGTCAACCAGAGCACGATCCACACCAAAGTGGTACGGTAATCCTGTTCTGGAAGTCATGTTGCTAGACCAAGGCGAACCTACGAACTATGAAGAAGCTATGATGAGCCCAGATTCTGACAGATGGCTTGAGGCCATGAAATCTGAGATAGGATCCATGTATGAGAACAAAGTGTGGACTTTGGTGGATTTGCCCGATGATCGGCAAGCCATAGAGAATAAATGGATCTTCAAGAAGAAGACTGACGCTGATGGTAATGTTACTGTCTACAAAGCTTGACTTGTCGCAAAAGGTTTTCGACAAGTTCAAGGGGTTGACTATGATGAGACTTTCTCACCCGTAGTGATGCTTAAGTCTGTCCAAATCATGTTAGCAATTGCCGCATTTTATGATTATGAAATCTGGCAAATGGATGTCAAAACTGCATTTCTTAATGGATATCTTAAAGAAGAGTTGTATATGATGCAACCAGAAGGTTTTGTCGATCCTAAAGGTGCTAACAAAGTGTGCAAGCTCCAGCGATCCATCTATGGACTGGTGCAAGCATCTCAGAGTTGGAATATACGCTTTGATAAGGTGATCAAAGCATATGGTTTTATACAGACTTGCAGTGAAGCCTGTATTTACAAGAAAGTGAGTGGGAGCTCTGTAGCATTTCTAATATTATATGTGGATGACATAATGCTGATTGGAAATGATATAGAATTTCTGGATAGCATAAAAGGATACTTGAATAAGAATTTTTCAATGAAAGACCTCGGTGAAGCTGCTTACATATTGGGCATCAAGATCTATAGAGATAGATCAACACGCTTGATAAGACTTTCAATGAGTACATACCTTGACAAAATTTTGAAGAAGTTCAAAATAGATCAGTCAAAGAAAGGGTTCTTGCCTGTGTTGCAAGATGTGAAGTTGAGTAAGACTCAAATCCCAACCACGGCAGAAGATAGAGAGAGAATGAAAGTCATCCCCTATGCCTCAGCCATAGGTTCTATAAAGTATGCCATGCTGTGTACCAGACCTATTGTGTACATTGCCATGAGTTTGGCAAGGAGGTACAATAGTGATCCAGGAGTAGATCACTGGACAGCGGTAAAAAATTATCGTTAGTTACCTAAGAGGACTAAGGAGATATTTCTCGATTATGGAGGTAATAAAGAGTTCGTCATAAAGGGTTATGTCGATGCAAGATTTGATACCGATTCAGATGACTTTGAGTCTCAATCTGGATACGTATTGAAAGTGGAAGCAATTAGCTAGAGTAGCTCTATGCAGAGCATTGTAGACATAGAAATTTGCAAAATACATACGGATCTGAATGTGGCAGACCCGTTGACTAAACCTCTCTCACAAGCAAAACATGATCACACCTTAGTACTCTTTGGGTGTTAATCACATGGCGATGTGAACTAGATTATTGACTCTAGTAGACCCTTTGGGTGTTGGTCACATGGCGATGTGAACTATGGGTGTTAATCACATGACGATGTGAACTATTGGTGTTAAATCACATGGCGATGTGAACTAGATTATTGACTCTAGTGCAAGTGGGAGACTGAAGGAAATATGCCCTAGAGGCAATAATAAAGTTGTTATTTTATATTTCCTTATTCATGGTAAAGGTTTATTATTCATGCTAGAATTGTATTGATCGAAAACTTAAATACATGTGTGAATACATAAACAAATACTGTGTCCCTAGTAAGCCTCTACTAGACTAGCTCGTTGATCAAAGATGGTGAAGGTTTCCTAACCATGGACATGTGTTGTCATTTGATAACGGGATCACATCATTAGGAGAATGATGTGATGGATGATGCGGCTTGAACTACGTCGGTATTTCCCCAAAGAGGAAGGGATGATGCAGCACAGCGACGGTAGGTATTTCCCTCAGTGATGAGACCAAGGTTATCGAACTAGTAGGAGAATCACGCAATACTACGTAAACGGTACCTGCACACAAAGAACAAATACTTGCAACCCGACGTGTTAAAGGGGTTGTCAATCCCTTTCGGGTAACGGTGCCAGAAATTGTCGAGTTGACGGGATAAAAATATGATAGATTGGATAAATAGATCGCGAATAAACACAAAATAAAATAAAGTGCATCAAGGTATTTTTGGGTTTTTGGAAATATAGATCTGAAAATAAAAGTGAGTAGAAATAAATCTCGAAGGCAAATATGATAAAGAAGAGACCCGGGGGCCATAGATTTCACGAGTGGCTTCTCTCGAGAAAAATAGCATCCGGTGAGTAAACAAATTACTGTTGGGCAATTGATAGAACTTCAAATAATCATGACGATATCTAGGCAATGATCATTATATAGGCATCACATCCAAGATTAGTAGACCGACTCCTGCCTGCATCTACTACTATTACTCCACACATCGACCTCTATCGAGCATGCATCAAGTGTATTAAGTTCATGGAGAAACGGAGTAATGCAATAAGAATGATGACATGATGTAGACAAGATCTATTTATGTAGAAATAGACCCCATCTTGTTATCCTTAATAGCAACGATACATACGTGTCGTTTCCCCTTCTGTCACTGGGGTCAAGCACCGTAAGATCGAACCCATCACAAAGCACCTCTTCCCATGGCAAGAAAAATTGATCTAATCGGCCTAACGAAACCAAAGATTCAAAGAAGAAATACGAGGCTATAAGTAATCATGCATATAAGAGATCAAAAGACTCAAATAACTTTCATGGATAAAAACATAGATCTGATCATAAACTCAAAGTGTTGGGGAACATTGCATGGGAAACAAAAATTTTCCTACGCTCACCAAGATCCAATCTAGGAGATGACCATCTACGAGAGGAGAGATTGGATCTACATACCCTTGTAGATCACTAAGCGGAAGCGTTAAGAAACGCGGTTGATGTAGTCGAACGTCTTCGTGATCCAATCACGATCCGTCCCGCGAACTCCGATCCAAGTGCCGAACGGACGGCACCTCTGTGTTCAACGCACGTACGGCTTGATGACGCCTTCACCTCCTTGATCCAGCGAGCGATGGTGAAGTAGTAGCAAGAGTCCTCCGGCAGCACGATGGTGTGGTGGCGGTGGTGGTGGTGGAATCTCAGCAGAGCTTCGCTAAGCACTACGGAGAGGAAGAAGGATACGAGGGAGAGGGAGGGCAGCGCCGTGGCATAGATATGTGTTCAAGGGTGGGGCTGCCCTCTCTCTACCTCTCTATATATAGGGGAAGGGAGGAGGGGGTCGCGCCCCTAGGGTTTTCCCTAGGGGGGCGGCGGCCAGGGCAGATGGGATCTCCCCTAGGGTGACTTGCCCCCCAAGCCGGGTGGAGGGAAACCCTAGATGGGGCGCCCCACCTCTCCTGGTTACGTGAGATGGGGTGAGAGGGGCGTTCAGCCCCTTAGTGGGCTGATTTGCCCCCTCCCCTTGGCCCATGAGGCCCCCAACACTTGCCGGGATCCCCCGAAACCCCTTTTGGTCATGCTGGTCATCACCCGGTACCCCCGTAACAATTCCGGACTCTAATACCCTTCGTACAATATATCAATCTTCACCTCCGGACCATTCTGGAGTTCCTCGTCACATCCGGGATCTCATCCGGGACTCCGAACAACCTTCGGTAACCACCATAATGACTCAACTATACTTATATCGTCACCAAACGTTAAGTGTGTAGACCCTGCGGGTTCGAAAACTATGCAGACATGACCGAGACACCTCTACGGTCAATAACCAATAGCGGGACCTGGATGCCCATATTGGTTCCGACATATTCTACGAAGATCTTATTGATCGAACCTCAATGTCAAGGATTCTGCTAATCCCGTATGCAGTTCCCTTTGTCCATCGGTATGTTACTTGCCCGAGATTCGATCGTTGGTATCTCCATACCTAGTTCAATCTCGTTACTGGCAAGTCTCTTTACTCGTTCCATAATACAAGATCCCGTGACTAACTCATTGGTCACATTGCTTGCAAGCTTCTTGTGATGTTGTATTACCGAGTGGGCCCTGAGATACCTCTTCGTCATACGGAGTGACAAATCCCAGTCTTGATCCATGCCAACTCAACAGACACCCTTGGAGATACCTGTAGAGCACCTTTATAGTCACCCAGTTACGTTGCGATGTTTGGTACACACAAGGCACTCCTCCGGTGTCAGTGAGTTGCATGATCTCATGGTCATAGGAACATATACTTGACATGCAGAAAACAATAGCAGTAAACTTGATACGATCATATGCTACGTTTATAATTTGGGTCTTGTCCATCACATCATTCTCCTTATGATGTGATCCCGTTATCAAATGACAACTCATGTCCATGGCTAGGAAACCATAGCCATCTTTGATCAACGAGCTAGTCTGGTAGAGGCTTACTAGGGACATGTTGTTGTCTATGTATCCACACATGTATTTGAGTTTCCGGTCGATACAATTATAGCATGGACAATAAACGATTATCATGAACAAGGAAATATAATAATAACCACTTTATTATTGCCTCTAGGGCATATTTCCATTAGTCTCCCACTTGCACTAGAGTCAATAATCTAGTTCACGTCACCATGTGATTAGCACTCATAGTTCACATCGCCATGTGACTAACACCCAAAGAGTTTACTAGAGACAATAATGTAGTTCACATCACCATGTGATTAAGACTCATTGAGTTCTGGGGTTTGATCATGTTATGCTTGTGAGAGAGGTTTTAGTCAACGGGTCTGCAACATTCAGATCCGCATGTACTTCACAAATCTCTATGTCATATTGTAGATGCTGCTACCATGCTCCAGTTGGACCTATTCCAAATGGTTGGTCCACTATACGTATCCGGTTTGCTACTCAGAGTCATCTGGATAGGTGTTAAAGCTTGCATCGACGTAACCATTTACGCCGAACTCTTTATCACCTCCATAACTGAGAAACATTTCCTTATTCCTCTAAGGACAATTTTGACCGCTGTCCAGTGATCCACTCTTGGATCACTCTTGTACCCCCTTGCCAGACACATGGCAAGGCACATATCAGGTGCGGTACATAGCATGGCATATCGTATAGAGCCTATGGCTAAGGCATAGGGGACGACCTTCGTCCTTTCTCTTTCTTCTGCCGTGGTCGAGCTTTGAGTCTTACTCAACTTCACACCTTACAACTCAGGCAAGAACTACTTCTTTGACTGATCCATTTTGAACTCCTTCAAAATCATGTCAAGGTATGTGCTCTGTGAAAGTCTTATCAGGCATCTTGATCTATCTCTATATATCTTGATGCCCAATATGTAAGTAGATTTACCCAGGTCTTCCTTTGAAAAACTCCATTCAAACAACCCTTTATGCTTTCCAGAAATTCTACATCATTTCTGATCAACAATATGTCATCCACATATACTTATCAGAAATGTTGTAGTGCTCCCACTCACTTTCTTGTAAATACAAGTTTCTTGCAAACTTTGTACAAACCCAAAAGCTTTGATCACCTCATCAAACCGTATGTTCCAACTCCGAGATGCTTGCTCCAGTCCATAGAAGGATCGCTGGAGTTTGCATACCTTTTAGCATCCTTAGGATCGACAAAACCTTTTGGTTGTATCACATACAGCCTTTCCTCACGGAAACCGTCAAGGAAACTTTGTTTTGACATCCATCTGCCAGATTTCGTAAATGAAAAAGCAGCAACTGCTAACATAATTCCAACAGACTTTACCATCGCTATGAGTGAGAAAGTCTCATCAAAGTCAACTCCTTGAACTTGTCGAAAACTTCTTTGCGACAAGTCGAGCTTCATAAATGGTGACATTACCATCAACGTCTGTCTTCTTCTTAAAGATCCATTTATGCTCAATGGCTTGCCGATCATCGGGCAAGTCCACCAAAGTCCATACTTTGTTCTCATACATGGATCCTTTCTCAGATTTCATGGCTCCTAGCCATTTGTTGGAATCCGGGCCCACCATCGCTTCTCCATAGCTCGTAGGTTCACCGTTGTCCAACAACATGACCTTTAAGACAGGGTTACCACTCAGAAGTTGTACGCACCCTTGTCGACCTACGAGGTTTGATAGTAACTTGATCTGAAGCTTCATGATCATCATCATTAGCTTCCTCTTCAACTGACGTAGGTGCCACAGAAACATCTTTCTGTGCTACGCTAGTCTCTGGTTAAAGTAAAGGTTCAACAACCTCATCAAGTTCTATCTTCATCCAGCTCAATTCTTTTGAGAGAAACTCTTTCTCGAGAAAGGACCCGTTCTAAGCGACAAACACTTTGCCCTCGGATCTGAGATAGAAGGTATACCCAACCGTCTCTTTTGGGTATCCTATGAAGACGCATTTGTCCGCTTTGGGTTCGAGCTTTTCCACCTGAAGCCTTTTGACGTAAGCATCGCAGCCCCAAACCTTAAGAAACGACAACTTAGGTTTCTTGCCAAACCATAGTTCATATGGTGTCGTCTCCACGGACTTAGATGGTGCCCTATTTAAAGTGAATGTAGTTGTCTCTAATGCATAACCCCTAAACGATAGTGGTAGATCGGCAAGAGACGTCATAGTACGCACCATATCCAATAAGGTACGATTACGACGTTCGGACACACCATTACGCTGTGGTGTTCCAGGTGGCGTCAACTGTGAAACAATTCCACATTGTCTTAAGTGATTGCCATAACTCAGATATTCTCCCCTTTGATCAGATTGTAGGAATTTGATCTTCTTGTTACGATGATTCTCAACTTCACTCTGAAATTGCTTGAACTTTTCAAACATTTCAGACTTATGCTTCATTAAGTAAATATACCCATATCTACTCAAGTCATCAGCGAAGGTGAGAAAATAACGATATCCACCGCACGCGTCAACACTCATCGGACCGCACACATCAGCATGTATGATTTCCAACAAGTCACTTACCCGTTCCATTGTTCCAGAAAACGGGGTTTTAGTCATCTTGCCAATGAGGCATGGTTCGCATGTGTCAAGTGATTCAAAATCAAGTGACTCCAAAAGTCCATCAGTATGGAGTTTCTTCATGCGCTTTACACCAATATGACCTAAGCGGCAGTGCCACAAGAAAGTGGTATTATCATTATCAACTCTACATCTTTTGGCATCAATGTTATGAGCATGTGTATCACTACGATCGAGATTCAATAAACCATTCACATTGCGTGCATGACCATAGAAGGTATTATTCATGTAAACAGAATAACCATTATTCTTTGACTTCAATGAATAACCATATTGCAATAAACACGATCTAATCATGTTCATGCTCAACGCAGACACCAAATAACATTTATCTAGGTTCAACACTAATCTCGAAGGTAGAGGGAGCGTGCGATGGTGATCACATCAACCTTGGAAACACTTCCAACACACATCGTCACCTCGCCCTTAGCTAGTCTCTATTTATTCCGTAGCTTTTGTTTTGAGTTACCAATATTAGCAACTGAACCGATATCTAATACCCAGGTGCTACTAGGAGTACTAGTAAGGTACACATCAATAACATGTATATCAAATATACTTTTGTTGAAGTTGCCAGCCTTCTTATCTACCAAGTATTTGGGGTAGTTCCGCTAGCAGTGACCATTCCCCTTACAATAGAAGCACTTAGTCTCAGGTTTGGGTTCAACCTTGGGTCTCTTCACTGGAGTGGCAACTGGCTTGTCATTTATGAAGTTTCCCTTCTTTACCTTACCCTTCTTGAAACCAGTGGTCTTGTTAACCATCAACACTTGATCTCCTTCTTGATTTCCACCTTCGCGGCCTATCGCGAACAGCTCCGGGATCATCTCCATCCCTTGCATGTTATAGTTCATCACGAAGTTCTAGTAGCTTGGTGATAGTGTCTGAAGAACTCTATCAATCACTATCTTATCTAGAAGATTAACTCCCACTTGATTCAAGCGATTGTAGCACCCATACATTCTGAGCACATGCTCACTGGCTGAGCTATTCTCCCCCATCTTGTAGGCAAAGAACTTGTTAGAGGTCTCATACCTCTCAACACGGGCATGAGCCTGAAATACCAATTTCAGCTCTTGGAACATCTCATATGTTCCATGGCGTTCAAAAAATGTCTTTGGAGCTCCGATTCTAAGCCGTAAAGCATGGCGCACTAAACTATCAAGAAGTTATCAGAACGTGTCTGCCAGACGTTCACAACATCCACAGATGACGCTAGAGGGGTTGGCACACCGAGCGGTGCATCTAGGACATAAGCCTTCTGTGCAGCAGTGAGGACAATCCTCAGACTACGGACCTAGTCCGCATCACCGCCCACAATATCTTTCAACTTCGTCTTTCTCTAGGAACGTATTAAAACAGGGAGCTACAGCGCGGGCTATTGATCTACAACATAAATTTGCAAAAACAACTTAGACTATTGTTCATGATAAAGAGTTCAATTAATCATATTACCTAAGAAATCCCACTCAAATCAACATCCCTCCGGTTGTCTGAGTGTAACACGATCCAAATTCACCAACTCAAGTCCGATTATCACGTGAGATGAGGTGGTTTCAATGGTGAACATCTCCATGTTGATCATATCTACTATATGACTCGTGTTCGACCTTTCGGTCTCTTGTGTTCCGAGGCCATGTCTGTACATGCTAGGCTCGTCAAGTTTAACCCAAGTGTTCTGCATGTGCAACACTGGCTTGCACCCGTTGTATGTGAATGTAGAGTCTATCACACCCGATCATCACGTGGTGCTTCGAAACGATGAACTTTCGCAACGGTGCACACTTGGGGAGAACACAATTTTATCTTGAAATTTTAGTGAGGGATCACCTTATAATGCTACCGTCGTCCTAAGCAAAATAAGATGCATAAAAGGATTAACATCACATGAAAATCATAAGTGATATGATATGGCCATCAACTCGTGCTTTTGATCTCCTTCTCCAAAGCACCGGTATGATCTCCATCATCACCGGCATGACACCATGATCTCCATCATCATGTCGCCATCGGGGTTGTCACGCCAACCATGCTTCTACTACTATTGGTATCGCTTAGCGATAAAGTAAAGCATTACATAGCGCTTAATGATTGACATGCAGGTCATACAATAATTAAAGACAACCCTATGGCTCCTGCCGGTTGCCGTATGCATCGACATGCAAGTCGATATAAACTATTACAAACATGATCATCTCATACATCAAATATATTTCATCATGTCTTTGGCCATATCATATCACAACATACCCTGCAAAAACAAGTTAGACGTCCTCTAATTTTTGTTGCATGTTTTACGTGGCTGCTATGGGTATCTAGCAAGAACGATTCTTACCTACGCAAAGCCACAATGGTGATATGCAAGTTGCTATTTAACCTTCTACAAGGACCCCCTTTGTCGAATCCGATTCAACTAAGGTGGGAGAGACAGACACCCGCCAGCCATCTTTATGCAACAAGACATGTCTGTCGATGGAACCGGTCTCATGTACGTGGACATGTAAGGTTGGTCCGAGCCGATTCATCCCACAATACTGCTGAATCAAGAAAAGACCAAGGAATGAAGCAATCTGAATAGCAACGCCCACAAACTCCTTTGTGTTCTACTCGTGATGTCATCTACGCATAGACCTAGCTCTGATACCACTGTTGGGGAACGTTGCATGGGAAACAAAAAAATTCCTACGCTCACCAAGATCCAATCTAGGAGATGACCATCTATGAGAGGAGAGATTGGATCTACATACCCTTGTAGATCGCTAAGCAGAAGCGTTAAGAAACGCGGTTGATGTAGTCGAACGTCTTCGTGATCCAATCACGATCCATCCCGCGAACTCCGATCCAAGTGCCGAACGGACGGCACCTCCACGTTCAACACACGTACGGCTTGATGACGCCTTCACCTCCTCGATCCAGCAAGCGATGGTGAAGTAGTAGCTCGAGTCCTCCGGCAGCACGACGGCCTGGTGGCGGTGGTGGTGGTGGAATCTCAACAGAGCTTCGCTAAGCACTACGGAGAGGAAGAAGGATACGAGGGAGAGGGAGGGCAGCGCCGTGGCATAGATATGTGTTCAAGGGTGCGGCTGCCCTCTTTGTACCTCTCTATATATAGGGGAAGGGAGGAGAGGGTGGCGCCCCTAGGGTTTCCCCTAGGGGGGGCGGCGGCCAGGGCAGATGGGATCTCCCCTAGGGTGACTTGCCCCCCAAGCCGGGTGCAGGGAAACCCTAGATGGGGCGCCCCACCTCTCCTGGTTACATGAGATGGGACGAGAGGGGCGTTCAGCCCCTTAGTGGTCTGGTTTGCCCCCTCCCCTTGGCCCATGAGGCCCCCCAACACTTGCCGGGACCCCCCGAAACCCCTTTCGGTCATGCTGGTCATCACCCGGTACCCCCGGAACAATTCTGGACTCTAATACCCTTCGTACAATATATCAATCTTCACCTCCGGACCATTTCGGAGTTCCTCGTCACATCCGGGATCTCATCCAGGACTCCGAACAACCTTTGGTAACCACCATAATGACTCAACTATACTTATATCGTCACCAAACGTTAAGTGTGTAGACCCTGCGGGTTCGAGAACTATGCAGACATGACCGAGACACCTCTACGGTCAATAACCAATAGCGGGACCTGGATGCCCATATTGGTTCCTACATATTCTACGAAGATCTTATCGGTCGAACCTCAATGTCAAGGATTCTGCTAATCCCGTATGCAGTTCCCTTTGTCCATTGGTATGTTACTTGCCCGAGATTCGATCGTTAGTATCTCCATACCTAGTTCAATCTCGTTACCGGCAAGTCTCTTTACTTGTTCCGTAATACAAGATCCCGTGACTAACTCATTGGTCACATTGCTTGCAAGCTTATTGTGATGTTGTATTACCGAGTGGGCCCTGAGATACCTCTCCGTCATACGGAGTGACAAATGCCAGTCTTGATCCATGCCAACTCAACAGACACCCTCAGAGATACCTGTAGAGCACCTTTATAGTCACCCAGTTACGTTGCGATGTTTGGTACACACAAGGCACTCCTCCGGTGTCAGTGAGTTGCATGATCTCATGGTCATAGGAACATATACTTGATATGAAGAAAACAATAGCAGTAAACTTGATACGATCGTATGCTACGTTTATAGTTTGGGTTTTGTCCATCACATCATTCTCCTAATGATGTGATCCCGTTATCAAATGACAACTCATGTCCATGGCTAGGAAACCATAGCCATCTTTGATCAACGAGCTAGTCCGGTAGAGGCTTACTAGGGACATGTTGTTGTCTATGTATCCACACATGTATTTGAGTTTCCGGTCGATACAATTATAGCATGGACAATAAACGATTATCATGAACAAGGAAATATAATAATAACCACTTTATTATTGCCTCTAGGGCATATTTACAACACAAAGTTCATCGGATCCCAACAAACACACCGCAAAAAGAGTTATATCAAATAGATCTCCAAGAGACCATTGTATTGAGAATCAAAAGAGAGAGAGGAAGCCATCTAGCTACTAACTACGGACCCGTAGGTCTACAATGAACTACTCACGCATCATCGGAGAGGCACCAATGAGGATGATGAACCCCTCCGTGATGGTGTCTAGATTGGATCTGGTGGTTCTAGAACTTGCGGCGGCTGAAATTGATTTTCGTCGACTCTCCTAGGGTTTCTGGAATATTGGGGTATTTATAGAGCAAAGAGGCGGTGTGGGAGGCCACCGAGGTGGGCACGACCCACCAGGGCACGCCTGGGCTCCCAGGCGCGCCCAGGTGGGTTGTGCCCCCCTCGGGGCACCCCTCTGGTATTTCTTTGGCCCATCCTGTGTCTTCTGGCCCAGAAAAATTCTCCAAAAAGTTTCGCTGCGTTTGGACTCCGTTTGGTATTGATTTTCTACGAAGTAAAAAAAAGCAAAAAACTGCAACTGGCACTGGGCACTATGTCAATAGGTTAGTCCCAAAAAATGATATAAAGTTGCTATAAAATGATTATAAAACATCCAAGAATGATAATATAACAACATGGAACAATCAAAAATTATAGATACGTTGGAGACGTATCAGCATCCCCAAGCTTAATTCCTGCTTGTCCTCGAGTAGGTAAATGATAAAAACAGAATTTTTGATGTGGAATGCTGCCTAACATGTTCATCACATATTCTTTTCTTTGTAGCATGGACATTTGGACTTTTATATGATTCAAAGCAATAGTCTAGTTTTGTCATGAAGATTTCAATACTCAAGCATATCAACAAGCAACCATGTCTTTCAAAATATCGACACTAAAGCAAGTTATCCCTAGCCCATCATGCTCAATCATTGATCCATTCATGAAACACACTCGCATATTAGCTACACCCAATACTCAATTACGATCATAGTGCCCCTTAGTTGGTGCTTTTTAAGAGAAGATGGAGACTCAAAATAAAAATTGCATAAAGTAAATAGAAAGGCCCTTCGCAGAGGGAAGTAGGGATTTGTAGAGGTGCCAAAGCTCAAAGCGAAAAAGATAGAGATAAAAACATTTTGGGTGGCATGCTTTTCCTGTCAACGAAAAGGATCGAGTAGTTCCCAATACTTTCCATGCTAGATATATCATAGGCGGTTCCCAAACATAAAACAAAGTTTATTCCTTTTTCCACCATACTTTCACATTCCATGGCTAACCGAATCCACAGGTGCCGTCCATACCAACACTTTCCAAGGAATTTATTATTTGACAACATAAAGTAAATTCATTTTTTATTTCGGGACTGGGCATCCCTAATACCTTTGCCGTACTCTCATGCAATGACAAGTGAATAAACACTCATCTTGAGAATAACACATCTAGCATGGAAATATATCAGCCACCCCCTACCGTTTCATGAGCGGTACGAGCACACAAAGAGAAATTTATTTTGAAAATTAGAGATGGCACATACAAATTTGCTTAGAACGGCAAAAGAATATCGCATATAGGTAGGTATAGTGGACTCATATGGCAAAACTGGTTTTAAGGATTTTGGATGCACAAGTAGTGATCATACTTAGTGCAAATAAAGGCTAGCAAAAGATTCAGAAGCATCCAACCAAGAAGCGAAAAATCTCATAAGCGAGCATTAAGCATAACTAACACCGAATAATGCACCATAAGTAGGATGTAATTTCATTGCATAACTATTGACTTTCGTGCTTGCATAGGGAATCACAAACCTTAACACCAATATTCTTACTAAAGCATAATTACTCATCAACATGACTCACATATTATATCATCATATCGCAAAACTATTACAAGGAATCAAGTTTATTTTGTCCAATGATCTTCATGAAAGTTTTTATTATATCCCTCTTGAATATCTATCACTTTGGGACTAATTTAATAAGTTGCTTTTGAAAGCTCAAACAAACCTAAGTGAAGAACATGAGCATAAAATTTTTCTTGTCTCAAAATAATTTAAGTGAAGCATGAGAGAATTTCTTAAAAAATGTACTAACTCTCAAATAAATCTAAGTGAAGCGTGAGAGCATTTCTTAAAAATAATAAAGCACACCGTGCTCAAAAAGATATAAGTGAAGCACTAGAGCAATTCCATAGCTCATAAAGATTTAAGTGAAGCATAGAGAGCAATTCTAACAAGTCATAGCATAATTTTGGCTCTCTCAAGTAGGTGTATCCAGCAAGGATTCATGACTAAAAATAAAAAGCAAAACAAGCAAAGACTCATAACATACAAGACGCTCCAAGCAAAACTCATGATATGTGACGAATAAAAGTATAGCTCCAAGTAAAATACCGATGGTCGTTAGAAGAAAGAGGGGATGCCACTCGGGCATCCCCAAGCTTAGTTGCTTGCTTATCTTTTGGATAATAGCTTGGGATGCTGTTCGCACACGAACACATCACCGTGTACCCTCGACGCCGGGGGTGATGCACCGCAGCTCACGTCGAAGGAGACCCGTCCGGAAGCGCGGTGCGCAAGCAATCTGGCGGGCGATTTTGGAGACCCGAAACCCCACGCGCCCGGGAGGGACCCCGTCAGGGAACGCGGCGGCTGTGGGCTGCCCTAGGTCGACCTAATTGCCCCTAGGGCCTCGAGGTTCGCTGCCCTGCAATGAAGAAGAACGAACGAAAAACGAGGAAGAAGAAGAACAAGGGAGAGAGATAAAAGTAAAGGTAAAAGTGGTAGATGATTGTTCGATTGTGTGTTGTTGTTCAATCGGCCGTCACCTCCTATCTATATAAGAGGCAGATGGACTTTCCGTACAAGAAAAGGACTTGCCTTGTCGTCCAAATCATCAAAATCTAGCCAAATTCGGACTTCTCACGATCTCCGGCCCGGATGTCCGGCTCTAGGTCCGGATGATCCGGCCTAGCCCAGTTTTCTGACAGCAGGTCACTGTTTTGGATCTAGAATCCACATAAGACCTTATATTTTGACGATTTTTATATCAAAATCAACCGTCTCGACGAGACGCACAACTTTCATGTTGAACACTTTTTGATCTGAGGCCATCTTGAGGGTGTTTCGGGCCGTTTTCTAAAGTCTGAAGCAGAAAAACTTGTCCGGACGTCCGGACGATTGCCCGGATTGTCTGGCCTTTACCCGGATCATCCGGGACTTGACCCAGATCATACGGCTTCAACTTTTAGCTTCTGTTGTTTTGGTCAATTTTTTGGCCCCGGTCCGGATGATCCGACCATGTAGTGCTGCAGCGCACAGTTTTGACTGTAACTTTTGCATACGACTTTGGATTAAGATGATCTTTATATAAAAATCATCCGTTTCGACGAGATGAAGAACTTTCATGTAGAAACTTCATTTTGATCCATCTTCATATTTATTTCGATTATCTTGAAGAGAGCCATCAAATTGTGACATGAACTCATAAATTTGACCTCATCTTGCTACAGCCACAAGTCACTCTTTGCGATCATGCCCTTTTTGAGCGTCAACACATGCCCCTCTGTTTTTCGGCAAAGCTAGCGTGCCAAAAAATAACTTGTATCGTGTTGGTTCTAAGGACGATGTCAACACTCCATCGGCCATTTATATGCGCTTAGGGCGATAATTTTATATCGGCCATTGATTGTAACTTCTTGTTCACATCATACCTTGTAACCGATTACCACCAATCGGCTTTAAAGAGATGGGAATGAACCCGTTCCTTGTAGCACTAAGGAAATCAAACTCCGAGAGGTCACGCCCTGTTAAGCAAGTAACATCGGGATGATTCCAATCCACCGATGCATCGGCCAAAGCAACACAAGCCGAATTATCCGCGTGAATGACTTCTACCTCATCATCGACCCATTGTATTAAAAATTGATGCATGTTAGATGGCACACATTGGTTAGCATGAACCCAGTCGCGGCCTAATATAACATTATAGTTACCTTGCACCTCGACGATGAAGAATGTGGTGGCCAAAGTTTTACTTCCCACGATGAGTTCCATGCACATCACACCTTTGACCTTTGTCTTTTCTTTACCCTCAAATCCATTAAGTACCATATTGGTCTTCATCAATGCATCATCATCTAACCCCAGCTTGTTGAAGACCGAGTAGGGCATAAGATTTACCACAGCACCACCATCAACGAGCATCCTAGCAACCGGTGATCCGTTAATATGACCTTTGAGGTACAATGGCTTCAAGTGTTTCACCGGTTCTTTTGGCTTCTCGAAGATAGCATTCTTAGGATCAAAATCCAGCTGGGCTACCTCCCCTTCTTCACCTATAGCACGAAACTCGGCAGGTAAGTAATATACCATATTAATATCCATACCTTCCCGAACCGGCGTAAATTCATAATCCACCATCTCATATTCATCTCCCAATGTGTATATTGGGCTTAAAGATTCCTCAATTGAAGGGGATGGTTCAGGTGGTGTGGACGATGTAATAGGGGTCGCATCATCCTCTTTTGGTGGTGAAGGTGTTGTTACAGCTAATGTAGAAGCATCTGTGTTTTGTTTTTGTTTAGGCCTCCACACTTGTTTTGTGAGTGCCATGGGCCAAATTTCACTGAACAATTCGTCCCTTTGCCTCTCCTTTTTGTGCTCTACCTTCTCGTGGTTCCTCATGCATTGTAATCTCCTTTTCATGGTCTTAGTTAAACCGGGAGGACACCACTTAGGTTGAATATATTTGGAATCCCTTGGTTTGGCCTTGCTTGTGCTCGCCTCATGATCATTAACCATGGAACCCTGTTGAACAATAACAATATCACCATTAGAAGTAGCCAGATTACCAACAACCAGCTTTTCGATCTCCTTTTGCTTGTTGCATTCTGAAATTTCCGCATTAGGTGACTTAACACGCCACACTTTTGTATTGGCCTTACTTGGAGAAATTTTTGTTGGCCGATTAGCACCATAACTCAAACGGCCTTGTGTGGGATAATAAAGCCTCTCTCGAGCAGGTCTTCTAGGTGCTGCCCACCCCATATGGAAAGCATAAGGAGCCATTGGGGGCTGCCACCATCCTCCATTGAAGTCTCTCATGTAATATGGCGCATAGGAGGGTTGTGACATCCATGGTGTCGGTGCCCATGACCCATATGGCCTTGCATAGGGTCGAAACTCTTGTTCCGAAGACGATCTTGAATGCTTTGAATGTGATGGCCGATTAGAGCTAGAATCGGCCGCTTGACTTGCATATTTGGATAGCAGCATATCAAAAGTTGGCTTGATTCGCTTGCGCTTAGCTTCACTCTTTCCCCACTTGCCAACTTCTGAATTCTTGGGCTTGATAAATTTAACATGAGTATCTTCTTGTACTTGTGGTTGCCCCCCGAGTGCAGGATTTTTTATGGTGATCTTCAATACTTCCTTGCCATCGGGTTGCTTATCAAGCACAACCTCTCTTCCCAAGACTTTGTCGCCCTCCTTGCCTTTCCTGGGTTCACCAATAGCAACATTATCTTTATTAGCAGATTCAGCTATGCTAGGCCGAATTAACATTTTCTTTCCCTCCAAGTCCATGGTGTTTATCGGGAAGGGCTGTTTATCAACTTGCATCTCAGCAAAGTTCAATTGTCCGTCATTAATGGGCGATTGTATCTATCGTCGAAAAACATTGCAATCGTTAGTAGCATGAGAAAATGAATTATGGTACTTGCAATAAGCGCGCCGTTTTAGCTCCTCAAACGGCGGTATGGTGTGTGATATTCTAATCATCTTGTCTTGCAAGAGAGCATCAAATATTCTGTCACACTTAGATATATCAAAAGTGAACTTCATCTCATCATCACGATTCTTGCGAATCGGCTTAAGAGCATTGCATGTATAGGGTTTGGCCTTTGAGCACCAAACAAACTCAGTAGTATAGACATCAACCTCATCGTCCGAATTATCATCATTGTATTCAACCATATGCATTCTAGGATGATCGGTTGTAGACCTATGAACCTCTTTACTTCAACTCTCTTGAGCCAAAGCTTTTTGCAAGACCTGGTTAATATTCAAAAACTCATAACTTTCTAGCCTCTCTTTAATGTGAGTTTTTAAACCATTAAGAACAAGATCCGCCAAGTCTCTCTCAGTTATCACTAAGCTATAACATTGGTTCTTTATATCTCTAAATCTCTTGACATAATCGGTGACCGATTCATCATGTTTTTGCCTAGCCGATGTAAGATGTGACAACTTAAGATCATTATCGCCGCTATAAAAGTGATCATGAAACTTTTGCTCTAATTGCGACCATAAGAGAATTGAACCATGTGGTAAAGCAGCAAACCATGAAAATGCGGTACCAGTTAAAGATAATGGAAATAAACGCACTTTCAATTCTTCTATGGAACTCACTTCACCCAACTATGCTAGATACTGACTAACATGCTCCCATGTTGTTTTCGTGCCTTCTCCACTAAATTTGACAAAATCAGGAACCTTATAACCTTGAGGGTACAAAACTGCATCAAAGTGTTCAGGATAAGGCTTTTGGTACACACGACTCTTTACTTTCGGCTCGTTTCCGAAAGTTTCTAGAAACATCTTATGCAAATCCTCCCTTAATTTAGCTAAAATTGGATCCGAGGTAGATGAAGATGTTTGTGGCAATGACATAGGAGCAACCTGAGTACTAGCTATTGGTGCAACTAGTGGGATGGGCGCCGAACCATAATTCGGTGGAAGACCAAACATGCTTGTGCCTATGGGTGGTGTGACAAAGTGATTCGGCGTTGACGCCGAATTGGGCACACTCATAATAGGATTAGGATATGCAGGTGCAGCCACAAGCTGGTTGGTTTGACTAGGATAACAATTCAATGGCATACTATATTGTTGTTGTATAGGAGGTGCCGATGAAATAGGTAAAGTTGGATTAGGGTTTTCAGATACACCAATAGTACCACTAGATGACGGAGGCATATTTTTCTTAGCATTAGTATTTTCCATAAAAGAATTGTACGTCATCACATTACCCTTACTAACAAGACTTTCAATCACAGCCACTTGCTCTAGAGAAAAAACTTTACTCACAGTGATTACATCTTGTTCATCAATGAGGGGAGGAAAACTGACGTTTCCAACCGGAGTGATGTTGCCTTGACGGTCCTTCTTGAAACTTGCAAGAAATGCCTCCAAATCCTCCTCCTCGTGCTTCTTCTTGAGCGCTTCAAAAGCCTCTTCACGCTGCTTCTTGCGCGTTTCATAGGCTTGGCGATGTTCCTCCGATAGTTCATCAAGACTGGGCTTAATGATGTTATCGGTGTCAACTTCTGAGGGCTTGGGGAGATTAGACATGGTTGATGATGATTCTTGATCCTTCGTCCCCAGCGAAGTCGCCAAAAAGTGTGTTCGCACACGAACACGTCATTGTGTACCCTCGACGCCGGGGGTGATGCCCCGTAGCTCACATCGAAGGAGACCCGTTCGGAAGCACGGTACGCAAGCAATCCGGCGGGCGCTTTTGGAGACCCGAAACCCCACGCGCCCGGGAGGGACCCCGTCAGGGAACGCGGCGGCTGTGGGTTGCCCTAGGTCGACCTGATCGCCCCTAGGGCCTCGAGGTTCGCTGCCCTGCAATGAAGAAGAACGAACGAAAAACGAGGAAGAAGAAGAACAAGGGAGAGAGATAAAAGTAAAGGTAAAAGTGGTAGATGATTGTTTGATTGTGTGTTGTTGTTCAATCGGCCGTCACCTCCTACCTATATAAGAGGCGGATGGACTTCCCGTACAAGAAAATGACTTGCCTTGTCGTCCAAATCATCAAAATCTAGCCAAATTCGGACTTCTCATGACCTCCGGCCCGGATGTCCGGCTCTAGGTCCGGATGATCCGGCCTAGCCCAGTTTTCTGACAGCAGCTCACTGCTTTGGCTCTAGAATCCACATACGACCTCATATTTGGACGATTTTTATATCAAAATCAACCATCTCGACGAGACACACAAATTTCATGTTGAACAATTTTTGATCTGAGGCCATCTTGAGGGTGTTTCGGGCAGTTTTCTAAAGTCTGCAGCAGAAAAACTTATCCGAACGTCCGGACGATTGCCCGGATTGTCCGGCCTTTACCCGGATCATCCGGGACTTGACCCAGATCATCCGGCTTCAACTTTTAGCTTTTGTTGTTTGGGTCAATTTTTGGCCCCCGTCCGGATGATGTGGACCCCGGTCCGGATGATCCGGCCATGCAGTGCTGCAGCGCACAGTTTTGACTGTAACTTTTGCATACGACTTGGATGAAGATGATATTTATATCAAAATCGTTCGTTTCGACAAGACGAAGAACTTTCATGTAGAAACTTTTTCCATCTGAGGCCATCTTAATTAGGTTTCATGCCATTTTCTAATCTGATGTCAACACGAGTATCTCCGAAATTGTCACATCTTTTGCACTTGAGCTCCGTTTTGATCCATCTTCATATTTATTTCGATTATCTTGAAGAGAGCCATCAAATGGTGACATGAACTCATAAATTTGACCTCGTCTTGCTACAGCCTCAAGTCACTCTTTGCGATCATGCCCTTTTTTAGCGTCAACAGATGCCATGGGCATCCCCAAGCTTAGGCTCTTCTTACTTCTTATTCCATCATCCATCGTGATCTCACCCAAAACTTGAAAACTTAAATCACACAAAACTCAACAAAACCTTCGTGAGATCCGTTAGTATAATAAAGCAAATCACTACTATAAATACTGTTGAAAACCCATTCATATTTTATTTTTGCATTATATCTACTGTATTCCAACTTTGCTATGGCTCAAACCCCCGAAAAGAGTCCATAGATTCATCAAAATAAGCACACAACGCAAAGGAAACAGAATCTGTCAAAAACAGAACAGTCTGTAGCAATCTGAAAACTTTCAATACTTCTGTAACTCCAAAAATTCTGAAAAATTAGGGCAACGTGGGAAATTTGTATATCAATCTTTTGTAAAAAATTCATAATTTTTTGTATCTTTTGTGATTTTTAAAAATTATTTTACTGGATGCAAAAGTTTCTGTTTTCCAACAAGATCAAAGCAACTAACACCCAACATGATCCCAAAGGCTTTGCTTGGCACAAACACTAATTAAAACATAAAAAACACAATCATAAAAGTAGCATAATTGTGCAAACACTCAATAACATAAAGAAAAAGACAAAAATAAATTTTATTCATTGGGTTGCCTCCCAACAAGCGCTATCGTTTTACGCCCCTAGCTAGGCATAAGATTTCGACGATGCTCACACAAAAGATAATAATTGAAACACAAAGAGAGCATCATGGAATATGTGACAAACACATTTAAGTCTAACATACTTCCTATGCATAGGAATTTTATAGGAAAATAAATTATCAAGACAAGAAATATCTAGCATATGCAAAGGAGAGGAATAAAACATTGACAATCTCAACTTCAAGAGAGGTAATTTAGTAACATGAAAATTTCTACAACCATATTTTCCTCTCTCATAATAATTACATGTAGGATCATAATCAAATTCAACAATATAACTATCACATAAAAAATTCTCTTCGTGATCCACATGCATGCAAAGTTGACACTCTTCCAAAATAGTGGGATTATCATCAAATAAAGTCATGACCTCTCCAAGCCCACTTTTATGAAAATTCTCATAAGATTGAACACTCTTAAAATATGTGGGATTATTCTTATCTAAAGTTGACACTCTTCCAAACCCACTTTTGCAAGCATATTCATCATGAGGTTTAAATAAATTTTCAAGATCATAAGAATCATTATCACCCCAATCATGATCATTGCAATAAGTAGTGTACATAGCAATATTAGCATCCCCAAGCTTGGGGTTTTGCATATTATTAGCACAATTGACATTAATAGAATTTATAGTAACACCATTGTAATCATACTTTTCATTCAAGGAGCTATCATGAATCACTTCATCAATTTCTTCTTTCAACACTTCATCACAATTTTCAGATTCATAAATCTCAAGCAAAACTTCATAAAGATAATCTAGTGAACTCAATTCACTAGCAGTGGGTTCATCATAATTGGATCTTTTGAAAATATTAGCAAGTGGATGAGGATCCATACCAATAGATTTTTAGCAAGCGAAGATGCAAGCAAATAGAAGGCACATGGCAACACAAACAAACATGAGATCTGACGAGAAAAAGGCAAATGAAAAAGAGGGCAAATAAAAAGGCATTTTTTTTTTGAAGTGGGGGAGATTAAAATGAGAGGCAAATGGAAAATAATGTAAATTGCAAGGAGATGAGATTTGTGATTAGGAACCTGGTAGATGTTGATGATGTCTCGCCGGCAACGGCGCCAAAAATTCCTTTTGATGCGGCTTGAACTACGTCGGTATTTCCCCAAAGAGGACGGGATGATGCAGCACAGCGACGGTAGGTATTTCCCTTAGTGATGAGACCAAGGTTATCGAACCAGTAGGAGAATCACGCAACACTACATAAACGGTACCTGCACACAAAGAACAAATACTTGCAACCCGACGTGTTAAAGGGGCTGTCAATCCCTTTCGGGTAACAGTGCCAGAAATTGTTGAGTTGACGGGATAAAAATATGATAGATTGGATAAATAGATCGTGAATAAACGCAAAATAAAATAAAGTGCAGCAAGGTATTTTTGGGTTTTTGGAAATATAGATCTGAAAATAAAAGTGAATAGAAATAAATCTCGAAGGCAAATATGATAAAGAAGAGACCCGGGGGCCGTAGATTTCACTAGTGGCTTCTCTCGAGAAAAATAGCATACGGTGGGTAAACAAATTACTGTTGGGCAATTGATAGAACTTCAAATAATCATGACGATATCCAGGCAATGATCATTATATAGGCATCATATCCAAGATTAGTAGACCAAAGTTCTGCTGAAAACCGCATCAGTTCGGGGTTAGTTTCATTCAAATCATGCAAATTAGAGTCTAAAATAAGAGGAAAAGCATTAGGAAAAGTAGATACGTTGGAGACGTATCAACTCCCCCAAGCTTAAACCTTTGCTTGTCCTCAAGCAATTCAGTTGATAAATTGAAAGTGAAAAAAAAAACTTTTACGAACTCTTTTGCTCTTGTTTGCATAAATAAGCTTAAACAGCACCCAGGTTTTCAGCCAATATTATAACAGACCATGCCGACAATAACTCTTAAAAATTATATTAACTCATATCAATGACATAATCAGCTAGCGAGCAATAATAAGATATCTCAAACAGCAACACGTTATCAAAACAACCATGATATAATATGACAATAGTGGTATCTCGCTAGCCCTTTTTGAGACCGCAAAACATAAATGCAGAGCACCTCCAAAGTTCTAGGAGCGACTAAACATTGTAATTCATGGTAGAAAAGATCCAGTCATGATGCACCCAACATTAGCTACACACAATGCATCAGCATGACAGCAGTGCTCTCAGGTTCTGGCGCTTATTTTAGAAGGTGATGACACAACATAAAAGTAAATAGAAAGTCCCTTCGCGGAGGGAAGCAGTGATTTGCAGCGGTGCCAGAGCTCGAGTTTTTAAAACAGAGGTAAATGATATTTTGAGACATGCACCCTTCTTGTTTACTTCACGACCATCAGTTATCAATATCTTCCATGCTAAGCACGCTAGTGGCGGTTCCCAAGCGATAAAGTAAAGGTTATGACTCCGTTGGAGTTTTTGTTTGATTATTTGAAAGATCAATTCTTTTTGCAGTTTGGGACTGGGCATCCCTATTACCGCCTTTTTCTCGTGCGATGGTGAGTGAATAAACACTCATCCTGAGAATAACCCTCTTAGCATGGAAGATACCGACTACCTCCTGTCGTTCCATGAACGATCCAGGCACACAAAAAGGATATTTATTTGAAGTTTTTAGAGATGGCAGATGCAAATTTACTTAGGACGGCAAGATAATACCGCATATAGGTAGGTATGGTGGACTCATCTGGAATAACTTGGGTTCAAGGTTTTTGATGTACAAGCAGAATTCCCACTTAGTACAGGCGAAGGCTAGCAAATAGGTTGAGAAGCAGCCAGCTAGAGAGCAACAACGGTCATGAACATGCATTATGCATAAGTAACATTGGACACTAGCATGAGTAGGATATCAACACCATGAACATAAATATCATAGAGGCTATGTTGGTTTTGATTCAACTACATGCATGAACATGTGCCAAGTCAAGCCACTCGAACATTCAGAGGAGGATACCATATCATCATACTACATCACAATCATTTTAACGCATGTTGATATCCAAGATAAATCATTATCCACCCCTAGCTACTTATGCATGGCATGAGAAACTATAATCTCTAATTGTCATTGCAAACATGTTTAATCATAATGGGCTGAATCATGGATACTAGGTTAAACATATTTACAAAAACAGAACAAGTCGAGTTCATACCCGTTTCTCTCTGCCACGGCTAGTTCATCAAATATCGTCATTATTGCCTTTCACTTGAACGACCGAACAATGTGAAAATAATAATAGTGCAAGAATGTCGTGGACTAAGCTGGAATCTACAAACATTTTATTCAACAGGAGAAGACAAGGTAATATGGGCTCTTTGTCAGATCAACAATTATGCATATGAGAGCCACTCAATATTTTTATCGTGGTCTTTTCCTTGGTAAGACTCAATAAAAAGAAAAGAAATTCATAGAAACACACTGAAATATTTTTGGAGTTTTTGGTTTTCTTGAACAAGCAAATAAGAGGGAAAAGCAAAAAACGAGAAAAACTATTTACATGGGAAAGCTCCCAACAAGCAAAAGAAGAACAAGGAAATCTTTTTAGTGCTACAGCTAACTACTCTAGAAAGAAAAATAAAAAAGAAGCAATAAATATTTTTGTTTTTTCTCAAGGTTTTTCAAACATACAAGAAGAAAGCGAGAAAATAAATCTAACATGGATAATACAATGAAAAAGTGTGGACACTGACAACTGAAATGTGTGAACATGAATGTAATGTCGGTGGAAATACGTACTCCCCCAAACTTAGGCTTTTGGCCTAGCTTGGTAATCAGTAGTCGAAGAAACCATGGGGTCCCATGTTGAAATGCTGAGGAGCGGGCACCTGTGGATCCCACTGCTGAGGCTCAGCCTGTGCTGCAGCTAGGTTGTTCCGGTAGGCGACGATGTCCGCAGGCATAATCCTGTATCCACCCCTGGCAATAGGAAGCAGGTGCAGGCAATGGAATAATATCACGAGTTTTCACACTGAAATTTAGGTTATAAGGAATAGGAATGTTAGGGTAATCGCCTGCAATAAACTGGTGGTGTTCCATGGCCGCGCGATCTAGGTGAACCTTGGGCAAAGGAAAATCATGCTGGCGTATCTGAATGTTAAAGCAATTAGCCAAGCGAGTAGCGTAAATACCACCATGTATTTTGCCCTTGGATTTATTAATGTGGAGGCGGCGTGCCACAATAGCTCCCAACCTATAAGTGGTGTCGCCTTGGAGTGCACGGCGTAAAACAGCAAGGTCTGGGGCACTGAGTGCACCCACCTTCTCTCTAGCAAGCAAGCACTTTGCAATGAATAGAGCAAAATAATGAACGGCAGGAAAATGCAAGCTAGTAGCGGTGACACTCGACACCCCTCTCTCATCCCCTAAAGACAGAGTGCAATAAAAGCCTTCGAAGTCTGCAGGCCTAGGCTCTGCTAAACTCCCATTGAAAGGGATCAAGCATATGTCACAAAATTCAGTAAGCGGTATCTGATGGGGTTCAGCGCATAAGTTAAACTGCACTTTAGGGGGATTATTCCTAGGAAGGAAATTAAAACTTTGCACAAAGGAGTTTGTGAGGAGATGATACTGTTCACATTCAGCTGCGATGAAGTCGGTGAGGCCGGCATTAGCAGCATATTGTGTAAACTCCTGAAGGATTCCGGCCCCTTCCATGAACGGGTTATGCGGCCATTCGCACGGCCGGAGCTCCGCCATTCTACGGGTATGGAGATCACTGTCAGATGACTCCCCAATCACTCCCTTGGAGTTCTTCTTGAAAGCAAACTTCCTAAAGATACTCATGTTTTTCCAAGCAACAATCCCCCGAAACAGTTTCGGAAACGGAGCTTCGAGCAAAGAGATCGAAATCCGTGGGTTTGAGAGCAAGAACACGAGAGAGAGAGCAATGGTGATTTTTTTCTGGAGGTAAGTGGTGATGTGGGATGAAGAAATAAGTGAGGGGGGCCACGTGGGGACCACAACCCACTAGGGGGGTCCTAGCGCGCCCAGGTGGGTTGTGCCCACCTTGTGCACCTCCCTCTGATATTATTTGCACCAAATATTCTTAAATATTCAGAAAAAAATCATATTAAATTTTCAGAGCATTCTGAGAACTTTTTTTGGGTCATTTTTTTATTGCACGGGAAATTCAGAAAACAGACAAAACATGGCATTTTATTTAATTTAACTAATAAAAACAGAAAAAAAAGGTAGGGACAGAAGGTAGTGCCTACTAAATTCATCAACTTCATACCTCTAAAAAATGATCCATTAATAAGGTTGATCAAGTCTTATTAACAACCACTTCCGATTAGGATGAAACCGAAGAACTTTCGTAAATCACTAAGTTACCTCAATGGGGATATGAATGTCCCCAACAACAAGCATTTCATATTTCTTTTTAACAGTAGGTAGAGGTAGTTGAAACCTTCCAATAGTGATTGTCGGAGATTTTTCAATAACATTAATACCATTTGTAACACCCCCAGTGGTTAGCCACAGTAATCCCCCTTTTGATAATGCCATGTCATCATGATCAACAGTGCTTAAACATCATTTGGATCATATCTCTTTTCAAATTCAAATTCAAATGGAAATTCAAACTGAAAGTAAAAAATAAAAGTTGTTCCAAACTGAAAACTAAAATGTTCATAATATTGTAAATAATCCAGAGACAATTCTATAATTACAACCAACATTTACTAAATTAATTATGTGACTCTAACAGCATTAAAATAGAGATATTTAATCCATATTCATTTAAATAAAAATCCAAATGGAAAGATATGGACCTCAAACCTTTTTATAACAGAGCTAGAAATAGCACTATAAATATGTGGCTAGTTCACCTATTTTACAAAAGTCATTTGGTTAAAAAAAAGAAAATACAAAACAGAAACTAAAAAAAAGGAAAGACAGAAAAGAAAAACAGAAAAAGAAAAAGGCCGCAGCGCCTGGGCCTAAGTGGCATAGTGCAGCCCAGCCCGCGCATGTCCGCTCTTTCCTCCTCTGTTCATCCCCGCGCTGCTGTCGCCGCACGCGCGCACGCCGCGCCCTGACCCTCTCTCTCTGCTCGACACCGCGCGACCCCGCGCCCGCCGTGGAGGGATAAGGGCAAGCCCTGGCCCCCTGGCCTCCCTCTCCACTCCCTCTCCCTCTCTCCCCCTTCCCCATCGCAGCCGAACGTTGCCGCCGCCATGGCATCGGCCTAGCCACGGCCACCGTGCCCCTCTCGCCGCCTCTCCATTTCCCCGAGCTCCGCCGTGCTCCTCTACCCCTTTTGCGCCGACGAACCGAAGACGAGGAGCTCTGCATCGTTGGACTGCCTCGTCTTCTTCCCCTACGGCCGCCGCTGAATGCCTCCTCAATTCGCCACCGTCGAGCCTCCCCGAGCATACTCTAGCACACCTGCAGGACCGCGGTGAGCGGCCACGTTGATCCCTCCTCTCCCCGCTCTCTCTCCGTAGCCGTAGCTGCCTCCCCAATCTCGCCCGAGCTCACCCCCATGTAGCTCGTCGCCGGCCTCGTTCCGGCGACCAAATGGCCCCGTGCTCATGCCCATCTTGCTCGTCGCATCGAGTAGGCCCCACCTAGCCACTTACTTCGATCGCGCGCGCACCGTAGCCCCCATCCCGTAGCACGCCCGAAACCACCGCCGCCAACCATCGTCGTCGGCGACCCATCCGGCCTTCCCAGCTCCGGCCGTGGCCACCACCGAACGCGGCCTCGAGTGCTCGTTCGAGCAAGCCAAACCCCGGCCAAATTGGTGCATCGTAGAAGAATTCCGGGCTCGTCGGAATTGTCGCCGTCGTGCAGCCTCGCCGGCGTACTCCGGTGGCCGGCGCCCAGCTGGCGCCAACGTGGCACCGCGGGCCCCGCACCCTGTGTCGCTGCAACTGGGTCCCACATGGCCCAGTTGACCCGGTCAGCGCAGCCCCGCCCGCTGACATGTGGGGCCCTGCCCTTTTAAATGTTTTAAATAAATAGATAAAAGTTAATTAATCTGTTAATGCTAATTATGTTGATTAGTTAGTTAGTTAGACACTGACTAGTAGGGCCCACCATCTAATTTAGTAGTTAGATTAAATTTAACTCTGTTTAATGCTAACAGAGGCTGACATGTGGGTCCCAGTGACCCCACATGTCAGGTTTGACCTGGCCGACAGGTCAATTGACCTGCTGATGTCAGCCTGATGTCGTGATGACATCATCAATTACTATTTTGGATAATGTTGATTCAAAATAAATAAATAAATCCAGAAAATAATTAAAACTTTAGAAAATCATAGTAAATAATCCGTAACTCCGATGAAAAAACTTTCTACATGAAAGTTGCTCAGAACGACGAGACGAATCCGAATGCGCTGTCCGTTCGTCCGCCACACGTCACTAGCATAGCGAACATGCAACCGTGCCCCTCCGTTTCATATGTCCAAAAATGCCAAACTTCGGGAAAACATTCCCGGATGTTTTCCCTCTTCACCTATATCGTGTAGCACCGCGTCAGAACACCCCTAGCTCTGCGTATTGTCATGTCATGCTCTTGTTTGCTTTATATTTACTATTTCTTCCCCCTCTTCTCTCTCGGTAGACCCCGACACAGACGCAGTTCCCGAGACCGACGCAGCTCAGGAGCCTGACGACACCATTGACGACCTTGCCTTTGCCGCCGAGCAACCAGGCAAGCACCCCCCGCTTTTGAGCATGCCTATATCGCCTATTCTCTTCTCTCTTGTGCTTGCATTAGAACTGCTGCTGCTACTGCTTTACCTATTCTGATGCATAGCCTGTTTATTGTAACCTGCTATTGATACCTTACCTGCTTATCCTAAACTGCTTAGTATAGGCTAGATAGAGACCCCAGTGACCCCACTTGTCCCGATTGCCCCACTGGATCATCGGAAGACTCGACGACTAGGCCCCAGCACTGCACATCACACCCCCTTTATGTGTACGACACTTCAGCATTACTATCGAGTGCCGAGGGTGATACCTCGTAAGCACTTCCGATGATGACTCTGTGGAGTAGTTACTCGGTCATGGTCATCGAGGGTGATTCCTCCTTCACCACTTTCGGTAACGACGCTGTCGTGCAACACCTCAAGTGTGAACCCATCGAGGGTGATTCCTCCGAGTTCACCTTGACGAATACATCGAGTAGGAATCAAACAAGGGTGATACCTCGGATTCCCCTGATGTTATGGACACACGGACACTTGGACTGTACTACTGATACTTGGATAGGCGGGTCGACCCTGAGGGGTACCCGCGAGTGATGTAGAGACGGGTTGACCTGGATGGTGCCCGAGTGATGAATACGAGGCGTGGTCGGGCATTCTTAGCCCTTGCTGCAAGTCCTCGAGACGGGGCGACGGGGTCACATCGATCGTGAGTCTCTGCTCGTTACCGCAAGCCCCTAGTCCACTAACGATTTGGATATTTGATCCAAGCAGGCCTCTGGCCTGATAGCACTAACCATCACGTGGGAAGAGTTATGGGCACTCTGCATCGTAGCATCAGCCGAAAGCTCTGTCAGATGTCCAGTTCAGCCTCGTGGCCGGGCCGGGCCAGTGCCATCCAGGACTGAGTTGGTGCTCGTCCCGACCCTGCACACACTGACCCGGAGTGCACAGGGCGATGCCCCAAGACCCGTGAGCGCTTAGGATATAGACCGACGGGGACCTCTCTGCTGAGCTGTAGGTAGGGTTGCGGTGTATCGTTTGGCCGTGGCTGGGCATGACCCAAAAAAGTGTGTCCGGCCGGAGTTAAGCGAGCGTGGTGGGTAAGTTGGTGCACCCGTGCAGGGAAGAACACATCTATCGATAGCCGGTTCTACGGTAAAGGACACTCGGAGTTGTATCCCGATCGATACTACTAGAACTTGAGATGATACCTGGATATGTGGCTCTGGGATTACTTTCTCGTAGGGAGTCGGGAAAGGATCTCTGGCCGAGGTTGATGACAGTATGACTCTGGGATTGCTTTCTTGCAGGGAGTCGAGAAAGGATCTCTAGGTGAGGTTGATAACATTACTACTACTTTATGCTGTGCTAATCCACACTCTTCTAATGCTGCAAGACCGCTGAAGATGCTAGTCTTCGATAGGAATAGGCCTTCTCTCTATTCTGGCATTTCGGCAGCCCAGTCCACATATACAGCCTCCCTTTGATAATGTTGCATATGTAGTGTAGATCCTTGCTTGCTGAGTACTTCGGATGAGTACTCACGGTTGCTTTGCTTTCTTTTTCCCCATATATCCTTTTGATGCAACCAGATGACGGAGCCCCTAAGACAGCTGCTCCCGCTGGCGATCGCTACTACTACCCCGAGGGTGGATACTACTACGAGTTGGCTGACGACCAGGAGTAGCATCGGAGGGTCCCAGGCAGGAGGCCTGAGCCTTTCGATCGTAGCTTTTGTTTTGTTCCGCCTTGTTAAAGGCTTATCTCTCTGTCTTATGTCTGTACTCAGATATCTAATGCTTCTGCTGATGCTTGTTCGGCATCAAGCTTATGTATTCGAGCCCTCGAGGCCCCTGGCTTGTAATATAAAGCTTGTATGACTTTATTTATGTTTTAGAGTTGTGTTGTGATATCTTCCCGTGAGTCCTTAGGCTTGATCGTGTGCATTTGCGTGTATGATTAGTGCACGATTGAGCCGGGGGCATCACAAGTTGGTATCAGAGCCGACTGCCTGTAGGAACCCCCTTTCCAACTCCTTGGACGAAGTTGAGTCTAGTCTTTGGAAAACTGTTTTACTAACTTGGCTGTGTGGCTTACGGGCCCACGTCGCCAATTGGGTGGTATTAGTATCTTTTATTCCTCATCTTTACTCTGGGACTCTGACCTCTCTTCTATTCGGATTAAAAGATTTTACTAACTCAGACATTAGGTTCTCGTAACCACTTTCTCCCGGAGAGCCCCGTCATTCCAGATGATCGCCTGCTTCATCCGAAGATTCCGACGATACTCTACGTTGATTTCCCGAGACTCTTGTAATCGCCGTCTTTGCAATTCCCTACCACCGATAAATCCTGATGGATAACTACATACACTTGTCGTTCATACACTCATTCTAGCTACTCTTTTGTTCCATCCGACTTATCGAATTACCTTCCGATGTTCCCAAAAGTTCTTCGTCCCTACCACCTTGCAGTTCCCTACCGTATGAATACACTTACGAATAATTCCTCACATTACCGGGGATCCGTTCATCCCCAGTTATTCAAGTGCTTTCCAGAACACATTGAATTGCTAGTTGATCTCCCGAATATCCTCTGCAGCCTAGTGCTCCCGAAAGTCTTGTCTGCCTGCATTATGGTTAAATCCATATGTCTCGCAATATTCATTAACATTCTTTGTCATTGTCATTCTGAGTCTATTGATTCAATATGAATGAGGATAATCCCTATCATTTGTCGATTCCTAGAATTCATTCCTTCGGCTCAGACGTCATTCCGGACATGAGCTGATTCTCGACAAATTACACCTTGATAGATTGTCCATCTAGTTCTAATTAACTTACTCATCTTTTGATCAGAGTTCTGCCTCTGATCTTTCATTCTAAAAGTCATGATTTCTCTGTATTTAAACATCAAATTATTCTGTTGTTTTTACAATCTGATGCCTTTGGCAAATGGTATCCTCTGCTTACTTTCGAGCTTGTGATTATTTACTTCTGGAGTTTGCGGTATAGGTTCCTAAATTATTTACTTTGATCCCATTTCACGGACAAGCTAAAGCACTTGTCTTCTGCTAATAAATAAGCCTGTTCAACCTCTATACTGAACTACCTCGGGTATTACCCCCCCTACAATCTCGAGGATATCATCCTATTGCACTATGTCCTATGAAATTTCCAATGGAGTGATACCTTCCCTGTCATAGTCACTCCACGGGTTCTGGGTTGTCGTCAACCGAGACCACCGGTAAGTGAATCAATTCCGCACTCCAATTCAAGAACTGTAAGTAATTTTTGCTGCTTACGAGTTTAATAATCCTTCAAGTCATTCGTAGCCTGATCGGCTATATCCTTATCGTACTAAATTTTAACTGTGCTACTTGGTCCTTCTCCCCAGAGCACAAATTCCGACGATGAGCTAATCTTACGCAGATCCTTCTCATCTTATCATTTCACCTCGAACAACAAGCTTGGTTTCGAGCTTGTGCAGTATTCGTGGTTTCAATAACCTTCCCGAGTCTTTCCCCCTTACTCCACCCCTTAATTCTCGGGACGAGAATTCTTATTAGTGGAGGAGATTTGTAACACCCCCAGTGGTTAGCCATAGTAATCCCCCTTTTGATAATGCCATGTCATCATGATCAATAGTGCTTAAACATCATTTGGATCATATCTCTTTTCAAATTCAAATTCAAATGGAAATTCAAACTGAAAGTGAAAATAAAAGTTGTTCCAAATTGAAAACTAAAATGTTCATAATATTGTAAATAATCCACAGACAATTCTATAATTACAACCAACATTTACTAAATTAATTATGTGACTCTAACAGCATTAAAACAGAGATATTTAATCCATATTCATTTAAATAAAAATCCAAATGGAAAGATATGGACCTCAAACCTTTTTATAACAGAGCTAGAAATAGCACTATAAATATGTGGCTAGTTCACCTATTTTACAAAAGTCATTTGGTTTAAAAAAAGAAAATACAAAACAGAAACTAAAAAAAAGGAAAGACAGAAAAGAAAAACAGAAAAAGAAAAAGGCTGCAGCGCCTGGGCCTAAGTGGCACAGTGCAGCCCAGCCCGCGCCTGTCCCCTCCTTCCTCCTCTGTTCATCCCCGCGCCGTTGTCTCCGCGCGCGCGCATGCCGCGCCCTGGCCCCCTCTCTCTCTGCTCGACACTGCGCGACCCCGCGCCCGCCGTGGAGGGATAAGGGCAAGCCCTGGCCCCCCTGGCCTCCCTCTCCCCCCTTCCCCATCGCAGCCGAACGCCGCCGCCGCCATGGCACCGGCCTAGCCACGGCCACCGTGCCCCTCTCGCCGCCTCTTCGTGTTCCCGAGCTCCGCCGTGCTCCTCTACCCCTTCCGCGCCGACGAACCGAAGACGAGGAGCTCTGCATCGCCGGACTGCCTCATCTTCTTCCCCTACGGCCGCCGCTGAACGCCTCCTCGATTCGCCACCGTCGAGCCTTCCTGAGCATACTCTAGCACACCTGCAGGACCACGGTGTGCTGCCGCGTCGATCCCTCCTCTCCCCGCTCTCTCTCCGTAGCCGTAGCTGCCGCCCCCATCTCGCCCGAGCTCACAGCCGTGTAGCTCGTCGCCGGCCTCGTTCCGGCGACCAAATGGCCCCGTGCTCATGCCCATCTTGCTCGTCGCATCGAGTAGGCCCCGCCTAGCCACTTACTTCGATCGCGCGTGCACCGTAGACCCCATCCCGTAGCACACCCAAAACCACCGCTGCCAACCATCGTCGCTGGTGACCCATCCGGCCTTCCCAGCTCCGGCCGTGGCCACCACCGAACGCGGCCTCGAGTGCTCGTTCGAGCAAGCCAAACCCCCGCCAAATTGGTGCCCCGTAGAAGAATTCCGGACTCGCCGGAGTTGTCGCTATCGTGCGGCCTCGCCGGCGTACTCCGGTGGCCGGCGCCCAGCTGGCGCCGACGTGGCACCGCGGGCCCCGCACCCTGTGTCGCTGCAACTGGGTCCCACAGGGCCCAGTTGACCCGGTCAGTGCGGCCCCGCCCGCTAACATGTGGGGCCCTGCCCTTTTAAATGTTTTAAATAAATAGATAAAAGTTAATTAATCTGTTAATGCTAATTATGTTGATTAGTTAGTTAGTTAGACACTGACTAGTAGGGCCCACCATCTAATTAAGTAGTAGATTAAATTTAACTCTGTTTCATGCTAACAGAGGCTGACATGTGGGTCCCAGTGACCCCACATGTCAGGTTTGACCTGGCCGATAGGTCAGTTGACCTGCTGATGTCAGCCTGATGTTGTGATGACATCATCAATTACTATTCTGGATAATGTTGATTTAAAATAAATAAATAAATCCAGAAAATGATTAAAACTTTAGAAAATCATAGTAAATAATCCGTATCCGATGAAAAAACTTTCTACATGAAAGTTGCTCAGAACGACGAGACGAATCCGAATACACGGTCCGTTCGTCCGCCACACGTCCCTAGCATAGCGAATATGCACCCGTCCCCCTCCGTTTCATATGTCCGAAAATGCCAAACTTCGGGAAAACATTCCCGGATGTTTTCCCTCTTCACCAATATCGTGTAGCACCGCGTCAGAACACCCCTAGCTCTGCGTATTGTCATGTCATGCTCTTGTTTGCTTTATATTTACTGTTTCTTCCCCCTCTTCTCTCTTGGCAGACCCCGACACAGACGCAGTTCCCGAGACCGACGCAGCTCAGGAGCCCGACGACACCGTTGATGACCTTGCCTTTGCCGCCGAGCAACCAAGCAAGCACCCCCCTTTTGAGCATGCCTATATCGCCTATTCTCTTCTCTCTTGTGCTTGCATTAGAACTGCTGCTGCTACTGCTTTACCTATTCTGATGCATAGCATGTTTATTGTAACCTGCTATTGATACCTTACATGCTTATCCTAAACTGCTTAGTATAGGCTGGATAGAGACCCCAGTGACCCCACTTGTCGCGATTGCCCCGCTGGATCATTGGAAGACTCGACGACCAGGCCCCAGCACCGCACATCACACCCCTTTATCTGTACAACACTATAGCATTACTATCGAGTGCCGAGGGTGATACCTCGTAAGCACTTCTGATGATAACTCTGTGGAGTAGTTACTCGGTCATGGTCATCGAGGGTGATTCGTCCTTCACCACTTCTGGTAACGACGCTGTCGTGCAACACCTCAAGTGTGAACCCATCGAGGGTGATTCCTCCGAGTTCACCTTGACGAATACATCGAGTAGGAATCCAACAAGGGTGATACCTCGGATTCCTCTGATGTTATGGACACACGGACACTGTAGCGACCCGACCCAAATGGATCAAGTCTCTGTGCTTTAAGTGTCATCCCTGGATCGGTATGCTGACACACACAATACTCGAGGATTTATAACATAGGTAAATCACATGTATAAAGTAACATAAATACTATTACCTCAATCCATATAGCGGAAGTAACAACAAGGTTGTGGAGTTCCCAACAACGCCAACGGCAAAGTTGAGTGTAGACATCGTAACCCTAACGTATCACTTACTCGTCGTAAGAATTCCTGCAACATGAGACGTTGCAGCCATGTAGGTCAGTACATTGAATGTACTGGAAAATTCACACCATAGGATAATGATGAATAATAGCTATCACTATATGCATATTTGGCTGGTGGAGGCTCTAGGTTTAACATTTGCATAAAGCCAATTTTTCCCTACAACAAAGGAATATATTTTATTTACTACTGAGTTTGTTGAAAACATTGAGAAGGTAACCCCAACTCAATCCCAATTAAAAGTTAACAATCCAATCAAATTAATTAAGTAATGTGATGAGATCAAATCAATAATTCAAGTACCAGATACTCAAGATGTCCATAACCGGGGACACGGCTAATCATGATTAGTTTGTACACTCTGCAGAGGTTTGCGCACTTTTCCCCACAAGACTCGATCTCCTGTGTTGGATTTCTCGCACTACATGATGTTTGAGAAACGGATGACCGAGACACAGTCTTTTCGAAGAGGTCCCCTTAACCGATAGATAGGCCGGTACACCTACAATCCCCTACATCTACTAGCCCATCATGGAAAGGATTCCCACAACTTACTCAACTATGCCAGAGCCCATAATGGCATGTGGCTACACACGGAAGTTTCTAGCATGAATAATCTTATGATCCCTTTGAGCCTGGGTGGCATTCCATAGGATGATCACACGGATACCCCGGGATCTCCTAGGACAACACTGGATTCCCTAGGTGTCCGGGCAAGCCACTGGTATCCCCAGGGTGCCCCAACCATTCCACCCAGATGTGTATTACAGTAGCCACCTTAAGTTTCCCTTAGTTATTATCTCTCACAACTTGCATGATTCTCACATACCAATCCACATCTACGAGCATGGCTAAGCAATAAGTAACAAAACGTATATTCCCGGGGTCATCAAAAAGGTAATAGGTTCCTACCTCATCAACTACATAGCAACACCCACATATTCCCAATCCTACTCATGCAATATTTGAGGGTGAAACTAATGCAAGTAAAACTGGGTATAAAAGAGTATGATCAAAGTGTGAACTTGTCTTGTACTGTTGATGAAGATTCTTCGCACTCATAATTCCAAATAGTTCTACTCGTCACACTCCGATCAATCTATCGTTAGCAAGCAATTTTATCCACACATAAGCAATCACTCAAAGACCCAAAAAAAATGCAAAGGAAGATTGCAAAAACTCCAAAAGAATCAAATCAAATTATTTTGCAGGATCAGATCCTAATCTTGGTGAAAAAGTGTGGTGATGGCTCAAGATGTTAGATTATGCCTAGGGATTCAATTTGAAAAAGGAATCAATTGAAAAAGCGCTACAGTTTACAAGATATGATCAAGTGAAGCATTGAGTTCAAATTTGAATCGTTCAAATTTGAAAAGATCAAAAGTTGAAACTAATGATGCTACTGGATGTAGGAAGTCAATACGAATATGTAGGAAAAAGAATTACTAGATTGAAAATAACGGATCAAGTAATTCAACATAGCATTGAATCTGCTTAGAATGTTGTGTAACAACTCTTTGGTGGACTAGTAGAGTAACTGGCTAAGATCAAAATTATATGTTGGAAAGATGACACTAATTGTGCGAACGGAAAGATTACTTCAATACGAATCCGATGCAGTTGGGTTCATCGGAAACAGAGGTACGGATAAAAAGATATGATCGAAAGAAATTTGAGTATGAATCTGAACAAATTTCGAAATTTGAAAGTTGCAAAAAGTTTATTTGATAGATTCACTAGATAGGTGGAATCAAGACGAAAATGTAGGCGTTGGTTTCGTCAAATTTGGATGAACGAGTAAAAAGTTATGGCTATTTGAAAAAATCAGGGCCAAGCTATTTTACGAAAGAAAAAGAGCTATGGCTAAAAGAATTCTAGTCTTAAAATGTAAATACAGGGACTAATTTATAAATCTAATTATTTTACCGTACTAGTCTAGAAATAATAAGCTACGGGAGTATATATAAAAAATACGAAGAAAGATACCTTTATAAGGTAGAGAAAAGACGACTTCGGGGAAAGGAGACGACTTCCAGAATTCCCGCCGGAGAGGAGAAATATATTTTTCTTTAGTGAATCTAGTCAAACCAAAATATATTGATTTAACCCGAATTGGATGATTTTTGGAGGCTCTATGAGTCTATATTTATAGGTGGAAAAGAGATTTAGGGGTCAAATGCTAGGCAATGTGGGACTAAACGTAGACGAACAAACAAAACGAAGGGAATCACATGCCTAAAAAGCACCACGGGCCGGGCGCGCGCACGCTGCAGTTTTTTTTATTCGGCCAAAGGAAAATAAAAAAGAAAAAAAAACTGAGAAGGAAATTGCTGGCTGGGCCTGGCCCATGTAGGAAAAAAAATGGGGTGCCGCTGTCACTACGCTGCACATGTGGGCGACATATAGTTACGGTGTACGCGCACTTTTTTTTAATAGAAACAGAAAAGGAAAAACTGAATAACGAAAATAAAAATAAAATTATACATAGGCATATTATATATCAAAATTTTAAGAGAAAGATTTCCTAAAATATGAACATATTTTCAGCAGCGAATAAATTTCACAAAAATTTAAATAAAGCAAACAGTACTACTAGTTCATTTAAAAATCAAATAAAAAAAATTTTGAAATACCAAAATAATTTTGAACTCTATTATCTCCATTTTTCTACTGTAGGGAATCATTTTACCCTATTTTCCATATATTTTATTTTTGGAGAAAAATAATTTGAATAAAAACCAAATAACTCCAAATTGAAAGTGGGTTTTCAAAATAACTTCAAAGGGACTTTCAATTTGATTTTTTGAAACATCCAACTCTCTTTCTTAGCATTTGAAGAAGTCATTTTATCTTCTCTCATGAAACTCATTGAGTTGCATAAAGTTTCCGAATTTGGAATATTTCCAAATGGAATTCAAATCTTTTCGAAACCCCTTTTAAAATAGAAGAAGTCATGTTATCTTCACTCTAGGGTTTGTAATGAAATAGATTTGAATTCAAGGAGATCATAAATGCAAGGTGAAAGTTTTGGGAAAGTCATTTTATTCCCTCTCATTCAACTTTCAAAAAGTTTCAAATTTCACTCAAATTCACACAAGCAACCACACTACAATCAAGCAAACAATCAAAACTATATATTTAATATAACATTCCAAAATTTAGAATTTTGGGATGTTACAGACACTTGGACTGTACTACTGATACTTGGATAGGCGGGTCGACCCTGAGGGGTACCCGCGAGTGATGTGGAGACGGGTTGACCTGGATGGTGCCCGAGTGATGAATACGAGGCGTGGCCGGGCATTCTTAGCCCTTGCCGCAAGTCCTCGAGATGGGGTGACGGGGTCACATCGATCGTGAGTCCCTGCTTGTTACCGCAAGCCCCTAGTCCACTAACGATTTGGATATTTGATCCGAGCAGGCCTCTGGCCTGATAGCACTAACCATCACGTGGGAAGAGTTATGGGCACTCTGCATCATAGCATCAGCCGAAAGCTCTGTCAGACGTCTAGTTCAGCCTCGTGGTCGGGCCGGGCCAGTGCCATCCAGGACTGAGGTGGTGCTCATCCCGACCCTGCACACACCGACCCGGAGTGCATAGGGCGATGGCCCAAGACCCCTGAGCGCTTAGGATATAGACCGACGGGGACCTCTCTGCTGAGCTGTAGGTAGGGTTGCGGTGAATCGTTTGGTCGAGGCCGGGCATGACCCGGACAAGTGTGTCCGGCCGGAGTTAAGCGAGCGTGGTGGGTAAGTTGGTGCACCCCTACAGGGAAGAACACATCTATCGATAGCCGGTCCTATGGTAAAGGACACTCGGAGTTGTATCCCGATCGATACAACTAGAACTTGAGATGATACCTGGATATGTGGCTCTGGGATTACTTTCTCGTAGGGAGTCAAGAAATGATCTCTGGCCGAGGTTGATGCCAGTATGACTCTGGGATTGCTTTCTCACAGGGAGTCGAGAAAGGATCTCTGGGTGAGGTTGATAACATTACTACTACTTTATGCTGTGCTAATCCACACTCTTCTAATGCTGCAAGACCGCTGAAGATGCTAGTCTTCGATAGGAATAGGCCTTCTCTCTATTCTGGCATTTCTGCAGCCTAGTCCACATATACAGCCTCCCTTTGATAATGTTGCATATGTAGTGTAGATCCTTGCTTGCTGAGTACTTCGGATGAGTACTCACGGTTGCTTTGCTTTCTTTTTCCCCATATATCCTTTTGATGCAACCAAATGACGGAGCCCCTGAGACAGCTGCTCCCGCCGGCGATCGCTACTACTACCCCGAGGGTGGATACTACTATGAGTTGGCTGACGACCAGGAGTAGGATCAAAGGGTCCCAGGCAGGAGGCCTGCGCCTTTCGATCATAGCTTTTGTTTTGTCCTGCCTTGTTAAAGGCTTATCTCTCTATCTTATGTCTGTACTCAGATATCTAACGCTTCTGCTGATGCTTGTTCGGCATCAAGCTTATGTATTCGAGCCCTCGAGGCCCCTGGCTTGTAATATAAAGCTTGTATGACTTTATTTATGTTTTAGAGTTGTGTTGTGATATCTTCCCGTGAGTCCTTAGGCTTGATCGTGTGCATTTGCGTGTATGATTAGTGCACGATTGAGCCGGGGGCGTCACACCATTCACTTGGAATTGTTTCTTCGGAAAGTGAACCATATGCTCATTACCATTAATACGAAAAATGACCTTGCTTTTATTGCAATCAATAACAGCCCCTGCAGTATTCAAGAAGGGTCTACCAAGGATAATCGATATGTTGTCATCCTCGAGTATCTCAAGTATAACAAAGTCAGTCAAAATAGTAACATTAGCAACAACAACGGGCACATCCTCACAAATACCGATAGGTATGGCAGTTGATTTGTCAGCCATTTGCAAGGATATTTCAGTAGGTGTGAGTTTATTCAAATCAAGTCTTTTATATAAAGATAAAGGCATAACACTAACACCAGCTCCCAAATCACATAAAGCAGTTTTCACATAATTTCTTTTGATGGAGCAAGGTATAGTTGGTATTCCCGGATCTCCAAGTTTTTTAGGTACTCCATCTTTAAAAGTATAATTAGCAAGCATGGTGGAGATTTCAACTTTCGGTATTTTTTCTCTTATTGGTGATGATGTCTTTCATGTACTTTACATAAGGAGGCATTTTAAGGATATTAGTCAAGCGAGTACGCAAAAAGACTGGCCTAAGCATTTCAGCAAAGCATTCAAATTCTTCATCATCTTTCTTTTTAGTTGACTTAGGTGGGAAGGGCATAGGTTTTTGAACCCACGGTTCTCTTTCTTTACCGTGTTTTCTAGCAAAAAAGTCTCTTTTATCATATCTTTTATTCTTAGGTTGTGGGTTATCAAGATCAACTGCTGGTTCTATCTCAACATCATTATCTGGTTCTTTATTATTTGTTTGAGTGTCTTCATGAACCTCATCATTATCTTTTTCATTATCAGAAGGTGAGTGTTCACTACCAGATTGAGTTTCAGCATCAAAGATAGAAACTTCATTATCAGGAGGTTTTTCTACTTCAGGTTCACTAGAGGCATGCAAAGTTCTATCATTTTTCTTCTTCTTTTTCTTTTTAGGACTATGTGCATCAGTGGTAACTCTTTGAGAGTCTTTTTCAATTCTTTTCAGGTGTCCCTTAGGATAAAGTGGTTCCTGAGTCATCCTACCTCCTCTAGTCATTACTCTAACAGCATGATTATTGATATTATTATTCATTTCATCAAGCAACTCTCTTTGAGATTTAGCAACTTGTTCTAACAGGGTTTGAACCATAGAAGCATGCTTCCCCACACCTCTAACATCATTTGAGATTCTAAATAACAAGTCACTCAAGTGAGCAATCATATCAGAATTGTATTTCAATTGTTTCATAACATTTGCATTGAAGTGATCTTACTTCCTAATGTAATTTTCAAACTCATAAAGGCATTGGCTAGGGTGCATATTGTGAGGATTGTTATTATCATTGAATTTCATTAGAGAATTTACCTCTACCACCTCAGGTGGTGGTGGTGTATTAAGCCCATGTATTTCTTCAATAGGGGGTAAATTTTTTACATCCTCAGCTTTAATACCTTTTTCCTTCATGGATTTCTTTGCCTCTTGCATATCTTCAGGACTAAGATATAAGATACCCCTCTTCTTCGGAGTGGGTTTAGGCGGTGGTTCAAGAAGAGTCCAATCATCATAATTCTTCAATATGTTATTCAATAATTCTTCAGCTTGCCTAATAGTTCATTCCCTGAAAACACAACCAGCACAACTATCTAGGAAATCCCTAGAAGCATCGGTTAGTCCATTATAGAAGATATCAAGTATTTCATTTTTCTTAAGAGGATGATTAGGCAAAGCATTAAGCAATTGGCAAAGCCTCCCCCAAGCTTGTGGGAGACTCTCTTCTTCAATTTGCACAAAGTTAAATATTTCATGTAAGGCAGCTTGTTTCTTATGAGCAGGGAAATATTTTTCAGAGAAGTAATAAATCATATCCTGGGGGCTATGCACACAACCAGGAGAAAGAGTATTGTACCAAGCTTTAGCATCACCCTTTAATGAGAACGGAAATAATTTGAGAATATAGTAATAGCGAGTTTTCTCATCATGAGTAAAAAGGGTGGCTATGTCATTCAACTTAGTAAGATGTGCCACAACAGTTTCAGTTTCATAACCATGGAAAGGATCAGATTCAACCAGAGTAATTAACTCTGGGTCAACAGAGAATTCATAATCCTTATCATCAATAAAGATAGGTGAAGTAGCAAACTTAGGATCATATTGCATTCAAGGATTTTTCTTTATACTTGCATAATAATTTCTCTAGATCATCTCTATCCTTACAAGCAAGAATATCTCTAGTTGTCTCCTCATTCATAACATAACCTTCTGGTACCTTAGGCAATTCATATCTATAGGAGGGCTAGTTCTAGTAGGTGTTTCAAGATTTTCAGTTTCAAGCTCATCATCAGATTCAACAACATCATGTTGTCTTACTCTAGCAATTTGTTCATCAAGAAAGTCACCTAGTGGCACATTATCATCAAGCAAGGTACTAGCATCATCATAAGTATCATTCATAGCAGAAGTACCATCATCAATAACTTGTGACATATCAGGATTAATAGCATGTGGTGGTGTTGCAAGTTTACTTATAACAGAAGGTGAATCTAAAGCAGAGCTAGATGGCAGTTCCTTACCTCCCCTTGTCTTAGAGGGAAAAATCTTAGTCTTAGCATTCTTCAGATTCTTCATAGTGACAATTTGATAATAATCCCAAGTGACTCAACAAATATAGCTATGCTCCCCGGCAACGGCGCCAGAAAAAGGTCTTGATAACCCACAAGTATAGGGCATCGCAACAGTTTTCGAGGGTAGAGTATTCAACCCAAATTTATAGATTCGACACAAGGGGAGCCAAAGAATATTTGTAAGTATTAGCAGCTGAGTTGTCAATTCAACCACACCTAGAGATTAATTATCTGCAGCAAGGTGATCAGTAGCAAAGTAGTATGATAGTTTTGATAATAGTAGCAGCAGCAATAGTAACGGTAACAGTGATAGCAGTGATTTTGTAGCAAGTGCAATAGTAACAATAGCAGTAGTAACTTAGCAAGAACAATATAAGATAAATTCGTAGGCATTGGATCGGTAATTTGTTGGATGATATTCATCATGTGATAGTCATAACCTAGGGCGATATGGCACTAGCTCCAGTTCATAAATATAATGTAGGCATGTATTCCTTAAATAGTCATACGTGCTTATGGAAAGAACTTGCATGACATCTTTTGTCCTACCCTCCCGTGGCAGCGGGGTCCAATTGGAAACTAAGGGATATTAAGGCCTCCTTTTAATAGAGAACCGGAACAAAGCATTAACACACGGTGAAGACATGAACTCCTCAAACTACGGTCATCACCGGGAGTGGTCCTGACTATTGTCACTCCGGGGTTGCCGGATCATAACACGTAGTAGGTGACTATAAATTGCAAGATCGGATCTAGAACATGGATATAATGGTGATAACATAAACGGTTCAGATCCGAAATCATGGTACCCGGGCCCAAAGTGACAAGCATTAAGCATGGCAAAGTCATAGCAACATCAATCTCAGAACATAGTGGATACTAGGGATCAAACCCTAACAAAACTAACTAGATTACATGATGAATCTCATCCAACTCCTCACCGACCAGCGAGCCTACGAAGGAATTACTCACTCCCGGTGGGGAGCATCATGGAATTGGCGATGGAGAAGGGTTGGTGATGACGAAGATCGAAGATCCCCCTCTCCGGAGCCCCAAACGGACTCCAGATCTGGCCTCCCGATGAAGAACAGGAGGTGGCGGTGGCTCCGTCTCGTGGAACGCGATAATTCTTTCTCCTTGATTTTTTTCTGGAAATATGTGATTTTATAGCGTCGGTTTCAGGGTCTGCGGGGCCACCAGGTGGGGACAACCCACCAGGGTGCGCCTGGAGGTGGGGCACCCTGGTGGGTTGTGCCGACCCAGGTGCCCCCCTCCGGTGGTTCTTGGCTCCAGAAATTCTCATATATTACATAAAAAATCACGCAAAGTTTCGTTCCATTCTGAGAACTTTTATTTCTGCACAAAAACAACACCATGATAGTTCTGCTGAAAACAGCGTCAGTCCGGGGTTAGTTTCATTCAAATCATGCAAATTAGAGTCCAAAACAAGAGGAAAAGCGTTAGAAAAAGTAGATACGTTGGAGACGTATCAGCTGCATCCCATGTCTTATACACCATCTATTCCTAAATATAAGTATTTTTAGAGATTCCAATATAGACAACATAAGGAGCAAAATGAGTGAATCTAGATTCTAATCTAAACTATATCTATAATTCTATATACATCTGTATGTAGTTCATATTGAAATCTCTAAAAATACTTGTACTTAGGAACATAGGTAGTTGTATTTTACATCATTTGTGCAATCTCAGTTTAGCTTCTAACATTTACTGGTTGCTTGTAGGTACATATATGAGCGGTACCGATCCACGCTTTGATCCCTTTTGCGTATGGGGCAATGAGATATTCATGAACAAGCGTCAAGTGAGGAAACTAAGAAAGATTGTTAGGCGAAAGAAATGGGTGATGGGAATTAAGCTCTTTATTTACACTTTGTCCAAGACAACAGTGAACTTTAGGATGGTAAGTAATGTGTTGCCTTTTCCCCCTGCCCACAACAAGTTACTCTATTAGACCTCAGTATCTGATATTTTTCTCTTTTCAGTGGTTTCCGAAGCTATTTACTGATGATTACCTTGCAAACTACATGACCGGAGTGGAGGCAACTAAGGTTAAAGTATAGGGATTTTTATTTCTGTGCCCCTGGTTCCTTAGTTCTACTCATTCATCCCCACGCTCTTAACTTTTGCTCACTTTTCCCCACTCCCTTGCCCGAAACCCTCAGAACTGGTCACAGCGGACGTTGCCGTCGGGTCAATGGCTTGACCGTTAACTCTGATGAGTGGGGCCGTGTAGGGCCGAGTCCACATTTTGACCGTTACCTGCTAACAAGTGGGGCCGCGAAACTGACACTCACTGTAACCTGAATCAGATCGAGTCGCTTCCACGCCGCCCCCTTCGCCGCCGTCGTGCCGCCTCCGCCGCATCTACCCTCTCTTCCCATCTAGGATTAGGAAGCGATGTCGGGGGAGCACCCCGTCCGGCCCATCGACCGTGGAGATGATTGGGTCAAATCAGAGGTGGATAATTCATGGATTCCACCCGGGTAAGCATCGTTTTCCTCTCAAATTGATTAGGAGATCCATAAATTAGGTTGTATTTGACCACCATTGGCGTGAATCAGTGCAATTTATCTGAAAATTTTCGGCCTAACTGCGCCCTTTATCTTATTTCAATCAAATAGGGTTGATCCTGCACTTGCTTTTCAGTTGGCGATTAGAATGGAAACTAGCGAGCTGCATGGAACTAAACCATGTCTGATTTCTGGATTTTTCTATCCTAAAGTGGTAGAAACCAGTGTTTCATTCACAGATTTCCGCGAGGCACTCTGTTGTGAGTATCCGTGGAGCCCTGCCGATGCTGTTGAACTAAGATATTTCGACAGTACCGAGCAGAGATTTGTCCCATTAACTTGTGATGAGCATCTGGGATTGCTATTTAGTTTGAATGCTGACAGCCGTTTCGCTAAAATCCTTATCGGTGTGCTTCAAGCACGCAAACAACGTATCCTGAAGGGGAAGGGTGTTCAATGTCTCTGCTAATAGCGAGCGTCCTCGCACTCCTTGTAGGTCGAGACCAAGTAAACCTAGTGGTTCTGAAAGCCACAACATGTCGGCTGCCGCTAATTCTGCCACTTCTCCTCTCCCTTCTGCACCTGATGTAGAAGTAGATGCAGAGCCTGATGAGGAAGTGCCTCGACATGATGATGAGGATGAGATTCTATTCCCTGAACTGGTAGATAGAGTCAGTCAACAGGCAGTGGAAGATGAATATCCAGAGGAGCCTAGCAGCCGTGCTAGATTTGATGACACAGACGATGAAGAGAGGGAGGAGAACATCGACTCCTTAGTTTTACAAGAATATGATGGTGAGGACATGTCAACAATTGAGTGGAACAGAGAGAATCCTGAGCTTACTCCAGGAACCATATTCGAATCGATGGTGGACTGTCGTAATGCAGTGACTACATATTGCATTCTCACTGAAAACTCCTATGAGGTTGATAGGAGTGAGCCAGGAAGATTCACTGTTCATTGCCCTTATGATAGGTGTAGGTGGAGGTTGCATGCATCCACTACGCTAAAGAGCAAATTGATTCAGGTATTACAACTGAATCTTTTTATCAGATTATTTATCCATTCTATATTCAGATCATGTGTACTGTTTCTTAATTGTATTTGACATCATTTTTCATTTTGTTTCAGATAAAAAACAACCCACACGGGCACACTTGCCCACCTGGAGGGGGAGGGGGAAAGGACAAATCAAAGCTTGCAAAGACTAGGTGGGTGGCAGATGCAATCTTGGATTGGGTGAGGGAAACACCAACAATTGGTCCAACAACACTCCATGGGAAGCTATTTGAGAAGTACAAGATTAATATACCTTACATGAGGATTTTCTATGCTAAGGAAAGGGCTCTTGATAGGATTAATGGTCCATGGAATGAGAGTTTTCAGTTGCTTTACACCTTCAAAGCTGAAGTGGAGACGGCTAGTCCAGGGAGTGTTGTAGAGATTGATAAGCATATATTTAAGTACAAATTAAAAGGGAAGGCACTGGAGAAGGAGTGCTTCAGGAGGGCTTTTGTTATTTCAAGGCTTGCTGGTAGGGGTTTCTGAATGGTTGTAGGCCCTATTTGGATGTCGATGCAACTGCTTTGAATGGAAGATGGAGAGGCCAGCTAACAGCAGCTTCTGCAGTTGATGGACACAACTGGCTATTCCCAGTTGCATTTGGTGTGTTGGAGGTAGAGTCCGAGGAGAGTTGGGTCTGGTTTCTGCAGCAGTTGCGCAACATTATAGGTACACCCTCAGGTTTAGTTATACACACAGATGCTTGCAAGGGTTTAGAGACTGCAGTAGAAATTGTATTCCCTGGAGTGGAACATAGGGAATGTATGCGACACCTAGCGCAGAATTTTAAAAAGAAATTCAAAGGCAAAGTTTATGATGAGAATCTATGGCCAGCATCATACACATGCAGCTTGAGGAAGCATGAGCACCATTTGAGAGTGTTGTATGCTCACAATCCTTTGGTGAAGGAGTACATGGATGAACATCATGGAAAGGTGTGGTCAAGAAGCAAATTCAATGAAATCTGCAAAGTAGACTATGTGACCAATAACCTCGCTGAGTGTTTCAATGCAAAGTTCAAGTCAGTGAAAGGGCTTTTGTTGTGGCAAGCATTTGATAAGATCAGGCAGATGATCATGATAAAGATGGCTCTTCGTAAAAGAATTGCAGAAACACAATATGTTGGCCATCTTATGCTCCCATCTCTGATTAAGGCATTGCATGCCAAGGCAAGAGGACTAAGGATGAAATGCATTCGACCATCGACATACAAGGCTGAGGTGACATACACTGACAGTAAAAATAGGGAATGGAGATATCCAGTGAACCTTGCAACTAAGGAATGCAGTTGTAGGCAATGGCAGATCCGCGGGAAGCCGTGCATACATGCCCTACATCTCATGACTGTTATTGGAGGTGAAGATGGTGAAGTTGATCAATATTGCTCTGAATATTTCTCTGTTGCCAAATTTAGGGCTGCTTATGCTGAAAATGTGCCTGCACTCTTGGGAAAAGACCAATGGAACATAGTAGACCCAGGGTTCAAACTCTATTCTCCTATACTGACTAGACCACCAGGAAGACTAAGGAAAAACAGGATAAGAGCTGGTGAAGAGGGTCGTGTAAAAAAACAGCGTAAGTGCAAAAGATGTGGTATTCTAGGGCATATTGCTAGGCTTTGTACCAATCCAGTTGATGCATCATTTGGAGAAGAGGAACAATGGGCAGCAGCAAATGCAGAGGAGAATGCAACAAGTTTAGAGGAGAATGCAGCAGCAGAGGAGAATGCAGCAAGTTTAGAGGAGAATCCAGCAGCAGAGGAGAATGCAGCTTGGTATGTGTGCAACGTTTCCCTTTTTTGCATTTGTTCTCTTTTTTATCGATGGCTAAGCTTATTTCTGTTTGACCCAGCTCTAGGATAATTAGAGGCACAGGACAGAAAAGACCTAGAGAGGAAGAAACTTCGGTTGAACCATCATCTGATGCAGAATTTGAAACCATGGCTTATGAAGGTTTTGAAGCTATAAGAGAGGAGGAAGTTATTTTGTCTGAAGTTCCTTTAAGGATTAGTGAACCCACAGATGACCGTCAACTGGTCATCACTTGCTCGGTCAGTCAAAGCTCAATAAAACCGCCACCACCAGAAGTGAAGATCAGAAGCAACAAGACAAAGCTTTCAAAAGCACAAAATATCCCAGCTAGGGAAACCAGGAGCAAGATACCTTGCCGAGGAGTTAGTACACATCGAATCTGTTGGTGAAGTTGGCGATGAGCCCTATCGCCGGAGTGGTGGAGTTTGGACGCACTTCCTCCAGTCGGAACATCACCGACGAGCCCGCCGGGAGGTGGGCGAAGCCCGCACCGAGGAACCACTGGGCAAACTCCCTTGCACCCCTCCAGCATGAGAACGCCCACACGCGGAGCGTCCTCTCCACGACGCCGCCGGCCAGATACCATCTCTCCGGCACGGTCGGTGGGAGATCGAAGGTGGGGCCGTTGTAGTGCATCCTCGCCTCGCTTTGAGAGTGCTCTGGGTTTGGGTGAAGAAGAGAAGGGGGCGGCGCAAATGGATGTGTGGAGAATAGGTGGAGGGGTGGTGGTTTAAATAGGGAAAGGGGAAGGGAAGGGGAGTGGCACCGGCCGCGCTTTGGATTTGCTACGTTCAAACGAGCCGCGTCGATCGATATGCCACTTTAATTGGCAACATGTTTTAAATGCCACGTTGAATATATGCGAGTGGATCGAAAAGTGTGAAACAATGCTCTACATCGAGGAGACACACGTGCGAGATGAGACGAACCAGCAGCAGCAACCGTCCCTGCGTCCGTGGCGGCTCGCGTGAAGAAAGAGGCCGGTCAGCATCCGTGGCGGCTCGCGTGCAGAAAGAGGCCGGTCAGCGCATCGTGGCGGCGGGCAGCGGCGCATGCAGGTAGGCTAGCTACGTGCATGCGTAGCAGGCTAGCTGGACATGTCATGCATGCATAACAGGCTTCTGTCATTGCGGCGCGCGCAGGGCCCAACAGTCTAACCACGGCCCAACGGGCGAACAGCGGCACCGTCCGACGCGACCCCACTCATCAGGTCCAACGGGCGACACAGTCAGAGCGGCCTCACTCGTCAGAGTTAACGGTCAAAGCACTGACCCGATGGCATCCACCGTTTGGGACCAGTTCTGAGGGTTTCGGGCAAGGGAGTGGGGAAAAGTGAGCAAAAGTTAAGAGCGTGGGGATGAATGAGTATGGCTAAGGAACCAGGGGCACAGATGTTAAAAACCCTAAAGTATATAATTCATGCTACCATGATAATGCTCTAGAAGTCTTCCTGAAGGCGGTGAAGGATGGGCGGGCGATCGTCACAAGGGGTTGGACAAAAGTTGTTCGTGCCTATGGCATGCAGGAAGGCACATTATGGGCATTCCGCTTATTCAACACCATCGACAGTCAAAATGATTTACACTTGTCTCTTCACCTTTACCGCGTGTAAATATTATGGTTCATCATAGTTAATTGCTGTCTAATCCTGTAATTACTGAACATATTGTACTGACAATTTTATTTATGGATTCCTTGTTGAACCATTGTGCTGAGAATTTGAATTGCACGTTTCATATTTCAAAATTTCCAATTCGAATAATAAATTACAGGCAAAAATAATAATATACAGGAGCGAATAAAATAATGTGCACATAGTTAGAAAGAAAACAGCGTGTGCGATGAAAAAAAGAGAACAGACGGTTCTTTGACGTGAAACGTTTGCGATGCCCGACGGACGCACACATGGTTTTGTCTCATATGCGTGTGCGATTCATGGTAATACGGCAAATGTTTCAAACCAGTGTGCGTGTGTGATAGGAATACCAATCGCATACAGTTATGAAAATGGACACGTTGGCGTTAGTAGAGGCACCGCACACATTTTACATTCTTGAACCGTGTGCGATAACGTACCTATCACAAACATATCGGCAGATTAAATGTTGATGTCCACCTTTTTCACACGACTATAGCGGCGTAATCGTTTGGGATGTCTCTCTGATCAGAAACGTAACGTCGAGATGTAATGTGTGGGACTGGGGCAGCTTCTCATACGTTTATTCTATGGCGATCGTCAGTAGCCGCTCGCCCATCGCCGATGGTTTCTGGGTCGTGTGGGAAGGACCCCTCCCCCTATCGCCCACACTCACTTGACGACGGTTCCAAATGCCGTCGCGAAAAGGGGTTAAAAACCGTTTGTATAGCACCTGACGGTACCAGTGCACAGTGAAGTTATATATTTTTTATAGCAAGCTACACTAGAATTGAAATTTTTTTGGATCCAAAGAGACACAAAATGAGGAATATTCAACTTGTTTTTTATACCATTTTGATCACTTGAACTGATAGCAATAGAAAGTAAGAAATATGTACAAGATGAATCTTTCTGGCTGCTTATTGGGGACAATTATTAAGGTAAAGGTGTTTATCACATCTAAGTGTTCAATATTTTTTTTTGCAGTTCAGAATGTACAAACTATTTGAATAGTTGCTGAAAATAAATGACAGAATAATAATGTATGGTGCGAATTTTGTCATGAACCGTGCGCCCAGGAGTGGCCGAACTGCATGGTGCCGCTGCTGCACCAACGGAGAGTAGGAGAGGTGAAAGATGGAGGCTGGACTACAGATTTCACCGGCAGACGCCTGCTGGAGCACCTCCTGCTCCCTTGCCGACGATGGAAGGAGGCATGGACGTCTCTGCGATGGGGGAAGGAGGGACAGGGGAGGAGGAGGAAACCCAGTGGAGCACGGATGAGTGTACGTCGCAGGGGAGGTTGCTGGAGGCCGTACGTGTGCTTGCTAGATCCGGTGAGCCCGCGGTCGGATTCATCATGGACGAGCACCGAGGAAGAAGGTGGACTGCCTCGGTTGGCACCGGCGAATTGTGCCTGGGGCGGAGGCTGCTGAGGTAGCGGGCGGCATCCCACTCGGGAGAGAGCCGGGCGGCGGACCGTTGGCGGAAGAGGCCGGGCGGCGGCGTGGTTGAAGCAGGGGGGCGGCGCTCCGGTGGAAGCAGAGGGGAGGCGCTCCGGTGGTAACAGGGGGGCGGCGCTCCGGTGGCGCGGTGGAAGCAGAGGGGCGGCGTCGGTGGTGCGTGGAAGTAGGGAGGCAAGGGCCGGCGGCGCGTGGAAGCAGAGAGGCAGGGGCCGGCGGCGCGTGGAAGCAGGGGGCAGCGCCGGCAGCACGTGGAAGCAGGGGGCGGAGCCGGCAGCGCAAAAGCAGCAAGACAGGGGCCGGCGGCGCGTGGGAGCAGGGGGTGGCGCCGGCGGCGGGTGGAAGCAGGGGTGGAGCCGGGGCGATGGGAGGTTCGAGAAGAAGCTGGGAGTGGGTGGGCTTTTTCTCCGTTTCCTGCCACACAGTAGCACCGGTTTGTGCAAAATGGATCGGGCCTCTATAAGGGACTGATAGTAACACAATAATATTCTGTTACTAGTAACAGAATAGTCTAGTCCTATATATATTCATACTTCGTACTTCTCTGTTATTTTAATTTCAACTTCTTAGTCATATTCTTAGAAAGGAAATATGTTTTTAAATAAGAATCAAACATTTTTTTTTCTAAATTGCACTTCATAGTTTTGTTTTTCTTAGAGACGATAATAATTTAAGTTTCCCGTATACATCGAACTACTACTCTATTTTAAATTGAACTTCGTCATTTTTATTCTTTACTAGGAAGGAAAATCTGAGTTTCTTTATAAATATCGAACTTCTCTATTTTGTAATTTGGACTTCTTGGTTTATTTATTTTAGCATCAAAATATCCTAGTTCTGTCCCATCCACATTTTTTAAAATTTTGATTTATTTGTAAAAACATAGACACAAACGGGAGAGAGAGAATTATGTGTGCATAAAGTGGGTAGCGTAATATGGTTAATTTTTTTTCGAACAACATACACTAATTTGTTTTAACCATTTTTTTTGGAATAGAGCATATGATATACCATTTGGAAAGTTGTTGAATCAGGGGATCTTTTTTAATTTAGAGCATTTTGTTTCAAATATGTATTGTAATAAGAGAATTATTTCAAAACACCAAAACAACATCTTTTTGTGTGTTTTTGAGCATGTAAATACATGGTGAAGTTCTCTCACAAGAGTTTTTGAACCTTCCTGGGACGTTCACTTGAACTTCTAGCAACAAATTCTTTAGCTTTTGCATTTTTATTCTTTTTTCTCATACGAAATGCACACACATGCAATACGTGAACTTTCGACAGTTATCAATTTGAACTTCTCTCTGTTTGGCTTTACTGAAAAAATCCGAGTTTTTATGGACATCGAACCGCTCTAACTTTTTTAGTTGAACTTCTTTGTGTATCTTTAGAAATGTGAAAATTGGAGTTTTGTTAGAAACATCAAACTTCTTTGTTATTTTCGAATTGAACTTATTATTTTTATTCTTTAGTAACTAGAAAAATCTGATTTTTCAAATAAATATCATACTCCTCCGCTTTTTCCAATTGAACTTCTTGGTTTTATTCTCTAGTAACGAGGAAACCTGATTTTTTTATATACATTGAACCACTCTGATTTTTAAAATTGAACTTCTTGGTTTTAATCTTTAGTTACATGATGTTCACTTTAGTTACATGATGTTCACTTTAGTTACATGATGTTCGAGAATGGAACATTTTTGTGCAACCTTGGATTTGCAAGGTTCACTCGTCAACTAATATTTTTCTTGTGTTCAAACTGTTTTGTTTTTGGACACCCAAGGTGTGTTGTTTTTTCGAAAGATTTTCTTTTGAACTATCAGCGGCAAAAACTATGAACTTCTCATGCACAGAACGTATTTAGTACACCCCATACACAGGGCACACACAACTGAAATATATCTTTTTTGTAGTTTGCTAATTCCTGCTACTAGTACACACACGGAACCTTCACAAAAATAAGGATGAACTTCCTTGTTTTTACAACTCTCTCTCTCTCTCTTTTCCGTAGTAAGGAAGCCAAATGACATTTTTTTCAGAACATGTGTGTTGATTGCTGTCTTTTCTTTCTCCTGCCTCTGCACAAAAAAACATCCACAATGATTAAGAGAGAGTTCAGGTTCTCTGAAGTTCGAGTATGCGCACACATGCATTTTTGTCTGAAACATAACTATTTTTTACTTCAATCTGATTCAAAGAAAGAGGAACATTGTGCGGAGTGGGGAGACACAAAATCAAGTTAAAAATGAAAAGAAAGGTGTTGTGCTAGCGCTGCAGCAACATCATCAGTTTTCACACGCCAAAATAGTTAAATGCCTGGCGACTCATGTACTCCACGCCGGCGAGGTCGAACGGCCGTCAGAACTTGATGGCGGCAGAGATTTAGGGAGGGGGCTGCAGCAAGGATCCAGGAAGGAGGCGACAACACATATCCAACGGAGGAGGCGCGGATGCATGGCGACGCGATGGCGGAGGCGGGGATCGGGGTGCGCTTGCGTGGCGGCGCAGCGTAGGAGGCAGGGTTCAGGATGAAAAGGGCCGACGCATCGCTGGAGGACGCTGGGAAGGGGAGGGGCGCAGGCTGCCGGTGGTTCGCTAGAAGGGGGAGGAGGTGCGGGCCGGCGGTAGTGCGCTGGGAGGGAGAGGAGTGGTGGCGACGATGGGTGGAGGGGGCCGGGGAACCTTAGTGCGGCGGCAAAAGGAGGCTGGGACGGAGATGAGCAGGGAGGAGGCGGGGACGGAGGCGAGCCTGGAGGAAGCGGGAACGGTGGCGCGCCGGAGGGAGGTGTGGGCGGAGGCGGGGACGGCGGCGCGCCGGAGGAGGCGGGGCGGCAGCGGGATCGGGAGAAGGTGGGGGAGACGGCGGGATCCGAAGAAGGTCATGGGGTAGGAGGTGGGCTGCGGGTGGGTCAGGGAGTTGTGGAGGCGGCGGATGGGTCGGGTCCTGTTTTTAGTTCGGGAATGCCTAATCGGGCCTATATAGGACGATTGTGATCCGAATAGCTATTCTGATCCTAGGATCAGAATAGTGCTACTCTATACATACATAGACACTATTCTGATCACAGATTCTGATCACAAGCTGAACTTCCCTCTGTAGGAACCCGACCTTCGGGCTATCTTCGCAACCGTGTCTCCCAGCGCGAATTATTCTGGTCAGTCGTGTTCTATGTGATGTAAGTGTAATCTGCAAATGGTTTTTAGCAACTAAATGCCCGTTTTAAATAGGAATCTCGCTCATTGGAGGATTTGCTCTCGGGTCGTGAGTCTGTTGCAATTTTACTGCCTGAGTTGTTCGACCTGAACTTCCCCCAGTGCTAGGTTGAACTTCCGCAAACATTGCCCAAATGGGGCTTGCGATATATCATTAGAAAGCTATGGACATGAGTATCATGACCCAAGTTAAATATTTGGCAAAATGTAAGCCATTTAAGAGTAGTTTTGAAAACCGTTTTTTCTTCATACAAAAAATGTGAATCGTATTTTTGATCCAATTTCTAAACCGTTTATCGGAATGAGGCAAATAATATGGCGTTGGAAAGCTACTGCAAATCCTCTCCTTCCACATGTAGAAAGTTTTCTCTAATTCCATATGGTTAAAGAGTAATTTAAAAAATCGTAGAATTTTGCAAATCGAACAGCCGAGTTCATATTTTTGATGCCATTTCTAAATGGCTAATCCAATTGAGGCAAACGATATGGCGTTGGAAAGCTTATGAAAATGCGCTAGTTTTACATGTTGAAAGTTTTTTCTAATTTTGAACGGTTGAAAATTAATTTAGAAAACGGTACAAGTTTCACCGAGTTCGTATTTTTGAGGTAATTTTTTAACCGTACGTCCGAATGCAGCAAATGATATGGCGTTGGAAAGCTTGAGGAAATGCAAAACTTTTTGGTATATATTGTTTCTCCCAATTCCTTAGGGTTTTAAGTCAATTTTAAAAATGGCTAAAACATATTTTCACCGTAATTTCTACCAACTTTATCGGAATGGGGCAAATAATATACCGTTGAAAAGCTACGAAAAATGTGAAACTTTTTCATGTAGATGGTTTTCTCCGATTGCTAGCCGTTTTCAAGTAATTTTAAAAACAGCAAGATCATTTGTTCTGCCTTTATCGCGAAACAGATTCTTCGAAAATGCACCGCGTGAAGAACTTGAACTTCTCGGCATGTCTACTTGAACTTCACTCTGTTTTTCACGTGCTTTTTTTGCTCGTAGCTCTTCATCCACTCACCGGAATCGAGCAAGTGATATACCGATGGAAAGCTGCTGTAAACACGCAACTTTCCTGTTTTGATCATTTTTTCATACTCGCGACGGTTTTAAAAGTTTTTCATCTGAAATTCATTTAGTGTAGTAGTTGAACTTCCTACTGTTTTCACGTTTTACTTATGTGACGTATTTTCGTTTGTAATTTTCTCATCCATTCGTCAGTGTTACACAAATGATATTCCTTTTGTACAAACCCCTCTCACAATAATTTTTTAACTTTCTCGAACCGAGGACTTGAACTTATAACAACAAAACTTTTAGTCTTTGCTTTTTTATTCTTTTTTAATACAAAATGCACACCGTGTGGTACGTGAACTTCTGGCAGTTATCAATCTGAACTTCTCTCGGTTACGTGAAAATATCTGAGTTTTTTATGAATATTAATCTGAATTTCTTAATCTTTTTTTATGAATTTTGAAGCGCTCTATTTTTAAAAGTTGAACTTCTTGTTATTTAATTTTTGAACTTCTTGTTTCCATTCTTTAATAACGAGGAAAATCTGAGTTTTCTATAATCATTGAACTTCTCCATCTTTTTAATATGTACTTCTTGGTTTTATTTCTTAATCTTTTTTATGAAATTTTGAAGCGCTCTATTTTTAAAAGTTGAACTTCTTGTTATTTAATTTTTGAACTTCTTGTTTCCATTATTTAATAACGAGGAAAATCTGAGTTTTCTATAATCATCGAACTTCTCCATCTTTTTAATTTGGACTTCCTGGTTTTATTTCTTTTAGTAACGGAAAAAATCCTACTTTTTGATAGACATCGAGCCGCTCCATTTTTAAATTTGAACTTCTATGTTTATTTTAAGAGAGAAAATCTTGTTTATAAAATTGTTTGAGATGTTTTTTTAATGACCCTCTTTGGGTTTGTAACAAGCATTGAACTTCTTCGTCTTTTTAATTTGAACCTATAGGCTTTTTCTAGAAACGGGGAATGCTTTTTCATAATTTTTGAAATGATCTTTTTTTAATTTGAACATCAATGTAATAGTATTACACAAAGAACTTACAAGCTTTTGAAACATGAACTTCTCTAGATGGTACCTTTGAACTTACAATGTTCTGAAACATGAACTTCACCATGTTTATTTTACCTTATTTTTCACTTTGATTTCTTATTTTATGAACATCAATAAAGGTCAAGTTCACGGATTTCTCGTATTGATCACTTTCTTCTCCCAGAATCTTTTTGTTTTCCATCAACCGCCACCGTGACCTGCCCCAGGGCGAGGTCATGATTTCTGCGTTCATCGCGAAAGAAAATGCACTGTGTGAAGTACTTGAACTTCTGTGGCTGTTTTTGAACTTCACTCTATTTTTGACGTGTTGTTTTTTGCCCGTAACTCCCAAACCACTTACCGGAATTGAGCAAATGATATACCGATGGAAAGCTGTTGAAAACACGCAACTTTCCCATGTTGATCATTTTTTCATACTCGCGAGGGTTCAAAAGAATTTTTTTGAATGCGTAAAAATGTGTTTTTAACGGTATACATAAAACCTTTAAACCGTTCATCGGAATATAGCATATAATATACTGTTGGAAAGGTTATGAATAGGAGCATCTTTTTCATGTAGACAGACGTTACAAATTCGTTGTCGTTTGAGAGCAGTTTTAAAAATGGCAAAAACAACGTCGTTTTTGCCTGTTTTTTACATGTAATTCAAGGTCGGATGTCTCGTAATATAATTTTTGAACCGTGCAGGGTGGAGCACGTGAACTTCTTGCAATAAATATTTTAGGCTTTTAGTTTTGTATTCTTTTATTCTCATCCGAAAGGCACTCCGTATAGTAGTTGAATTGCTCGCTGTTTTCATATTGAACTTCGGCCACGTATTTTTTTGTTTGTAATTCCTCACCCGTTCCTCGGAGTTCCACAAATGATACACCATTAGAAACTTGTTGAAAAGAGCAACTTTTTTTAATACGATTAAACTTTTCTTTTCGAGCAACATACACCAATTTTTTTAACCATTTATTTTTTGAATAGAGCATACAATATACCCCTTGGAAAGTTGTTGAATAGAGAAGATTTTTTTTCATGTAGAGTATTTTTTGTTCCAAATTTGTAATGGATTGAGAGAAGTATTTTAAAACATGGGACACAACATCTTTTTTGTGTTTTTTGAACATGTAAACACATGCTGAACCTCTCTAACAAGAATTTTTGAACTTCCGAGGGAAGAGCACTTGAACTTCTAGCAACAAAAATTTTAGACTTCGCCTTTTTACTCTTTTTTCTCCTATGAAACACACACCATGCAGTACGTGAACTTCTGGCTGTTATCACTTTGAACTTCTCTCTGTTTCACTTTAGTAACGGGAAAAATTTGAGTTTTTTATACACATCGAACTGTTCTAACTTTTTTTATTTGAACTTCTTTTGTGTGTTTTTTAGAAAAGTGAAAATTGGAGTTTTGTTAGAAACATCGAACTTCTTTGTTATTTCGAATAGAACTTATTGGTCTTAATCTTTAGTAACTAGAAAAACCGAGTTTTCAAATAAATACCAAATTGCTCTGCATCTTTTAAATTGAACATCTTTGTTTTATTCTTCGGTAACAAGAAAGACTAAGTTTTAATATGCATTGAACTACTTCATTTTTTAAAATTGAACTTCTTGGTTTTAATCTTTAGTGTCAGGGAAAATCTAATTTTATAAACATCAAAGAACTTCATTTTTTTAATTAGGACTTCTTGGTGTTATTCATTAGTAAATGGAAAAGTCCTAGTTATGTAATAAACATCGAACCGCTCACTTATTTATATTTGAACTTCTAGATCTTAAAAAAACAGGGGCAAATCCATGTTTACAAACTTTTTAAACTACTCGGTTTCTTAATTTGACCTTCTTGGTTTTGGAATAAACATTTTGAAATTCTATGTTATTTAAATTTGAACTTCTCCATTTTTTTAGTAAAATGTAGAAACACCATTTTTTATAAAAAATTTGAACTGCTCCATTTTTTATTTTTGAACTTCTTCGTTTATTCTATAGTAACGGGGAAAATCACAGGTTTGTAATAAACATTGAACCACACTATTTATTTAAATTTGGACTTCAAGGTATTTTTTTAGAAATGGTTAAACTTACAAAACAAAATTATAGTTTTTTCCACTTTCTACGATTTGTTTTTTTCTCTCATGGCATTTTTAGGCATTTTTTGTTGCCGGTGAAATGGCCTAGGCGGTCCATTTTTTCAATTGATGAATTTCTTTAGTATGTGGTACACGTGAACTTAGGAATTTCTGAAACACGAACTTCGCATGCTATTGAAATTCAAGAAATTAACACACAACAATACACATACACTTCATGCGCTGAACTTCTGTTTGTGTGTGTGTGTGTGTATATATATATGTGTGTGTGTGTGTGTGTGTGTGTGTGTGTTTATGTAAAAACTCTCGGTATTTTTCACCCCTTGTTGCCCTGCTCGTGCTTTTTTAACACCATTAAATTGCTTTGAATTGTTATCTTAAAACAGTTTTGTTGAAATAGGAAAACTCCATAGTACAATTCCAGAGTCATGAAATAGGATAACCATTCTAGAAGTCATTGTTCCTATTGTTTTTTCCATTAATTCCATGAACTCCGATTTCGAACCATTACAGAGTCATTGTATACTCCTACTATTTTCCCTTGAATTCCATGAATCCCGTGAACTCCAATTACGCACGGTGCACAAATAGAAAGGATAATTCTGAGAGATACGGTTCAGAACTTAACAACCATAGTGATCTTCAACACCTGCAGATGGAAGTTCAGAGTAAAATGCCCCTACCATTCTCTTTTTCTCTGCAACAAAAATGCACAATTTTTAGGACAGTCACAAGTGAAAAATCCCATTGCTACCATAGCAAAACTTCCTTGCTGGAAGATTGTCGATCCGGAGTTGTTGGAGGAGGCCGTGGCCGCAGCAGCGCGCTGCTGGCCGTGCCTTCCGATGGTGGCAGGTGGCCGCGGCGGCGACCTAAGAGAGAAAGTAGAAGGGAGGTAGTCGGTGCCACAGCAGCGGGGCGCCCGGAGGTGTGTGGCAGGTGGTGGTGGCGGCGCCCTGGGAGGCCGCGGCGGAGGCACCCTGGGGCAAGTCGCGAAGGCGGTGCCATGGGCAGGTCGCGGGGGTGCCCTGGGGCAGGTCACGGTGGCGGTTGATGGCAGAAGGAGGACACCTCTGCGGCAAGGTGGGGGGCGGGTGGTGCTGACGGCGGCCAAATCGAGGGGCGGGTGCAGCGTGGCGGCCGGACCCAGGCGCGGGGGCGAAGCGGCGGCCGAAACGAGGCTTGGGGTGGCGCCAGGGCGAGATCCAGGAGGGGAAGATGTGCGGGTCCGGATCCAGGCAGGAGGGAGGCAGCTCCAACACGGAGAAAGGCCGCCGGTGGCTACCACAGTCGAGGGCGGAGCAGGAGGTGCGGCCACCACAGTTGAGGGCGGAGCAAGAGGTGGTCGGCCGCAGCAAGGGATCCGGCTGCCACCGTCCCCAGTGGATCCCTGGCAGGGGAGCTCGCTGGCGCGTGGTGGCGGCGGATCCAAGGAGGCGCCGGTGGTTGGTGAGTGGGAGGTCGACGGCGCTCGGGGATGGGTGGTGGGAATCGCTCGCGTTGGGGAGTGGGGCGATGACGCGGGGTGGGTAGTTTCTTTTTTTGTTTGCTGTCGAGTTCGGGAACACCTGATCGGGCCTATATAGGGTGATCATGATCCAAATAGTTATTCTAATCCTGGGATTAGAATAGTGATGTCCTATATATATACCTCGCCGGTCTTTGTTAATTGAAGAACATTTCCTTCGCCGTCATTGTTTGTGTGCCCTTCGTCTCTTCGTTCTTCCTCAAATATTCCCTCACCGGAATCGTTCAGATATTGTGAGCCGTCATCTGCAGGTTCATTCTCTAGGATCGGGGAGGAGCGTATGATGCTGAACATGATCTTTTCTTGAGCATGGCCGTCTCTGCCGCTATCGTCCATAGCTTAACTAATGGCCTTAGGTACACATCAATGTCGTTGTCGGGTTGCTTGGGGCCTTGGATGAGAACTGACATCATAATGTATTTCGCTTCATGCACAACCAAGGAGGAAGGTTATAGATACATTGAGTCACAGGGCAGGTGCTATGGTTGCTGCTCTGCTCCCCAAAAGGTTTAATGCCATCTGCACTTAAACCAAACCATACATTCCTTGCATCATCTGCAAAGTCCCGCCACTTTCTCTTGATTTTTCCCCACTGTGACCCGTCAGCGGGTACTCTCAACTTCCAGTCTTTCTTACGGTCTTCCTTGTACCATCGCATCAACTTGGCATGCTTTTTGTTTTGGAACAAACGTTTCAACCGTGGTATTATAGGAGCATACCACATCACCTTGGCAGGAATCCTCTTCCTGGGGCGCTCACCCTCAACATCACCAGGGTCATCGCGGCTGATCTTATAGCGCAATGCACTGCATACCGGGCATGCATTCTAATTCTCGTACTCCTCACCGCGATAGAGGATGCAGTCATTAGGGCATGCATGTGTCTTTTGCACCTCTAATCCTAGAGGGCAGACAGCCTTCTTTGCTTCGTACGTACTGTCGGGCAATTCGTTGTCCTTTGGAAGCATCTTCTTTAACATTATCAGCAACTTTTCAAATCCCTTGTCAGATACACCATTTTCTGCCTTCCACTGCAGCAATTCCAGTGTGGTACCGAGCTTTTTCTTGTCATCTTCGCAATTTGGGTACAACAATTTCTTGTGATCTTCTAACATGCCCTTCAACTTCAAATTCTCCTTTTCACTTGCGCAGTTTCTCTTTGCATCAGCAATGGCCCGACCAAGATCATCAGCGGGCTAATCTGATGCCTCTTCTTCAGCTTCTTCCCCCATTGTAGTACCATCGTATTCAGGGAACCCGGGATAGCTATCATCATCCTCTTCTTCTTCATTCTCTTTCATTAGAACCCCTCTTTCTCCGTGCTTGGTCCAACAGTTATAGCCGGACATGAAACCGGACGTAAACAGGTGGACGTGAATGTCTCTTGAGCTAGAGTAATTCTTATCATTCTTACAGACAGCACATGGACAACACATAAAACCATCACGCTTGTTTGCCTCGGCCGCCAGCAGAAAAGTACGCACGCCATCAATGAACTTGGGAGAGCATCGGTCATCGTACATCCATTACCGGCTCATCTTCATTACACAACACCGAAAAGACCAAATTAATACAAGTTCATCCATAAAGTTCATACACACTTATTCTCATAAATCAACATACAACTATCTAGCTAAAGCATTTAAATGCAATAACAAATGCGATCAAGATCGCAACTAAAGTAACAATTGATCCAACAGCGTAGTCATACCAAGCCTCTTTATTAACGGCATATTTTCTAATCTTTCTAATCTTCAAGCACATTGCATCCATCTTGATCTTGTGATCATCAACGACATCGACAACATACAACTCCAGTTTCATCTTCTCTTCTTCAATTGTTTTCAATTTTTCTTTCAAATACTCGTTTTCTTTTTCAACTAAATTTAACTTCTCGACAAGAGGGTCGGTTGCAATTTCCGGTTCACATACCTCCTAGATGAAAATATCTATGTCAATTTGATGGGCATAATTGTCATAAATGTGAAATGCAATAAATAGTTATAAAAGAGAATATATATATACCACATCCGAATCATAAACCAGACGAGGGTCGACGGGGACGGATATCAAGACCATGGCACTATGTATAACAAACAATCATACAAGTAAGAAAATTATACAAGTAACTATCTAAATTATACAAACACGATTTTTTTTATAAAAAGGATAAGAACAAGAGGCTCACCAAGGTGGTGCCGGCGACGGGACGGTTCGGGTGATCGACGGTGGTTAGGACGGGGACGGGAAGGCACTAAGTAAACCACACCTACACATATGCAAACTAAGAGGTTAATTTAAGCTCGAATTGCATATAAATCAAAGAAACTCCCACATAATTACTCCCAAACTAAAACCCACAAATCACTATACTTATAGAGCATTGCACGAGCTAATCTAGAAATGAGAGATGAAAGGACAAAGTTGCTAACCTTTGTGAACACTTGGATAGATGGGGTGCCTTCGAATCTTGACAAATCTTGGCAAAAATGGAGGATGAGCTTGAGCAAGGGGAAGAACAGATGAGAGAAAGGGGGAAACAGAGAGAATGGGCTCGGGCTGGATGAAGGGTTTATGTAGGGATATCTTTAGTCCCGGTTGGTTATACAAACCGGGACTAAATGGGCTTGTGGGAGCCCCAGCCTGATGCCAGCCTGCCACCACCCTTTTAGTCCCAGTTTGTACCACAAACTGGCACTATAGGTACCAAATGAACCGGGACTAATGATGCTCGTGCCCCCGACCGCTCCTAGCCATTGGAACTGGGACTAATGGTCACATTAGTCCCGGGCCGAATCCAAACCGGGACTAATGATCCAAACGTAAAGTCTGTTTTCTACTAGTGTAAGAGGATGCCTTGAGAAAGGGACTCGGTGTTGCACTGAAGCACGGCCGACCAGCATGCAGGGAGGCAATGCCCATTGAGAGCAGTCGCGGGCAGCTGAAACACATGCGTGCACGTGGGCGGTCTTCCATTTCGAGAAACTCTCTGCATGCAAGTACCAAATTAAACGTGTCATGCACTCCACTCGCCAAGAGAAACTTACTAAGAAATATGTCATAAGCTAGTTTGCTGCTTACTATAGAAAGTAGAATTCCTGGTCCTCTGGGTATGACTCCTCCCTCCTCGGCGTCGGGCAGAGTTAGGTGCAGGGCATGGGGTTGCTCGCCGGCACCGTCGTCCTCCTGGCGCTGGACGCAGAGCGAGCAGCCGTCGGGAGCCAGGGCGGCGCTGGTGTCGAACCTGCGACCAGTCGGTGTCTTGATGTTGTGGAAAGCCTCGAGCGCGCTGTCGCTTCGGCCGAGGATCCGCCCGGAACGCGCCACACGGAGGTGTTTAAGCCATAGGACGGCACCGTCCTTGAGTCCGACGAGCAGCGACCAGGCGAGGTAGTGGTCGGTACTGGCGGGGATGCAGGAGTAGTCCCTCCCTGGGGCCACACGGGGGATCCGGACCCGGGGGGAGTAGAGAAGACACCAGCGGTACTCGCAATTGCGATAACGGCATGATACGTCTCCAACGTATCTATAATTTATGAAGTATTCATGCTGTTATATTATCATTCTTGGATGTTTTACAATCATTTTATAGCAACTTTATATCATTTTTTGGGACTAACCTATTGACACAGTGCCAGTTCCTGTTTTTTGCTTGTTTTTTACATCGCAGGAAATCAATATCAAACGGAGTCCAAACACCACAAAACTTTTTGTGGATTTTTTATGCACCAGAAGACATCCAATGGGCCAGAGCAGCACCTGGGGGTGCCCCGAGGGGGGCACAACCCACCAGGGCGTCCCTGGGGGCCCAGGCGCGCCCAGGTGGGTTGTGCCACCTCGGTGGCCTCCCGTACCCCCTCTTCACCCTATAAATAGTCAAATATTCCAAAAACCCTCGGGGGTAACCCTAGATCAGAAGTTCTGCCGCCGCAAGGTTCTGTACCCACGAGAAACCAATCTAGACCCCGTTCCGGCACTCCGCCGGAGCAGGGAATCATCACCGGTGGCCATCTTCATCATCCCGGCGGCCACCACAATGAGGAGGGAGTAGTCCACCCTCCGAGATGAGGGATTGTACCAGTAGCTATGTGTTTAATCTCTCTCTCTCTCATGTTCTTGATGGCACGATCTTGATGTATCGCGGGCTTTGTTAATATAGTTGGATCATATGGTGTTTTCCCCTCTCTATCTTGTGATGAATTGAGTTCTCCCTTTGAGATTTCGTTTTATCGGATTGAATACTTTTATGGATTTGAGAGCACTTGATATATGTCTTGCATATGAATACCCGTGGTGACAATGGGGTATTATTTTGATTCACTTGATATATGTTTTGGCATTCAACTCGCGGATTCCCGAGGTGACATTGGGGTTATCTACGCATAGGGGTTGATGCACGTTCTTGTCTTTGTTTCTCCGGTAGAAATCTTGGGGCACTCTTTGAGGTTCTTTGTGTTGGATTGAGTATTATGAATCTGAAATTATTTGGTTTTATTTTAGTACAAACTCTTGGGTAGATCGATCGAAAAGAATAGCTTTGAGGTGGTTTCGTACCCTACAAACAATTTCTTCTTATGTTCTCCGCTAGATAGGAACTTTGGAGTGATTCTTCATCGCACGTTGAGGGATGGTAATATGATCCAATTATATTAGCATTGTTGAGAGATTGCACTAGAGAAAGTACGGACCCTAGGCCTTATTTTCAAGCATTACAATACCGTTTGTGCTCCATTTTATGAATTGCTACCTTGCTGTTTTTTATTGTTCTTATTACAAAAATCAATATCTACAATCCATATTACACTTGTATCACCATCTCTTTGCCGAACTAGTGCACCTATACAAATTACCATTGTATTTGGTGTGTTGGGGACACAAGAGACTTTTTATTATTTGGTTGCAGGGTTGCTTGAGAGAGACTATCTTCATCCTACGCCTCCCACGGATTGATAAACCTGAGGTCATCCACTTGAGGGAAAATTGCTACTGTCCTACAAAACTCTGCACTTGGAGGCCCAACACGTGTCTACAAGAATAAAGTTGCGTAGTAGACATCAAGCTCTTTTCTGGCGCCGTTGCCGGGGAGGTGAGTGCTTGAAGGTATTTCTTTAGATCTTGCAATTGAATCTTTTAGTTTCTTGTTTATCACTAGTTTGGTTTATAAAAGAAAACTACAAAAAAATGGAATTGAGGTTGCATCATATTATTCATCTTTATAATGTATTTCGTGAAAATGCTGGAAAGGAAAATTGTGCTCAATTGATAGAAGAAGAATTCAATAGAATGTTTGGTATAAATGATGAGCATGATTGCAATGTTGTTAGTATGAATTCTTTGAATATCCATGATGCTAATGATATGCAAAGCCATAAGCTTGGGGATGCTATGTTTGATGAAGATGATATTTTTAGTCCCCCAAGATTTGATGTGCAAATTTGTTATAATGATTGCATGCCTCCTATTTATGATGATTATAATGATGAAAGTGGATTTGGAGAGGTCATGACTTTATTTAGTGATGAATCCACCATTTTGGATGAGGCTTCAATTGACTATGATAACAAAGTTGCTATCTATGATGATTATGGTGATGACATGTATACTATAAAGAATAATGATAACCATGAAACTTGTCATCATGATTTTAATTTTCACTCTCATGATAGTTATTTTGTTGAGTTTGCTCCCACTATTATTGATGAGAAGAAATTTGCTTATGTGGAGAGTAATAAGTTTTCTATGCTTTTGTGTCATGAAAATAATGCTTTATGTGATGGTTATATTATTGAATTTCTTCATGATGCTACTAAAAATTATTATGGGGGAGGAACTTATGCTTGTAGGAATTGGAATAATATCAAGTTTCCTCTCTATGTGTTGAAAGTTTTGAAGTTATGCTTGTTTTTCCTTCCTATGCTAGTTGATTCTTGTTCCCATAAATTGTTTGATCACAAAATCCCTATGCATAGGAAGTGGGCTAGACTTAAATGTGCTAGTCATATGCTTCATGATGCTCTCTTTGTGTTTCAATTCTTATCTTTTATGTGAGCATCATTGAAATCATCATGCCTAGCTAAAAAGGCATTAAAGAAAAGCGCTTGTTGGGAGACAATCCAACACTTTTACGTAGTGTTTTTTGTGTGTTCACATGATTAGTCTACTGTAGTAATCATGTTTTATTGCTTTTGTTTCAATAAAGTGCCAAGTAAGACCCTTGGGATGGTCTATGGTGATAGTTGATTTGATCTTGCTGAAAAATAGAAACTTTTGTGCTCAGGAAAATAATTCTTATTTTTAACAGAAGCGTGATAAAATAGTGATTCTTTTTGAAGAATATTAATAGACAAATTGCCCAGGTTGTCCTAATTTTTCAGAATTTTTGTAGTAGCAGAAATATGGTTGGAGTACAGATTACTACAGACGGTTCTGTTTTTGACAGATTCTGTTTTCAATGCATTGCTTGTTTTCTAGTTTCTATGGCTTATATTGCTCAATATAAATTATGGAAATGATATGCTACAGTAGGCATTGTGTGGAAACAATTACGAATCTTGTCTTTGACAGTACCAAAATGAAATGGTCTGCTCTTTATCATACTAACCTATCTCACGAAGTTCCGTTAAGTTTTGTGTGATTGAAGTTTTTCAAGTTTTGGGTGAGATATTGATATGAGGAGAATAAGGAGTGACAAGACCCTAAGCTTGGGGATGCCCAAGTCACCCCAAGTTAATATCCAAGGAAGATCCAAACAACTAAGCTTGGTGATGCCCCAGAAGGCATCCCCTCTTTCGTCTCCAACATTATCGGTAACCACACTTGGAGCTACATTTTCATTCGTCACATGATATGAGTTTTGCTTGGAGCATCATTTTATTTTATTTGTATTTGCTTGCTGCTATTTTGAATAATGTTTTGCATCTTTTATTTCAATAAAAATGCCAAGGATAGCCTTTGCCATGCTTATTTTGCAAGTCTACATGTTGCTGTTTCAAATCAGAAAGTTTATCGCTGTTGCAAAAATTCCCTAGAAAATTCAGAATGTTATAAAATGTTGAAACTTTTTGAAAAATAAGCTCTGATAAATTTTCTACAGTGTGGTAAATTTTCATAATTTTTAGAGTTAAATAAGTATTGATACTGTTGCATTCTTTACAGACTGTACTGTTTTGGCAGATTGCTGTTATGTTTGCATTGTTTGCATATGTTTGCTTGTTTAATGATTCTATTTGAGGATAGGAGTATTAAATATTCATAGGCATTTAGTATGCAATGTTGAATAATAATTTTAGTTATTTGCTACAGTAGAGAATGATGAGGTTTTTGCATTGGTTTATACTAACTTATCTCACGAGTTCTTTGTTGAGTTTTGTGTGGATGAAGTTTTTAAGATTTAGGGAAACCGTGATATAAAAGGAATTAAGGAGAGACAAAAGCTCAAGCTTGGGGATTCCCAAGGAATCCCAAGATAATATTTCAAGAAGTCTCAAGCATCTAAGCTTGGGGATGCCCCGGTAGGCATCCCACCTTTCTTCATCAACAATTATCGGTTAGTATCGGCTGATCCTAAGTTTTTGCTTCTTCACATGATGTGTGCTATTCTTGGAATGTCATTTTATTTTGTTTTGCTTGCTGTTTTAATAAAATACTTAGATCTGAAACTTTTAAATAAGAGAGAGAGTCCTCAAATAGCTACCCATTTACATAACTACTCGCTTGATCTTCACTTATATCTTTTTGGAGTAGCTTGTTATTTACTCTTGTGCTTCACTTATATCCTATGAGTAAATTGTTGAATGAATTGAATATCATGAAGTTTAAATTATATCATGCCTAGTGGTAGCTTCACATGGGGTTTAGAAAGTGAAATCTTTTGAAGCTTGACAATCACAATATTGGTCATACAAGCAATTCCTGAATGATTAGTAGAAGGAAGAGAACTTTCACATGCAAATACACTACCTTGGAAATCATTTGTGATTGTGAGCCCCCATCAAAATATTATGTGCCAAAATTGTTGACGTTGGACAAGGAAGACAACGTAATGGTTTATGTTTGTTCATATTAACATAGAAGCTACATTGTCATAGATCTTTCAACATGTGGTGCTTTCCCCCCATCTTTGCTAGCCAAAAATTCCGCACCAAGTAGAGATACTACTTGTGCATCCAAAAACCCTTAAACCCATATCTTATTTTCAAGAGTCCACCATACCTACCTAAGGATTGAGTAAGATCCTTCAAGTAAGTTGTCATCGGTGCAATAAGGCAATAAAAATTGCTTCTAAAAGTGTTAGATCATTTAGTGTAAGAGAAAATTGAGCGTTGTACGAACTTGTGATGGCAAAGAATAAAAGCGACAGACTGCATAATAAAGGTTGCTATCATAAGGGGCAATATAACGTGACGTTCTTTTGCACTAAGGGATTGAGCATATAAAAAAAAGCGCATGGCAACCTCTGCTTCCCTCTGCGAAGGGCCTACCTTTTACTTTTATGTATTTACTTTCATGCAAGAGTCAAAGTTTTTCTCTCTATTTCTTTTTATTTTTCTCTTTTGGCAAGCATCATGTGGTGAGGAAAGATCTAGGCACATATATCCAGTTGGATGTGGGTAGCATGAGTTATTATTGTTGACATCACCCTTAATGTGAATACGTTGGGAGGCGAAATTATAAGCCCCTATCTTTCTATGTGTCCGGTTGAAACATTTTGCTCATGTGTATTCGGCGAGTGTTAGCAATCATAGAAGACTATATGATGGTTGAGTATGTGGAGCTCTTACTTAAACTCTGTTGAATAAGTTGAATTGCAATTGCTTGGTGACTGAGAACATAGGTTGTTGAGTTTCAAGAGAATTCATTGTTTGAACCTTAATATGTGAATTGGTTGCTACTTTAATATGAGAAGTCTTATAAGAAAGAATTGCTATTATGATGCTAGGAAAAGTGATTGAAATTGTCATTGATCAAACTTATGCACTTTGCTAGCATTCACACTTCATAAATTATTTCTTTTATCATTTACCTACTCGAGGATGAGTAGGAATTAAGCTTGGGGATACTGATACGTCTCCAATGTATCTATAATTTATGAAGTATACATGCTGTTATATTATCATTCTTGGATGTTTTACAATCATTTTATAGCAACTTTATATCATTTTTTGGGACTAACCTATTGACCCAGTGCCCAGTGCCAGTTGCTGTTTTTTTGCTTGTTTTTTACATCGCAGGAAATCAATATCAAATGGAGTCCAAACACCTCGAAACTTTTTGTGGATATTTTATGGACCAGAAGACATCCAATGGGCCAGAGCAGCACCTGGGGGTGCCTCGAGGGGGGTCACAACAAACCAGGGCGCGCCTGGGGGCCCAAGCGCGCCCAGGTGGGTTGTGCCCACCTCGGTGGCCTCCCGTACCCCCTCTTCGCCCTATAAATAGTCAAATATTCCAAAAACCCTTAGGGGTAACCCTAGATCAGAAGTTCCGCCAACGCAAGGCTCTGTACCCACGAGAAACCAATCTAGACCCCGTTCCGGCACTCCGCCGGAGGGGGGAATCATCACCGGTGGCCATCTTCATCATCCTGACGGCCACCACGTTGAGGAGGGATTAGTCCACCTTCGGGGCTGAGGGATTGTACCAGTAGCTATGTGTTTAATCTCTCTCTCTCGTGTTCTTGATGGAATGATCTTGATGTATCGCGGGCTTTGTTAATATAGTTGGATCATATGGTGTTTTCCCCTCTCTATCTTGTGATGAGTTGAATTTTCCCTTTGAGGTTTCGTTTTATCGGATTGAATACTTTTATGGATTTGAGAGCACTTGATATATGTCTTGCATATGAATACATGTGGTGACAATGGGGTATTATTTTGATTCACTTGATATATGTTTTGGCATTCAACTCACGGATTCCCAAGGTGACATTGGGGTAATCTACGCATAGGGGTTGATGCACGTTCTTGTCTTTGTTTCTCCGGTAGAAATCTTGGGGCACTCTTTGAGGTTCTTTGTGTTGGATTGAGTATTATGAATCTGAAATTATTTGGTGTTATTTTAGTACGAACTCTTGGATAGATCGATCGGAAAGAATAGCTTCGAGGTGGTTTCGTACCCTACAAACAATTTCTTCTTATGTTCTCCGCTAGATAGGAACTTTGGAGTGATTCTTCATCGCACGTTGAGGGATGGTTATATGATCCAATTATATTAGCATTGTTGAGAGATTGCACTGGTGAAAGTATGGACCCTAGGCCTCATTTTCAAGCATTACAATACCGTTTGTGCTCCGTTTTATCAATTGCTACCTTGCTGTTTTTTAGTGTTCTTATTACAAAAATCAATATCTACAATCCATATTACACTTGTATCACCATCTCTTCGCTGAACTAGTGCACCTATACAAATTACCATTGTATTTGGTGTGTTGGGGACACAAGAGACTTTTTATTATTTGGTTGCAGGGTTGCTTGAGAGAGACTATCTTCATCCTATGCCTCCCACGGATTGATAAACCTTAGGTCATCCACTTGAGGGAAAATTGCTACTGTCCTACGAAACTCTGCGCTTCGAGGCCCAACACGTGTCTACAAGAATAAAGTTGCGTAGTAGACATCACGGCACTCAGACTCACGCGCCCGCTTCCACTCCTCCGCCGTCTCCGTCGCCATCATCGACAATGATGTCAGATCGGAGGCGGTCTTCTTCTTGAGAGAGGAGGGATGAGATGGCGGTGACACAGTTCGTCAAGTCCAAGCCATGCGCGTGTCATGGGCCTCTCCAGTACACGCGCGTATGTACTAAGTCTAGGTGAACATGGCTCATGATTTTTTTCATGGTAATACGTGTCTCATTCATATCATAAAGATCAAAGTACAAGTTACATAAGGACGGACATGACAAAACTGAAAAGATAGCAGAACATCTATGAGTTTGACACCAATGCCCGTCACCTGCCTCCGACACCACCACAACAGCCACCAAAGAAAAGAATGGCCGATCACCTCCTCACCCGAGCTCGGCGCAGCTCCATCACTGATATGCAGCTTTGCGGACCTCCAAGGTGGCTCACCAAAAGTGAAGCCCTTGTCATTGAACGAATCAGACCGGGGCAACACCCCGGACACGCCATCGAACTCCTGATCTGGCACCCCACCACGACTAAGACGCCCAAGGAGGAAACCATACCTGCCATCCACGAACCACGAACCCAGCACATGTTCTGTCTTCCAGATGTCATCGATGCAGACCACAATCTGCATCCGCTCTTGGACTACCTCCCAAGCTCTGCGCCGATGCTGGAGCAAACATCGTCGCAACGATGGAGCCCGAGTACAGAGGTCCACCACGAGAATGCCGCCGCCGCCATGCTATCCTTGCTTGAACAGACTGGGTTTCAAATCCATCCCCAACCATAGGACCGATGGCCTCATCAGGGAAGGATCCAAAGCTTTATTCAGCGCCATCATCGTCGCCGCCGAAGCCAAGACGATGAACAGCCTAAAAACCTAGACTCCGAGAGAGTAAAAATGATCCACATGGGCGGATCCGACGAACCCCCTCACCACGACCGAGGTCGCCGGCGAAGGGGAGTGATACGTCTCCAACGTATCTATAATTTTTGATTGTTCCATGCTATTATATTATCTATTTTGGATGTTTTATATGCATTAATATGCTATTTTATATTATTTTTGGGACTAACTTATTAACCTAGAGCCCAGTGCCAGTTTCTGTTTTTTCCTTGTTTTTAGCTTCACGGAGAAGGAATACCAAACGGAGTCCAAACGGAACAAAACCTTCGCGATGATTTTTCTTGGACCAGAAGACACCCCGGAGACTTGAAGACCAAGTCAGAAGAGCCACGAGGTGGCCACAAGGGGGGAGCGCACGCCCAGGGGGGTAGGGCGCGCCCCCTTACCTTGTGGGCCCCTCGGTGACCCCCCTGACCTAGTTATGCCTCCTATATATTCACATATATTCTCGAACCTCCAAAAGCATCCACGAAAACACTTTTCCACCACCGCAACCTTCTGTTCCCATGAGATCCCATCTTGGGGCCTTTTCCGGCATCCTGCCGGAGGGGGATTCGATCATGGAGGGCTAATACATCAACTCTATTGCCCTTCCGATGAAGCATGCCTAGTTTACCTCAGACCTACGGGTCCATAGCTAGTAGCTAGATGGCTTCTTCTCTCTCTTTGATTCTCAATACCATGTTCTCCTCGATGTTCTTGGAGATCCATCCGATGTAATATTCTTTTGCGGTGTGTTTGTCGATATCCGATGAATTGTGGATTTATGATCAGCTTATCTATGAATATTATTTGAATCTTCTCTGAATTATTTTATGCCTGATTTGATATCTTTGTAATTCTCTTCGAACTATCGGTTTAGTTTGGCCAACTAGATTGGTTTTTCTCGCAATGGGAGAAGTGCTTAGCTTTGGGTTCAATCTTGCGTTGTCCTTTCCCAGTGACAGTAGGGGCAGCAAGGCACGTATTGTATTGTTGCCATCGAGGATAAAAAGATGGGGTTTACATCATAGTGCTTGAGTTTATTCCTCTACATCATGTCATCTTACTTAATGCGTTACTCTGTTCTTCATGAACTTAATACTCTAGATGCAGGCAGGAGTCGGTCGATGTGTGGAGTAATAGTAGTAGATGCAGAATCATTTCGGTCTACTTGACATGGACGTGATTCCTATATTTCATAATCATTGCCTTAGATATCGTCATAACTTTGCGCTTTTCATCAATTGCTCGACAGTAATTTGTTCACCCACCGTATTATTTGCTATCTTGAGAGAAGCCTCTAGTGAAACCTATGGCCCCTGGGGTCTATTTTCCATCATATAAGTTTCCTTCTATTTTCCATCGTATTAGTTTCAGATCTACTATTTTGCAATCTTTTACTTTCCGATCTATAAACAACAAAACCCAAAAATATTTACTTTATCATTTGTTTAGTTTTATCTATCTCTATCAGATCTCACTTTTGCAAGTGACCGTGAAGGGATCGACAACCCCTTTATCACGTTGGGTGCAAGTTGTTTGATTGTTTGTGCAGGTATTGGTGATTTGTGCGTTGTCTCCTACTGGATTGATACCTTGGTTCCCTAACTGAGGGAAATACTTATCTCTACTTTGCTGCATCACCCTTTCCTCTTCAAGGGAAAAATCGACGCAAGCTCAAGAAGTAGCAGGAAGAATTTCTGGCACCGTTGCCGGGGAGATCTACGCCAAGTCAAGACATACCAAGTACCCATCATAAAACTCTCATCTCTTGCATTACATTATTCGCCATTTGCCTCTCGTTTTCCTCTCGCCCACTTCTAAAATGATTTTCAAAAAGATTTGCCCTTTTCTTTGCCTTTTTCTTCGCCCCTCTTTCGTTCGTCTTCTTTGTTGCTTTTTGTTTGCTCGTGTGTTAGATTGCTTGCTTTGTCACGATGGCTCAAGAGAATACTAAATTTTGTGACTTTTCCAACACTAATAATAATGATTTTATTAGTACTCCGATTGCTCCCGCCACTAGTGCGGAATCTTATGAAATTAATGCCGCTTTGCTGAATCTTGTTATGAAAGATCAATTTTCCGGCCTTCCTAGTGAAGATGCCGCATCCCATCTTAATAATTTTGTTGAGTTGTGTGATATGCAAAAGAAAAAAGATGTGGATAATAATATTGTTAAATTGAAGCTATTTCCGTCCTCACTTCGAGATCGTGCTAAAACTTGGTTTTCATCTTTGCCTAAAAATAGTATTGATTCATGGAATAAATGTAAAGATGCCTTTATTTCCAAGTATTTTCCTCCCGCTAAGATCATCTCCCTTAGGAACGATATTATGAATTTTAAGCAACTTGATCACGAACATGTTGCACAATCTTGGGAAAGGATGAAATTGATGATACAAAATTGCCCTACTCATGGTTTGAATTTATGGATGATTATACAAAAAAATTATGCCGGATTGAATTTTGCTTCTAGAAATCTTTTAGATTCGGCCGCGAGAGGTACTTTTATGGAAATTACTTTAGGAGAAGCTACTAAACTCCTAGATAATATTATGGTAATTATTCTCAATGGCATACCGAAAGATCTTCCACCAGTAAAAAAGTGCATGCGACTGAAGAGATTAATGTTTTAAGTGGAAAGATGGATGAACTTATGAAATTATTTGCTAGCAAGAGTGATTCTATTGATCCTAATGATATGCCTTTGTCTACTTTGATTGAAAATAATAATGAATCTATGGATGTGAATTTTTTTGGTAGGAACAATTTTGGTAATAACGCGTATAGAGGTAATTTTAATCCTAGGCCGTTTCCTAGTAATTCCTCTAATAATTATGGTAATTCCTACAACAATTCTTATGTAAATTATAATAAGATGCCCTCTGATTTTGAGAATAGTGTTAAAGAATTTATGAGTTCGCAAAAGAATTTCAATGCCTTGGTTGAAGAAAAATTGCTTAAGATTGATGATTTGGCTAGGAACGTGGATAGAACTTCTCTTGATGTTGAATCTTTGAAAATTAGATCTATTCCACCCAAGCATGATATCAATGAATCTCTAAAGGCTACGAGAATCTCCATTGATGAGTGCAAAGAAAGAGCCGCTAAGATGCGTGCTAAACGAGATTGGTTTGTAAAAGCGTGTTCTTCTAGTTTTTTTGAAAATAATGATGAAGATCTTAAAGTGATTGATGTGACTCCTAGTGAATATTTGTTTTCCAATATAAATCTTGATAAATATGGGACTGGATATGAGTCAACTTTAGTTAAAAGGCGTCCCAATGATTCGGAGTTTTTAGATCCTGATGCAAAAATTGATAAAAGTGGGATTGGAGAGGTCAAAACTTTAAGTAGCAACGAACCCACTCTTTTGGATTTCAAGGAATTTAATTATGATAATTGTTCTTTAATAGATTGTATTTCCTTGTTGCAACCCATGTTGAATTCTCCTCATGCTTATAATCAAAACAAAGCTTTCACTAAACATATCGTTGATGCTATGATGCAATCTTTAGAAGAAAAGCTTGAATTGGAAGTTTCTATCCCTAGAAAACATTATGATGAGTGGGAACCTACTATAAAGATTAAGATTAAAGATTATGAGTGCCATGCTTTGTGTGATTTGGGTGCTAGCGTTTCCACGATTCCAAAAACTTTATGTGATGTGCTAGGTTTCCACGAATTTGATGATTGTTCTTTAAATTTGCATCTTGCGGATTCCACTATTAAGAAACCTATGGGAAGGATTAATGATGTTCTTATTGTTGCAAATAGGAATTATGTGCCCGTAGATTTCATTGTTCTTGATATAGATTGCAATCCTACATGTCCTATTATTCTTGGTAGACATTTCCTTAGAACGATTGGTGCAAGTATTGATATGAAAGAAGGAAACATTAGATTTCAATTTCCATTAAGGAAGGGCATGGAACAGTTTCCTATAAAGAAAATTAAATTGCCATATGAATCTATTATGAGAGCTACTTATGGATTGCATACCAAAGATGACAATACCTAGATCTATTTGTGTTTTTATGCCTAGCTAAGGGCGTTAAACAATAGCGCTTGTTGGGAGGCAACCCAATTTTATTTTTGTTATTTGATTTTTGGTTCTGTTTTGCAATAAATAATTCATCTAGCTTCAGGTTAGATGTGTTTTGTGTTTTAATTAGTGTTTGTGTCAAGTAAGACCTTTGGGATGGCTTACGATGATAGTTGATTTGATCTTGCTGAGAAACAGAAACTTTTGCGCTCAGGAAAACAATTCTCATTTTTAAAATAAGCGTGATAAAATACTGATTCTTTTTGCAGAAGATTAATATACAAATTTCCCAGGCTGTACTAATTTTCAGAATTTTTGGAGTTACAGAAGTATTCGAGAGTTACAGATTACTGTAGACTGTTCGGTTTTTGACAGATTCTGTTTTCTATGTGTTCTTTGCTTATTTTGATGAATCTATGGGTAGTATCGGGGGGTATGAACCATGAAAAAGTTGGAATACAGTAGATATTACACCAATATAAATAAAGAATGAGTTCAAAATAGTACCAAAAGTGGTGACTTATTTTCTTATACTAACGGAGCTTATGAGATTTTCTGTTAAGTTTTGTGTTGTGAAGTTTTCAAGTTTTGGGTAAGGATTTGATGGACTATGGAATAAGGAGTGGCAAGAGCCTAAGATTGGGGATGCCCAGGGCACCCCAAGGTAATATTCAAGGACAACCAAGAGCCTAAGCTTGGGGATGCCCCGGAAGGCATCCCCTCTTTCGTCTTCGTCTATCGGTAACTTTACTTGAGGCTATATTTTTATTCACCACATGATATGTGTTTTGCTTGGAGCGTCTTGTATGATATGAGTCTTTGCTTTTTAGTTTGCCACAATCATCCTTGCTGTACACACCTTTTGAGAGGGACACGCATGAATCATGATTTATTAGAATACTCTATGTGCTTCACTTATATCCTTTGAGCTAGGCAATTTTGCTCTAGTGCTTCACTTATATCTTTTTAGAGCACGGCGGTGGCTTTATTTTGTAGAAATTGTTGAACTCTCATGCTTCACTTATATTATTTTGAGAGTCTTTAAACGGCATGGTAATTTGCTTTGGTTATTAATTTAGTCCTAATATGATAGACATCCAAGAGGGGTATAATAAAAACTTTCATATAAAGTGCATTGAATACTATGAGAAGTTTGATTCCTTATGATTGTTTTGAGATATAGAGATGGTGATATTAGAGTCATGCTAGTGGCTAATTGTGGATTGTAGAAATACTTGTGTTAAAGTTTGTGATCCATGTAGCATGCACGTATGGTGAACCGTTATGTGATGAAGTCGGAGCATGAATTATTTATTGATTGTCTTCCTTATGTGTGGTGGTCAGGGACGAGCGATGGTCTTTTCCTACCAATCTATCCCCCTAGGAGCATGCGAGTAGTACTTCGTTTTGATAACTAATAGATTTTTGCAATAAGTATGTGAGTTCTTTATGACTAATGTTGAGTTCATGGATTATACGCACTCTCACCCTTCCACCATTGCTAGCCTCTCTAGTACCGTGCAACTTTCACCGGTGCATTAAACCCACCATATACCTTCCTCAATACAGCCACCATACTTACCTATTATGGCATTTCCATAGCCATTCCGAGATATATTGCCATGCAACTTTCCACCGTTCCGTTTATTATGGCACGTTCCATCATTGTCATATTGCTTTGCATGATCATGTAGTTGACATCGTATTTGTGGCAAAGCCACCTTTCATAATTCTTTTATACATGTCACTCTTGATTCATTGCACATCCCGGTACACTGCCGGAGGCATTCATATAGAGTCATATTTTGTTCTAAGTATCGAGTTGTAATTTTTGAGTTGTAAGTAAATACAAGTGTGATGATCTTCCTTATTAGAGCATTGTCCCATCTGAGGAAAGGATGATGGAAGCTATGATTCCCCCATAAGTCAGGATGAATCTCTAGACTTTACAAAAAATAAAAGAGGCCAAAGAAGCCCACCAAAAAAAGAGAGAAGGGGCAATGTTACTATCCTTTTTCCACACTTGTGCTTCAAAGTAGCACCATAATCTTCATGATAGAGAGTCTCCTATGTTGTCACTTTCATATACTAGTGGGAATTTTTCATTATAGAACTTGGCTTGTATATTCCAATGATGGGCTTCCTCAAATTGCCCTAGGTCAACGTGAGAAAGCGAGTTGGATGCACACCCACTTAGTTTCTTTTTGAGCTTTCATACACTTATAGCTCTAGTGCATCCGTTGCATGGCAATCCCTACTCACTCACATTGATATCTATTGATGGGCATCTCCATAGCCCGTTGATACGCCTAGTTGATGTGAGACTATCTCTTTCTTTTTATCTTCTCCACAACCACCATATTCTATTCCACCTATAGTGCTATGTCCATGGCTCATGCTCATGTATTGCGTGAAAGCTGAAAAAGTTTGAGAACATCAAAAGTATGAAACAATTGCTTGGCTTGTCATCGGGGTTGTGCATGATTTGAATATTTTGTGTGATGAAGATGGAGCATAGCCAGACTATATGATTTTGTAGGGATAAGCTTTCTTTGACCATGTTATTTTGAGAAGACATAATTGCCTTGTTAGTATGCTTGAAGTATTACTGTTTTTATGTCAATATTAAACTTTTGTTTTGAATCTTATGGATCTGAACATTCATGCCACAATAAAGAAAAATTACATGGATAAATATGTTAGGTAGCATTCCACACCAAAAATTCTATTTTTATCATTTACCTACTCGAGGACGAGCAGGAATTAAGCTTGGGGATGCTTGATACGTCTCCAACGTATCTATAATTTTTGATTGTTCCATGCTATTATATTATCTGTTTTGGATGTTTTATATGCATTTATATGCTATTTTATATTATTTTTGGGACTAACTTATTAACCTAGAGCCCAGTGCCAGTTTCTATTTTTTCCTTGTTTTTTAGCTTCGCAAAGAAGGAATACCAAACAGAGTCCAAACGGAATAAAACCTTCGCGATGATTTTTCTTGGACCAAAAACACCCCGGAGACTTGAAGACCAAGTCAGAAGAGCCACGAGGGCGCGCCCCCCTACCTTGTGGGCCCCTCAGTGACCCCCTGACCAACTTCTGCCTCCTATATATTCACATATATTCCCGAACCTCCAAAAGCATCCACGAAAACACTTTTCCTCCGTCGCAACCTTCTGTTCTCGTGAGATCCCATCTTGGGGCCTTTTCCGGCATCCTGACGGAGGGGGATTCGATCACGGAGGGCTTTTACATCAACTCTATTGCCCTTTCGAAGAAGCATGAGTAGTTTACCTCAGACCTACGGGTCCTTAGCTAGTAGCTAGATGGCTTCTTCTCTCTCTTTGATTCTCAATACCATGTTCTCCTCGATGTTCTTGGAGATCCATCCGATGTAATCATCTTTTGCGATGTGTTTGTCGAGATCCGATGAATTGTGGATTTATGATCAGCTTATCTATGAATATTACTTGAATCTTCTCTGAATTCTTTTATGCATGATTTGATATCTTTGTAATTCTCTTCGAACTATCGGGTTAGTTTGGCCAACTAAATTGGTTTTTCTTGCAATGGGAGAAGTGCTTAGCTTTGGGTTCAATCTTGCGGTGTCCTTTCCCAGTGACAGTAGGGGCAGCAAGGCACGTATTGTATTGTTGCCATCGAGGATAAAAATATGGGGTTTACATCATATTGCTTGAGTTTATTCCTCTACATCATGTCATCTTACTTAATGCGTTACTCTGTTCTTCATGAACTTAATACTCTAGATGCAGGCACTACTACAGGATGCTGCTAACGCGACACTACGATCAGAGACCCTTTGACGAAACTGTGTACGGTGCATTAATCGCAAACGGTGATGTAAAAAACTGTCAAAAAAGACGCAAAACGTTTGCGATGAATGATACATCAAACACGGTTCAGATTTTAGTTGCGTGTGCGATGCTGGGCATACGGTTGATCCATACGAACCATTTGTGATGAGACAGAACAACAGAAACAGGCAGCCAGATCAAGGTGTGTGCGATATATGGCATACAGTTTGCTCCGATGAACCATTTGCGATGATCGAGGTGAACACAAACGATTCGGTGTAACAAGATGTGTGTGATACCCGGCAAATAGGTCGGTAATCAAAATTGTGTGCGATCATTATAGACAGCCCATACGGTCTTTCTTTGTGAATTGTGTGCTCGTCAGGGCACACAGTTCAACAAACCAACCTGTGGGCGATAATGTGGAAGATCTCTATCGAATATGTATTACTAACCGTCTGCGATGAGATTGACAGGATAAATAAAGATAACAAATTAATATGAGCGAACGGAAACAGAGATATATACAGTCTGCTTAATTTAGTCCTTCTTCTTCTTATTGTTGTTGTTGGATGGCCCCGCGACATCGTCTTGGCGAGGACGCTTCTTGCCGCTGACCGTTGGCATTTCATTGCCGCCGCCGTCGTCATCGTAGTTGTTGTCGTCGTCGTCGTCCTCCTCCTCTTTCGACCATTCCTCCTCATCATCATCGTCGTCCTCTTCTTCGTCCTCCGACGGCTCCTCGTCCGTCTGGTTGTCGTCTGACGACTCCGGAGGCGGCGTCCCTTCCATGATCCGGATATAATCGAGGTCTGGGCTCGACGCCGGACTCATGGAAGATGAGCGTGATGATTCCGATGTTGACCTATCATCGGGCGCCAGACTGCTGGCCAAACTGTCGTCCTCGCTGTCGCTCAACATGGCTGCAGAGTGTGTGCCAGTGTGTAGCGTGGTCTACCGGGGATGATGAAGATGGTGGACACTTAAGCGGGGTATGCAGAGAAGAGGAAATGCCAATTGAAGCGGGGGTTGACGTATTATCTAACCGCTGATATAATCAACCGCAATTATTTGTACCCAGTCGCTCCAAATTCCCGGGGTTGCGCAGGACTCCTATTGGCTATTTGGCTGGTTTCTTTTTTCAGGACAAAAACAAGGAACGATTTTTGGGATTATGCACCGGTACTGGTACGAACGGAGTAGGACAGTTGGCAAGCAATACATTGAGCTCTTCTTATTGATAAATCCAGTAATAATCAAACTACAAAGGAAAAGAAAAAAAAGACAAAGGAAAATATCTGCACGAATCTTCGCGTAACATCAGTGGCATAGGACCTAGATGTGCATTACTTAGAGCACATCTAGATGTGCTTTAGCAATACTGTCAAACAAAACCCCTAATCATCATTGCAAACAGCGCATAGAACATGGCTAATGCGACAACCACAACTACACATGCTAATTCCTTCTTGTCTCTTGCTTTCATCTGTTGCCTGTGATTGATTCTTTCTTGCTTCATCGTACTGATTGTACATTCCAGATCAGCCAGTTTCTTCTTCAGCTTTATGATATCTTCTACGAGCTTGGTGATAACACTCTGAGCCCTGCCATGACATTCTTCATCTAGCCAGTTAACAAAGGCACAAGCCTCATATCCCTGCCAATGTTAAATAATATTCAGGATGAGTGGTGGCATTAACTCAAGTAAAATGATGAACTTAGCACTAATGTCTAAGGGGCAACTGAGAAACCGCCTACCAATGTCGAATCCCTCCGTGCATACACGTCGAGCGGGAGTGTGCCCGTGCACACAACTCAGCTTTTGGTACTTCTCGGTGGCGCAAAACTCGGAGTCGAACTCGTGTTGCGGGAGTCTGGAGTCATGCTCCGGATCCGGCGACATATCGCTTTCCTAGGGGGGGGGTTCATTCAGGATGGATTCAGCAAGGAGCTACTTTGGACATGCTAAAAAAGATTAGGATAGATTGTAACCTGACAGGATGATTCGGATCCGTAGTACACCTGCCTTCTGATGACCTTAGGCAAGAGCTCGGTCGCGACCGCCGTCGTGGCGGCGATACGAGCAGGAGCAGCCGCACCGAAACCATCAGCACCACTCGTTCGCATTCCCCCAATGTTAGCGCCATGCGAGGAAATTTGGAGGCTATCTAGGGATTTGGGGGAAATGGGGAAACTGTGGGGATAAGCTAATGGTCGGGAACTACTTATGGCACTATATGTTGTATACGGCACACTATTTATACATGTCGTTTGTGTTAGGTATTACAACGTCACACATGATTTCCGCACCAAACCGTGTGAGAAGACAACGTAGGTGAGACACGGTTGCCGTTACATAACCGTATGCGATGTACTACCCTGTACATATAATTGAGTGACAGTGATACTGTGTAAACAGCCGCTCTGCGGATATCCGTAAAAAAACAGCCGCTCTGCATATAGAGATGGCGGCGGCGGCCTAGGCAGCGGCTACCGGAGAAGAGGGCAATCCTCGGTCGGTGGGCGGTGGCGGCGTCATAGGAGGTCAATCCTCGGTCTGTGGCGGGAGATAGGAGGAGCTCAACCATCGAGGTCGGCAGCGGCGTGATTCGAGCACATCCATCGCGGTCGATGGCGGGATAGTGGAGGTCGAACTTCAGGCGGCAGCCGCACTAAGCTTTGCTCCTCGACCCTGCTATCTTGGCGTGCCACCGCATCGTGCTTCTCTGTCTGCTGGGTGGAGGTCGCCGCGCGGCTAATTAATTAAGGTATTCTTTTCGTGAGTGGTTTAATTAAGGTATTCAATTCCTAAGGGTAGTGTTGTACTAGTACTCTGCGTGTAAATTAACTGGCCATTAATTTTTGTCATTGCACATCTGGATAACAATATGGAGCGCCCTCAGTAATTATGAAAATAAAATCTTGTGATTTATGCACGCATCTTTGGGCAACAGTTAATCCATGTATTAATGTTGTTGTTTTGTTTTTAATTACCATTCGTGTGGTGCAGATGGAACGATCTCGATGGATGAAGAATCGCAAAACCGCAGAATTTATCAGTGATGTGACAGAGTTCATGAATTTGGCTGAAAGTACAAAGAGGAGAATTGGTGATGCGGATTACATCCTGTGTCCATGTACTGATTGTGCCAATACAGAGTCACATGAAGTTGGAGATGTCCAGTGGCACTTAGTCTCTCGGGGATTCATGGATGGATATACACGTTGGACCAGACACGGTGAAGAGGAGGTCATGGATGCAGATACCCAGGGCTGCGAGATGCCAAACCCCGATCAGTGTCACATGGATGTTGAATCTAACATCGGGGCAGAGGCGTCAAGCTACCAATGGAACACCAGAAAGCCGAAACGCCCACTGGAAAACCAAGACGTCGACGCAGATGACGACGATCTTGATATGCCAGATTTTGCTGCTATGATTGCAGATTTTGAGGGCCTAAAAAAGGATATGATTGGGTACAAGGATCAGCCAACCATTGATGCGGACTCCAAGAAAGAATTGTATCCAGGTTGCAAAAAGAAATATTCCAGGTTGAGTGCCACCCTGGCGCTTCTCAGATTTAAAGCAGCAAACGATCTATCAAACAAGGGCTTCACAGAGATGTTAGGTCTTTTCAAAGAAATTCTTCCAGAAGATAATGTGCTCCCTAGAAGCACGAATGAAGCGAAGAAAATTGTTTGCCCATTGGAACTTGAAGTACAGAAGATACACGCTTGTGTGAATGATTGTATATTGTACCATGGTGAGTACAAAGATTTGCGTGCATGTCCCACATGCAAGCATGCACGATACAAGCGTAGGAGAGCAAAGGACAAGTACAAATTCAACGACGGGATCAAGACAGGAATCCAGTTCAAGGTTGTTTGGTACTTGCCTTTAATTCCAAGGTTGAGGCGTTTGTTTGCAAACCCTAGAGAGGCAAAGAGGATGCGGTGGCATCCTGATGAGCGAATTGCAGACAAGTATATGAGGCACCCGAAAGATGGGGCTCAGTGGGAATTAATCGACAACAAGTTTGAAGACTTTGCCAAGGATCCTAGAAGTATAAGGCTCGGGGAGTGTACTGACGGGATGAATCCTTTTGGCGATATGAGCACCAATCACAGCACATGGTCGGTGCTTCTGTGCATATATAACCTAGCTCCTTGGTTGTGTATGAAGAAAAAATACATTATGATGTCAATGATTATCCAAGGCCCGAAGCAACCTGGAAATGACATCGACATTTACTTTCAGCTACTGGTAGAAGAACTACTAATAGTGTGGATAGATGCGCCTGCTGTAAAATGTTATGATGCTTACAGAAAGGAGATTTTCGATCTACATGCGATGCTGGTGCACACGATTCAAGATATGCTGGCATTAGGCAACACATCGGGCAGAAAACAAAGGGAGATGTAGGGTGTGTCACATGCATGGATAGGACAGCTAGCAGAAGACTTCCCAACTCGCGCAAAACCGTGTATTTGCGTCATCGTAGGTTCTTACGGAAAAATCACCCATACCGAAAGATGAAAGCTGAATTTGATGGTACGACAGAGGTAGGTGTGGGCCCAAGACCCTATGATGGGGAGGTGGTCCACAACATGGCTAAACAAATTAATGTTGTGCTTGGCAAGAACCACCCTTTGACGGTGAAACAAACACCCAAGGGTCAAGTGTTTAAGAAGAAATCGGTGTTCTGGAAATTACCTTACTGGGTGATTCTACGTGTACGTCACTGCATCGATGTCATGCACGTAGAGAAGAACGTATGTGAAAGCATCCTTGGTACTCTGCTCAAGATTAAAGGTAAAAGAAAGGATGGTGACGGTTCACGGCTCGATATGCTTGCTGATCAATCAAAACGCAAGAGTGAAGCAGGAGATGATGACAAGTTGATCAAAGCTCGCCAGAGTTACAATTTCAGTACAAAAGAAGCAACACAGTTCTTCACCTATTTGTTGTCAGTTAAGACACCCTCTTCCTACTCTGCAAACATCAGAAGTCTCGTGGATGTGAGCTCAGGTAAAATGAAGTTGGGACACATGAAGTCACATGATTGCCACGTAATGTTGACACAAATCCTCCCGGTGGCCATCAGGAATCTGATGGACAAAGATATAAGAAACACACTCATTGAGCTCTGTGATTTCTTCAACCAACTATGGCAGAAAGTTGTAGATCCTGAAGAGTTGGATCATATGCAAGATGATATTGCAAGAATATTGTCCACCCTAGAGATGTTTTTCCCACCGTCATTCTTTGATGTCATGGTCCATCTCACTGTGCACCTTGTCGATGAGATAAAGTATTGTGGTCCTGTGTTTCTTCGCAACATGTATCCCTTTGAGCGGTTCATGGGAATATTGAAGCACTTTTGTCGGAACCGAAACCATCCAGAGGTAAGCATCCTACAAGGTTATACTGCGAAGGAGGTGGTTGAGTTTTGCACCGAATACATGAAACAAAGACCTATAGGTTTGCCCCTCTCTTGCCACGTGGGAAGGCTGAAAGGTAAGCTGGTCCTTGCTGACACGCAAATGGCTGCACCCGGAGAATTGGCAGAGAAAGCCCATTTGACGGTACTGCTTAACAGCCCAGTTCTCAGCGCTTATGCCGAAGAACACTTGGCGGAGATACGCCAAAGCTTCTTACCAATGGTGCCTTCATCAGATGTGGAGATGAAGGAGCACACTAAGAACTACGTCGAATGGCTGAAGAATCATTTGGCACAAGGATCCATCGATGACATTGCTACGTGGTTGGCACAAAAGCCATCACCTACGGTGTTGATGTACCAAGCATATGACATAAATGGATACATGTTCTACACTGAGGAACGTGATCAGAAGACCTCATATCATAACAGCGTTGTTCAAATAGAATGCATGACTGTAGATGAAGCTGATAAAAGGGTATACTATGGAACCATCAAAGAGATTTGGGAGCTTGACTATGTGAAAGTTAAGGTGGCATTATTCAGGTGCGCATGGATCCCTCTTGGTCATGTAAGGGTTGATGATTACATGAAGACCTGTGTTAACAGGACAACGATGGCATATCACGCGGACCCGTTCATTCTTGCCAGCGATGCTACCCAGATTTTCTTTGTGGAAGACCCCTTGCATAAGAACTGCCATGTAGTGATGCATGGGAAGAAGAGGGTACTGGGTGTCGAGGATGTTGCCGATGAGGACGAGTACGATGAATTTGCTGAGTTGCCAGCCAAGGGATCATGCACCCGTGTAACAGAGCAGCGTAAAATCATCAGAAAACCCAAGTTCATTCGGGGTCAACGTAATGATCCCAGTTCCCTCATGTACATGGGAATTAAGCCATAAGACTAGTCTTTATGCCTACCCTGCAACTTAATTCTTTCAATTTAGAACTGTCGCGTGTACTGAATTTGTGAGTTATGCCCGGTTTTCTATTGATGTAAGAACCATTAATATGTTGACCTTGATATGCTGTCAGCTTAGGCAATGAATATGAACTATTTTTTGTTATTATTATTATATCGTAGAGGTAGCACACTCAATTGATCTCACTACAGTATGTGTGAACAAAAATATGCAATCTGGTTTGCGAATAGCACACGGTTCATTGATGAAAGCCGTGTGCCGACCAAACCCCGCCCATGATCTGAGTCGTGCTTTCTGATTGGCCAGAACCCAAACCCCACGGATCGTACGTCTGCACCGTTGGATGCTCCCAGATCGAACAACGATCCTCATCCCTTTCGACAGCACATGCAGTTCCGGTTGTAATTTTTTTATGCACAAAATGCACGTTAAACTCAAAAAATGTCTTAAATATAGCTAACGATACCTTAAATGCGCCAGAAAATCAAACCCGTGGTATAATGGTGATTGCGTACCGTGGAAATTTTTATGAGGCCAAACGATGAAGTCACCGGCCACTGGAGTTTGAATTGACATGTCTCCTTTTGGAAACCATGATCCTTCATGTGAGATGCTCCGGTTTGGAAGGAGCGATCATCAAAAATTCTGCCAAACTTTACCAATTTTTTTCCACGGGGTCGTGAGAGCATGCCACGGGCACACATCGATTTTGATGATGTCCGGACTCCATCTAAATTTCTTGTGATTAAAATACCAACTAGGCCTATGCCAGTGGCCACACCTCATGGCCGAAATGTTTGAAACTTCTCCCCGCTTCTCGAACAAACGGATGAAAACTAGCAAAGCGACGCACAATGATTTGTACACCTTCTTTGCTAGCCTGATCGTAATGGGAGTATCATAGCTAGTATCATGCATGCCAACTAGGCAATTTTGATGAGCTGTCATAGAATTAAATGAAGAAAGAGAGGGTTAAGTATCATATCATGATACCGTATCATAATAAATGCTATGCTACTATGTGTCATGCATGACAATAAATAAAATACTACATGATACTAACTTATGATACCATGCGCGCATTACAGAGGTAGTATCATATACTAGTATCATATGCATGATACTAGTATATGATACTCCCCATTAGGCTGCTTCCAATGCATTGGTGCTTACGTGAGGTGCTAAGCATATTAAATACTTTAGCAACTAAAGACCCCAATGCATAGTGATACGTCTCCAATGTATCTATAATTTTTCATTCTTCCATGCTGTTATATTATCATTCTTAGACGTTTTACAATCATTTTATAGCAACTTTATATCATTTTTTGGGACTAACCTATTGACCCAGTGCCCAGTGCCAGTTGCTATTTTTTTGCTTGTTTTTTACATCGCAGGAAATCAATATCAAATGGAGTCCAAACACCGCGAAACTTTTTGTGGATTTTTTATGGACCAGAAGACCACCAGTGGGCTAGAGAAGCACCTGGGGGGTGCCCCGAGGGGGCCACAACCCACCAGGGCGCGCCTGGGGGCCCAGGCGTGCCCAGGTGGGTTGTGCCCACCTCGATGGCCTCCCGCACCCCCTCTTTACCCTATAAATTCCCAAATATTCCAAAAACCCTCGGGGTAACCCTAGATCAGAAGTTCCGCCGCCCCAAGGCTCTGTAGCCACCGAAAACCAATCTAGACCCGGTTCCGGCACCCTGTCGGAGGGGGAGATCATCACCGGTGGCCATCTTCATCATCCCGGCGGCCACCACGATGAGGAGGGAGTAGTCCACCCTCGGGGCTGAGGGTTTGTACCAGTAGCTATGTGTTTAATCTCTCTCTCTCGTGTTCTTGAGATGGCACGATCTTGATGTATCGCGGGCTTTGTTAATATAGTTGGATCATATGGTGTTTCTCCCTCTCTATCTTGATGTGATGAATTGAGTATTCCCTTTGAGATTTCATTTTATTGGATTGAATACTTTTATGGATTTGAGAACACTTGATATATGTCTTGCATATGAATACTCGTGGTGACAATGGGGTATCGTATTGATTCACTTGATATATGTTTTGGCACTCAACTCGCGGATTCCCGAGGTGACATTGGGGTAATCTACGCATAGGGGTTGATGCACGTTCTTGTCTTTGTTTCTCCGGTAGAAATCTTGGGGCACTCTTTGAGGTTCTTTGTGTTGGATTGAGTATTATGAATCTGAAATTATTTGGTTTTATTTTAGTACAAACTCTTGGGTAGATCGATCGGAAAGAATAGCTTCGAGGTGGTTTCGTACCCTACAAATAATTTCTTCTTATGTTCTCCGCTAGATAGGAACTTTGGAGTGATTCTTCATCGCACTTTGAGGGGTGGTTATATGATCCAATTATAGTAGCACTGTTGAGAGATTGCACTAGCGAAAGTACGGACCCTAGGCCTCATTTTCAACCATTGCAATACCGTTTGTGCTCCGTTTCATCAATTGCTACCTTGCTGTTTTTTATTGTTCTTATTACAAAAATCAGTATCTACTATCCATATTACACTTGTATCACCATCTCTTCGCCGAACTAGTGCACCTATACAAATTACCATTGTATTTGGTGTGTTGGGGACACAAGAGACTTTTTATTATTTGGTTGCAGGGTTGTTTGAGAGAGACCATCTTCATCCTACGCCTCCCACGGATTGATAAACCTTAGGTCATCCACTTGAGGGAAAATTGCTACTGTCCTACAAAACTCTGCGCTTGGAGGCCCAACACATGTCTACAAGAATAAAGTTGCATAGTAGACATTAAGCTCTTTTCTGGCACCGTTGCCGGGGAGGCTAGGTAAGCGGCACTCACATCCCGTCAACGAAGCTCTTTTCTAGCGCCGTTGCCGGGGAGGCTAGGTAAGCGGCACTCACATCCCGTCAACGAAGCTCTTTTTTGGCGCCGTTGCCGACGAGGTGAGTGCTTGAAGGTATATCTTTAGATCTTGCAATTGAATCTTGTAGTTTCTTGTTTTATCACTAGTTTGGTTCGTAAAAGAAAACTACAAAAAAATTGAATTGAGGTGGTCTCATATTGTTCATCTTTATAATGTCTTTCGTGAAAATGATGGAAAGGAAAATTGTGCTCAATTGATAGAAGAAGAATTCTATAAAATGTTTGACAAAAAATCTTTGAATGATGAGCATGATTGCAATGTTGTTGGTATGAACTCTTTGAATATCCAAGATGCTAATGATATGCAAAGCCATAAGCTTGGGGATGCTATGTTTGATGAAGATGATATTTTTAGTCCCCCAAGATTTGATGTGCAAATTTGTTATAATGGCGGCATGCCTCCTATTTATGATGATTATGATGATGACATGTATGCTATAGAGAATAATGATAACCATGAAACTTGTCATTATGATTTTAATGCTCAAATTGATCATGCCAATCAAGTGTCTCATGATAGTTATTTTGTTGAATTTGCTCCCACTACTATTGATGAGAATAAATTTGCTTATGTGGAGAATAATAAAATTTCTATGCTTGTAGATCATGAAAACAATGCTTTATGTGATAGTTATATTGTTGAATTCATTCATGATGCTACTGAAAATTATTACGAGGGAGGAACATATGCTTGTAGGAATTGCAATAATATCAAGTTTCCTCTCTATGTGTTCAGAATCTTGAAGTTTTGCTTGTTTTGCCTTCCTATGCTAATTGATTCTTGTTCCCATAAGTTGTTTGCTCACAAAATACCTATGCATAGGAAGTGGGTTAGACTTAAATTTGCTAGGCATATGCTTCATGATGCTCCCTTGGTGTTTTAATTCTTATCTTTTATGCGAGCATCATTGAACTCATCATGCCTAGCTAAAAGGCATTAAAGAAAAGCGCTTGTTGGGAGACAACCCAACACTTTTACCTACTGTTTTTGTATGTTCACATGTTTAAGCTACTGTAGTAATCATGTTTTATATCTTTTGTTTCAATAAAGTGCCAGGTAAAGCCTTTGGGATAGTGTGGATGATAGTTGACTTGATTCTGTGCAAAAACAGAAACTTTTGCGTCCAGTGCAGAAATTCTTATCTTTTACTGGAACGTGGAATTTTTTTCAAATTTTCTACATTTTCCTAATTTTTCATAATTTTTGGAGTTACAGAAGTATGACCTTAATTCAGATCTTTACATACTATTCTGTTTTTGACAGATTTTGTTTTCAACGCATAGTTTGCTTGTTTCCTAGTTTCTATGGCTTATATTGCTCAATATAAATTGTAGAAATGATAAGTTACAGTAGGAATGGTGTGAGAACAATTATGAATCTTGTCTTTGACAGTACCAAAGTGAATGATTTGTCTTTATCATACTAACCCATCTCACGGAGTTCTGTTAAGTTTTGTGTGATTGAAGTTTTCAAGTTTTGGGTGAGATATTGATATGAGGAGAATAAGGAGTGACAATACCCTAAGCTTGGGGATTCCCAAGGCACCCCCAAAGTAATATTCAAGGAAGATCAAAGCAACTAAGCTTGGGGATGCCCCGGAAGGCATCCCCTCTTTCGTCTCCGACATTATCGGTAACCTTACTTGGAGCTATATTTTTATTCATCACATGATATGAGTTTTTCTTGGAGCATCATTTTATTTTGTTAGAATTTGGTTTATGTTATTTAGAATAATGTTTTGCATCTTTCTTTTCAATAAAAATATCAAGGATAACCTTCACCATGCTTATTTTGCAAGTATACTTGTTGCTGTTTCAAAACAGAAAGTTTATCGCTGTTGCAAAAATTTCCTAGAAAAGTCAGAATGTGATAAAATGTTGAAACAGTTTGTAAAATAAGTTATGATAAATTTTCTACAGTGTGTTAAATTTTCAGAATTTTTTGAGTTGAATAAGTATTGATACGCTTGCATTCTTTACAGACTGTACTGTTTTGGCAGATTGCTGTTATGTTTGCATTGTTTTCATATGTTTGCTTGTTTAATGATTCTATTTGAGGATAGGTGTATTAAATATGCAGAGGCATTTAGTATGCAATGTTGAATAATAATTTTAGTGATTTTCTACAGTAGAGAATGATAAGGTTTTTGCATTGGTTTATACTAACTTATCTCACGAGTTCTTGTTAAGTTTTGTGTTGATGAAGCTTTTGAGATTTAGGAAAACCGTGATATGAGAGTAATTAAGGAGACGAAAAAGCTCAAGCATGGGGATTCCCAAGGCACCCCAAGATAATATTTCAAGAAGTCTCAAGCATCTAAGCTTTGGGATGCCCCGGTAGGCATCCCACCTTTCTTCTTCAACAATTATCGGTTAGTATCGGTTGAGCCTAAGTTTTTGCTTCTTCACATGATGTGTGCTATTCTCAGAATGTCATTTTATTTTGTTTTTGCTTGCTGTTTTAATAAAATACTTAGATCAGAAAGTTTTTAAATAAGAGAGAGTCCTCACATAGCTACCTATTTACTTCACTACTCGCTTGATCTTCACTTATATCTTTTTTAGTAGCTTGTCATTTGCTCTAGTGCTTCACTTATATCTTTTTGAGCATGGTGTGCTTTAGTATTTTTGAAGAAATTCTCTCTTGCTTCACTTAAATTAATTTGAGAGAAAGAAATATTATGCTCATGATCTTCATTTATATTTGTTTGAGCTTATCAAAAGCAACACATGAAAATTAGTCCCAAAGTGATAGATATCCAAGAAGGATATAATAAAAACTTTCATGAAGATCATTGGACAAAATAAACTTGATTCCTTGTAATAGTTTTGAGATATGATGATGTGATATGTGAGTCATGTTGATGAGTAATTATGCTTTAGTAAGAATATTGGTGTTAAGGTTTGTGATTCCCTATGCAAGCACGAAAGTCAGTAGTTATGCAATGAAATTACATCCTACTTATGGTGCATTATTCGGTGTTAATTATGCTCAATACTCGCTTATGAGATTATTCATTTCTTGGTTGGTCGCTTCTCAATCTTTTGCTAGCCTTTATTTTGCACTAAGTATGATCACTACTTGTGCATCCAAAATCCTTTAAACCAGTTTGCCACATGAGTCCACTATATCTACCTATATGCGGTATTCTTTTGCTGTTCTAAGCAAATTTGTATGTGCCATCTCTAATTTTCAAAAATAAATTTCTCTTTTGTGTGCTCGTACCGCTCATGAGGCGGTGAGGGGTGGCCAATATTTTCCATGCTAGATGTGTTATTCTCAAGATGAGTGTTTATTCACTTGTCATTGCACGAGAGTACGACAAAGGTATTAGGGATGCCCAGTCCCGAAATGAAAAAGAAATTTACTTTATGTTGTCAAATAATAAATTCCTTGGAAAGTGTTGGTATGGAGGGCACCCGTGGATACGGCTAGCCATGGAAAGTGAAAGTATGGTGGAAAAAGGAATAAACTTTATTTTCTGTTTGGGAACCGCCTATGATATATCTAGCATGGAAAGTGTTGGGAACTCTAAGTTGTTTTCGTTGGTGGGAAAAGTATGCCTCTCAAAATGTTTTTATCTCTCAATTTTCGCTTTGAGCACTGGCACCTCTACAAATCCCTACTTCCCTCTGTGAAGGGCCTTTCTTTAACTTTATGCAATTTTTATTTTTAATTTGAGTCTCCATCTTCTCTTATAAAAGCACCAACTAGGGGGCACTATGATCGTACTTGAGCATTGGGTGTAGCTAATATGCGAATGTGTTTCATGAATGGATCAATGATTGAGCATGATGGGCTAGGGATAACTTATTTTAGCATTGATATTTTGAAAGACATGGTTGCTTGTTGGTATGCTTGAGTATTTAAGTCCTCATGTCAAAACTAGACTATTGCTTTGAACCATATAAAATTCCAAATGTCCATGCTATAAAGAATATGAGATAACATGTTAGGCAGCATTCCACATCAAAAATTCTGTTTTTATCATTTACCTACTCGAGGACGAGCAGGAATTAAGCTTGGGGATGCTGATATGTCTCCAACGTATCTATAATTTTTGATTGTTCCATGCTGTTATATTATCATTCTTGGATGTTTTACAATCATTTTATAGCAACATTATATCATTTTTTGGGACTAACCTATTGACCCAGTGCCCAGTGCCAATTGCTGTTTTTTTGCTTGTTTTTTACATCGCAGGAAATCAATATCAAACGGAGTCCAAACACCGCAAAACTTTTTGTGGATTTTTTATGGACCAGAAGACCACCAGTGGGCCAGAGAAGCACCTGGGGGGTGCCCTGAGGGGGGCACAACCCACCAGGGCGCGCCTGGGGGCCCAGGCGCGCCCAGGTGGGTTGTGCCCACCTTGGTGGCCTCCCGCACCCCCTCTTTACCCTATAAATTCCCAAATATTCCAAAAACCCTCGAGGTAACCCTAGATCAGAAGTTCCGCCACCGCAAGGCTCTATAGCCACCGAAAACCAATCTAGACCCCGTTCCGGCACCCTGCCGGAGGGGGAGATCATCACCGGTGGCCATCTTCATCATCCCGGCGGCCACCATGATGAGGAGGGAGTAGTCCACCCTCGGGGCTGAGGGTTTGTACCAGTAGCTATGTGTTTAATCTCTCTCTCTCTCTCTCTCTCTTGTGTTCTTGAGATGGCACGATCTTGATGTATCGCGGGCTTTGTTAATATAGTTGGATCATATGGTGTTTCTCCCTCTCTATCTTGATGTGATGAATTGAGTTTTCCCTTTGAGATTTCGTTTTATCGGATTGAATACTTTTATGGATTTGAGAACACTTGATATATGTCTTGCATATGAATACTCGTGGTGACAATGGGGTATCGTATTGATTCACTTGATATATGTTTTGGCACTCAACTCGCGGATTCCCGAGGTGACATTGGGGTAATCTACGCATAGGGGTTGATGCACGTTCTTGTCTTTGTTTCTCCGGTAGAAATCTTGGGGCACTCTTTGAGGTTCTTTGTGTTGGATTGAGTATTATGAATCTGAAATTATTTGGTGTTATTTTAGTACGAACTCTTGGGTAGATCGATCGGAAAGAATAGCTTCGAGGTGGTTTCGTACCCTACAAATAATTTCTTTTTATGTTCTCCGCTAGATAGGAACTTTGGAGTGATTCTTCATCACACTTTGAGGGGTGGTTATATGATCCAATTATATTAGCACTGTTGAGAGATTGCACTAGCGAAAGTACGGACCCTAGGCCTCATTTTCAACCATTGCAATACCATTTGTGCTCCGTTTTATCAATTGCTACCTTGCTGTTTTTTATTGTTCTTATTACAAAAATCAATATCTACTATCCATATTACACTTGTATCACCATCTCTTCGCCGAACTAGTGCACCTATACAAATTACCATTGTATTTGGTGTGTTGGGGACACAAGAGACTTTTTAATAATTGGTTGCAGGGTTGTTTGAGAAAGATCATCTTCATCCTATGCCTCCCACGGATTGATAAACCTTAGGTCATCCAGTTGAGGGAAAATTGCTACTGTCCTACAAAGCTCTGCACTTGGAGGCCCAACACGTGTCTACAAGAATAAAGTTGCATAGTAGACATCACATAGGTGCTTAACTTGTTGGTGCTAAGTATCCTTCATTTAATGATTTTGCAACTAAAGTTCCTCATGCATTGGTGGGATTCTTCCATTTAAATGTTTTGCCTAGGTTCTCGCGCTTGGCATTGTTTCTTCCTGGGGTCACCACACTCATCTCTCTCCTCTTAATTACCTTGCCACATCAGATTTTTTGCCTACATGGCAGCCTTAGCACCTGTACAAGGTGGAGCATTGGGAGGGGCCTTACAACCAGCCTTATCATATACTAGTATCATGCATATGATACTACCTCTGTAAAACGCGCATAGTATCATAAGTTAGTATCTTAGGTTGCCTTATTAATTGCCATGCATGACACAAAGTAGTACACCATTTGATATGATACGGTATCATGATATGATACCACACCCTCTCTTTCCTCATTTAACTGTGTGCCACTACATCATCCAAAAAGTCTAGTTGGCATGCATGATACCGCTTATGATACTCCCATTACGACCAGCCTTAGGGTGGCCATAGTGAGGGTATCATAGCCGGTATCATGCACTCGGGAATAGCAAATATGATGATGTGGCAAAGAAGTAACATAGGTAGATACCGTAATAATAAATATGCTATACTACTTTGTGTCATGCATGGCCATAAATACGGTCATCTATGATACTACTCTATGATACTATGCACTATGAAGGTACGTACGTAGTATCATACACTAGTATCATATGCATGATACTATAGTTATATGATACTCGCCACTATAAGGCTGGTCATAGTGGTAGTATCATAGCCGATATCATGCACTTGGAAATAGCAAGTATGCTGATGTGGCAAAGAATTAAATAAGATAGAGAGGGTTAGAGTAACATATAGGTAGATACCATATCATGTTAAATGCGATGCTAATTTGTGTCATGCATGGCAATAAATATGATCATCTATGATACTACTCTATTATACTATGCACTATAATTAAAGGTAGTATCATATATATATGCATGATACTAGTATATGCCACTCTCCACTATGAGTAGCCTAAGTATAGCCTAACTAAAACACCCACATGTAGTTGTAGTAGGGTTTTTGACTTTATATGCACTAAAATGCAAGGTAAGTGCAAAGAATGACTTAAACATAGCAGACGAGACCTGAAATGGGCCAGAAAGTCAAACCAAGGGTATATCCGCGATTGTTTACCATGATTTTTTTTCTGAGGCGGAACGATGTAGTAACTGACGATTTGGAGTCCGAAGTGCCGTGTCTCCTTTTGGAAATTATGATCCTTCTTGTGAGATGCTCCGGTATGGAAGGTGCGAGCACCATAACTTGTGCCAAACTTTACCAATTTTTTTCCATGCGATCGTGAGAGCACGCCACAGTGACACAATGATTTTCATTATTTTTCGAACTCTATATGCATTTCCTGAAATTAAAATACCAACAAGGCCTACGCCTCTGGCCGCACCCTGCGGCCGAACTATTTGAAGTTTTTCCCCGTTTCTCGGACAATGAATGAAAACTCGCAAAGCGACACACAAATGATCTTGCTAACACCCACGTGTAGTTGCGACTATATATATATACAAACGAGATCTTTTTTTTTGCATATTCAAAGTTTGAGATTGCTAGCCAGGCCTGCCGCCTGGTAAAATGTACCAGAAAATCGAACCATAGGGTACAATCGTGATTTCTTACCGTGGAAAAAAAATTGGAGGCGAAACGATGAACTCATGTTTTCATTCAAACAAAAATATGCTGTTAGTTAATGTAAATGTTTTCAAATAGCACACGGTTCACTCACGAAAGACGTGTGTCCACTAAACCATGGCCGATGCCCCTCGCCCCCCTGCCACGCGCGCGATCTGAGTCGTGCGTTCTGATTGGCCAGAACCCAAACCCCACGGATCGTACGTCTGCACCGTTGGATGCTCCTTGATCGAACGGCGATCCTCATCCCTTTCGACAGCACATGCAGTTCCGGTTCATGTAAATGTTTTCAAATAGCACACGGTTCACTCATGAAAGCCGTGTGCCTACCAAACCATGGCCGATGCCCACCCTTGCTGCGCGCGTGATCTGAGTCATGCGTTCTGATTGGCCAGAACCGAAACCCCACGGATCGTACGTCTGCATTGTTGGATGCTCCCAGATCGAACGGCAATCCTCATCCCTTTCGACAGGAAATGCAGTTCGGCTAGGATTTGATTTATATGCCAAAATGCACGGTAAATGCCAAAAAATGTCTTAAATATAGCACACGAGACCTGAAATGCGCCAGCAAATCAAACCCGTGGTATAATGGTGATTGCTTAATGTGGGAAAAATTTAGAGGCGAAACGATGAACTCACGTCTTCATTTCAAAATTAGTACGTCTTCATTTCAAACAAATTTTTTCTCTTTGTGCACACGAGTGCTTAGAGGCAACCGTTTGCATAGGCCTTTCCGCGCGACGACTGGGGATATTTTTTACCCTTTTCACCTAGGCCGCCAACACCCCCCCCCCCACCGCCCGCCCGTGTTTCACTCAACTAGTCCACCCAATCTCCATCGCCAGCTCCCCCTCCCCTAGATCCACAGCAGAACCCTCTCCGGCGCCGGCGTGCTCACCCCGGCCGTGTGCCCGCTCTTCGGCGTCAACCCTACCTCCACTGCCGTTCCCAACAAGCGGCTGCCCGCGCCTCGCCGTCTTCATTTGCTCGCCAGCCACCCTCGAGCATATTGATCCTGTAACCCTCGCCTCTCCTGTGGTCCGGCCGGGTTTGCATTAAGAAGCCTGTTAGTTACTGCTCTCCATCGCGGTGAGGCATATTTCCTTGCAATCCCTCCTCCTATTTTGTTCCGTATGTTCCCAAATTGGCTATAAAATAACGGAGAGCGTATATATGTTCATTATCTACCTTCCTAACTAGTACATATAAGATGTATTTGTTCCAATAAGTTACTGCTGATTTACAGATCGCGGGCGCCCGAGTCACACAAACTTAACAAATTAGCCGTACATTTTCTAAATTATTGCATGACATGTTTAGACAGCTTCATACCAAGTTGTTAGTTTTATGCTTATCCTCCTTTCTTGAGTTTCGCATGTGTTCTCTGTAGATGCCGAGTAGCAGCGACAGCACTCATGCTTCAGGCGATGTATCTTCATCTGATTCCGACAACCCTAGGTCTTCAGCAGATTGTGAGGGATCAAGTAATCTTGAACGAGATAGAGCTGCAGCAATTATCCTTCTGGTCAGGACACGGAGGAACGCTCCAAGGAAGCCGCCTAAAGGTGTATATGAAGTAACCGAGATCGATTTAAAGTCTTGGGCTCCAACTAAACCAGATAAAGCACACACGAGATTCAGGAGTGTGTGTGGATTTGTTGGCAGGGCAAGGCTCAACATTAAACTGCCGGGGTTTCGGAAGGCTGACACAGAAACACGGCGAAGGATAGTCCGAGAGATCATGGATCACTTCAACGTTCCAGAGCAGTGGAGAATGCAGGTGGAACACGCTGCACTGAAGAAGGCTAGGGATGCTTGGAGAAACTGGAAGCACGTGCTGTACAAGAAGTACTTGAGTGAAGGCAAGGACCCAATCCCCGCATACCCCCAAATTACAAGGGCAGACTGGGCAGAATTCAAAAGGGTCAGGGCAACTAAAGAGTTTGCTGAGAAGAGTGCCAAGCAATCGGAACTTCAGAAGAAGAACATACACCCCCACCGTATGGGTGTGGCGGGATACTACGGCATGAAACCGATATGGGACCAGGAGGACAAAGAAGCAGTAGCGGCGGGTGGGCAACCGGCCTTTAGTGAAATCAGGGGCAAACACGCCAGAGACTACTTGTGGGCACGTGCAAAGAGGAGTGATGACGGAACTTATTACTTTGAAAACCCACGTGATGAAGAACTGTATTAAGTGATGTTAGAGGCTTCCAAGATCCCTGGAAGGTTCTTCAGGAACTCAGGGCCATGTGACATTCTGTCCGATGCTCTGGAAACAAGAGAACCCCCTGGCCGTGCAAGGGGTATAGGTGTTAATGTCCCGCACAAGAGGGATTTCACACTCAGCAAAGAAGAGAGGCTCATGATGAAAAAAACGAGGAGTGAAATGAAGCAGAATGAATTGTATGAAAGGTTGAGGAAGGACATGTATCCGGCTATTCGAAAGGATATTGAGGAGTCAATGATGATGCAGAAGACTCTAACACTGACAGATAGCCAGCAGATGGGAGGGGAGGCGGGCATGGAGGATGCTGCTTATTGCGCGACAACACCGCACAAGAGTAGCTGCACATCAGCTGACCCCAGCGACACTGAGACTACAGCTGCTCATGATGATGCTATATCTGATCTATCTGGAATGAAAGACAGACTGAAGGGTGTGCTTACACATTATGAAGGTACATTAAAATGTGCAACAACCTGGGTTTGCCCACCCTTCTTGGAAGAGGGCCTCTTGTTGGACAATGTGCCATTGAAGCCGGGCTGTGTGAAGTGCTACGTGACTAAAGTAAAGCCTGGATTCAATGAATTTGCCCTGAAGAATGTCCTAGGAGACTTTGATGAGCAAAGGACCTTGGGAGAAACACTGTTACATCACATCCAGTGGCCACAAAAGGAAATAGAGTTCATCGATGAGATCCCTGAAGCCCTGCCAAGAGCAAACAATGTCGCCCCTCAACCGGTGACGCTCTCCTTGCCACAGCAGCTCTCGTGTGCTTCCCCCAAAGAACCTAATACTCGTAATCCGACGGCTGATGCATCAACCTGTGTTCAGCCGGCCCGACTTTGTGACGTACAGGCCATGTCATCCTCCGCCCCAGAGCAGCCAGTGGCAAGGCCTACAACTGCTGAAGACGCACCACCAGTTCAGATGCCGGCCGCTGAAGCAGCGCGGGGAGACCCAGCTGCAGCACATGCTCAGCAGACCAACCTGGTTGAACAGACTGCTAAGCAGTCTGATGCTTTAGAACCGCCTGCTAAGCAGTCTGTAGGTCCAGAACCGACTGCTCATCAGTCCGTCGGTCCGCAGTCGCGTGATCAGCATACCAATGCGTCAGCACTTCCTGCTCAGCAAACCAACGCGTTGGCACGGCCTCCTCAGCACACCGACAAGTTGGCACCACCTGCGCAGAAACCCGACATAGCTTCAACGCATGGTCAGCAGTCTGATGCCTCTGCTCCTACAGCCCAGCAGTCCGTCATAGCAGCACCGCCAGCTCAGCGGTCCGGCATAGATAAACCGTCTGCTAAGCAGTCCGTCGAAGCTTCACCGTCTGCTCGGCAGTCTACCTTGCAGCCAACCAGATGTTCTGCCAGAAATGCTTCAAGTACCAAGAAGGAAGCATCCAAAAAGGTTGCACCCGCGAGGAAGCACGGCGGGAGAGCGAAGAGGAAAGAGAATGATTGCCTCTTACTTAAAGCACTCATCGCCCAGAACCAAATTAACAGCAGTTGTTCGAATCGGGGAGTAATATTATTTCTGACGGCATGGATGATGAAGAAGTAGATTTATTGCTTGCTAAAAGTAAAGCAGACGTACTTCAAGCACGCAATTACGTGCATGGCCAGCCATTTCTTGTTGGCGAATATTTTGATGAGTGCAGCTCCAGTTGCCGCGAGTTACATGAATATTGCATGGATCAAATGTCAGCAGGTCATCATGGTTTGCTAGTCCACTACAACAGAGATCATTTCCGACACGATGCTGGTTCCATCAATGTGAGTTTCGAGGACTTACATCTCTTCTTCAACTTCAACGAGGCCGATGCCACTCTTGTTAGATGCCTGATTTTGTAAGTACTTAACAAACTCTGATCAACTTCTCCATACAAGGCTGTAAATGATAAACAGCTAACTGCATTTTATTCCTCTCAAGGGATTGAACGCGCAGAGAAGAAAAAGGGAGAGTGTATATTTCATTGATCCTGCATTAGCAAATGGCACAACATTAGATGGTAAGGACCTATAGGACTAGGCCATTAACACGGTCGTCCGTCTCTTCGAAAACACGTCCCATGCAGAATCATTTCTCTGTCCATATCATGAATGGTAACTCAAGTAAACAACCACGCATACACTGATTGTCTTTTAGATTTCGACATAATTTGTAAGTTCATGGCTTTCTTAATATGTAGCGATCACTGGATATTGGTATTCATTGTTCCAAACAAGAACATAGTTTACTACATGGATTCTCTCAGAGAGTCAGCAAATGCTCAGGATCTGACGCATCTTCAGCAATTCATGGATAGGTATTGAATTCTATGATGTTGAAATTAATTTGCATTCATATCTGGTTCAATAATTGATGTTGTCAAAATTCATCTTCATTTGCAGTGTGCTCGCATTGTGGAAAACTAAACCAGGGAACCTGTTCAAGAGGGAACTACCTCTGCAGCACAAGATCGTTTCTCCAGTAACACACCGAAATCCGTTATTTTAGGAAAATTTATCCAATAGTCTGCAAATACCTTTTCTTACGCTAGTCAAATGTTCAAGCTTCTAAATAAACCTCTTTCTATTTTTGTCCAAAGAAAAAATAATACATCTAACACCGGTTAGGTTGTTCCTAACAGGACAAATACATGACTAATTTTGTACAAAAAAATTCAGTGTCCTCAGCAACAAGCAGGGACCAACCTTTGTGGATACTATGTTTGTAGACACATGATCTCCATCTACAAATCTGCTGATAGTTGTGACGATCCTCGCGAATTAGTACCAGTAAGTCTATCTTAATTAATATCTTCTACTCCACTCATATGGCACATTCTGATCTTAAAAATACTGCAGCTCATCTTAGAAGCGAGGACCCCTGAACCGCTCCCGGCTGGTGAATTGCTGATGGTTCGGAGATTTATCAGCCACTTCTTCCTGAATCACTACATCAATCCCACTGGTGATAATGAAGATTTCAGCATGCGTTCTCCTGAAACATTGAGTAAGAGTTAGCCGCTAAGCATATACGCATGGATCCATTGTTTTCCATCTGATGAGGTCTTCGTATTTCATACACTATGATTAATTATGTAATGCATATATGTGTGGACAAATCATTGGAATTTAGCTACCATATATTCAATTGCAATTGTTGCGAAATCTGATGAATGTTCTTCCTGTGGACACTATTTGTTCAATTGAATATTGTGGCAAATTTTCTTTTTGCATGCCGATTTAAAATGGGATATTTTTGTTTTAACCTGGCAATTGGTCCGCACACGGTTCAACTAAATGAGTGTGTGCGATCCACATCGGAAAGCATACGTCAATCGTAGCGGAACCGTCGGTGATACACAGCAGATCGCAAATGATTTGCAGTGCTACTATGTGTGCGTAGGGTCTCCGGAATCGTTTGTGATATCACGGTATCGCACACGAGAGCTCGGAGTAAACCGTGCCCAATGTAAAATACAATCCCAGTCGTAATTTTTTCAGGAAACATGTGGGATCCCAAACGAAAAGCACACGTCACTCTTGCCGCAACCGTCGGTGATACACTACAAATCACAAACGGTCTGCAGCACTTGTATGTGTGCGAAGGGGCTCCTGAACCATTTGTGATAGAACATTATCGCACACGGTAATTGTTGGGAAACGTGTGATGGAATCTTGCATGGTAGACGGGTTCCGCAGAAAACTCATGTGCGATGGGGCACATATCGCACATAGTTCATATGTTGGCCCGTGTGCCTTACATACTATTTCCCAAATGGTTCATTACGACACACCGTTTGGTTTCACTGCGTCATTAGAAACGTTTAATCACCGATCCCACATGTGCGAAAGAATTTAGTGTGTGCTGCATCGCACACGATTACACTTTGCAAGGCCTCTGGATCATGGCTCCATATCCCCGACGGTTTCTGGGTCGTGTGGGAAGGACCCCCTATTGCCCACACTCACTTGGCGATGGTTCCAAATGCCGTCGCGGAAAGGGGTTAAAACCGTGTGTATAGCACTGACGCGTACCAGTGAGGCAAGAGTCGGTCGATGTGTGGAGTAATAGTAGTAGATGTAGAATCGTTTCGGTCTACTTGACACGGACATGATGCCTATATTTCATAATCATTGCCTTAGATATCGTCATAACTTTGCGCTTTTCTATCAATTGCTCGACAGTAATTTGTTCACCCACTGTATTATTTGCTATCTTGAGAGAAGCCTCTAGTGAAACCTATGGCCCCCGGGTCTATTTTCCATCATATAAGTTTCCGATCTTGTATTTTCCATCGTATTAGTTTCAGATCTACTATTTTGCAATCTTTTACTTTCCGATCTATAAACCAAAAAACCCAAAAATATTTACTTTATCGTTTGTTTAGTTTTATCTATCTCTATCAGATCTCACTTTTGCAAGTGACCGTGAAGGGATTGACAACCCCTTTATCGCCTTGGGTGCAAGTTGTTTGATTGTTTGTGCAAGTATTGGTGATTTGTGCGTTGTCTCCTACTGGATTGATACCTTGGTTCTCTAACTGAGGGAAATACTTATCTCTACTTTGCTGCATCACCCTTTTCTCTTCAAGGGAAAAACCAACGCAAGCTCAAGAAGTAGCAGGGAGCTGCTGGAGGACGGCGCTGGAAGATTGGCCTCTCCTGGCGGTGGATAGGGTTTGAGCCGCCAGGGACGAGATGATCCTATTTGGTATCGATAATTACATGGCTCATGATTGGACTAGCTAGATACAAACCGTACGTGTGCTATCGTGATACGTAAATCACGTATTCTCTTTTCTAAAAAAACCGTAAATCACGTATTCAGATATGTCATGGGGCTCCCCGGGTCAATCATATTTTTTTCACTAATGACTCACTTATTTTATTTAATAATTTGGATTGCTATCCACGTTTGGATTGCTTACCACGTGTGTCGACAAGTTGCAGGAACACCTAACTTTCTATGAGCTACACTCGGCCAGATAATCAATAAAGGTAAAAATACATGTTTCAATCAAGATAATCATGTGTGATTTAGAACCAAACTCAATGAATGGTTTCTTGGGGGAAAAGCGACAATCCTTAATGCGCGAAGAAAGAATATAATGATTTAAATTGCAAAAGAGGATTACTATATGTAAATATGTAATGCCGATTGTTTGGTGAAAATAGCTATGCAAGCTTGTATGCTGAGGTCACCCTAGCCTCACCTAGAAAAGCTAGCCAGACAATAGAAAATATAAGAGTTACCTGATCCAAATGCCACTGAGATCAATCATAAAACAACAAAAAGGGACACATACAAACAATATAGCTCCCTGAGTTTTTTTTCCTTAAAAGGATAATAGAAAACAATATGCAAATGTAATAACATGAATCATTTTGAATCACAATTACAATTTATAGCGTAATATGGTCAAATCTATATGTACGTCCCTGTTGTAGACCCAACTTATCAATATAGTATAATAGGTAATATTAGGAAGAGATGTGAAAAGGAAGGCGTAAGAATTGGCATACCCAAATGTTGAAGTGGAGTGACTTCAACATTCAACTCCTTTTGGGGATCGAAACACGACGTCCAAGAAGCGTTAGTTATTATGTCGGGATCGAATACCATAAAAACATATGAGGGAAAAAACAATATATGTACTAATAATCTGAACTCTTACCCCCAAACTTTCTTGAGCAAAGCTCACATTCAGTGTAGACGTTGTGGACGATGCCCATACTAATATGTGTCAATGCCAGGATTTGCTAAAAGAATATGCTGCAGCAATTTGCATCATAAATCTTAGTTGCAGTATCTAATATCTTTAACATCACTCAAGAGAACATCCTATATATTTGATTGCTAGCTGCACCCACCTCATTGATCTGCACACGGTTTTAATTAAGTTGAGGGAAAATAGAAGGGTATCTATCATTAGGCACACGGACAAAGAAGATGAAAGAAAGATAAGAAGTTTATGATTAGTAACAGATCAATGCAGTAGATCCAGAAAATGATACTCACTGTATGTTTGAGGAGAATTAGTGTTTGTGGATCATCATGCATCTGACCACTTTGACTACCTCTTCTGTTATAGAAGATGAAGATGAGACGACCTAGGCTCTGTACTAAATAAGATATGTCACAAAGAGGAGACGGTTTGTTGGATTTTTTTCTCTCATGTGGCATGTGTGGGGGCATGATGGATTTTTTTAGATGACATGTGTGGGACATATGTGCTGATGTGGGTAGGCTGCATGTCAAGAGAAATATAGTAGTGAGGATGAATTATTTAGGTATTATTGATCTGACTTCCTGAAATATAATTTATTATTTGGCTTTGGGAGAATTATCTTATCTTTTGACTTCCTGTATATTTCACACTTGAAGATAATTTGAGTGATCATGTAAGACAAGCTGCCATCTTCTGCTGATGTTCCCATGTTTCCTTGTAATCCTTTATCCATGTCCTCATGTTGTTATTCTTGCATTATTATAATATTATTGTTTTTTATTTAAGCATACTTTGCCGTTGCATGTGCAGTTTTGACTGATGTGTTCAAGAACCAACATGGCTCAACTACCGGTATGATAGTATGATCTGTATATATATTCTATAATTGTACTATAAATTGCAAATTAAATATTTTTATCTAAGTTTTTATTTTGCATGTGTCGTAGATATTGCCAGTGTGGTCATGTACGTTGGCCCGGTTGATCACGACACATATTTTCTTTTAGGTATCAGGGAAGTAGCGGCCATGGATGCCGACATGCAAGATGTCTTCCTCCACAGTAAGAATTGACAGAACGGCATAGAGACGATCTTCATTTTGGTGAAGCCAATTTTGGCTTCATACTGGCAACATCTTTGGAGGTTGATCAAACATCCAGTAAGTTCTTTCTTAAAATAAATGTTACCATTTTCATGGCATGCTATTCCTAACTCAAGGGTTGATAATAGGAACTCTTCTTAGCACAGCGGCAACAACTATATGCTTCAATGGATGCTCAGCGTGTCATAATTTCGAATTTCTTAAAGGTTAGTCTCGATTGTACTTATCAATTTTACAGGTTTCTAAACAATTACACTAACTTTATGCTTATCATTTGTTATAGGTGTGCATCATGAAGTTACAAATGACTTGTCTTTCCGTGATGTTGTAAAAAATGTTGTGTTCATTAGGAATGATGCGCGCAAACCAACCGATAGGGATAACTATCTTGAAGTACATCCGCCCAACAAAATCAGGACTGAAATGAAGTTTGGCTCTGGACAATCTTTGTCTGTGAACTACATTTGCAATTATATAAGAGGTGGTGAGCTTTTATCAGTCAACGTCAACAAGATGGACCAATTGGACTAGGCATATAGATCTTAAATGAATAAGAAGTCAAGTGCTTTTTTTGCGGGGGAGTCAAGTGTTTTGTTCATTACATTCTAGTCTTTGCTTGTGGTTGTTCAACTTAAAGATCCGCTTAATGACTTGTTTGGTGACGGAATAATGTGCAGACCTATATTTGGACGAAAGTTTTTTTCATGGCTACATGTGTGTTTTGGTATACCTGCTCAAGTATCGAGTGAATCACTACTAGGAAAAAGGCTAGTAGTAGCACTGGAAAACTGCCTACTAGTAGCGCGGGTACTCGCGCTACTACTATCACGCTACAGCTAAATGGTTAGTAGTAGCGCGGTAGTACCCGCGCTACTACTAACTTTGTTAGTAGTAGCGCGGGTGCCACCCACGCTACTACTATTACTGACCCGCGCTACTACTAACAAAATAGTAGTAGCGCCTCTATAATACCAACGCTACTAGTATCCTAAATACTAGTAGCGCTCAATTTTGTTCCCACGCTACTACTAACTATTTAGGATTTTAAAAAATTGACCAATTCCATTTTATGCATACAATTCCCAGAAAACACAATAGTGATGGAAATGTCCTTATTCCTTGATTCTACTATCACACAGTTTCTCATTCTACCTGTCCTCACTCCAATAGTAAGAAAAAGGAAAAGGAAAAATAGATTCACTACAGTCTCATGGATTCACTCTGCACTACAGTCTCATGGATTCACTCTGCCGCTTCAACATCTCATTATCCTGCAGCGATGGAAATGAGCATCAGCAAGGCATATAGATATAATGAATAAATGGAGAGGAAGCATAATCTCAGATGATACAGGAGACAGGGACTAAGATTCTGATACAATGCGAATATGCACTGTAAGTACACATATATTTCAGTTACAAAAAGATATTCAGTTAAAAAGTGACAAATAACTGAATGAAACTCAGACTATATATTTCAGTTACATAAAGTATTTCAGCTTAGGAATGCAGTGTATAAATCAGACTAGATAGATAACACTAACGAAGTTTAAATTTTAAATGTGCAGTTTAAGTACTAGCACCTACCAACTGAATATAGCTAGCTAGCATAAATGTCAATTGGACAGGATTTTCCTTAGTGTATTTGCACTAGGAAACCAGTCCTAAAATATCAACATTTTGATCACCATTATATATCCGGTTGTGAATCCAAGGAAATCAACAGTTCTATAAGATATGGCTAGAAAACACTGGACATAACAGAAAGTAGCAACTGCTTTCCTGTGTGGAAAATTTTCCGGGATTACTTCACTATGGATTGGATAAAGAATCAATAAGGATAACACCCATGGTAAAACTCTTGAGTCAATGTTTGTAGTTTGGACCATCAGTTAAAATAAATGCACTAGCAAGTTAGCCTCTACATCAACCAGCCATCCAGAAATGCATTTACTGACCTGTACTTGGAGCTGCAGTTGCTTCAGATACTCAATGGCCTCGTCAAGCACGGATGCCTTGTCAGTATGTAACCACACAAGCACGACAAAACTCAGTAGCCCCGAATTCAGGGACGAAGAAAAATAAAGTGGTACAGTAGTTGGTTTTGTGGTGCCGACCTGGACAATCATCTGTGCGACGTGGCCGCCAGGCTTCACGGAGAAGTCCGCCTCCGAGTGGTTGAAGAGCACAGTGCCCACCGGTTGCGCTAGTCAGCATCGATCACCCCTGTGCCCACGTCGAGAAAGTGAAAACTTGTTAGTACGCAAATTGCATCAGTTCAACCAAATAGTATATTACAATTCACAAGACCCATTAAGTTAAGATTCCTTCTCATCTACTCCCTCCGTTCCATAATATAAGAACGTTTTTTACACTACCCAGTGTCAAAAACATTCTTATATTATGGGACGGAGGGAGTAGTAATTAAAAGAGGCTCATGCCGAAAATATATGCTTAATTCCTCACTGGCTATTCAAACTAAATGATCCAGGAACGCACATGGTTACCATGGATACCAGTCTAGATTAGTACTGTCAATAAAGTTGCAATTCCTAAAGTTAATTGTCTCTTAGTTTTGCGAGGAAAAGATGCTCCTTTTTAGAAAGCATGCAGCTACAGATATCTTCTTACGATCTTAGCTGAGCGATACAGTTAAAAGATAAACATGCACAATCTTTTTTTTTCAGAATATAAACAGTTATGTGAAAACACCAACTCTTTACATAAAACGAAGATGGAGCATTCGGATATTCAATCATTATGTGGCACTCACCCTCTTGATAATGTAGATCACTTAATCATATTAAACTTAATCAATGATAAATGTTGATATCATTTAGGCCTAAGTAGTCATTCTCGAGTTACATCTAAACAGAAAATTTTCTAAAATATTAGAAGGTATTGACTGCCGCTTTAATGGACTCATATGATTACAAAATGACAACCAGTGGACTCTTTTAATCTGATAGTGTTTCTTGTAGAAGAAACGAGCAAGATAAATCAAGTCATGATTGAATATTGATTGAGGACTACCAGTCCATATACATAAATGTATTGTTTCCGTTACTCAACAGAACATGTAGGTAGCAACCTGATATGATGCTTGATTTGGACGAAAAAATCACAAACCCTTTTTTACTCTAGAATAAAAGTACCTCCCAAGTGTTCAAAACCACCACAAATTCATTTTGTTGCATATATCAACCCGAATGGATCCTTCCTAGCGTGGTTCATGATAATTACAAACTTAGCCTATTCACAATTGATTATTAGCTTAATATAAGAGAACATTGCATGTTTCATCACAGTAATTGCTATAAAAAACTGAAAAACAAATGTTCTACTATGTGGCATATCTGAACTTAAATATGCTATCCACATGTACCTTTTTTTTGCAGGGATCCTCCGGTAGCATTGCAAAAGAGAGAGAATACATTATGGCCTTGAATATATATATATATATATATATATATATATATATATATATATATATATATATACGAATAGTAATCTGGCAAGTAAGAAAAGTATCATGTTATATAACATATACAATCGAGTGATATAACGGTTAGCTTTTCTTTTTGCATGTATATAACTGTTAGCTGAAATAAGTTCCATACATTGGTGTGTAGTACAGTACTTCTAGGAATCCTACAAAAGAAGTGAGCAAAGGCATACCTACATTCCGAAAGACTTTCCTTTGCAAGTACTCCGGAACAGTCCAGGCAAGATAATCTCATATGCTCTACTTTGTGAAGACAAAATTAATAAAAATAAACATCATTGGATTGAAACAATGGTGTTACTGAATTTCCGATGGAGAAAACGGAGAATGGAGATTTCCACCACATCACCACAAATTGAATTGCCTGTGTGTCCACCCTCCTTACCAGAGAACGGAGGTTGCCGCGTACGCAGCCCTACCCAAGTTTTGTTCACAGATCAGCGAGGACTTCCTGATGAGAGAGAGCAGGCGTTCGCTGCAACCATGGGCAACCACACGCATTCGCCGCGGGGTGCAGAAGAGTTGGAGACTTGCATAGGTACGCGGCGCGCGGGTTGCTGGCCTCGACCTCGTTGGCGACGCGGAGGATGGGGGCGATCTCGAAGAGCGAGGAGGGGACCACCTTGCTGTCGAAGATGGACTCGCCCAGGTTGCCCACGGTCTGCGTGCGCAGGATCCTCCTGCCACCAGACGCCGGGGTGGAGGACACGGTGCCTGAGGGCTCCCCGCCACCGCCAGTAACGGATCCCGAAACCCTAGCTGTGGGCAAAGGTGTAGGCCTTGAGGCACGGATCTGGACGGAGAGGAGGGAGGGGAGGAGCTTGAGGAGCTTGGGGGTGTGTTGCGCGCGGCCGAAGCTCGCCGAAACCGGCCGGAGTGGGTGGTGGTGGCGGCGAGGAGATCGTGGGGGAGAGGAGATCGACCGAGGGGTGGGGGTGAGGGTCGCGAGAGAGGGAGAGTTTTTTTTGAGCGATTCGTGAGAGAGAGTTTGGTGGGGTGGGGGTCGATGGGGGGTATGGTGCGGCGGTGGACACGCTCAGTAGTAGCGCGGGTATCTCACCTCGCTATAGCTATTCGCTTAGTAGTAGCGCATGTTTTATCACCCGCGCTACTATTATGCCTTGCCCACGGGAGATATTTACTAATAGTGTTTACTAGTAGCGAGGGGTCAATGTGGCGCGCTACTAGTAATTAGCAGTAGCGTGGGTTAATATAGCGCGCTACTAGTAAGCGTCTGCCTATAAGTTATTTCCTTTTTGAATTAAAACGAAATTTTATTCATTAGCAATAACCAATACATCGTTTGTGAGAAACGTTACAATTTCACTAATAGGCTCCTCAAACCAATCCGGAGTCGAAAAAAATCTAGCTAATCTAGCAAGTTCATGTGCTACTTTATTTGCCTCTCTATTACGATGTTCGAATTTAGTCATGATAAAATCACAAGCATAGTGATAGCAGTCATCGAAGATTGCCGTCGCCGCTCCCGCTGACTGTCCTCCGTCCTGCATGGTCTCAATCACCTCTAGATTGTCAGAGTTGATGATTAGGCGATTACATCCCGCCCTTTGTGCTAAATTTAGGCCAAATTTGAGAGCTAAGGCCTCCGCCATGAGAACATCTGCGCAGTAGTCGATCTTTCCATTCCCTCCTGCAATAAGCCTACCTTTGTCGTCTCTCAATACTGCCCCCATCGTACCCTCCAGCAAGTCATGGTCAAAAGAGGCGTCAACATTGAGTTTCACAAAGCCCCTAGGAGGACATTGCCAACCCCCCTTTTTCATGGACGCCATTGAAGATGATGCATTTACAAAATTATATGTAAGAGCTATGATCCCCATTGAGATCTGAGTCGCATTTTGAGTTAATTCCTTATGCACCAATTTCCGTCTTTCCCATCATAGATACCAAGCTGAGATAGCTATCATTTCTCGAACATTTTCGTACCCCATAATGCGCTGATCTTGATCTGGAAGGAGTAATAGGTATTCCAAGTTGCCTCTCCAGCACGATCAATCTCACAAGCTCTCTCAATAATCATATCCAACCCTAACCTTTTCCAAACCTCCTTCGCTTTTCTACATAGGAAAAGCAAGTGCTTCGTATCTTCTACACCCTGAGAACAGGTAGGGCAAGAGGGCGAGACCTTCATGTGTCTATTAGTGAGTGCTGCCCGACATGGGAGAGTGCCATGTAGTGTCCGCCATAAAAAAAAATTGACTTTAGCCGGACAAGTGTGACACCCCCGGCTCAATCGTGCACTAATCATACACGCAAATGAACTCGATCAAGCCTAAGGACTCACAGGAAGATATCACAACACAACTCTAAAACATAAATAAAGTCATACAAGCTTTATATTACAAGCCAGGGGCCTCGAGGGCTCGAATACATAAGCTCGCGTACAAGCGTCAGCGGAAGCATCAGATATCTGAGTACAGATATGAAACAGAAACATATAAGCCTTTAGAAAGGCGGGGCAAAACAAAAGCTACGATCGAAAGGCGCAGGCCTCCTGCCTGGGACCCTCCGATCCTACTCCTGGTCGTCGGCCAACTCGTAGTAGTATCCACCCTCGGGGTAGTAGTAGCGATCGTCGGCGGGGGCAGCTGTCTCAGGGGCTCCGCCATCTGGTTGCACCAAAAGGACATGGGGGAAAAAGAAAGCAAAGCAACTGTGAGTACTCATTCGAAGTACTCAGCAAGTAAGGATCTACACTACATATGCAATATTATCAAAGAGAGGCTGTATATGTGGACTGGGCTGCAGAAATGCCAGAATAGAGAGAAGGCCTAGTCCTATCGAAGACTAGCATCTTCAGCGGTCTTGCAACATTAGAAGAGTGTAGATTAGCATAGTATATATAGTAGTAGTAGTGTTATCAGCCTCGGCCAGAGATCCTTTCTCGACTCCCTGCGAGAAAGCAATCCCAGAGCCATATTGTCCATTCTCATCACAAGTAACCTGTTCTAGTTGTATCGATCGGGATACAACTCCGAGTGTCCTTTACCGTAGGACAGGCTATCGATAGATGTTTTCTTCCCTGCAGGGGTGCACCAACTTACCCACCATGCTCACTTAACTCCGACCGGACACACTTTCCTGGGTCATGCCCGGCCTCGGCCAAACGATACACCGCAACCCTACCTACAGCTCAGCAGAGAGGTCCCCGTTGGTCTATATCCTAAGCGCTCAGGGGTCTTGGGCCATCGCCCTGTGCACTCCGGGTCGGTGTGTGCAGGGTCGGGACGAGCACCACCTCAGTCCTGGATGGCACTGGCCCGGCTCGGCCATGAGGCTGAACTGGACGTCTGACTAAGCTTTCGGCTGATGCATACAATGCAGAGTGCCCATAACTTTTCCCGCGTGATGGTTAGTGCTATCGGGCCAGAGGCCCACTCGAATCAAATATCCAAATTGTAGTGTGTTGGTAGTGCGGTAACGAGCAGAGACTCACGATCGATGTGACCCCGTCGCCCCATCTCGAGGACTTGCGGCAAGGGCCAAGAATGCCCGGCCACGCCTCGTATTCATCACTCGGGCACCATCCAGGTCAACCCGTCTCCATATCACTTGCGGGTACCCCTCAGGGTCGACCCGCCTTTTCAAGTAACAGTAGTAAAGTCCAAGTATCTGTGTGTCCATAACATCAGGGGAATCCGAGGTATCACCCTCGTTGGATTCCTACTCGATGTATCCGTCAAGGTGAACTCGGAGGAATCACCCTCGATGGGTTCACACTTGAGGTGTTGTACGACGGCGTCGTTATCGGAAGTGGTGAAGGAGGAATCACCCTCGATGACCACGACCGAATAGCTACTCTTCAGAGTTAACATCAGAAGTGTTAAACGAGGTATCACCCTCGGCACTCGATGGTATCGCTGCAGTGCCGTACAACTAAGGGGGTGATGTGCGGTGCCGGGGCCTGACTGTCGATTCCGTTGATCGAGTCATCTGATAATCCAGCGGGGCAACTGGGGACAAAGTGGGGTCACTGGGGTCTCTATCCAGCCTATACTAAACAGTTTAGGATAAGCAGGTAAGGTATCAATAGCAGGTTACAATAAACATGCTAAGCATCAGAATAGGATAAACAGTAGCAGCAGCAATTCTAATGCAAGCACAAGAGAGAAGAGAATAGGCGATATAGGCATGCTCAAAGGGGGGGGGCGTGCTTGCCTGGTTGCTCGGCGGCAAAGGCAAGGTCGTCAAGGGTCGTCGATCTCCGGAGCTGCGTCGGTACCGGGCCCTATCGAGAGAGAAGAGGGGGAGAAAACAGATAAATACACATCAAACATATGCAACGCAGAGCAGGCTACGCTAACGTGCAGTGCAGGGTTGCCTAAAAGCATGTCTAAGTCATATTAGTTATTTAGAATTTAAGTTGGATTTATTAACCGGTGTATATGCATTATTCACCTAACGGAAATAGGCAAAAAGTTACGGGTTCAACTTCGTAGAGGGTCCCATCACGGGAACAGACAGCACGGTCAGCTTCGTCTCGTCGTTCTGAGCAACTTTCATGTACAAAGTATTTTCATCCGAGTTACAGTTTATTTTATATGATTTTTCAAAGTTTTAACAATATTCTGGAATTAATTAATTTATTTATTTCAAATTATCCAAAATAGTGTATGCTGATGTCATCATGACGTCAGCAGTCAACTGTACTGTTGACTGGGTCAAACTGACATGTGGGTCCCGGTTGTCATAGACTACTAACTAATTAACAATTAGTTATTTAGTTATCAGGCTAATTAAGTTTAATTAGTCATCTAAACAGAATTAATTAAGTTAGTTAATTGATTAATTAATTAGTTTTCATTTTTTAAATCTTTTCTTTTACAGGGCGCTGGGCCCCTCTGGTCAGTGGCCCAGAGGCCAAATCGGGGCGGTCGACGGGCGACGGATGCGGGCGCTGAGCGCCAGCCCGCTTGGGCACACGCCCAGGGGCGCGGCAGCGGCCACAACAGAGGCGGGCGGCGCTGGCCGACGGGCAGGGGCCGGTGAGGACGGCCGTTGGCGCGGGGCAAACGGCGGACGGGCGCGGCCGGTGATGAGCGCGCATGCGGCGCGGTGCGTGGGGCGGAGCGGCTGGCGGCTGTGCAGCGTGTGAGGGCGCGGGCGGCGCGGCGACCGCGGGACGGCGAGGCATGGACGGCGGGAGGATGCACGGTAGCGCGGGCCAGGCGGCATCGGCAACGAGGAGCGGCGGCCACGTTCGGGGCCGGGCGAAGGGGAAGAGGAGTAGGGGGGCCTCACGTGCGATGGAGAGGCGAGGGGCGGCGTGGCTCGAAGGCGCCGTTGGGGAGGAGGTCGAGGACGGGGAGGCGGCGCCGGTGGCGATGCGGACGGGACGGCGCCCTAGGCGCGGGCAGGCGCCGAGCAGCGCTGCGCGGGCGTCCAGATCGAGCGGGGAGGAGGAGAAACATGCGAGAGAGAGAGAGGGGATCGGGGAAGCTAGGGTTCGGTCGGGTGGGGGAATAAGGAGGCCCGGCTGGGCCTGGTGGGCTGGCCAGTGCGGCGGCCAGCTGGGCCGTTTGGCCCAGCGGGGAGGGGGGCTTGTTCTTTCCTTTTTACTTATTTCTCTTTTTCTTTATTACTTTTCTGTTTTTCTATTTTTATTTCTGTTTTGCTAATTGTTTGAGTATTTAATGAATTTTGTAAAATGTGTGACCTAGCTCATAAACTGCAGTGCATTATATCCTAACACCAAAAATTAGTTTGGGCAAAATACAATTTCATATTTAATTTAGATTAATTAAAAGGTTATCAAATGTTGCTTTTTGCCACTGGTTGAGGTTCTTAGTGTCACTTAGCTAATCCCAATATTATTGGTTACAATTTTATATTTGCATTGGGATTAATTGCAACAGTAGGGACATTTTAGTTCCTGGGTTTGAACAACTTTTATTTATCACTTAAAGTTTGAATAAATTCTTTTGAATTGGAATTTGAAATGGGTGACAATAATGATGATCTAGCACTGTTGAACAAGATGACTTGGCATTATCAAAAGGCAATCACTGTATCCATTACATGGGATGTTACAATTCTCCTCCACTAAAAGAAATTCTCGTCCCGAGAATTCAGGAGGTAGAAGAAAAGAGGTCGGGGTATTCCTTGCGAAGATGATCCTCGCATTCCCAAGTGGCTTCATCTTCAGTATGATTCGATCACTGCACTTTGAGGAACTTGGTAACCTTCTGACGGGTCCGACGCTCAGCTTCAACGAGAATGCGGATCGGATGCTCTTTATAAGAAAGATCATCTTGCAATTCGAGCAACTCATGGTCCACTGCTCGGTGCGGAGATTCCTTGAAGCAACGACGAAGTTGCGACACATGGAAGACGTCGTGGATATGAGAGAATTGCGGCGGCAACTCCAATTTATATGCCACCTGACCACGTCTGGCAACAATGCGAAAAGGACCAATGTAGCGTGGAGCTAGCTTGCCCTTAATTCCGAAGCGGTGAGTGCCCTTCATAGGAGTGACTCGCAAATAAGCTTGATCACCAGGTTGATAAGTCAAACCCCATCGTTTACGATCATAGTTGCTCTTCTGGCGGTCCTGAGCCGCCTTGAGATTTTCCTGGACAATTCGGACTTGTTCTTCGGTGTGTTGAATAATGTTCGGTCCCACGAGTGGTCGTTCCCCAGTTTCTGACCAATTCAGAGGGGTTCGACACTTACATCCATAGAGTACTTCGAAGGGGGCCATTTTCAAACTGGCTTGATAGCTGTTGTTATAAGAGAACTCGGCATACGGGAGAGATTCTTCCCACTTCTTGCCGAAAGAAATAACACAAGCCCGAAGCATGTCTTCAAGCACTTGATTGACTCGCTCGACTTGGCCTTGGGATTGGGGATGATAAGCTGAACTCCAGGTAATATGAGTTCCCATAGCTTTTTGGAAACTTTCCCAGAACTTTGAGGTGAAAAGACCGCCACGGTCCGAACTGATCTCCTTCGGAATACCGTGGAGTGATACAATTCTGGAGATATATAACTCTGTTAACTGACTAGCAGTGATCGTCTCCTTGACAGGCAGAAAGTGCGCAACTTTTGAAAGTTGGTCGACGACGACAAGAATAGCATCGTGACCCTTCTGTGACTTGGGAAGGCCAGTAATGAAATCCATTTGAACCTTATCCCATTTCCACAACGGAATAGGAAGTGGTTGCAGAATTCCGGCAGGCTTCTGATGTTCTGCTTTAACGTGACGACACACATCACATTCAGCAACATATCGAGCAATATCCTACTTCATTCTAGACCACCAGTACCTTTGACGAAGATCATGATACATCTTGGTGCTACCCGGATGAATAGACAGCGGTGTATCATGTGCCTCCTTCATGACCTTGTCAGTCATAAGCTCGAAGCGAGGTACGACAATGCGGTCTCTGAAATACAAGGTTCCATCTTCAGACAGCGAGAAATCCCTGTACTTTTCTAGGTGAAGATCCTTCTTCATCAGATCAACTTCAGCATCTTTAGCTTGCGCACTCTTAACAGCCTTCTCAAGGTCTGGTTCAACAACCAAGGTTTTTAGGTATCCTTGAGGAACTATCTCGATATTTAGCTTTTGAAGCTCTTCATACAGGAGTGGTTGCTGTAGCTGGACTTCAAGTTCACTGCAGTAGGATTTACGACTCAATGCATCAGCCATTACATTAACCTTGCCAGGGGTATAAGAAATACCCAAATCATAGTCCGCAATGGCCTCCATCCATCTTTGCTGACGGAGGTTTAGAGATGGCTGAGTGAACAAGTACTTCAGACTTTTATGATCCGTGTATATCTCGCAACGATTACTGGGAAGGTAATGTCGCCACAACTGTAGTGCATAGATGACAGCATCTAGTTCTAGATCATGTACCGGATAATTCTCTTCATGTGGGCACAACTGTCGAGAGCCATAAGCAATCACTTTATGCTCTTGCATTAGGACACAGCCTAATCCTTCATGGGATGCGTCACAATAAATCACGAAGTCTTTGCGAGAATCTGGAGGAGCAAGTACTAGGGCAGATGTCAGCTTGTCTTTGAGTGTTTGAAAACTTTCCTGACATTTTTCTGTCCATTCAAACTTAACACCCTTGTGAAGCAGATCAGTCAAAGGCTTAGCAATCTTTGAGAAATTCTCGACGAAGCGACGACAATAGCTTGCAAGGCCGAGAAAACTTCGGACTTGCTTGACATTTTTTGGTGGAGTCCATTCAAGAATAGCCTGAACTCGTTCTGGGTTAACGGCAATGCCATCTTTGGAAATCACATGGCCGAGATATGTCACTTCAGATAACCAGAACTCGCATTTGGAATACTTGGCATATAGTTGATGTTCACGCAGCCTTTCCAGTACAAGCCGAAGATGTTCGGCATGTTCTTCTTCATTCTTCGAATAAACCAGAATATCATCCAGATATACCATGATGAATTTGTCGAGATAATCCATGAAGATGTAATTCATTAACCGGGAGAAGGTAGCTGGAGCATTAGTCAAGCCGAAAGACATGACAGTGTACTCATAAGAACCATAGCGAGTAACGAATGCTGTCTTCGGAATATCCTCTTCACGAACTCGGATCTGGTGGTATCCCAATCTCAAATCAAGCTTAGAGAATACTGAGGAACCAGCAAGTTGATCATACAGATCGTTGATTCTGGGAAGCGGATACTTGTTCTGAATTGTCGCTTGGTTGATTGGTCGATAATCTTGAACCAACCGATTCGTACCATCCTTCTTCTTGACAAAGAGGGAAGGTGCTCCCCAAGCAGATGAACTGGGGTGGATGAAACCCTTCTTAAGTGACTTGTCAATTTCTTCCTTAAGCTCGAGAAGGTGGTGCGGAGGCATTTTATAAGGACGCTTCGCAATAGGAGTTGTGCCTGGTTTCAAGTCGATGACAAACTCGACAGCTCTAGCAGGGGGTATTCCTGGAAGTTCCTCTGGGAAGACATCTTGAAAATCATGAACAACAGGAACGTTCTCGATGCCTTCAAGAGGTGAAGCATTCAACGCATCCAGAGCATAAATCTGGCTCTCGGCATTCTGTATTATCTTGGCTGAGTAGTTGATCACCTGACCAGAAGGGTGTGTGAGCTGGACTGTCTTAGTAGCACAGTCAATCAAAGCATTATGGGCTGTCAACCAGTCCATACCGAGAATGATGTCTATGTCAGAAGGTCCAAGAGCGATAAGGGAAGCAGAGAACATCAACCCTTCAATTTTGATCTGATTGTTGTGACTTACCATCTTGGTTTGCCACCTGGAACGGGGAGTGATAATCTCTAATGGTGTGGGTAACAGCTCTAGATGTAATTCATGTAGCTGAGCAAATTGTTGAGACACAAAGGAATGTGATGCTCCCGAGTCGAAAAGGACAGAAGCTGCAACTGAATTAATCGGGAGGGTACCCATCACAATGGTTGGTTCTTTCTGAGCCCCTTCTGCATTGACATGGTTGGCATGGCCCAGTACAACAGCAGACGGTCTGGCATTGGGATTCCTGGGCTGACGAGCCCGGGCATTTCGATTTTGGTTCGGGCGGCAATTGGTAGCACGGTGCCCTGGCTGACCACACTTGAAGCAATTCCCATCATTATGGGGAGGAGCTACAACATTGGACTGTCCACCCTGAGTCATTAGCTGTCTCTGCGGCGGAGGTAGACGAGGTGCAACATAAGACGACCTTGGTGTTGGAGCAGGTCGGTGATGAACATTGTGTGGGATCCAGACTCGACGTTTCTGAGCAGACTGACTCGAGGATGGACCAACATCTCGAGTACGCTTGAGCGACTCCTGGCATTTAGTCAGAGCAGTTTCAACTTGGAAAGATTGGCTGACAAGCGTTGTGAAGTCTGTGCAATCATGGGCAGCAAGTGCGAGGTTTATCTCAGTACGCAGTCCCTCACGGAATTTTTCCTGCTTGCGTGCGTCAGTGCAGACGTCATCTTCAGCATAGCGGGACAATTCGAGAAATTTTCTCTGATATTCATCCACAGTCATTTTGCCCTGTGTGAGTTTGCGGAACTCCTGCTTCTTCTGGTCGATCAGACCTGGAGGAATGTATCGTGCACGAAAGGCTGACTGAAATTCCTGCCAAGTGGCTATAGTTCCAGCCGGCAACATATCCTTGTGGCCTTCCCACCATTGAGCAGCTGAACCCCTCAGGTGATACGTCGCATAAGTGACGTAACTGTCTGGGATAACATTGGCCGACTTCATCTGGAAGGCAATGTCATAGAGCCAATCATCAGCATCCATTGGATCAGTCGAGCTGCGAAAAGTGGACGGATTGAGACGCACGAATTTTGGTAGAGTTATTGGAGCAGACTATTGCTGAGCATTTAGGTTTGGAAATTAAGCCATTAGTCCGGTCATAAACTGTTGCATCATAGCGGCAATATAGGGTGGAGGTGGAGGGTCGTCAGCCATCCTGCCAAATCAATAGGGGCAGTTTAGCAAGAGAAACTGCATGTGTACGGAGTTATTCATGATGTAACATGGGAAATGAACAAGAAGGCATCAGGGGCATATTAGTAGTCCTTAAGGACATACAGAACGATGCACGAAGTTGGACACAAACGGCGGTAGGAGTACGGAAACGCACGCAGCTAGGCAAGCTAGGCGGCGCACAGGCACACGGTAAGGAAGTACACAACGAGACATAGCAAAGACTACATCATGTCGGAGAAAACTGTTGGAGCGAGGAATCTGCAAGTGACAACACAGGGTGCCCTCGATAAAAGGATCCTGTAAGCAGAACCTGGCCCAAAATCTTGAAGAAAAGGGGGTAATTTCAGAACCCCGGGTGGATGTGACCATGAGAACCTAATGTTGGAGTTAGTAAAATTTTAACTCGAAAGGAAGAGAGATCAGAGTCTCAGAGTATAGAAGAGGAATAAAAGATCCTAATACCACCCATTTGGCGACGTGGGCCCGTAAGCCACACAACCATGTTAGTAAAAGTTTTTCAATGACTAGACTCAACTTCGGCCAAGGAGTTGGAAAGGGGAATTCCTAGAGGCAGTCGGCTCTGATACCAACCTGTGACACCCCCGGCTCAATCGTGCACTAATCATACACGCAAATACACTCGATCAAGCCTAAGGACTCATGGGAAGATATCACAACACAACTCTAAAACATAAATAAAGTCATACAAGCTTTATATTACAAGCCAGGGGCCTCGAGGGCTCGAATACATAAGCTCGCGTACAAGCGTCAGCAGAAGCATCAGATATCTGAGTAAAATATGAAACAGAAACATATAAGCCTTTAGAAAGGCGGGGCAAAACAAAAGCTACGATCGAAAGGCGCAGGCCTCCTGCCTGGGACCCTCCGATCCTACTCCTGGTCGTCGGCCAACTCGTAGTAGTATCCACCCTCGGGGTAGTAGTAGCGATCGTCGGCGGGGGCAGCTGTCTCAGGGGCTCCGTCATCTGGTTGCACCAAAAGGACATGGGGGAAAAAGAAAGCAAAGCAACCGTGAGTACTCATCCGAAGTACTCAGCAAGCAAGGATCTACACTACATATGCAATATTATCAAAGAGAGGCTGTATATGTGGACTGGGCTGCAGAAATGCTAGAATAGAGAGAAGGCCTAGTCCTATCGAAGACTAGCATCTTCAGCGGTCTTGCAATATTAGAAGAGTGTAGATTAGCACAGTATATAGTAGTAGTAGTGTTATCAGCCTCGGCCAGAGATCCTTTCTCGACTTCCTGCGAGAAAGCAATCCCAGAGCCATATTGTCCATTCTCATCACAAGTAACCAGTTCTAGTTGTATCGATCGGGATACAACTCCGAGTGTCCTTTACCGTAGGACAGGCTATCGATAGATGTTTTCTTCCCTTCAGGGGTGCACCAACTTACCCACCATGCTTGCTTAACTCCGGCCGGACACACTTTCCTGGGTCATGCCCGGCCTCGGCCAAACGATACACCGCAACCCTACCTACAGCTCAGCAGAGAGGTCCCCGTCGGTCTATATCCTAAGCGCTCAGGGGTCTTGGGCCATCGCCCTGTGCACTCCGGGTCGGTGTGTGCAGGGTCGGGACGAGCACCACCTCAGTCCTGGATGGCACTGGCCCGGCCCCGCCACGAGGCTGAACTGGACGTCTGACAAAGCTTTCGGTTGATGCATACGTTGCAGAGTGCCCATAACTTTTTTCGCGTGATGGTTAGTGCTATCGGGCCAGAGGCCCACTCGAATCAAATATCCAAATTGTAGTGTGTTGGTAGTGCGGTAACGAGCAGATACTCACGATCGATGTGACCCCGTCGCCCCGTCTCGAGGACTTGCGGCAAGGGCCAAGAATGCCCGGCCACGCCTCGTATTCATCACTCGGGCACCATCCAAGTCAACCCATCTCCATATCACTCGCGGGTACCCCTCAGGGTCGACCCGCCTTTTCAAGTAACAGTAGTAAAGTCCAAGTATCCGTGTGTCCATAACATCAGGGGAATCCGAGGTATCACCCTCATTGGATTCCTACTCGATGTATCCATCAAGGTGAACTCGGAGGAATCACCCTCGATGGGTTCACACTTGAGGTGTTGTACGACGACGTCGTTATCGGAAGTGGTGAAGGAGGAATCACCCTCGATGACCACGACCGAATAGCTACTCTTCAGAGTTAACATCAGAAGTGTTAAACGAGGTATCACCCTCGGCACTCGATGGTATCGATGCAGTGTCGTACAACTAAGGGGGTGATGTGCGGTGCTGGGGCCTGGCTGTCGATCCCGTTGATCGAGTCATCTGATAATCCAGCGGGGCAACTGAGGACAAAGTGGGGTCACTGGGGTCTCTATCCAGCCTATACTAAACAGTTTAGGATAAGCAGATAAGGTATCAATAGCAGGTTACAATAAACAGGCTAAGCATTAGAATAGGATAAACAGTAGCAGCAACAATTCTAATGCAAGCACAAGAGAGAAGAGAATAGGCGATATAGGCATGCTCAAAGGGGGGGGGTGCATGCCTGGTTGCTCGGCGGCAAAGGCAAGGTCGTCGAGGGTCGTCGATCTCCGGAGCTGCGTCGGTACCGGGCCCTATCGAGAGAGAAGAGGGGGAGAAAACAGATAAATACACAGCAAACATATGCAACACAGAGCAGGCTACGCTAACGTGCAGTGCAGGGTTGCCTAAAAGCATGTCTAAGTCATATTAGTTATTTAGGATTTAAGTTGGATTTATTAACCAGTGTATATGCATTATTCACCTAACGGAAATAGGCAAAAAGTTACGGGTTCACCTCCGTAGAGGGTTCCGTCACAGGAACAGACGGCATGGTCAGTTTCGTCTCGTCGTTCTGAGCAACTTTCATGTACAAAGTATTTTCATCCGAGTTACGGTTTATTTTATATGATTTTTCAAAGTGTTAACAATATTCTGGAATTTATTTATTTCAAATTATCCAAAACAGTGACGTCAACAGTCAACTGTACTGTTGACTGGGTCAAACTGACATGTGGGTCCCAGTTGTCATAGACTACTAACTAATTAACAATTAGTTATTTAGTTAGCAGGCTAGTTAAGTTTAATTAGTCATCTAAACAGAATTAATTAAGTTAGTTAATTGATTAATTAATTAGTTTTCATTTTTTTATCTTATCTTTTACAGGGCGCTGGGCCCCTCTGGTCAGTGGCCCAGAGGCCAAATCGGGGCGGTCGACGGGCGGCGAATGCGGGCGCTGAGCGCCAGCCCGCTTGGGCACACGCCCAGGGGCGCGGTAGCGGCCAAAACAGAGGCAGGCGGCGCTGGCCGGCGGGCAGGGGCCGGCGAGGACGGCCGTCGGCGCGGGGCAAACGGCGGACGGGCGCGGCCGGTGATGAGCGTGCACGCGGCGCGGTGCGTTGGGCGTAGCGGCTGGCGGCTGTGCAGCGTGTGAGGGCGCGGGCAGCGCGGCCACGGCGGGCCAAGGCGCGGCGACCGCGGGACGGCGCGGCATGGACGGCGCGAGGATGCACGGGAGCGCGGGCCGGGCGGCATCGGCAACGAGGAGCGGCGGCCACGTTCGGGGTCGGTCGGAGGGGAAGAGGAGGAGGGGGGCCTCACGTGCGATGGAGAGGTGAGGGGCGGCGTGGCTCGAAGGCGCCGTTGGGGAGGAGGTCGAGGACGGGGAGGCGGCGTCGGTGGCGATGCGGACGGGACGGCGCCCTGGGCGCGGGCAGGCGCCGAGCAGCGCCGCGCGGGCGTCCAGATCGAGCGGGGAGGAGGAGAAACGTGCGAGAGAGAGGGGATCGGGGAAGCTAGGGTTCAGTCGGGTGGGGGTATAAGGAGGCCCAGCTGGGCCTGGTGGGATGGCCAGTGCGGCGGCCAGCTGGGCCGTTTGGCCCAGCGGGGAGGTGGGCTTGTTCTTTCCTTTTTACTTATTTCTCTTTTTCTTTATTTCTTTTCTGTTTTTCTATTTTTATTTCTGTTTTGCTAATTGTTTGAGTATTTAATGGCTTTTGTAAAATGTGTGACCTAGCTCATAAACTGCAGTGCATTATATCCTAACACCAAAAATTAGTTTGGGCAAAATACAATTTCATATTTAATTTGGATTAATTAAAAGGTTATCAAATGTTGCTTTTAGCCACTAATTGAGGTTGTTAGTGTCACTTAGCTAATCCCAATATTATTGGTTACAATTTTATATTTGTATTGGGATTAATTGCAACAGTAGGGATATTTTAGTTCCTGGATTTGAACAAATTTTATTTATCACTTAAAGTTTGAATAAATTCTTTTGAATTGGAATTTGAAATGGGTGACAATAATGATGATCTAGCACCGTTGAACATGATGACTTGGCATTATCAAAAGGCAATCACTGTATCCATTACATGGGATGTTACAACAAGATAACTTCCATATCTAACACCATATAGGGTTAGGTGTGCTCCGTCCCATCCCGTTGGAATATTTTAGTTTGCTCCCATACTGATAGTTCCACTCCACAGAGTAAGCAGACCGTACCGAAAACATACCATTTTTCGTATAACTCCAGGCCATAAAATCTGTCATATTGTGTTGCGAAATTGGGATTGAAAGAATCCGTTGTGCGTCAATGGTCCACATAGTTTGTCTAATCAGGTCCTCATCCCAATTATTGGAGACCGGGTCAATCAAATCTATGACTTTTGATAACAAATGCCCCCCTAGGGGTCACAATCTTCCTAGTGGCACAATTTGGGATCCAGGCATCTTCCCAAATATTGACGTTATGTCCATCCCCCACTCGCCAAATATAACCTCGCTTGAGAGTAGTGATGCCTGCCATAATGCTTTGCCAGGTGAAGGAAGCACCATGCTTTGGCTTGGAGTTCAGCAAATCACCATTAGGATAGTACTTGGCCCTTAGAATAGTAGCACACAAGGAGTCAGGATTATCAAGGAGACGCCATGCCTGTTTTGCAAGCAGAGCCAGGTTGAAATAGTGGATGTCACGGAATCCCATTCCTCCTTGATTTTTTGGTACACACATTTTCCACCAAGCCATCCTATAAGCTATTTCCTAGTAGTGAATGAAGTTGAAGACGACATTCTGATGTTGTATGGATTTTTTTTAGTCACATATGATAGTGTATTTTTGGCTCTATGCATATGATCCTACCTGAAATGTTTTCTTTGATTTGTAATATTTTTTAGTGCAACCAAAATATTTTTCTATGCATGTTATTCTCACATATATGTGTATATTAGTCGAGACGTGCATTTGCACATGCACATGCACACTTACTAGTTTTTATTAAGTGCAAGTTCGTTAAACAAATGTGGAGGGCCTTTAATCTAAAAGAAGTGAGACTATCTTTAGATGAAATCAAAACTACTAACCCTTTTCTCGTTTAGAAGGCCCACGATTTAACAACATAACATGAGTTTTATATCTGAAAAATTATATCATTAAAAACACTCACCGGTTTCATAGCCTCACTCACCAGTTTATTACATATTCATAGCGGAGCTAGAACTATTTCCAAAGAGAGGAGCAACGAACCAGGTTGCAGCAAAGAACACTACTCAAAGGATGAAAGCACCACCACCGGGATTTGCAAAGATCAATGTTGATGCTAATGTGCCTAGAGCTGGCACGGGGGGCTCAGTCGTGGCAGTATGCCGAGACGCCAGTGGTATGTTTCTGGGCAGTTCGGCTCTGGTCATCTCTGGTGTCACTGATGTTGTAACTTTGAAGGCGCTTGCATGTCGGGAGGCCTTATCACTCGCTGAACATCTGCTGCTCCAGAATTTTTTGGTTGCCTCCGACTCGAAGCAGGTGATCAGTCATATAGACAAGGGCACAAGCAGCAGCTACGCATGTATAATCAGTGAGATCAAGCAACAGCCGGTAAATTTTAACCGCACTTTCTCGTTTGAAAGGCGAGCAACGAATAAAGATGCAGATAGTCAAGCTAAATTCTCGAATTCTTTGGACGAGGGGAACCATGTGTGGTTCTAACCCCACGATCCTTTGTATTCCACTTCATATGGATTTTGATCAGTAAAGTTTAGCTTTACCCCTAAAAAACAAAAAAGTATGTCATTAAAAGCTTAAAATGTTCCATTTTCTAATGGTATACCTATTATATAATGTTTACCTTAATTTTTTATTTTTCTTTGGTTTTTCTTTTTGTTCGCTATAACTTCGGGTTTATTTGTTTTTCACTTTGTTCTTTGTTTCTTCTTAGCTTTCAATGGTTTCTTCTTTTCTTTATTTGTTCCTTTGTTTCTTTCTTAGGTTTCCTTCATTTTTCTTTATTTTTCACCGTTTTCTTCATTTATTTTTCTTTGGGTTTTTGTGTGTTTTTTCTTTATGATTTTTTTCTTCGGTTTTAGATCCTTTTCAAATTTACTTTTTTTTGCATTCTATGTCTTTGTATCGTTTTTCCTCAGTATTTTATGTACAATTTTCATGTCCAACTTTATTTTATACAAGCTTTTTGTAAAGCACATAATAATTTTTAAAAATAGTTTTTAATGTCTATATTTTTGTATACATGAAGAACATTTGTATACATGTTTAACATTTTTAATACATGATTATAATTTTAAATACAATTATTAACATTTTCTTTCAAATACATGTTTGATGTCTACTTTTTTCATAAACATTGTGTATTTTTCATATACATCTGAAACATTCATTTGATATACATTCACCATTTTCCAAATACATGATTAACTTTTTTTTCCTTATAATGTCACATATATTTTCTGAGACACGTGAACATTTAAAAAATGTTGCAAACAAGTTTTTAAATATGCTATCAACATTTGTATGCGTTGGATGAGGTTGGGGGAGAGATAGGCTGAGAGCGAGAGACGAGGTCTTATCTATAAATGTGTAACAGAATGGTGGGTTTCTTTCCGTAAAACTGCCATAGATTGTTTCGTGGGCGTTGGATATAAATCGAACGGCCATGAATGCAATATGACAGGCACACCATCATCACCAACTATATTTTTTATAGGAGTAGAGGAAACGAAGCCACAAGGTTGTTGAGAAAAACGAGGAGACAAGAATTAGTTGTGACCCGGTAGATGGCAATCGTGTTTTTAGAAACACGATGGATACTCGTTTTTTCCACAAACGCAAAAATCCTGGGTTACCGAGAACCAAAATTGCTATATACGTGGATTAACTAGAGGAGTCAAACACGATTTTATTTAGTTAGACCGTTTTCCTATTTTACTAAGAAAATTGCCCGGGCGTTGCACCAGGAGAAAAAATAACATACCATAGTTTGGTGAAGGTAAAACTGCTCCCTTTATTTATTGTCAATGAGGAGCATTTAATTTCTTTGTTCCGCAGCCCACAATCTCCTTTATTTATGCCAACCGGGAGATTTAATTTCTTCCTTTGCCTAGGATAAAGAGATCCCTCAGTTAATTGATTGTAAGGCTGCTTGTTAATTATCATATTCACGTGCGTACATATATTGGTGGAATTAGGTGCAAAGAAGCAAGGTGGGACTATTTAGTACTCCTACTATGTTAATAATCTTTTTTTTTGTGTGTGGGGGAGTCACGCATCTAATATTCAAGTTCTACAAAGGGCTCGGTACAAACGAAATCGACCGACTCTACTGTAAGACGCGACAATGCGCTTTAGGTGAAATTTTTTTCTGCAAAATTGATGAACATTTTTTCAAATTCGATGATTTAAAAAACAGATGAACTTTTTTCAAATTCTAATTTAATTTGATGATCCTTTTTTTCAAATTTGATGAACTTTTTTCAAAAAAATTTAATGTCATTGAAATTCGATGAACTTTTTTCAAAATTTGTGAAGTGTGTTTCAAAATCGATGAACTTTTTTTTAGAATTCGTGAACTGTTTTTTCAAGTTCGTAAATTTTAGATGCATGTTTTTTCAACGGAGGGACAAACACCAAAAGAAAAAGAAAAACGAAGGGACGTACGACGGGAAGGAGCGAGCGCGCTAGCTGGGCCGGCCCATTGGAGGCTGCTGCGAGCGCCAGCTGAATTTAATAAAGTAACAGCAGCCGTAGCACAGGTCGGCCCAGGCATTTCTCAAAAAAAAAAAAATAGGTCGGCCCAGGCCGGACGAGTATATAGGGAATATGAATGGCAGTTGCGGGTAATTTGGTTATTGTTGAGTGGCAAAGGTGTTGTCGGCCGACCTTTATTAGAATTGAATATAGTGCGGTGTGGAGTTCCCATCTCGAACCCGACCCCGATCAGATCAGATCCGATCCCAATGCCCAAAAGAAAACGAGAAACCACCGACGGTCCCAATCCACACCGCCGGCCGCTCGCCGCCACCGCCACCGCCTCCCCTCCACCGGGAGCGGGAGCGGGAGCGAGCGGAGATCCCGCCCCCGCCCCGCTGGTAAGATCCGCGTGCCTTGGTTCGTTTTGCCCCCACCTCTCTCGGCTCTGGCTCGACGCCTAACCCTAACCCTAGCCCTAGCCGCCTCCTCAGTCCCCGTCCCTGCTTGGAATCCCGTCGAATCCCGAACCTCTGGCCCCGTCGGTCCGATCCCACAAGGCAAGTTGGCTTGACGCTAGCTCCCGGAAGAAACCTAACTTTTCCCTCTGTAGCTACATCCTCGTCCATCACGCATGGGGATGGACGGACGGCATTCCTTCCTTCTGTCCCCGTTGGAGAAGCGTATATAATTATTAATTGATTGTTTAATTAAGCACTCCATGCATTAGATTAGATTAGATTAGGTTAGACCCAAAGTCCAGCACAGCAGAATCCCTAGAATTACTAGGCAAAGGGCCTCTTCTGGTTATATACACTACAGCATATACCCACCCTGGCTACGCACACCGCACCAATACTTCATTTAGTTTTGTTATATATTATTATTATTATTATGGAACAAGGAAATTAATTAATCTTGTCTTTCCCCGTCGCTTGCTTGCAATTGTACTTCACCAAGGAATTTGTTTACTTTCTCAATCTATATATAATTAGAAGAAACACCTTGATTTCGATCAGGTTTCGTCCTCATTCTTTCTTTGTACTATATAGTATCTGGGTATATGTACGTACAGTCTTTGTTCTTAATCTGCTGCTTCAGCTTAGTATACTATTTTATTTTACATGTTGAAAGAATGCGCTGTTCAACGTATATATATATATATATATAGTGTTTTCGTACGCTGGTATTATTTCGCTAGCTAGGATTTTTCGCAGTTAATGTTCCAAAGCACGTTTTGGGTGTATATATATTGGGGCCTGTATGTGCTCCAATAAATAAACATTGTAAAAACACACAGAGTCTGTTAGCTAGCTAATCTCGATCTCACCTTGATTAGGCCCGAACGGATATCCATGCTTCAGTAAGTTCTTGGGTTACATCTATCTGACGGGCTAGCTGGAGCTTATATTAGGACCATGCAGCTTGGTCCAGAAACTCCCTCCTCTCTTTGCTCTGTTCTGGTGTCAGCAGTTCTCCTAGTCCTTGCATTTTTACGCTCTTGAACTTACCATATACTAGTATAACTTCACTCAGCAGGCTATGTATGAGCTTATATACATGGCTCTGTTCAGCCAGGATTAATTTGGGATAGCTAAATCCCTACTTGCCGGATGGGATATTAATTAACTAGCTTAGCAATGGTGGTCTATTGGTGCCACTCGATCGTGCTGCTCATTTATTTATTTTACATCCATCCATACTTATAATTTGCCACACATCTCTTAACTTGATAATTTGTAACAGTCCTGTCCTTGCGTGGTTCTCTTTGCACACGTCCGATTAAGCTATTATATGTCAAATTTGTCTAGTGGCCCTTTCTTAGGACGGTTCGTTACCATTTTCTTTGTTAGTTTGTGTGTAACCAGGCTGCTTTCTTTTCCTTTTCTATTTCTAACTGAACCATTCTGGATGCTTTTTTTCATGTTTGCCACGACGGACAGTTGATACAGCCAGCTATGGATAATATCACTCAGATTCTAAAAGATGCTCAGGATCCGGATAACAACATAAGGCTAGTAGCAGAATGCAAACTCAAGCAGCTCCAGGAGCGTAATCGTCCCAACTTCCTCCTGTCCTTATCAGCAGAGCTCTCGAGTGATGCAAGTCCGCCCGAGTGCAGATGCCTTGCTGGCATTATGCTGAAGAATTCTGTGGAAGGAAAGTATTCTGAAGATAACAGCATCCTCATCGAACAATGGAACAACCTGGATCAACGTATCAAATCCCAGATTAAGGAGTCATTGCTGATAACACTAGGATCTTTGGCTCCTCAGGCGAGGCATGCCTCATCACAGATTATTGGCAGGCTTGCATATATTGAGATGCCCTCCCAGGGATGGCAAGACCTCATTGGCAGATTACTGCGCAACATGGCACAGCAGGGTGCATCTCCTGCTCCACTAAAGCAAGCAACTCTAGAGGCGCTGGAGTATGTGTTTGAGGGGAAGACCTTGAGCTTCGAGAAGGACACAATTAATGGTGTTCTGGATGCCGTCATCCGGGCAATGAACCACCAGGCAGAAAAAAGTTTTCAAGTCCGTGTTGCGGCGGTTAAAGCTCTACAGAATGTTCATAAGTTTGCTGACTTTGCAAATGATGATGATTGCAGAAATCGTATAATGACTGCAATATCTGATGCAGCTAAATCCGATGAAGCAGCGGAGGTCAAGCATGCAGCATTCGGCTGCCTTACTGCAATTGCATCCAAATATTATATGGAGTTAGAACCTTACATGGAAACCACACTCAGCCTTACAACTGAAGCTTTGGGCTTGGAAGGAGGTGTGGACGAAACAGTTGCGCTCGAATGTATCGAGTTCTGGAGCACTATTTGTAGAAAAGTGATTAAACTCCGAGAAAAAAGAAAACGCTTTCCTCGTGTTATATTGACCGCAGATTGTCACTTCCTTGAGAATCCCCTTTGTTCACTTGTTCCACTTCTTGTGGCGCCCCCGGCTCGATCGTACACTAATCATGCACGCAAACGTGTACGATCAAGATCAGGGACTCACGGGAAGATATCACAACACAACTCTAAAACATAAATAAGTCATACAAGCATCATAATACAAGCCAGGGGCCACGAGGGCTCGAATACAAATGCTCGATCATAGACGAGTCAGCGGAAGCAACAATATCTGAGTACAGACATAGGTTAAACAAAGTGCCATAAGATGGCTAGCACAAACAGGGATACAACAGATCGAACAGGCACAGGGCCTCCTGCCTGGGATCCTCCTAACTACTCCTGGTCGTCGGCGTCCTGGACGTAGTAGTAGGCTCCGTCCTGGTGGTAGTAGTCGTCGCAGGTGGCGTCTGGCTCCTGGGCTCCAGCATCTGGTTGCGACAACCAGCAAGAAGGGAAAGGGGGAAAGCAACCGTGAGTACTCATCCAAAGTACTCGCAAGTAAGGATCTATACTACATATGCATGGTATATGTGTAAAGAGGCAATATCGGTGGTCTGAACTGCAGAATGCCAGAATAAGAGGGGGATAGCTAGTCCTGTCGAAGACTACGCTTCTGGCAGCCTTCGTCTTGAAGCAATAGAAGAGATTAGTTGGAAGTTAACCAAACAACAACGTAAAGCATAATCCTACCCGTCGATCCTCTCGTCGCCATCATGCGAGAGAGCGACCACCGGGTTATAACTGTCACTTGTAAGGGTGTGTTTTATTAAGTATCCATTTCTAGTTGTCATGAGGTCGGAATACAACTCCGGGTCGTCCTTTTACCGAGGGACACGGCTATTCGAATAGATAAACTTCCCTGCAGGGGTGCACCACATATTCCCCAACACGCTCGATCCCCTTTGGCCGGACACACTTTCCTGGGTCATGCCCGGCCTCGGAAGATCCACACGTCGCAGCCCCACCTAGGCTCAACAGAGAGGTCAGCACGCCGGACTAATCCTAGGCACTCTGGGGTCTGGGCCCATCGCCCAGTGCGCTCCTGCACGTTGCGTACGCGGCCGCGAGCAGACCTAGCAACCCACAAGATCACGGCGGTTACGTTAGCGCGGTCCAACACGGCGCGCGCCGCTCAGTCGCTGACGTCAAGAAGGCTTCAGCTGATACCACGACGCCGGGATACCCATAACTACTCCCGCGTAGTTGGTTAGTGCGTATAGGCCAGTGGCCAGACTCAGATCAAATATCCAATCTCGTTAAACGTGTTATTATGAAGTAAACGCGAACGCCGACCAGGGCCTGGCCCACCTGTCTCCTAGGTGGTCTCAACCTGCCCTGTCGCTCCGCCACAAAGATCCACTCAAAGGGCCGTTGGGACAAAGGTCCTTTCAGCCCCCAATCCGTGAATCACTCGCGGGTACTCTTCGAGCCGACCCGACTTTAGTCACCATTTGTATAGTATGTATATATGTATAGTATACACCCGTGATCACCTCCCGAGTGATCACGGCCCGATAGTATAGCAAGGCAGACTGACAAGAATGCAGGGCCAATGATGACAAACTAGCATCCTACACTAGGCATTTAGGATTGCAGGTAAGGTATCAACAACAGTAGCAACAATGACAGGCTATGCAGCAGAATAGGATTAACCGAAAGCAGTAACATGCTACACTACTCTAATGCAAGCAGTATAGAGGAGAATAGGTGATATCTGGTGATCAAGGGGGGGGCTTGCCTGGTTGCTCTGGCAAGTAGGGGTCGTCAACAACGTAGTCGGTCGGGGCACCAGCAGCTGCGTCGGTCTCGTAGTCTACCGAAGAGAAGAGGGGGAAGAAACAGTAAACACACGGCAATAATGCAACAGGGATGCATGACATGTCTAAACGCAGGGCCAGGGTGATATACAGCCTAACTAAGCGATTTAGTTAATTTAGGAATTTATTCGGATTTATTTAATCAGGGTTGGACACTATTCATTTATCGAAATCGGTCTAATTGTTCAACGTTCTCATAGCTGCGGGCATCTGACGGGAATACGGAGGATGTATTCGGGCTCGTATCGTCGTTCTGAGCAAGTTTCATGTACAAAGTATTTTCATCGGAGTTACGGTTTATTTAATATGATTTTCTAAAGTTTTTATTAATTTCTGAAATTTTAATTAATTATTTAATTCAACATTATCCGAAACAGTAATTGATGACGTCAGCATGACATCATGCTGACGTCAGCAGTTAATTAAGTTAATTACTAATTACTGTTTAATTAACACTAATCAGTTAATTAGATTAACCTAATCAGGATTAATTAACTAATTAATTAATTATTTTAATTATTTATTTTTATTTCTATTTTCTTAAAACTGTTTCTGGGCCGTGGGCCCCATTCGTCAGCGTCACAGGGGGGTTTTCAGGCCCCACTGGGCAGTGGCCCAGGGCACGGGCGCGGGCGACAGGCACGGCGCGCAGCGCGCGTCGTGCGCGCCGCAGTCGGGCCGCGCGGGGGGGTGGGGGGGGGGCCGGACGCGGCGCGGGCGGCGGGCGGGGCGAGGCCGGAGGGGGCGTGGACGCGCGGTGCCGTAGCGGCAGCGGGCGGTGGCCTCGAGTGCAGCCGCGAGGGGGCGCGGTGCGCGCGTAGCGCGCAGGGCGAACGGCCGAGGCGAGCGAGCATGGCGAGGCCGCGCGCGGGCGCGGTGACGCGCGCAAGCGCGGCCATGGGCGCGGACGCGGATGGCATGCGCGCGCGCGGAACGGCGCAGGCGCGCGCGCGAGCAGCGGCGAGGGAGCGGCGTGGCGTGATGAGCGGCGCCGGGGCCGCGCAGCGCGAGGCTCTGCGGGAGGCGGGAGCGGGCGCAGGGAGAGGAAGGGAGCGAGGCTCACGGCGGGGGAAGCAGGGATCGTGGCAGCGGGGGGTCGGGGTGGGCGACGGGGACGACGCGATGGGAGGCAGGCCGGCGGGGACAAGGCGGCGACGTAGACGAGGAGCAGACCGCGAGGGAGAGCTCGGGCGGTGGCGTCGTGCGGCGAGGGCGAGGCGGCCGGTCGGGCGCGTCGGGGCGAGCGGCGTCGAGGAGCAGGCCGCGAGGGAGAGCGGGATCCGGGCGGCGGCGTCCAACGGCGACGGCGAGGCGGCGCGGTCGTCGCCGCGACCGAGGGCGACGGGGTCGTTCCCGCGATCCCGATCCCGATCTGGATCGGGAGGTGGGGGCTGACGAGGGGGAGGTGGCGACGGGGCGCGCGTCGGCGAGCGGCGTCGGCGACGAGGCGGACGGGATCGGTGGATCCCGATCCGGATGGGGGGGGAGGAGAAAACGAGGGGGAGGGGGGAATCGGGGGTAGGGTTAGGGTTTGGCCCGGGGGGGTGGCCGGCTAAGTAGGCGCCGGCTGGGCCGGCCTGGCGCCCGGTGGCTTGCTGGGCCGAGGCCCAGTCGGGGGGGGGGGGGGGGGGGGGTTCCTTTTCCTTTTCTGTTTTTTTTTTTCCTTTTCTTTATTCTCTTTTCTCTACTGTTAAATGTTTAGGCCCCAAATGGTTTTTGTAAAAAGTGTGACCTATTTCATAAATACCAGTGCATTATTCCTTAACACCTAAAATTAGTTTGGACAAAACATAATTCCATATTTATTTCAGATTTAATAAATGATTATTAAATATTATCTTTATCCACTGTTTGAGGTTGTTCGAGTCACTTATCCAATTCCAATGATGTTGGTTTCAATTTTAGAATAGCCTCTGGAGTATTTGTTATTTATCTGACATTTTAGTTTCTATGTTGGACAACTTTTATATCCCACTTTCATTTAAATTTGAATTTGACTTAGGAGTTGAAATGCAATATGCTGCTAATGATGATTATGCACTATTAATCATGATGACATGGCCTCATCAAAAGGGTGATCTCTGTAGCTTAATACAGGGGGTGTTACACTTCTGCTACAAACTCTGTCGTTACACCAAGAAAGAGATGTTGATGAACTGAACATCTTCATGAGTGCTATGGCATGCCTAGGCCTCGTCGCTAGAACTATCGGGGATGCAGTTGTCCCACTTGCAAGGCAGTTTATCGAGGGTAACATCAAAGTGGCAGATTGGCGTAGTCGCAAGACAGCTATTTCTGTACTAGGCGTTATCCTTGAAGGGCCTTCTATTGAAAAACTCGCTCCCGTGGTCGGTTTGTTGATGGACAAGATGGAAGACCCACACATGGAGATAAGAGGCACCGCTACATGCACTCTTGGGCAGGTGTTTGAGCTTCTGCATTCTCCAGCTCTTGATAAAAGATTTTTCACAAATGAAGACTTTCCTCGCATCATGGCTGCATTGTCAAAGAGGGGTAAAGATGTTCCAGAAGTGTCCAAGGAAGTCTGTGAAGCTATATATTTTCTTGCCCGAGGTTATGATGTGCCAATCTCATTTGAGGTAGACCATTCAAAAAAGAAAATCTCATCTGAACTTTCACCTTTTCTTAGTGGTGTTATCGATGCTATCCTTTCTGCTTCGGAACTTGATAAGAAGACCCCTTTCGGGCTTCCTGCATCTGCATCTGCTTATGGCGCATTGATTGAGGTTGTGAGAGTAAGCAACATATGGGATTTTGAAGCTGTAATAGCTATTATAGATTTGATGCCTCGTATCATGCGAAGATTAAACACAGCGCTTGATGCCAAAGCAATTTCATCAGATGACAAGACTAACAGGCAAAATCTTCAGGCGTTGCTGTGTGACGTACTGCACGCCATAATCGAGAAACTGGGCAATTCACTTCACGCGGACAAGGTTAGGGAGTCTGCTCAGTTAATGTTGCTTCAGTTTTGCCGTGTCCTGACCTGCGACTGTTCTACTGCATGTGATAAAGCAGCGCTTGCTATTGGTGCTCTGGCTCGTGCCGTCGGTCCAAAGTTTCTGGATCACATGCCAATATTTTTGCAGTATTACAGCGTGAAGCTATTCTCCCCTATCTATTTAGAGGTGATTGGCACAATCTTTCATGTCTTGGGAGATGAAATCCTGCCATGCTGTGATGATATGATGGATGTTCTTTACGAAGGTCTCTCAAAACCCAAGCTTAAACCTCAAATTTTGTCATGCTTTGGAGAGATCGCTCTTGCTATCGGCAAGCATTTTGAGGAGTACCACCTGCAGGCTGTTAGGAAAAAGCTGAAAGAAGCTGCTAACCCAAGATATTATGCCAATGTCTCTGATGAGGATAAGGTTGATTACGGTAACCAGCTTAGACAGGGAATATGCAAGGCTTACTCTGGCATATTGCGGGGTATAAAGGACCAAAAATCTGGGTTGAAGGTAGCAGCGGATCTAGTTGAGTTCATTGAAGCTGTCTCTGAGGACGAGAGCAGGTGCACATGATGCTCAATGCCTTCCTTTTTGGTCAACTGTTCCATACGATTAACACGGCATCATTTTAATTAGTTACCTTGCTCTTGTTTCGTATATGGGCGACTGTCCAGTACAATTATTTGCACATTCCATCATTCTAATTAGTTGTCTAGCTTGCTCTTGTTTCTGTCATGGGTGACTGCTCCATATGATTATTTGCACATGCCGCCATTCTAATTAGTTGCCTTGCTTTTGTTTTTTATATGGGTGACTGCTCCATAGGATTATTTGTGCATGCCACCGTTCTAATTAGTTGCCTTGCTCTTTTTTCTTGTATGGCCGACTGCTTCATATGATTATTTGCACATACCATCATTTTAATTAGTAGGCGACATAGCCCCTAATTGCTCTCCATAGTGGTTACTCGGCAAGGGACTCTATAGTTGCCCTTCTACAACAAATTAGACTTTTAACAGGGTAGAGCAAAGTAGATATTATTAGATAAAATGAAGAAGGTTAGCAGACCAGGCAATTTAGTACTCCCTCTGTAAAGAAATATAATTAGACTTTTAACAGTGTAGAGCGAAGTAGATATTATTAGATAAAATGAAGAAGGTTGGCAGACCAGGCAATTTAGTACTACTAATAATCTGGAAAGAAAGGAAACCCCGTTCCTGTTTCTCCCAAATAGACTTTTAGAAGGTTGGCAGACCAGACTTTTAACTGCCATTTGCCGACATCAGCATTTTCTGTTGTTAGTATAAAATAGTTAACTAAGCCGATCAATCAAAAGAGAAAAATGCATGAGTTGAAACCAGAAAAACTATGCAGTTTCAGTTCATTTTAGAGTGAAACAGTAGTGTTAAGACACATAGAAGTTGATATTCATTAATTTATTGCTCGGCTAAAGCACCTTGAAGCACACACTGCTCTTTGAAATGTCCTCTAGCCAGGTGCATTTTTACTTGGCTGCAAACTTTAAGATCGCGGGCTATTTGATTTCGCGGCAGGCTCGTGGAAAAGCAACAGCCGCTATAGCTGGAGATAGCGGCCGCTAAACCATTTAGCGGGAACAGTACACGTGCATGCATGTCCGAGCTCAAAACTAGTACATGTGCATATTTGTATCAAAAAACAGGGGAATTCCAGCAGGAAACGGGGGAATTTCAGCAGGAAACATGTGCATACGAGTACAATTGAGGTCTGCAGCAGTTCAACAGATACATATCAATAAAAATTTAAGCTCTCAAGGTCTGCAGCAAGCATAACATCACCAGTTAACCACTTAAGTTCATCAGGTCTGCATAATAGTACAACATCACAACACGTCCATTACATGCATCAGTTCACAAATCATTTGCTACTTTTCCAAAAGCACACAGGATAGGATAGGATAATGGGCGGCATGAGGAAGTTCGTAGAGAAACTAACATGCATCAGTCAGAATCGGAGCTCATGTTTGTTTCGTCGTTGTCGTCGTCACTTTCTGAAGCAGAGGAAGCAGAGAGCAAATCATCTTGAGGAGTAACAGGGATCATCTTCTTCTTCTTCTTACCATAGATACCCCTCATCCTTTTAAGTGGATTAATTGCCGAAGTTGATGGTCCAGCTTGTTCTTGTTCTTGATCTTCACCTTCAGCTTGTTCTTCAACAACAATTGGCACCACACCAGTGATCCATTCATTGTCATCATCTTCTAAGACATCAACCACCTCCTTCTCAATGGGGTCCCTGATTTTGTGTAGTTTTTTGTCCTTCAGTTTGGAGTTGAACTTGATGAACACAAGGTCCCTCATCCTGTCATGCAGCAGCCTGCTGCGTCTCTTTGTGTGAACCTACATAATGAACAAATGAAGAGTGTGAACAAAAAAACATGAAATGAACAATGCATGAAAGTGGAAAGAAGGAAAAGAATATACTTACTAGATCAAATACACTCCAATTCCTCTCACAAGCAGAGGAACTACATGTCAAACCAAGTATCCTTGCAGCCAAGATCCTTAGTTTTGGAGCACTTGTCCCATGGTTCATCCACCATTTAGCTTCAACATACAACAAGGGGGACATGTTAGGAAACGTTTGGGCAGGATAACATCATAAGAAACAAGGGGGACATGTTAGGAAACCATTTACCTGGATCAAACCTTTTGTTTTTCCTTTGTCGTACAGCAATGTCCCTTCCAAATGAACCTACTCCCTCTTGATAATGGTCAATCTCATCAATTATTTCTTCTTGCATGATAGGATCTTCAATCATCTTTGAAATACAAGTTATTAGTATGGGTTCAAGTAGTATCCAGCCATATGCAATGGAGTCTTCAACTTGTTGTCCCATCTCTTGTCAATGATGTCCCACACTTCCAGAAAACGAGAGTTGTCATTGTCAAACCTCACAGAGATCTCTTTCTTTGCATCCACCATACAACCATGAAGAAACCCCATTGCTGGCACATCGCTGTCCATCCTCCTCAAAAGATTTGCCATTGGCTCAAAGAAATTGACAGCGGTATCTACTGCCTTCCAAAAAGTTTCTGAGCGAACAGTTTTAGCTGCAATCTTCCCCTTTGCCTTCTTTAGGTGGTCCATCTCATTGAGTTCGTCGGACCTGAACAACTTCTGCAACTCCTTTTTGTTGTCCTGCATGCTCTTCAAGTTCAAATATGCTGTGGCAAACCTAGTAATACCAGAACGGACCAAGTCTTTTCCAAGATACTTCCTCATCAATGCCAAAACTCTTGTATGTGCATAGATGAACACAGTCACAGCCTTGCCTTTGGCAATGGTTTGATCAATTAAAGGCAGCTTGCCTATGTCCTCCAACATCAAATCAATTGTGTGGGCTGCACAACCATTCCAGAATAGGGACGGGCGCTTCACTTTCATCATCGCTGCTGCTGCTATATTGACAGAGGCATTATCCGTTACAATTTGAACTACATTCTTCTCCCCAATTTCTTCTACGCATCTATCAACAAGCTCAAATATCATCTTTCCATCTTTTCTCACATCTGAACAGTCAACGGAATCAACAAAGACAACACCATAGGCACTGTGAACTACCAAATTCATCACTCCCCTTCCTCTTTTGTCTGTCCATGCATCTGTCATGATAGTACATCCAGTGAGCTTCCATGCATCTTTATGTCCAGCAAATCCTTCCTCGACTTTCTTCTTGCTCCTCTGCAAGAAAGGGCCACTCATTTCATAAGGAGTGGGGCCTTTCATGTCTGTTCCAAATGCTCCAACCGCTTCTAGCATAAGTTCAAAGCTTGGAAGTAGGACTGTGTTGTGGGGAATGCCTGCTTCATAGAAGAATTGACAAACATACTCACAAGCACGAATCCTCCTCTCTTCTCTTCTTTGAGTGGACAATTTGGTTTGCAACTTTGTAGAAAAGCCTTCCCCCTTCCTTGCAGCCACAACCTCTTCTGGTGTCTTGATGCAAAACTTATCCATAGAACCATGTGTGGTGCCCTTACTCTGTCGTTTCCCTGATAATAGAAGCAAACCACCGCCACTACCACCGCCCAAGATGTCATCTTCATCAGCAGCCCTCTCATCATTTCCATCCAAACTGACATCACCTCTGCGTATTGCTGCTTCCTTGGCCTTCTTTTCCTTTGCTTCATCTTTCTTTGAGATCAACTCCCTCATCTCTTGCTTTACATCAGCAGGAACTTGTTGGCACAAAGTGACATTTTGATACTTGACGTTTGCAAGGTGGTACTTCATTCGAGTAATACCACCAATATAAACACCATGGCAGAAATTGCATTCCACAGATGCCTTCTTGGTCATGTCTGGAATCGTGCAATGCTTCCATGCTTGGTCATCTGAATTCACTGGAGGTACATGAGCTCCTGGGATTATCGGTGAAGTGCTTGACCCAGCCAAGCCTACAAAAAAATAGACATATACCAATTAAATCAATGTGAAATGGGTTACTGAGAGCATTCTACAATTATACATTACGAGGTAATTGTTCTATTGAGATCTAATAATTAAGTAATGCAACCATAACATCAGGAGGTTTTTGTCTTAATTTATTTGATGATATTATCTTACATATGCAATATAAATATATTACAAGAGATAGTGGCATGGCGTCAAGCAGAGTAAACTGCAAAGCACATCTCTGTTACAGTCAAATGACAAATAATTAACACCCCTAATTCGCTCTACACAGGTTGTGAAAGTAGTACTACATATAGCAACATATTTGTTCTTCACAAAGGTTCTTGAGTTGTCGCTTATTCACTTCACACAAGCAAGTTAAGCTGATCTGTATAGGTATGCTGAACCTGAATCTACACTTCTACAGGCCATCATCTAAAGAAAAAATTAAGTGAAAAATCTGAACCTAAGCTACTAGCCTGCAACGTGAACCTACAAATCCGCAATGCAATCCCAAGAGCATGTTGAATCAGCAAACAAATAAACGTTACATAGAGTCGGAGGACTCCTTTACCTCCTGGTGATGTGCTGGGACCTAGTGTTGGAACTGTGTGAGACTGAGACGTCATGCCGTGGTCGCTGCCTTGCCGCCTTGCCACCTCCCCGTAGCTGAATCCGGCTTCCGGCGAAGCAGCAGTCGGCCCGCCGATCGCAGGTGGGAAGAACGGCGTAGCCGCCGCAAACTTTTTGACGGGAGGGGGAGAAGGGGATGGGGACTGAACGCAACTAGGTTTACTGGAGGAGCTGCTATATATATATGGTGCGAATTTTGGGCCGTTTGTGGTCTACTTGGGCCCTTGCGTTGCAGATATTTGGCCCATATCACGAAACTGCAGCGACCGCTACGACAAATCGCGCCGTTTCGCGCGCGATCGCGCAGTTAGCGGCAGATCGCGGGATTTGTGTGATTGCGTCGCGGGGAAGGTGCCAGCGCGCGATAGCGCCGCGATCGCGCTGATTTCGCCCGCGATTTAAAAGTTTGCTTGGCTGTTGTATTTTCTGGAGCATTCTTGTCTCAGGATTACAACAAGGAATGTCGCAAGTTTCAACATTAAAATTTCATCATAGTGATTCTACTTGTTAAATTTGTCGCCTGTGAGGAACTTTCACTCTGAAAGCTATATATGGGTAGTCTTTCCTTCCCATACAGTATTAGTCAAGTATTCCGCTCCATTACATGGGGTCATCTCATCCAGTCAATAATACATCCCTTTTATCTTGTCAACTTGCTACCTTTTATGTTGCTCAATAATCAGAATCTCTTTCGAGACTATTATTTTCGGTCTAGATGCAAAGGATCTTCAAAGAAGGGGGGTTGTAGACTGAAAGAAGAAATGGGTCTGTGGTAGAGTACTTGTAACGAGTAAGACTGTCATAAAAATTAGGTGGATACCTTGTTTTATTATAGAAGCTGAAATTCAGGAACTATTTACTTTGTGAAACAAAATGCACAATCTGCAAACAAAAGGAATCCCTTTCTATCAGTTCCTTGTTTTATAGTACTAGTATATAGTTTCCTCTTGCTGCTGCTGCTTATATGATTATGTTGTGCATCTTTGATTTCTTTGTTTCAGGGGTGCAAGGGTGACATCCGCTGCAGTTGATGTGTTGGATCAGTTTGGTTTCATGGCGGAGTCATGGAAAGAGGGACTGATTTCGGAATTAGGGAGGTAGCATATAAGAGGAACTCGTTCTGCTTCTTTTTTGGCAAGTTGCCACAGATGCATGGAAGGACAGCAACATGTGTGTGTCGTTGGTAGTATGATGATGTATTTTGGTGGCAATTGGATGGACAGCCAAACTGAACTCGTCTAATAGTCGGCGTATGTCTATTTGCTAGCTGTTGTCGTTGAGCTTGCAGATTATGTATGATTAACCAATCCTGAATTCCTGGTTGTGATTGGTAGGGTGTGCTGTCGACCAGTTGTTGGTGGAGCTGGCTGTGCTGTTGGCATGCGTGAACCATATATATTACTCTCACCGTTCCTAAATATAAGTCTTTTTAGAGATTCCAATACGAACTACATACAGAGCAAAACGAGTGAATCTATATTCTAAAATATGTCTATATACAACCGTATGTAGTCCTTATTAAAATCTTTAAAAACGAGTCAATCTACATTCTAAAATATGTCTATTACAAAGGTTTTACTTGGTTCAAACACTAATTAAAACATTAGAACACAATCATAATAAAAACAGAAGCAAAAACAAAAAATATAAAATAAAATTGGGTTACCTCCAAACAAACGCTATTGTTTAATGCCCTTAGCTATGCATAATGATTTCAATGATGCTCACGTAAAATATAAGAATTGAAATATAATGGGAGCATCATGAAGCATATGACTAGAACATTTAAGTCTAACCTACTTCCTATGCATAGGGATTTTGTGAAAAAATAATTTATTGGAAAAAGAATCAACTAGCATAGGAAAGCAAAACAAGCATGACTTCAAGATTTTCAACACATAGAGAGAAAACTTGATATTATTGAGATATGTAAATGCATATGTTTCTCTCTCATAATAATTTTCAGTAGCATCATGAAGGAATTCAACAATATAACTATCACATAAAACATTATTTTCATGAGCCACAAGCATACAAATTTTATTACTCTTCACATAAGCAAATTTATTCTCATGAATAGTAGTGGGAGCAAACTCAACAAAATAACTATCATGTGAGGCATAATCCAATTGAAAATTAAAATCATGATGACAAGTTTCATGGTTATCATTATTCTTTATAGCATATATGTCATCACAATAATCATCATAGATAGCAACTTTGTTCTCATAATCAATTGGAACATCTTCCAAAATAGTGGATCATTAGTACCTAGAGTTGACACTCTTTCAAACCCACTTTCATCAACATAATCATAAAAAATAGGAGGCATGCTATCATCATAATAAATTTGCTCATCAAAACTTGGGGGACTAAAAATATCATCTTCATCAAACACACCATCCCCAAGCTTATGGCTTTGCATATTATTAGCATCATCGATATTCAAAGAATTCATACTAACAACATTGCAGTCATGCTCATCATTCAAAAGATTTAGTGCCAAACATTTTATTGACTTCTTCTTCTAACACTTTGGCACAATTTTTTCTTTTCATCATTTTCACGAAAGACATTATAAAGATGAATAATATGTGGCAACCTCAATTCCATTTTTTTGTAGTTTTCTTTTATAGACTAAACTAGTGATAAACAAGAAACTAAAAGATTCAATTGTAAGATCTAAAGATATACCTTCAAGCACTCATCTCCCCGGCAACGGCGCCAGAAAAAAGCTTGATGTCTACTACGCAACCTTCTTCTTTTAGACTCGTGTTGGGCCTCCAAGCGCAGAGTTTTGTAGGACAGTAGCAAATTTCCCTCAAGTGGAGATGATCTAAGGTTTATCAATCCGTGAAAGGCGTAGGATGAAGATGGTCTCTCTCAAACAACCCTGCAACCAAATAACAAAGAGTCTCTTGTGTCACCAACACAACCAATACAATGGTAAATTGTATAGGTGCACTAGTTCGGCGAAGAGATGGTGATACAAGTATAATATGGATAGTAGATATAGGTTTTTGTAATATGAAAATATAAAAACAGCAAGGTAACTAGTAATAAAAGTGAGTAAAATGGTATTGCAATGCTTGAAAACAAGGCCTAGAGTTCATACTTTCACTAGTGCAAAGTCTCTCAACAATGATAACATAATTAAATCATATGGCAATTTCTCAACGCGCGACAAAGAATCACTCCAAAGTTCCTATCGGAGAACATAGGACGAAAACGTGCATCAACCCCTATGCATAGATTACCCCAATGTCACCTCGGAAATCCGCGAGTTGAGTGCCAAAACATACATCAAGTGAATCAATAGAACATCCCATTGTCACCACAGATATCCCATCGCAAGACATACATCAAGTGTTCTCAAATCCAATACTCAATCCAACATAACGAAACCTCAAAGAGCAAGACTCAATTCATCACAAGAAGATAGAGAGGGAGAAACACCATATGATTCAACTATAGTAACAAAGCTCGCGGTACATCAAGATCGTGCCAAATCAAGAACACGAGAGAGAGAGATCAAACACATAGCTACTAGTATATACCATCAGCCATGAGGGTGAACTACTCCCTCCTCATCATGGTGGCCGCCGGGATGATGAAGATGGGCTCCGGCGATGGTTTCCCCCTTCGGCAGGGTGTCGGAACGGGCTTCGATTGGGTTTTCGTGCCTACAGAGGCTTGCGGCGGCGGAACTTCCGATCTAGGGTTCTTTTCAGAGGTTTCTATATTTATAAGAATTTTTGGCGTCGAAAACAAGACAGGGGGGTGCCCGAGGGGCCCACAAGCCCTCAGGGCGTGCCCACTGGCTTGTGGACTCCTCGGGACTCTTCTGGTCCAGCTCCGGTGCTTCGGGGGGTCTCTTTTGGTCCATAAAAAATCACCGTAAATTCTCAGCCCATTCCGAGAACTTTTATTTCTGCACAAAAACGACACCACGGTAGTTCTGCTGAAAACAGCGTCAGTCCGGGTTAGTTCTAATCAAATCATACCAAAACCATATAAAATTGTTGCAAACATGGCATGAATACTTCATAAATTATAGATACGTTGGAGACGTATCAGCCATTATTTGCCATAGGACATGTTCGTTCCAATACTCGGCAGGTCTATGAATAATGTCAATTCATCGAACACTTTGCAGGCGAAGGATGTGGGAGCCTCGGCTGGTGGCGTTGCTATTGATGCCAAGGCTACGGGTCGTCACGGGCTACATGACGGCCGGCTGACTTCGTAGGAGGAATATTCTTATGAAGTCGTGCTTGTCGGTGGGTGTCCAAGCTCGCCACGGGCGAATTGCGGTCATCTTCACTTCGCCAGCATGGCCGTGACTCCGGCGGTGCCTAGCTCCTCGGCGGGTCCTTGATGTTTGCTTAAACTACGTCGGTATTTCCTCAAAGAGAAAGGGATGATGCAGCACAACAACGGTAGGTATTTCCCTCAGTGATGAGACCAAGGTTATCGAACCAGTAGGAGAACCACGCAACACTACGTGAACGGAACCTGCACACAAATAACAAATACTCGCAACCCGATGTATTAAAGGGGTTGTCAATCCCTTTCGGGCAACGGCGCCAGAAATTGGCAAGTAGACAGGATAAAAATATGATAGATTGGATAAATAGATCTCGCGGGAACGCGAGATAAAATAAATGAGAATAAATTGCAGCAAGGTATTTTTGGTTTAATAGATCTGAAAATAAAAGCAAATAAAAATAGATCACGAAGGCAAATATAATAAAGAAGAGACCCGGGGGCCGTAGATTTCACTAGTGGTTCTCTCGAGAAAAATAGCAAACGGTGGGTAAACGAATTACTGTTGGGAAATTGATAGAACTTCAAATAATCATGACGATATCCAGGCAATGATCATTATATAGGCATCACGTCTAAGATTAGTAGACCGACTCCTGCCTGCATCTACTATTATTACTCCACACATCGACCGCTATCCAGCATACATCTAGTGTATTAAGTTCATGGAGAAATGGAGTAATGCAATAAGAACGATGACATGATGTAGACAAGATCTATTTATGTAGAAATAGACCCCATCTTGTTATCCTTAATTGTTGGAAAACGTAGTATGCAATTTCAAAAAAAATTCTACGCTCACGCAAGATCTATCTAGGAGATGCATAGCAACGAGAGGGGAACAGTGTGTCCACGTACCCTCGTAGACCGAAAGCGGAAGCGTTTGACAACGCGGTTGATGTAGTCGAACTTCTTCTCGTTCCGACCGATCAAGCACCGAACGTATGGCACCTCCGAGTTCTGCACACGTTCAGCTCGATGACGTCCCTCGAACTCTTGATCCAGCAAAGTGTCGAGGGAGAGTTTCGTCAGCACGACGACGTGGTGACAGTGATGGTGAAGTGATCCGTGCAGGGCTTCGCCTAAGCACTACGACAATATGACCGGAGGCGTAAACTGTGGAGGGGGCGCCGCACACGGCTAGGAATCAATGTTGTGTGTTCTAGCGGTGCCCCCTCACATATATATAGGTGGGAGAGGGAGATGTAGGGTAATGCAGCAGAAAACAAAAAAATTCCGACCTACGTACCAGCCCAGGACCACTATGGAGACTGCATACAAGGTTTGATCATTTTCGTTACCGACTCGTAGTGCAGCGGAAGTAGAGTCGATGACGATCGGCGGTGCAGATCCCCGCAGCTAGGATTTACAACCTCCCAACCGCGAGGATGTATACCCTCATTCGCCCCTCGGACAGCCCTCCGGGAGGCGGTCGGATAGTCCCCCGGACGGTGTCGCGGACAGCACTTCGGGAGGACTCACAGAACTCGGACCGTCACTTGGACAGCCCTTCGGGAGGCACTCTCAAAATAGCCCCTCGGGCACAAAGATTGAAACTACGACCTCTCTACAGAGTTGCACACATACGGTGTCATCTATCCGGCAGGGCTTCGCCGTCCAGAACTAGTTCCCACCGGAACCCAGACAGCCTTTCGGCTCTACAAAACTATTTCGCGGGGAGGGAGAGAGAAGTCAGATCATTGCAATGGCACTTGTATGTGAGAAGGAGTGAGTTTTGGGCAGCCCCCTCCACCTCTATTTATAGGAGAAGGAGGGGTGGAGGGGCTGAAATTTCAGCCACATCCATCCATGTCATCTCCAAGATATTTTGGAGCAAAAGCCCAAAAAGGTAGCTTTCCAAAAAGTAACCCAAAAAGTATTTTCACTATTCACGATAACATTTTTCAGCGTCCGTTCGAACTAAAAATATTTATGTGGGCTTAGAACATTTCCAGTACCCACTAAAATAATTTTCAACGCGTTCCAGAACAATTCCGGATTAGTAATTTTCATCTACGAAAAGCATCTGAAGCGGTTCCGGCAGTTCCGGAACATTTCCGGTTTTCACCCCGAAAAATTCCAGAATGATTCTGGCACCCTCCAAGAATTATCGGGCATGTGCCGAAACCAATTTGACTTAATGGTATCCTCTGAAACAACTTTTCAGTATCACCGGAACTCATCTGGTGACCTCTTTCTTCGGAACATTTCCGCTGTCTCCGAAAACTTTTTTCGGAAACTTTCTGTCAGACTCCCTGTCTAGTATTCAGCAGATAGATGACCCTTAAGCGTGTGACCCTATAGGTTCGGTGAAGTATAGACATGACCGGAACCCTTTCCGATCAATGATCAACATCGGAGCCGTGGACACCCATATTGACCCCTATACCCACACGAATGAATATTCGAGTGAACCTCCAGTTGCCATATGATATTCCTGTTGCTTCGCGATATGTTACAAATACCCGAGGTGAGACATGTTGGCATCCCTGTGGATCAACACATTGTCCACTATGCCAGTTACCTCGTTACTGGTATTGTTCTCTTTTCTCGTTCCGTGTTCCGGCATCCCCGTGATCAAATCACAAAGTGTCTGGCCAGACGATGATGGATACCATAACACCGAGAGGACCCAGAGATATCTCTCCATCGTCGGAGGAGCAAATCCCAATCTTGAGCTATCAAGTTACTTGACATACTTTTCCATGAACCCGTAAGCCGCCGTAATAGCCACCCATTTACGGATGACGTTTAACAAACCCCAAAGTTCATGAAGCAAGCATGAAGAAACTCGATGCTCTCATGGTCTAAGGGATCATGCAAACGTTAACCATCTCTGTGTTATTAACCATTAACTTGTGACGAATGTATCTCATAGCATAACATCAATTCGGGTCGATTCAACACAAGTGTTCTGCCAACAATTATGCCCTCAAAATTGCCGGCATAGTCATGCCCCTGATCAGGAAAACATGATCATCATGCAATACTTGAGCCAGTCATAGAGGCTTGACTAGGAATTCATTTTACTGTTTATTATCCCACACGTGCACATGAGTTTCCCTCCAAGCCTCGTTTTATTTGCAGACTCGAGAATCATTGCAGTTATAGCATGGAACATAAACCTAATTATGAACAGGGAGATAATCAATAATATTTATTATTGCCTCTAGGGCATATCTCCTACAGACTCCCACTTGCACTAGAGTCAATAATCTAGTTAAAGCTAATGCACTTTACACCTGTGGCACACTGGTGTAAATATGCTTCGCTTGTGGTATAGCCTGATGTCCAACGGATCTGACAACTTCAGATCCGTGTGGACTTGGCTTTGCATATGTGTGAATCATTGGTCAAAACCTGATTCCTCAGACTGAGCTATGGAGCAACTATCTACAATAGTGTCCCATTGACCAAAGCCATCTTGGAACCACACTAAGTTCATGAATGAACTATATAATTCAACAACTTCTTTGTCGCTTCTAAAGCGCCAACATACTTAGCCATTTGTCATAGAATTCGCCACAGTAACCTGTTTGGAACAATTTCCATCTACCGTGCCACCATATTGTGTTTTGCACAAAACCCTTAACTTAAATCGAAAATCGCTTGGAGCATGGATGAAGACTGTATCGATGTAACCTTTTACAACGAACTCTTCATGATCTCCGCTTGCGAGAAAACATGTCATCAGTGCTACTATAGTACTCAATGACCCTTTTTTCACTGTTGTCCCATGATCAGTACTTTTGATCACTTTGGTATCTATACTCGCAACAACTTTGGGAGTATTGGACATATCTGGTTGTTTTACATACCATGGAATACATGATTAATCCGAACACAAGAGTGTGTGGAATCTCCATCATGTATTTTGCTCATCAGTGTTTTGGGACACCGAGTCTTTTAAAAACTCTTTCCATGTGACTTCGGCAAGAATCACTCCTTGATGTTTTTAATGCTAAAAGGTTTTAGCATTTTGTCAATATGTATCTTTGCTCAGCCCCATCAGGTAAATCTATCTCCATAGATCATCATGCCTAATATCAAGGCTATTTAGCCCAAGCACTTCATCGAAAAACCCTTTTCTAATGAAGTCCTAATTTGTGTCAAGAAATTTTAATTCCAATTAACAATGTGTCAAGCACACAACGTTTTTAGAAATATTATTATGCTCCCACTTACTTTCTTGAATCACAAGCATCTTCGTTACCCATTGATGAAGTCAAAACCCTTTTAACCATTTCATCAAAACACGAAGATTCCAACTCCATTTTGCTCTCTTCTGTCCATCGCTGGAACTCTGAAATTTGCATACTTACTAGCATCCTCTGGAATGACAAAATACCTTGGACTATAACACATGCAAGTCCTTGGTTTCATTTCCATCAGATGGAAATCCTATTGTCATCCATGTTTCATATCTCATTATTGAAATATGTAGTAATTGCTAGTTGAACCCGAACCGACTTTAAGCATCGCTACGATGAAACAACCTCATCGTAGTCAACTCCTTGAACTTGTTATTGCAACAAGTCGAGCTTTATGGATAAAACATTTTTATCCGTATCAGTTTTAAGTTCCATAAATATTCGTTAGACTCTAAGTCTTCCGAAAGGTGTATCAAGGTTTTAATCTTGAAGCACTTATATGGAAACTAACTCGGGTTGTATTGGCATTTAGCCAATTCCGGAGTCAGGCCCCATCAACACTTCCTTGTGTATCGTAGGTATACAGTTGTCTAACAACAATATCTCGTTTGCGCACCTGATAGGTTTGCACGAGCTTTGCCTACGTGGTTCAGCTGCAAGTTCGACCGAAGTCCATACATTTTATTGTAGAGACTTCCGTATCAGTCGCAGTAGGAAACTCCGGAATCACTTCCAAGGTTCCTTTCCTTTGACCTGATGACGAAGATACTGGTTATCTCGTCGAGTTGCACTATCCTCCCACTCACCTTTTGCAAGAACAATTCTCTTTAAAAGCATACCGTTTTGTGGCAAAAACCTATGCCTTGGTATAGTGGTGGGGGAATACCCAATGACTTGGGATAACCTACAAAGTAGCACTTGTCTGATTTGGAATAGGTTTGTAACCTTTTACACAAGCCCCATATTCCAAATGTTAAGAAAAGATATAACATGGTTGGGCGTACCATACCATGGTGTCATTTCAACAGACCCGATGGAGCTCTTTTCAGTGTAAAAGCCGCAGTCTCTAAAGCATCACTCTTTAAAAGGGATAATGGCAAATTTATTTATGTCATCTTTGATCTTACCATGTCATAAATGGTTCGATTACATCTTCACGGACTTTCCACTTGCAGTGGTGTTCCGGGAGGTGCAAGTTATGAAACCCCTTTCACAACTCATCAGACATTCGCTAAACTTGTAACTTAAAAATTCCTTTCTGCAATCGAATTGTAGAAACATAATTTTCTTGTTACAATAACTTCTACTTCATATTTGAAAACCTTTCAAATGATTTCAAAAGATCCAGACTTACGTCTCATCAAGTAAATATCCATATATCTACTTGAGTCATTTCTGAAGATAGATAAATCCACTACTTGCAACAACATTTATTGAACTACACACATCAAAATGTATGATCACCAATAAGTTTGTTGCTCGTTCCTTATGGCCTGTGAACGGTATTTCAGTCACTTCACTTTTCGGAGGAAAGTTGCAAGTGTCAGATGATTCAAAATCAAACGACTTCAAAATCCATCATAATGGAATTTTCCATGCGGGTTTCTCCAATGTGGCCAAATGCAGTGCCACACATGTGTGGTATTCTTTTAGTCTTGTGACTTTTAGCGTCAGTGTAATGGATGTATCATATTACTATCAATACTCATAGCATACATCCCATCTTTGATGGAAGTATGGCCCTTCATGTTATTCATAATACTGAATAACAATTGTTGTTTTTATGAACAACCCTTTTGCAAAAACATTGTGCAATGGGCTAGAGTGTATGAAACTCTAAAATGAATTATGAAAGTAAAAACAGAGGTAATATATTATTATCATTATTCATAACATACATCTCATTCATAATGAAAGTATGGCCCTTATGTTATTCATAACACCGAACATCAAAAGTTCTCTTATGAACAACCTTCTTGCAAGATACCTTATGCAATGGGCTAGAGTGTGTAAAACTCTTAAATAAATTATGAAAATAAATACAAACGGTAATACACCGATGGAAGGTATAGTAACATTTACTATGTTCCCTGTGTATACCTAAACCTCATTCCTGGCTAGCCTTTCAGGCCATAGTAGTTCTTACATCAAGTTGCAACAGAATGCAATCGAGTGGGTATCTTTGTGATTAACTCACAATACCCAAGAATCAGCGATTAACATGTTTAACCATAATTCCTAAGAACTATATCTTTGACCAGCCTTCTATACATCAAAAACTTGTATGACATTCATACATGAGCTGGATATTCCAGTCTTCTTTCTATTTGCCCTTATACTTCTAACAGTTTAACTTTCAGTATTTCTCCGACTCTCAGAAGAAGCACTCAACTTAAGAGTGGTGTTAGCCTCGGACTTCCTAGGCGTGAAAGTTTCACTAACACTCTTCGGACACTTCCTTTCTCTTTAAGTTGTTTGTTTTATTCACCTTTCATCATATGGCAGGCGTTCTCCTGGATCCCTCTTTTATCAGTATAATGTATAGTAAACTCCTTTACTAATAGTTTGCAAACAAACATTGCTTTGGATATCTCATATCTTTTAGCTTTTGTCTGTCTCTGAAAAATATTTTCAGATTCCATGAATATCACATAACTATCCAAACTTTTGAAGTTCGGGTCTCATGGAAGCAAACATATTGCACTTGACTGAAATAAAATTCTAGCTTTTGGATCGAAGGACGAGAGTCACATGATCCATAGCATCAGCGGGAGAATACCAAAAGTATGCGATAGGACAAAGTCCTTCTCGGCACTCTTGAGGACAATCCTCACATTACGTTACCAACCGTAAAGTTTTAACCAGATATTTTACAGCTATTCAATTTTAATAGGGAAGGTGGAAACGCGAACCATTATTCTACAACTATTAGCAAATCACACTTAGACAGTGTTCAAAATTAATTACACTGAGAATTAAACAAGTCAATTCTACAGTGCGCTCCCACTCAAATCAATATCTCTCATAATTGATTATGAGTGATTCAAGACACGAATTTCAATTCAACGCCATTGATGGTGAGCATCACTGATGACGAGAACTTCAATCTTTAGGCAAACTTGCCAATCACATCTCTATGTGACTCTTGTTCATCTTTCGATGCGTGTGTTCCGAGCTCATGACTTTCATGCCTGAACGTCAAGACAACCAAGTGATCTCGCTGCGAGGCCTCAACTCACCCGCCTCACACATCCCTAATCGTTCGTACCCATGTCAGCATGGCGCACCCCGAAAAGTTAGGTGCCGTGACGGTGCTACACTTGGGAGAACACTAACAACTTGATATTTTTTGTGAGAGATCACCCTAATAAAAAGCGACTACCGCGCAATCAAGAAGGGTGCAGCATAAGTGATAAACATCTCAGGCAATTCATAATAGCATGATATGGTATAGCCCTTTCTGACGAAGAAGTCTTGTATTTCTTTGTCTCCAGCATTCGCGTCGGTGTTCACCTTCGCGAAGATTGCCACCACCTTGTCGATGCACCAGATAATATTCCTATATCTATAGCTAATAAAATAAGTGCATTACAAAAGGTTGACACACATGTCTTTTAAAGTGACAATCATATGGCTCCAGCCATCATGCCGAATCATGACACGCAGGTCATGTTAATCAATATACATCATATAGTCATCTCATACATAATCAAATTATTATGAGTACTGCTACACCACATCACATGCACATGCAAACCCTCCTGCAAAACCAAGTTAGACGCCTCTAATCGGTTCATGCAAAAACTTGTTTTTCGTGGCTTCTAAGGTTTCGAAACAAACCGAAGCTACCAACGTCCATCATCAAGTATGATAATTCAAGTCGCTAGATTAACTTTTCAGGGTGTATGAAGCACGAGATAATAAAATCTCAAGCCCCATACTAAACTTCGTCATACGCATGACCCCCGTGCAGATCAAATCTGCATTGCCCTTTCGTCTGCGAAACATCCATCTTTCTTTAACTATGGTGGAACCCAAAGAACTGTTAGCACTTCGTTGATCTGTCAATCAGCATACTCAGGAGCAACATGAAAGGATCGTGGATTGCCAGAACTTTGTGAGATTCCACCATGCCGTCAAGATCAGGATTATGCAAATTCAAGGGAAGCAACAGGAACATCGGGTAACAGATTTCATCTGCTACCCGCACAAATAATTTTCAGTAATAGAACTCATCTACTACCTAATTATATTGTGCAACACCCATACATCTCTATGTATTCTAGATCGCAACCTGCATCTACGCATAGCACGGCTCATGATGCCACTGTAGGGTTACGCAACAGAAAACGAAAAATTTCTGACCTACGCACTAGCCCAGGACCACTATGGAGACTGCATACAAGGTTTGATCATTTTCGTTACCGACTCGTAGCGCAGCGGAAGTAGAGTCGATGACGATCGGCGGTGCAGATCCCCGCAGCTAGGATTTACAACCTCCCAACCGTGAGGATGTATACCCTCATTCGCCCCTCGGACAGCCCTCAGGGAGGCGGTCGGACAGTCCCCCGGACGGTGTCGTGGACAGCCCTTCGGGAGGACTCACAGAACTCGGACCGTCACTTGGACAGCCCTTCGGGAGGCACTCTCAAAACAGCCCCTCAGGCACAAAGATCGAAACTACGACCTCTCTACAGAGTTGCACACATACAGTGTCATCTATCCGGCAGGGCTTCGCCGTCCAGAACTAGTTCCCACCGGAACCTAGATAGCCTTTCAGCTCTACGAAACTATTTCGCGGGGAGGGAGAGAGAAGCCAGATCATTGCAATGGCACTTGTATGTGAGAAGGAGTGAGTTTTGGGCAGCCCCCTCCACCTCTATTTATAGGAGAAGGAGGGGTGGAGGGGCTGAAATTTCAGCCACATCCATCCATGTCATCTCCAAGATATTTTGGAGCAGAAGCCCAAAAAGGTGGCTTTCCAAAAAGTAACCCAAAAAGCACTTTCACTATTCACGATGACATTTTTTAGCGTCCGTTCGAACTGAAAATATTTATGTGGGCTTAGAACATTTCCAGTACCCACTAAAATAATTTTCGACGCGTTCCAGAACATTTCCGGATTAGTGATTTTCATCTGCGAAAAGCATCTGAAGCAGTTCCGGCAGCTCCGGAACATTTCCGGTTTTCACCCTGGAAAATTCCAGAAAGTTTCCAGAATGATTCTGGCACCCTCCAAGAATTATCGGGCATGTGCTGAAACCAATTTGACTTAATGGTATCCTCTGAAACAACTTTTCAGTATCACCGGAACTCATCCGGTGACCTCTTTCTTCGGAACATTTCCGCTATCTCCGAAAACTTTTTTCGGAAACTTTCTCTCAGACTCCCTGTCTAGTATTCAGCAGATAGATGACCCTTAAGCGTGTGACCCTATAGGTTCGGTGAAGTATAGACATGACCGGAACACTTTCCGATCAATGATCAACATCGGAGCCATGGACACCCATATTGACCCCTATACCCACACGAATGAATATTCGAGTGAACCTCCAGTTGCCGTATGATATTCCTGTTGCTTCACGATATGTTACAAATACCCGAGGTGAGACATGTTGGCATCCCTGTGGATCAACACCTTGTCCATTATGCCAGTTACCTCGTTACCGGTATTGTTCTCTTTTCTCGTTCCGTGTTCCGGCATCCCCGTGATCAAATCACAAAGTGTCTGGCCAGACGATGATGGATACCATAACGCCGAGAGGGCCCAGAGATATCTCTCCATCGTCGGAGGAGCAAATCCCAATCTTGAGCTATCAAGTTACTTGACATACTTTTCCATGAACCCGTAAGCCGCCGTAATAGCCACCCATTTACGGATGACGATTAACAAACCCCAAAGTTCATGAAGCAAGCATGAAGAAACTCGATGCTCTCATGGTCTAAGGAATCATGCAAATGTTAATCATCTCTGTGTTATTAACCATTAACTTGTGATGAATGTATCCCATAGCATAACATCAATTCGGGTCGATTCAACAAAAGTGTTCTGCCAACAATTGTGCCCTCAAAATTGCCGGCATAGTCATGCCCCTGATCAGGAAAACAGGATCATCATGCAATACTTGAGCCAATCATAGAGGCTTGACTAGGAATTCATTTTACCGTTTATTATCCCACGCGTGCACATGAGTTTCCCTCCAAGCTTCGCTTTATTTGCAGACTCGAGAATCATTGCAGTTATAGCATGGAACATAAACCTAATTATGAACAGGGAGATAATCAATAATATTTATTATTGCCTCTAGGGCATATCTCCTACAGGAGAGGGGCAGCAAGGGGCACCCCAAGTAGGAGTAATACTACTTGGGCGCCTCCCACAAGTCGGCCTCCCCCCTTCCATAAGTGTCGGAGGGGGAAGGAAAGAGAGGGGGGGGGGAGAGAAGGAAAGGGGGAGGCCGAATCCTCCCCTTTCCTTCTCCCTTCCCCTCCTTCCTTCTCCTCCTATTTTGGCCTATATGGGGGCGCACCAGCCCACCATGGGCTGGCCTGTCCCTCTCTTGGCCCATAAGATCTTTGCCGGGGGTGCCCGGAACCTCTTTCCGGTGACCCGATATGTACCCGGTACCCCCAGAACACTTCCGGTGTCCGAATATCATCGTCCTATATATGAATCTTTACCTCTCGACCATTTCAAGACTCCTCGTCATGTCCGTGATCTCATCCGGGACTCCGAACAACATTCGGTCACCAAATCACATAACTCATATAATACAAAATCATCATCGAACGTTAAGCGTGCGGACCCTACGGGTTCGAGAACTATGTAGACATGACCGAGACACCTCTCCGGTCAATAACCAATAGCGGAACCTGGATGCTCATATTGGCTCCCACATATTCTACGAAGATCTTTATCGGTCGTACCGTAATGACAACATACATTATTCCTTTTGTCATCGGTATGTTACTTGCTCGAGATTCGATCGTCGGTATCTTCATACCTAGTTCAATCTCGTTACCGGCAAGTCTCTTTACTCGTTCTGTAATACATCATCCCGCAACTAAATCATTAGTCACATTGCTTGCAAGGCTTATTATGATGTGCATTACCGAGAGGGCCCAGAGATACCTCTCCGATACTCGGAGTGACAAATCCTAATCTCGATCTATGCCAACCCAACAAACACCTTTGGAGATACCTGTAGAGCATCTTTATAATCACCCAGTTACGTTGTGACGTTTGATAGCACACAAGGTATTCCTCCGGTATCCAGGAGTTGCATAATCTCATAGTCGAAGGAATATGTATTTGACATGAAGAAAGCAATAGCAATAAAACTGAACGATCAATATGCTAAGCTAATGGATGGGTCTTGTCCATCACATCATTCTCCTAATGATGTGATCATGTTCATCAAATGACAACACATGTCTATGGTTAGGAAACTTAACCATCTTTGATTAACGAGCTAGTCTAGTAGAGGCTTACTAGGGACACGGTGTTTTGTCTATGTATCCACACATGTATCAAGTTTCCGGTTAATACAATTCTAGCATGAATAATAAACATTTATCATGATATAAGGAAATATAAAATAACAACTTTATTATTGCCTCTAGGGCATATTTCCTTCAGTCTCCCACTTGCACTAGAGTCAATAATCTAGTTCACATCGCCATGTGATTTAACACCAATAGTTCACATCTCTATGTGATTAACACCCATAGTTCACATCACCATGTGACCAACACCCAAAGGGTTTACTAGAGTCAATAATCTAGTTCACATCGCTATGTGATTAACACCCAAAGAGTACTAAGGTGTGATCATGTTTTGCTTGTGGGAGAAGTTTAGTCAATGGGTCTGCCACATTCAGATCCGTATGTATTTTGCAAATTTCTATGTCTACAATGCTCTGTATGGAGCTACTCTAGCTAATTGCTCCTACTTTCAATACGTATCCAGATTGAGACTCAGAGTCACCTGGATCGGTGTAAAAGCTTGCATCGACGTAACTCTTTACGACGAACTCTTTATCACCTCCATAACCGAGAAATATTTCCTTAGTCCTCTAAGGATAATTTTGACCGCTGTCTAGTGATCTACTCCTGGATCACTATTGGTACCTCCCTGGCAGACTTACGGCAAGGTACACAATAGGTTTGGTACACAACATGGCATACTTTATAGAACCTATGACTAAAGCATAGGGAATGACTTTCATTCTATCTCTATATTCTGCCGTGGTCGGGTTTTGAGTCTTACTCAACTTCACACCTTGTAACACAGGTAAGAACCCTTTCTTTGACTGATCCATTTTGAACTCCTTCAAAATTTTGTCAAGGTATGTGCTTTGTGAAAGTCCTATCAAGCGTCTTGATCTATCTCTATAGATCTTGATGCTCAATATATAAGCAGCTTCACCGAGGTCTTCTATTGAAAAAATCTTATTCAAGTATCCTTTTATGCTATCTAGAAATTCTATATCATTCACGATCAACAATATGTCATCCACATATAATATCAGAAATGCTACATAGCTCCCACTCACTTTCTTGTAAATACAGGCTTCACCATAAGTCTGTATAAAACCATATGCTTTGATTACCTTATCAAAGTGTATATTCCAACTCCGAGATGCTTGCACCAGTCCATAGAAGGATCGCTGGAGTTAGCACACTTTGTTAGCATCTTTAGGATCGACAAAACCTTTTGGTTGCATCATATACAACTCTTCTTTAAGAAATCCATTAAGGAATGCAGTTTTGACATCCATTTGCCAGATTTCATAAAACGCGGTAATTGCTAACATGATTCGGACAGAATTAAGCATCGCTACGAGTGAGAAAATCTCATCGGAGTCAACACTTTGAACTTTGTCGAAAACCTTTTGCGACAAGTCGAGCTTTGTAGATAGTAACACTACCATCAATGTCCGTCTTCCTCTTGAAGATCCATTTATTCTTAATGGCTTGCCGATCATCGGGCAAGTCCACCAAAGTCCACACTTTGTTCTCATACATGGATCCTATCTCAGATTTCATGGCCTCAAGCCATCTGTCAGAATCTGGGCTCATCATAGCTTCTTCATAGTTCATAGGTTCGTCCATGTCTAGTAACATGACTTCCAGAATAGGGTTACCGTACTACTCTGGTGCGGAACATGCTCTGGTTGACCTACGAGGTTCAGTAGTAACTTGATCTGAAGTTTCATGATCATTATCATTAGCTTCCTCTCTAGTTGGTGTAGGTATCACGGGAACGGATTTCACTAATGTGCTACTTTCCAATTCGAGAGAAGGTACAATTACCTCATCAAGTTCTACTTTCCTCCCACTCACTTCTTTCGAGAGAAACTCCTTCTCTAGAAAGGATCCATTCTTAGCAACAAAGATCTTGCCTTCGGATCTGTGGTAGAAGGTGTACCCAACAATTTCTTTTGGGTATCCTATGAAGACGCACTTCTCCGATTTGGGTTCGAGCTTATCAGGCTAAAGCTTTTTCACATAAGCAATGCAACCCCAAACTTTAAGAAACGACAGCTTTGGTTTCTTGCCAAACCACAGTTCATACGGTGTTGTCTCAACGGATTTAGATGGTGCCCTATTTAACGTGAATGCAGCTGTCTCTAATGCATAACACCAAAACAATAGTGGTAAATCGGTAAGAGACATCATAGATCGCACCATATCTAATAAAGTACGGTTACGACGTTCGGACACACCATTACGCTGTGGTGTTCCAGGTGGCGTGAGTTGTGAAACTATTCCACATTGTTTTAAATGAAGGCCAAAATCGTAACTCAAATATTCGCCTCCGCGATCAGATCGTAGAAACTTTATTTTCTTGTTACGATGATTCTCCACTTCACTCTGAAATTCTTTGAACTTTTCAAATGTTTCAGACTTGTGTTTCATTAAGTAGATATACCCATATCTGCTCAAATCATTTGTGAAGGTCAGAAAATAATGATACCCGCCGCGAGCTTCAACACTCATCGGACCGCATACATCGGTATGTATTATTTCCAATAAGTCATTAGCTCGCTCCATTGTTCCGGAGAACAGAGTTTTAGTCATCTTGCCCATGAGGCATGGTTCGCAAGTATCAAATGGTTCATAATCAAGTGATTCCAAAATCCCATCTGCATGGAGTTTCTTCATGTGCTTTACACCAATATGACCTAAACGGCAGTGCCACAAGTATGTTGCACTATCATTATCAACTTTGCATCTTTTGGCATCAATATTATGAATATGTGTATCATTACGATTGAGATTCAATAAACCATTTGCATTGAGTGCATGACCATAGAAGGTTTTATTCATTTAAAACGAACAACAATTATTCTCTGACTTTAAATGAATAACCGTATTTCAATAAACATGATCTAATCATATTCTTGCTCAACGCAAACACCAAATAACATTTATTTAGGTTCAACACTAATTCCGAAGGTAGAGGAAGTGTGCGATGGTGATCTTATGAACCTTGGAATCACTTCCAACACACATCGTCACCTCGCCCTTAACTAGTCTCTGTTCATTTTGCAACTCCTGTTTTTGAGTTACTAATCTTAGTAACAGAACCAGTATCAAATACCGAGGGGTTGCTATAAACACTAGTAAAGTACACATCAATAACAAGTATATCAAATATACCTTTGTTCACTTTGCCATCCTTCTTATCCGCCAAGTATCTAGGGCAGTTCCACTTTCAGTGACCATTTCCTTTGCAGTAGAAGCACTCAGTTTCAGGCTTGGGTCTAGCTTTGGGCTTCTTCATGGGAGTGGCAACTTTCTTGCCATTCTTTTTGAAGTTTCCCTTTCTTTCCCTTAACCCTTTTCTTGAAACTAGTGGTCTTGTTAACCATCAACTCTTGATGCTCTTTCTTGATTTCTACCTTCGCTGATTTCAGCATCACGAAGAGCTCGGGAATCATTTTCGTCATCCCTTGCATATTATAGTTCATCATGAAGTTCTAGTAGCTTGGTGATAGTGACTAGAGAACTTTGTCAATCACTATCTTATCTGGAAGATTAACTCTCACTTGATTCAAGCGATTGTAGTACCCAGACATTCTGAGCACATGCTCACTGGTTGAGCTATTCTCCTCCATCTTGTAGGCAAAGTACTTGTCAGAGGTCTCATACCTCTCGACACGGGCATGAGTCTGAAATACCAATTTCAGCTCTTGGAACATCTCATATGCTCCGTGGCGTTCAAAATGTCTTTGCAGCCCCGATTCTAAGCCGTAAAGCATGGCGCACTAAACTATCAAGTAGTCATCATATCGAGCTTGCCAAACATTCATAACGTCTGCATCTGCTCCTGCAATAGGTCTGTCACCTAGCGGTGCATCAAGGACATAATGCTTCTGTGCAGCAATGAGGATAATCCTCAGATCATGGACCCAGTCCGCATCATTGCTACTATCATCTTTCAACTTTGTTTTCTCTAGGAACATATCAAAAACATAGGGGAGCTACAACGCGAGCTATTGATCTACAACATAATTTGCAAATACTATCAGGACTAAGTTCATCATAAATTAAGTTCAATTAATCAAATTACTTAAGAACTCCCACTTAGATAGACATCCCTCAAATCATCTAAATGATCACGTGATCCAAATCAACTAAACCATATCCGATCATCACGTGAGATGGAGTAGTCTTCAATGGTGAACATCTCTATGTTGATCATATCTACTATATGATTCACGTTCGACCTTTCGGTCTCCAGTGTTCCGAGGCCATGTCTGTACATGCTAGGCTCGTCAAGTTTAACCCGAGTATTCCGCATGTGCAAAACTGTCTTGCACCCGTTGTATGTGAACGTAGAGCCTATCACACCCGATCATCACGTGGTGTCTCAGCACGACGAACTGTCGCAACGGTGCATACTCAGGGAGAACACTTATACCTTGAAATTTTAGTTAAGGGATCATCTTATAATGCTACCGTCGTACTAAGCAAAATAAGATGCATAAAAGATAAACATCACATGCAATCAAAATATGTGACATGATATGGCCATCATCATCTTGTGCCTTTGATCTCCATCTCCAAAGCACCATCATGATCTCCATCGTCACCGGCTTGACACCTCAATCTCCATCGTAGCGTCGTTGTCGTCTCGCCAACTATTGCTTCTACAACTATCGCTAACGCATAGTGATAAAGTAAAGCAATTACATGGCGTTTGCATTTCATACAATAAAGCGACAACCATAAGGCTCCTGCCAGTTGCCGATAACTTTTACAAAACATGATCATCTCATACAACAACGTATATCACATCATGTCTTGACCATATCACATCACAACATGCCCTGCAAAAAACAAGTTAGACATCCTCTACTTGGTTGTTGCAAGTTTTACGTGGCTGCTACGGGCTTTTAGTAAGAACCGTTCTTACCTACGCATCAAAACCACAACGGTGTTTCGTCAAGTTTGCTGTTTTAACCTTCAACAAGGACCGGCCGTAGTCAACTTCGATTCAACTAAAGTTGGAGAAACAGACACCCGCCAGCCACCTTTATGCAAAACTAGTTGCATGTCTGTCGGTGGAACCGGTCTCATGAATGTGGTCATGTAAGGTTGGCCCGGGCCACTTCATCCAACAATACAGCCGAATCAAAATAAGACGTTGGTGGTAAGCAGTATGGCTATCACCGCCCACAACTCTTTGTGTTCTACTTGTGCATATCATCTACGCATAGACCTGGCTCAGATGCCACTGTTGGGAAACGTAGCATGCAATTTCAAAAAAAATTCTACGCTCACGCAAGATCTATCTAGGGGATGCATAGCAATGAGAGGGGGAGAGTGTGTCCACGTACCCTTGTAGACCGAAAGCGGAAGCGTTTGACAATGCGGTTGATGTAGTCGAACTTCTTCTCGTTCCGACCGATCAAGCACCGAACGTACGGCACCTCCGAGTTCTGCACACATTCAGCTCGATGACGTCCCTCGAACTCTTGATCCAGCAAAGTGTCGAGGGAGAGTTTCGTCAGCACGACGGCGTGGTGACGGTGATGGTGAAGTGATCCGTGCAGGGCTTCGCCTAAGCACTACGACAATATGACCGGAGGCGTAAACTGTGGAGGGGGGCGCCGCACACGGCTAGGAATCAATGTTGTGTGTTCTAGCGGTGCCCCCTCACATATATATAGGTGGGAGAGGGAGAGGGGCAGCAAGGGGCACCCCAAGTAGGAGTAATCCTACTTGGGCGCCTCCCACAAGTCGGCCTCCCCCCTTCCATAAGTGTCGGAGGGGGAAGGAAAGAGAGGGGGGAGAGAAGGAAAGGGGGAGGCCGAATCCTCCCCTTTCCTTCTCCCTCCCCCTCCTTCCTTCTCCTCCTATTTCGGCCTATATGGGGGCGCACCAGCCCACCAGGGGCTGGTTTGTCCCTCTCTTGGCCCATAAGGCCCATATCTTTGCCGGGGGTGCCCGGAACCCCTTTCCGGTGACCCGATATGTACCCGGTACCCCCGGAACACTTCCGGTGTCCGAATATCATTGTCCTATATATGAATCTTTACCTGTCAACCATTTCAAGACTCCTCGTCATGTCCGTGATCTCATCCGGGACTCCGAACAACATTCGGTCACCAAATCACATAACTCATATAATACATATTAATAATCGAACGTTAAGCGTGCGGACCCTACGGGTTCGAGAACTATGTAGACATGACCGAGACACCTCTCCGGTCAATAACCAATAGCGGAACCTGGATGCTCATATTGGCTCCCACATATTCTACGAAGATCTTTATCGGTCGTACCGTAATGACAACATACATTATTCCCTTTGTCATCGGTATGTTACTTGCCCGAGATTCGATCGTCGGTATCTTCATACCTAGTTCAATCTCGTTACCGGCAAGTCTCTTTACTCGTTCCGTAATACATCATCCCGCAACTAACTCATTAGTCACATTGCTTGCAAGGCTTATTATGATGTGCATTACCGAGAGGGCCCAGAGATACCTCTCCGATACTCGGAGTGACAAATCCTAATCTCGATCTATGCCAGCCCAACAAACACCTTCGGAGATACCTGTAGAGCATCTTTATAATCACCCAGTTATGTTGTGACGTTTGATAGCACACAAGGTATTCCTCCGGTATCTAGGAGTTGCATAATCTCATAGTCGAAGGAATATGTATTTGACATGAAGAAAGCAATAGCAATAAAACTGAACGATCAATATGCTAAACTAACAGATGGGTCTTGTCCATCACATCATTCTCTTAATGATGTGATCCCATTCATCAAATGACAACACATGTCTATGGTTAGGAAACTTAACCATCTTTGATTAACGAGCTAGTCTAGTAGAGGCTTACTTGGGACACGGTGTTTTGTCTATGTATCCACACATGTATCAAGTTTCCGGTTAATACAATTCTAGCATGAATAATAAAAATTTATCATGATATAAGGAAATATAAAATAACAACTTTATTATTGCCTCTAGGGCATATTTCCTTCATTAATAGCAACGATACAGACGTGTCGGTTTCCCTTCTGTCACTGGGATCAAGCACTGTAAGATCGAACCCATCACAAAGCACCTCTTCCCATTGCAAGATAAATAGATCAAGTTGGCCAAACAAAACCTAAATATCGAAGAAGAAATACGAGGCTATAAGCAATCATGCATATAAGAGATCAAAGAAGACTCAAATAACTTTCATGGATAAAAAGATAGATCTGATCATAAACTCAAAGTTCATCGGATCCCAACAAACACACCGCAAAAAGAGTTACATCATATGGATCTCCAAGAGACCATTGTATTGAGAATCAAAAGAGAGAGAGGAAGCCATCTAGCTACTAACTACGGACCCGTAGGTCTACAATGAACTACTCACGCATCATCGGAGAGGCACCAATGGACATGATGAACCCCTCCGTGATGGTGTCTAGATTGGATCTGGTGGTTCTGGAACTTGCGGCGGCTGGAATTGATTTTCGTCTACTCCCCTAGGGTTTCTGGAATATTGGGGTATTTATAGAGCAAAGAGGCAGTGCGGGAGGCCACCGAGGTGGGCACAACCCACCAGGGCGCGCCTGGGCCTCCAGACGCGCCCTGGTGTCTTGTGCTCACCTCGGGCTCCCTCTTCGGTACTTCTTTGGCCCACTGGATGTCTTCTGGTCCAAAAAAAATCCACAAAAAGTTTCGCTGCGTTTGGACTCCATTTGGTATTGATTTCCTGTGATGTAAAAAACATGCAGAAAACAGCAACTGGCACTGGGCGCTATGTCAATTGGTTAGTACCAAAAAATGATATAAAATGATTATAAAATATCCAAGAATGATAATATAACAGCATGGAACAATCAGAAATTATAGATACGTTGGAGACGTATCAGCATCCCCAAGCTTAATTCCTGCTCGTCCTCGGGTAGGTAAATGATAAAAACAGAATTTTTGATGTGGAATGCTGCCTAACATGCTCATCACATATTCTTTTCTTTGTAGCATGGACATTTGGACTTTTATATGGTTCAAAGCAATAGTCTAGTTTTGACATGAGGACTTAATACTCAAGCATATCAACAAGCAACTATGTCTTTCAAAATATCAACGCTAAAATAAGTCATCCCTAGCCCATCATGCTCAATCATTGATCCATTCATGAAACACACTCGCATATTAGCTACACCCAATGCTCAAGTATGATCATAGTGCCCCTTAGTTGGTGCTTTATAAGAGAAGATGGAGACTCAAATATTTTTTTTTGCATAAAGTAAAAGAAAGGCCCTTCGCGGAGGGAAGTAGGGATTTGTAGAGGTCCCAGAGCTCAAAGTGAAAAAGATAGATAAAAACATTTTGGGAGGCATGCTTTTCCTGTCAACGAGAACGTTCGAGTAGTTCCCAATACTTTCCATGCTAGATATATCATAGGCGGTTCCCAAACAAAAATTAAAGTTTATTCCTTTTTGAACCATACTTTCACTTTCCATGACTAGCCGTATCCACGGGTGCCTTCCATACCAACACTTTCCAAGGAATTTATTATTTGACAACATAAAATAAATTCATTTTTTATTTCGGGACTGGGCATCCCTAATACCTTTGCCTTACTCTCGTGCAATGACAAGTGAATAAACACTTATCTTGAGAATAACATATCTAGCATGGAAATATATTAGCCACCCCCTACCGTTTCATGAGCGGTCCGAGCACACAAAAGAGAAATTTATTTTGAAAATTAGAGATGGCACATACAAATTTGCTTAGAACGGCAAAAGAATACCGCATATAGGTAGGTATAGTGGACTCATGTGGCAAAACTGGTTTAAAGGATTTTGGATGCACAAGTAGTGATCATACTTAGTGCAAAATGAAGGCTAGCAAAAGATTGAGAAGCGACCAACCAAGAAACAAAAAATCTCATAAGCGAGCATTGAGCATAATTAACACCGAATAATGCACCACAAGTAGGATGTAATTTCATTGCATGACTATTGACTTTCGTGCTTGCATAGGGAATCACAAACTTTAACACCAATATTCTTACTAAAGCATAATTACTCATCAACATGACTCACATATCATATCATCATATCACAAAACTATTACAAGGAATCAAGTTTATTTTCTCCAATGATCTTCATGAAAGTTTTTATTATATCCTTCTTGGGTATCTATCACTTTGGGACTAATTTTCATGTGTTGTTTTTGATAAGCTCAAACAAATATAAGTGAAGATCATGAGCATAATATTTCTTTATCTCAAATTAATTTAAGTGAAGCAAGAGAGAATTTCTTAATTTTTTTACTAACTCTCAAATAAATCTAAGTGAAGCATGAGAGCATTTCTTCAAAAAAAAAACTAAAGTTTTAAGTGAAGCATAGAGAGCAATTCTAACAAGTCATGGCATAATTTTGATTCTCTCAAATAGGTGTGTCCAGCAAGGATTCATGACTTAAAAGAAAAATCAAAACAAGCAAGGACTCATATCATACAAGACGCTCCAAGCAAAACTCATAGTATCTGACGAATAAAAATATAGTTCCGAGTAAAATTCCGATGGTCGTTAGAAGAAAGAGGGGATGCCACTCGGACATCCCCAAGCTTAGTTTCTTGCTTCTCTTTGGATAATAGCTTGGGATGCCATGGGCATCCCCAAGCTTAGGCTCTTCTTACTCCTTATTCCTTCATCCATCGTAACATCACCCAAAACTTGAAAACTTCAATCACACAAAACTCAACAAAACCTTCGTGAGATCTGTTAGTATAAGAAAGCAAATCACTACTATAAGTACTGTTGCAAACCCATTCATATTTTATTCTTGCATTATATCTACTATATTCCAACTTTTCTACGGCAAAAACTCTTCAAAGGAAACCATAGAATCATCAAAACAAGCACACAACGCAAAGAAAACAGAATCTGTCAAAAACAGAACAGTCTGTAGCAATCTGAATATTTAGAATACTTCTGTAACTCCAAAAATTCTGAAAAATTAAGACAACGTGAGCAATTTGTATATGAATCTCCTTTAAAACAAATCAGAATTTTTCGTCGCTTTTGTGATTTTTAAAAATTGTTTTTCTGGACGCAAAAGTTTCTGTTTTTCAGCAAGATCAAAGCAACTATCACCCAACATGATCCCAAAGGCTTTGCTTGGCACAAACACTAAATTAAACACAAAAACACAATCATAACAGTAGCATAATTATGCAAACACTCAAGAACAGAAAGCAAAAGGCAAAAATAAATTTTATTTATTGGGTTGCCTCCCAACAAGCGCTATAGTTTTATGCCCCTAGCTAGGCTTGGAATTTTAACGATGCTCATATGAAAGGCAAGATTTGAAGCACAAAGAGTGCATCATAAAACTTGCGACAAACATATTTAAGTCTAACATACTTCCTATGCATAGGCATTTTGTAGGCGAAATTATCAAGACAAGAAATATCTAGCATATGTAAGGAAGAAGAAAGAAACAATAGCAATCTCAATATAATGAGAGGTAATTTAGTAACATGAAAATTTCTACAACCATATTTTCCTCTCTCATAATAATTGCATGTAGGATCATAATCAAATTCAACAATATAACTATCACATAAAATATTCTCTTCATGATCCACATGCATGCAAAGTTGACACTCTTCCAAAATAGTGGGATTATCATCAAATAAAGTCATGACCTCTCCAAGCCCACTTTTATAAAAAAATTCATAAGATTGAACACTCTCCAAATATGTGGGATTATTTTTACCTAAAGTTGACGCTCTTCCAAACCCACTTTCAATATTATTGTGAACATTATTATCACTAACATATTCATCATGAGGCTTAAATAAATTTTCAAGATCATAAGAAGAATCACCCCAATCATGATTATTGCAATAAGTAGTGGACATATCAAAATTAGCATCCCCAAGCTTGGGGTTTTGCATATTATTAGCACAATTGACATTAATAGAATTTATAGTAAAATCATTGCAATCATGCTTTTCATTGAAAGAGATATCATGAATCAATTTATCAATTTCTTCTTCCAACACTTCATCACAATCTTCAGATTCATGAATTTCAAGCAAAACTTCATAGAGATAATCAAGTGCACTCAATTCACTAGCAATTGGTTCATCATAATTGGATCTTTTAAAAAGATTAGCAAGTGGATGATGATCCATATCAATAGATTTTTAGCAAGCGAAGATGCAAGCAAATAGAAGGCACATGGCAACATAAACAAACATGAGATCTGACGAGAAAAAGGCAAACGAAAAAAAAGGGCGAATAAAATGGCAAATTTTTGTGAAGAGGCGAGATGAAAACGAGAGGCAAATGGCAAATAATGTAAATTGCAAGGAGATGAGATTTGTGATTAGGAACCTGGTAGATGTTGATGATGTCTCCCCGGCAACGGCGCCAGAAATTCCTTTTGATGTTTGCTTGAACTACGTCGGTATTTCCCCAAAGAGGAAGGGATGATGCAGCACAGCAACGGTAGGTATTTCCCTCAGTGATGAGACCAAGGTTATCGAACCAGTAGGAGAACCACGCAATACTACGTGAACGGCACATGCACACAAATAACAAATACTCGTAACCCGACGTATTAAAGGGGTTGTCAATCCCTTTCGGGCAACGGTGCCAGAAATTGGCAAGTAGACGGGATAAAAATATGATAGATTGGATAAATAGATCTCGCGGGAACATGAGATAAAATAAATGAGAATAAATTGCAGCAAGGTATTTTTGTATTTTTGGTTTAATAGATCTGAAAATAAAAGCAAATAAAAATAGATCGCGAAGGCAAATATAATAAAGAAGAGACCCGGGGGCCGTAGATTTCACTAGTGGCTTCTTTTGAGAAAAATAGCAAACGGTGGATAAATGAATTACTATTGGGCAATTGATAGAACTTCAAATAGTCATGACGATATCCAGGCAATGATCATTATATAGGCATCACGTCCAAAATTAGTAGACCGACTCCTGTCTGCATCTACTACTATTACTCCACACATCGACCGCTATCCAGCATGCATCTAGTGTATTAAGTTCATGGAGAAATGGAGTAATGCAATAAGAACGATGACATGATGTAGACAAGATCTATTTATGTAGAAATAGACCCCATCTTGTTATCCTTAATAGCAACGATACATACGTGTCGGTTCCCCTTCTGTCACTGGGATCAAGCACCGTAAGATCGAACCCATCACAAAGCACATCTTCCCATTGCAAGATAAATAGATCATGTGGGCCTCCAGGCGCGCCCTGTTGTCTTGTGCTCACCTCGGGCTCCCTCTTCGGTACTTCTTTGGCCCACTGGATGTCTTCTGGTTCAAAAAAAATCCACAAAAAGTTTCGCTGCGTTTGGACTCCGTTTGGTATTGATTTCCTGCGATGTAAAAAACATGCAGAAAACAGCAACTGGCACTGGACACTATGTCAATAGGTTAGTACCAAAAAATGATATAAAATGATTATAAAATATCCAAGAATGATAATATAACAGCATGGAACAATAAAAAATTATAGATACGTTGGAGACGTATCAGTCCTCTATGGAATCTCGGTCATTTGCTGGTTATGTTTTTGGAACAAACCAAGTTTGAAGGTGAGTTTTTTTGTCCAAGTGTTGGCGACGGCGGGAATGGCGACGACCGGCGAGCGAATCGGAATGGGTAGGAGATCATCATAGGCTACGGTGTGTTGGCGAGGCGACGACGGAGGCTATGGGTGGACACACGAGGCAACACTAACATCGATGTGGGTGAGCGCCGAGGGGAGCCCATCGCCAGGAGAAGGCCAAAATGATCCTGAGAAGTGGTTGCGCCCACTCAAATTTGAGGTCCAGCCAACGCGCCGCTTATAATATGAGGAGTTAAACCGAAGTCCGATTTAACGCGCTCGAAACAAAAATTTGAAGGAGTTAAACCTTTTTAAGGGGTTGGCTAGAGACTCTCACGTGTACCAAATCTGAACTACATATCCAAGTACGGGAAAGGACATAATGTAAAACAAAGCCAATATATAAGAGCAAGGAGATGAGGTAAATCAACATCGCAACTTCGGAGAAGCACCACCAGACATCAATCGTTTCGAATTCAACTCAGTCCATGCAATTATAACTTCACACCTGAAGGACACGAAAGCATATAGAAGCAGGTCGCTTTTGTCCTCTTTGCAGAGCAGCCGTCGCTGGAGACTTGAGTGCCATCAGAAGCGGCCCTGATGATTTGGGCCTCGCTGTATCGGCTCCGGAATGTCGATCGAGACTAACTGGCCAGTGGCTCTGGTGTACTGTCTTGTCATGTGTGACGACCCCGGCTTAATTGTGCACTAACCATACACGCAAATGCGCACGATCAAGCCTAAGGACTCACTTGAAGATATCACAACACAACTCTAAAACATAAATAAAGTCATACAAGCTTAATATTACAAGCCAGAACCTCGAGGGCTCGAATACATAGCTCGATGGCATACAAGCGTCAGCGGAAGCATCAGATATCTGGGTACAGATATTTTACAGAGAGAGAAATAGGCCTTCACAGAGGCGGGGTAAAATAAAATACTACGATCGAAAGGCGTAGGCCTCCTGCCCTGGACCCTCCGATCCTACTCCTGGTCGTCAAACGGCTCCTCGTAGTAGTAGTACTCGCCAGGCGGGTAGTAGTACTGGTCGTCGGCTGGGGCGTCTGGCTCAGGGGCTCCGTCGTCTGGTGGCATCAAATGGAATATAGGGGAAAAAGAAAGTAAAGCAAACGTGAGTACTCATCCGAAGTACTCAGCAAGCAAGGATCTACACTACATATGCAACATTGTCAAAGGAATGGCTGTATATGTGGACTGGGCTGCAGAAATGCCAGAATAGAGGGGGAAGCCTAGTCCTATCGAAGACTAGCATCTTCAACAATCTTCGACAGTCTTGTAGCAATAGAAGAGAGCAGATGAACATAATGTAAAGTAGTAGTAGTATCATCAACCTCGACCTGAGATCCTTTCTCGACTCCCTGCGAGAAAGCAATCCCATAGCCGTACTATCCAGTTCTCATCACATGTTCTAGTTGTACCGATCGGGATACAACTCCGAGTGTCCGTTACCGTAGGACAGGCTATCGATAGAAGTTTCTTCCCTGCAGGGGTGCACCAAGTTACCCACCACGCTCGCTTAACTCCGGCCGGACACACTTTTCTGGGTCATGCCCGGCCTCGGCTAAGCAACACGCCGCAACCCGACCTAGGCTTATAAGAGAGGTCAGCACGCCGGACTAAACCTATGCCCCCAGGGGTCTTGGGCCATCGCCCCGGGAACTCCTGCACGTTACGAGGCCACCGAGAGCAGACCTAGCAACCCCTTATACAAGCGCGGTTGTGTTACCAGTCCAACTCGGCGTGCGCCGCTCCATACTGACGTCAAACAAGCTTCGGCTGATGTATACGACGCAGAACACCCATACTATGCCCACGTGATGGTTAGTGCTATCGGGCCAGAGGCCCCTCGGATCAAATATCCAAACCGTAGTGGATTAGGAGCGCGCGGAAACGAGCAGAGACTCACGATCGATGTGTCCCCGTCGCCCCGTCTCGAGGACTTGCGGCAAGGGCTAAGAATGCCCGGCCACACCTCGTGTTATCTCGCGGGCACCATCCAGGTCAACCCGACTCCGCATCACTTCATGTTAAGCTCGCGCGGGTACCCCTTAGGGCCGACCCGTCTTTAGTAACATGGTTCTTAGTGCAAGTCAAATCAACAACAGTATCTGTGTGTCTGACACCAGGGGAATCCTGAGGAATCACCCTCGATGGAATCCCACCTGATGCTATAGTCAAGGCGAACGAAGGAGGAATCACCCTCGAGGTCCACACTTGAGGAGTTGCGCGACGATGTTGTTATCGGGGGTGGTGTAGGAGGAATCACCCTCGCTTACCACGACCGATTAACTAACCTACAAGGTTATCATCATAAGTGCTGACGAGGTATCACCCTCGGCACTCGACGGTAACCCAGTAGTGTCGGCAACTAAGGGGGAAGTGATGTGCGGTGCCAGGGTCTGGTCTTCAATCCCGATGAGCGGGTCTTCTAACATCCAGCGGGGCAGTCGGGATCAAGTGGGGGTCTCTGTCGGGACTCTACCCAGTCTATACTAATCAGTCTAGGATAACCAGAAAGGTAGCAAGGTAGGTTACAATAATCAGGCTATGCAGCAGATATAGGAAAACAGTAGCAGTAGCAGTTCTAATGCAAGCATAAGAGAGAAGAGAATAGGCGATATAGGCATGCTCAAAATGGGGGTGCTTGCCTGTTTGCTCGGGGGCAAGGACAAGGTCGCCTGTGGTGTCGTCGGGGACGTAGTCGTACTCCTGAGCTGCGTCTGCCCCGGGAGCTACGTCAACGTCGGGGTCTACCGAGAGAGAAGAGGGGGAAGAAACAGGTAAACATAATGCAATACGGTGCGTGTGATGCTATGATGCAGTGCAGGGTTGCCTAAATATGCATCTAAGTCATTTTAGTTATTTTTAGAATTAATCTGGGATTTATTAACCGGTGTGTGTGCACTATTCATCTGCCGGATACGGGTCCGGAGTTACGAGTTCTTCTACGTAGGGGGTTCCGACAAAGAAACGGACGGCACGATCAGTCTCGTCTCGTCGTTCTGAGCAACTTTCATGTTTTAACTTTTTCGATCCGAGCTACGGTTTAAAAGTTATTAATTTTCAAAGTTTATTTGAATTTCTGGAATTATTTAATTTTAACAAAAAAATGAATTATGACGTCAGCATGACGTCGCTGTGACGTCAGCGGTCAACAGGCGCTGACCAGAGTCAATCCTGACATGTGGGACCCACATGTCAGTCTCTGTTTATCTTAACAGTGAATTAACTTAATCCACATGGTTAATTAGGGGGCGGACCCTACATGTCAGTGGGTCATTAGTCTAATTAATTAGTTTTTATTTAATTAAATGTTATTAGGTTAATTATCCGCGGGGGCCCACACGTCAGCGACTGGGGTTGCCTAGTCAGCACGTTGACTGGGTCAACCCAGTCAACGGGGCCCCCGGGGCCCACTGCCAGTGAGCCAGGGGTGGGGCCCGCTCATCCACGTCGGCTGCCGGCACCGGAGTTGCGCCGGCGACCAATTGCGTGGCGGCCGATCGCCGAAGGCGGCCGGAAATGCACTACGGTGCACCGTTCGACCCGTGGTTAGGTTCTTTCGAACGGGCGTTCAACGCCACGTCCAACCGTGGCGGTGGCGTTGCCGGAGAAGCCCTACAGCGACGGCGGTGACGAGCGCAGCGGACGCCGGAGTTCGGGACCTCGCGGAAACGCGGCTACGCGAGGCTCTCGCACGTGCTAACTAGCTAGGGTGAAGCTGCGGACCTCCAGGAGCGTGTTGGCGCCACTGGGTCGAACTGCCGAAGCTCGGGAGCACGCTAATGGCTGCGGCGGCGGCGGTCAGAACACGGCGACGTCGGCAGCTCGTCGGAGGCGCCCAAGTACGCGGAGAAGGAAACAGAGGAAGGGGCGAAGCTCACCTAGCGGCTATGAAAAACCTTTGTTAGTTTAGTAGCAGTAGAGAGCTCGAGGTCGACGGGGATCGCCGGCGGCAGAGAAGAAGAGGCTGGGGTCGATTCCGTTCAGGCGGTCCTCCCCGAGCTCGATGTCGAGGGGTGGCCGAGGCAGAAGAACGAGGCGAAGCCGCAGGACGTCCCGGCGAGGTGAATGGGAGGCGGTAGCCGCGCCTGTGAGCAGGGCGCGACGGCGACCGCGTCGGGCGTCGCCGAGATCCAGAGAGGGAGAGCGATGGGAGAGGGAGGAAGTGGACAAGGGAGACCAGGGGGAGTGAACGGACGTCGGTCTTATCCCCTCCTCCTCATTGTAGTGTCGGCGGCATCGCCGTGTCGGCGCCGCAGCGGCGAGCGCGCGCTCGGCCAGGGACGCGTCGACACGACGACGGAGAGAGAGGGAGCAGCCTGGTGGGTTGGGTCTAAGTGCACTGTGCACTTAGGCCCAGTCCACAGTAGGTTTTCATTTTTCTTTTTCTGTTCTTTAATTCTTTTCTGTTCTTGGAAAGGATTATGCCACTTTAGCATTTCTGTAAAATATGGAACTTGGTCCAAATATTAGAGTGCAATTTTAGTTCTCACCAAAAAGTGGTTTGGACAGATTTGGAAACCATTTGTATTTGAAATGATTTAAAATGGATTTAAATATCCTGTTTTGGTGCTGTTTCTCCTTGTTTGGGTCATTTGTCTAACTCCAAATTTTTTGATGATGGGTTTTCAAATGTTCCTGGATTCTTTGCCATTTAATGAACATTTTTCCAACAGTGTTTGATCAACTTCATATTCCACTTATGAATTTGAGTTGATTTTCAGATGTGAATTTGAATTGGATTATTAACCCATATGACTTGGCTAATTAATTAGCTGGCGCGACGGCGACCGCGTCGGGCGTCGCCGAGATCCAGAGAGGGAGAGCGATGGGAGAGGGAGGAAGTGGACAAGGGAGACCAGGGGGAGTGAACGGACGTCGGTCTTATTCCCTCCTCCTCACTGTAGTGTCGGCGACATCGCCGTGTCGGCGCCGCAGCGGCGAGCGCGCGCTCGGCCAGGGACGCGTCGACATGACGACGGAGAGAGGGGAGCGGCCTGGTGGGCTGGGTCTAAGTGCACTGTGCACTTAGGCCCAGTCCACAGTAGGTTTTTATTTTTATTTTTCTTTTTCTGTTCTTTAATTCTTTTCTGTTCTTGGAAATGATTAGGCCACTTTAGCATTTCTGTAAAATATGGAACTTTGTCCAAATATTACAGTGCAATTTTAGTTCTCACCGAAAAGTGGTTTGGACAGATTTGAAAACCATTTGTATTTGAAATGATTTAAAATGGATTTAAATATCCTGTTTTGGTGCCGTTTCTCCTTATTTGGGCCATTTGTCTAACTCCAAATATTTTGATGATGGTTTTTCAAATGTTCTTGGATTCTTTGCCATTTAATGAACATTTTTCCAACAGTGTTTGATCAACTTCATATTTCACTTATGAATTTGAGTTGATTTTCAGATGTGAATTTGAATTGGATCATTAACCCATATGACTTGGCTAATTAATTAGCTGGCGCAACGGCGACCGCGTCGGGCGTCGCCGAGATCCAGAGAGGGAGAGCGATGGGAGAGGGAGGAAGTGGACAAGGGAGACCAGGGGGAGTGAACGGACGTCGGTCTTATCCCCTCCTCCTCACTGTAGTGTCGGCGACATCGCCGTGTCGGCGCCGCAGCGGCGAGCGCGCGCTCGGCCAGGGACGCGTCGACATGACGACGGAGAGAGGGGAGCGGCCTGGTGGGCTGGGTCTAAGTGCACTGTGCACTTAGGCCCAGTCCACAGTAGGTTTTCATTTTTCTTTTTCTGTTCTTTAATTCTTTTCTGTTCTTGGAAATGATTAGGCCACTTTAGCATTTCTGTAAAATATGGAACTTTGTCCAAATATTACAGTGCAACTTTAGTTCTCACCAAAAAGTGGTTTGGACAGATTTGGAAACCATTTGTATTTGAAATGATTTAAAATGGATTTAAATATCCTGTTTTGGTGCCGTTTCTCCTTGTTTGGGCCATTTGTCTAACTCCAAATATTTTGATGATGGTTTTTCAAATGTTCCTGGATTCTTTGCCATTTAATGAACATTTTTCCAACAGTGTTTGATCAACTTCATATTCCACTTATGAATTTGAGTTGATTTTCAGATGTGAATTTGAATTGGATCATTAACGCATATGACTTGGCTAATTAATTAGCTTGATGACAAGGTTGAGACCTAGGGATGTTACATCATGTACCTGCGACTATGAGAGACGATGCTGGTGCCGGTGGACAGTGACGCCGGTTGGACTTGGTCGCCGCCCGAGGTCTCCACGAGAGCTTGCGTGGGCTCCGTCGCAGCTGTGTTGCGGGCTGCTGCACCTCTTGACCTTGCTGGCCGGCGGGCTGCTGCTGCGCTTGAACCTGCTGGCCGGCGGGCTGCTGCGGCGGTGGAGCGTGCTGGCCGGCGGGCTGCGGCGGCGGTGGAGCTTGCTGGACGGTGGGCGTTGGAATATGCTGACCGGCAGGCGGCGGCGGCGGTGGAGCGTGCTGGACGGCGGGCGGTGGAACATGCTGACCGGCGGGCTGCTGCTGCGGTGGCGCTGGAGCGTGCTGGACGGCGGGCGGTGGAACATGCTGACCGGCGGGCTGCTGGCGCTGGAGCTGGAGCTTGCTGGCCGGTTCTCCTGCGTCGGGTGTGCCCGGTTTGCTGTGGCGCAATAGTGACCCCCTGGTTGTGTGCTGTCCTTGCCGCATCCACGATCTGGGTGCGGGTGTTTGACGCCCGGACATGCGCGTCCTGAGCCGTCGGCTGTACGTGGGCGTAGGGCCAACACAAGGCAAACAGCAGGAGCAGCAAGGAGCAGAAAGCGCCGAGGCCGTTTTGTGTCTGCATACATACGGCGAGTCCATGCAAGTTAGGGAGCAGCAAAGCTAGATACTCCCTCCGTTTGGAATTACTTGTCGCAGAAATGGATGTATCTTCCGAACGAGGGAGTAGATCATATAACTTACAAACAGACTGACCGAACGTGGTAGTCAGAACAAGCGATTGACATAGAAGAGACATAATAGAATTCGTACCACCATAGAGTAGTTGGGGCCAGTTTCCATTGCGAATGCGAACCCCCTTGCCAGCCATAAGGTACCGTGCACCATCGAAAAGGCGGACGTGCCCCAGTACGGGAGCATAGCAATCGTCCACTCGTCGCTCTGCAATGCAACAGAGCAACCATGGTTCAGTGTCGAGCAGCAGCAGAGCAACAGAACAGAGCAGCTAGCTAGCAACAAGCATCATTCCATACATACACCAGTGCAGGTTCAGTTGAAAGATGGACGGACGGACGTACCAGGAAGGCGAAGCTTAGCAGCGGCGCGGAGGCGGACACCCATCCTGCCACTGTACAGAACCACTTGAAGGCATCGGCGTGAAGGTCCCCGATGAGGAAGGTGAAGCATAGGTAGAGGCAAGCGTACCCCATCGGCACGGGAACACGCTCTCGCTCCTCAGGTGCGCACAGCGCGAGAAAAGTGATGAGGTAGATCAGTTGGAGCAGGCCGCCCCATGCGTTGAGCGACACCGGCTCGAACTTGTGCTCGGCCACTTGGATGCCGTACATCACCCAGGCCAAGTTGCACATGAGCGCCGCCACGGTTGGTTCCGGCCGCCGGCCACCCACGCCCAGCGCCCAGTGGCGCCACGCCCTGTACGTTCCCGGGCGCTGCACACAAATGACCGATCAATAATGCTTGGTTGCTCAATTCGATTTGCTTTGCACTGTTTGCTTATGTTAATTACTCACAGTGACAAGTCCGGGGCGATAAACAAAGTTAGCCTGCACACCCAATCCAGAACGCTGGCTTCTCCTCCATGCTCCATCTGCTAGATCTGTCACAAACACAGCGTAAGAGCAGAAGATGTAATTACTCAAGCAGGCCAGCGTATCCAAAAAACATTGTAATCCGCTGGCGGCAGGAAGGAACAAGATTAAGTAACAACAGGATTGTCGGATCGGAGATGAGATGCATACATGCATCGCATGGAGATGGTAAATTCCATACCAAGTAATCAACCCAAGGAGGAGGATTGAAGACCAACCAACCCCTCGCATTCATCCATCCAACGCATGAACAAATTGCACAGGGAGCACAAAACAAAACAAAACAAAACGCAACCTACACCTGATCGATAAGCAAAACGCAAACTACACCCGATCGAGTTACCTCCGGCCTGCCATTGCGATCGGAATCCCCATCGATCTGGTTATGCTCACTGGTATCTCTACCTTGTCTGCCGCGATAAGATCAGTAGTAGCTAGCTAGCTACGGACGAGCACGTCGATGCATCCATCCAACACAAGGCACGCTACGCTAGTCGGATCGAAGAGCGAGTTTGAAACTACTAAGCAGCGATGATCCATCAACACAATGCACGTTAGTTAGTCGGACGGATCGAAGAGCAAGTCTGATCTGAAACAACTACACGGCGAGGATCCATCCAACACAAGGCACGCGCGTCGGGTCGAAGAGCAAGTTCGAAACAACTAAACACAGCACGAATTCGTCCAACACCACGCACGCTAGCCGGATCGAAGAGCAGGTTTGAAACAAGTAAACGCAGCACGAATTCATCATCCGACACGACGCACGCTCGTCGGACCGAAGAGCGAGTCAAGGATCGAACGGGGCACCTTACCTACGCTGTCAACCGGCCGGAGCAGCGGCGCCGACGCGACGTCCCCGTGCAGGTAGATCTAGCAGCTTGGTTCGGGGAGAGGAGGCGGTGGAGAAGCAGCGTGCGCCCGTCCCGTCCCGTCCCGACAGAGAGCGAGAGGGGGAGGGAGGGAGGGAGGGCCGGGCAGCGCTGTGAGGCCGCCGGGGCAGGTGGGTGTTATATATACACACGCGACGAGCAGGAGAAGAGAAGAGACGGTGCGGTGCAACCCACGCTGTGTATGGATGCTACGCACACGCAGTCCCGGCTGGCTGGGTGGCTGGCTGGCTCTGACACCCGCCTGCTCCCAACGGTCCGGGAAGATTCCCTCCATGGCGGTTACACCTTTTTACACGGGAAAACATGCGGCTGCTCCTGTGCATTCATTTACAGGAGTACCTAGAACTCATCTAGATGAGATATAATATGGTCTCATTCATCTGAAAAATAAAAACAGATACAACCCACGTCAGCACATACGCATCTTATAGCATCACATACAATGGCTATAAAACATGAATGAGACCAAATTATATCTCATCTAGATGAGTTCTAGCAAAACTGTTCATTTACTCCCTACATGCCGTCTCTTTTTTCTTTTTTTCTACTGCTACTACAATCAACGCTGAGTGGAGTGCTATTAATAAAACGGAAAAAGGAAAATGACCGCGGCAGCAGATCCGCACCGTGTACATCCTTCCATCCATCCATGCATGATTTGGATATATAGACGCTATGTCACTATTGAAGAATCGTGTATGCATATGTATGTTGTTGATATATAAGAGCAACTCCAACCGGCCGACCCAAACGGACGGTGATTTTGTCCGTTTGGGTCGGCCGAGCGGACACCCATGTCCGTCTTCGCATTTGGGTCGGCGTTTGCGCCCAACGCTGACCCGACACAATTTTTGAGGTCGCGTGAAAAAAATAACGCAAATATTTTGAAATTAAAAAACGTTTATTAAACATAATAAATACCGGCCACAAAGGCCGACGAGTGTCCATGAGTCCATATTATATTAATTAAAAACATTTAATAAAACTAAAAACTAGGAAGAGGCGCGTTGCCCTAGGCGTCCTCGTCCTCGTCATCGGGGCCGGTGAGGTCGATGAGCGTTGGTGTTGGGCCAGCCCAGTGGAACGTCGTCTCCCAGGCTGTGGCGACGTCCTCCGGCGCCTGCCGAACCGCCGTCGGCTGGGCAGCGCGGGCACGGCGCTCCTCTTCCGCCGCCTCGCGCCGCTCCTCGTCGCGCTCCCACTGCTCGAGCCGCTCGCCCTCGCGGCGCTCCTCCGCCAGTGCTCGAGGTACATCTTCTCCTGCGCCGGCGTCGCCCCGTACCAGACGGGTTGCGCGCTGACCCACTCGCGCAACACCCCGTCCCATGTGTACCGCTCGGTCTTGACGGGGGTCGGCGCCAACTCGGGATGGACGGGGGGCGACGACATCAGCGGCGCCACGACACAGTCGCCGAAAGAGGAGAGCGGGATGGCCTTCGATAGGCGTGCCTGGTACGCCGCCTTCTCATCCTCCGCCTTGCGCCGCTCTTCCTCCTCGCTTTCATGGAGGGCAGCCGTCAGCGCCACTTGGTAGGCGGTCTCCTCCTCCTGGTCCTCGTCGAGCACGACTAGGGATGGCGGGATGCCAGCCCGCACGTGTTGGATGATACGTCGCCAACGTATCTATAATTTTTGATTGTTCCATGTTATTATAGTATCAATCTTAGATGTTTTATATGCAATTACAAGTAATTATATATCATTTTTTGGGACTAACCTATTAACTTAGTGCCCAGTGCGAGTTGCTGTTTTTTGTCTATTTTTGATTTTCCAGAATATCAGTACCAAACGAAGTCCAAATGCCACGAAACTTTTTGAAGATTTCTTTTGGACAAAAGATACCCTTGAAGCTTCGGGAGAGGGCCAGAAGATGAAGAAGGGGCCCACGAGGCATCAGGGCACGCCCAGGGGGTGGGCGCGCCTTGGTGGCTCATGGGGCCCACGTTCACTCGTTTGACTTAATTCCGGCTCTATAAATTCTCTAAAATCGGGAAACCAACAAAGAGCCACCCAAAATACTTTTTCCGCCGCTGCAAGCTTCTGTTCTCGAGAGATCCCATCTGGAGGCCTTTTTCGGCACTCTGCCGGAGAGGGAATCAACCACGGAGGAGCTCTGCATCAACCTTGCCGCCTTTCCGATGATGTGTGAGTAGTTTACCAGACCTACGGGTCCATAGTTAGTAGCTAGATGGCTTCCTCTCTCTTTCTTTGATCTTCAATACAATGTTCTCCTCGATGTTCTTGGTGATCTATTCGATGTAATCAATTTTTTGCGGTGTGTTTGTTGGGATCCGATGAATTATGAGTTTATGATTAGATTATCCATGAATATTATTTGAGTCTTCTCTGAACTCTTTTATGCATGATTATTATAGCTTTGTATTTCTCTCCGGTCTATTGATTTGGTTTGGCCAACTAGATTGATTTTTGTTGCAACGGGAGAGGTGCTTTGTGATGGGTTCGATCTTGCGGTGCTCAATCCCAGTGACAAAAAGGGACATGATACGTATTTGGATCATTGCCATTAAGGATAAAAAGATGGGGTTTATTCATGCGTGAGTTTACTTTGTCTACATCATGTCATCTTGCTTAAGGCATTACTCCGTTCTTTATGAACTTAATACTCTAAATGCAAGTTGGATAGCGGTCGATGGGTGGAGTAATAATAGTAGATGCAGGCAGGAGTCGGTCTAGTTGTCTCGGACATGATGTTTATATACATGATCATAGCCTTGGATATCATGATGATTATTCGTTTTTCTATTAATTGTCCAACAGTAATTTGTTTACCCACCTTATGCTATTTTCAAGAGAGAAGCCTATAGTGAAAACTATGGCCCCCGGGTCTACTTTTATCATATGTTAAAATCCAAAAATATCTTGCTGCAATTTTTTCTTTTCTTTATTTTATTTCGTGTTTTATTTATCTATCTATCACTACGAGATTTAATACTTGCAATTAACCGTCGAGGGATTGACAATTTCTTGTTTGCGTTGGGTGCAAGTATTTGTTATTTTGTGTGCAGATACTGCGAACGAGGTGTTGTGTGGTTCTTCTACTGGATTCATAACCTTGATTCTTAACTGAGGGAAATACTTATCTCTAATGTATTGCATCATCCCCTCCTCTTCGGGGAAATCCCAAGGCAGTTCACAAGTAGCAGGATGAATTTCTGGCGTCGTAGAGTCGTATCAGTGGCAGGTAGGACTTGAGAAAATATTGATCTTACTTTTGTCTTCTTGTGGGTTCGACACTCCATACTTATCACTTCCATCTTTGGAAATTGCTACGATTCCTTGCACTTGGGGATTATCATTCGGCTAGATGATCAGACCATATGTGTAGTATGGCAGTATGCCAGTATGGTAGATAGATAGGTGTGGTAGTGAAGGAAATATGCACTAGAGGCAATAATAAAGTTATTATTTTATATTTCCTTATATCATGATAAATGTTTATTATTCATGCTAGAATTGTATTAACCGAAAACTTGATACATGTGTGGATACATAGACAAAACACCGTGTCCCTAGTAAGCCTCTACTAGACTAGCTCATTAATCAAAGATGGTTAAGTTTCCTAACCATAGACATGTGTTGTCATTTGATGAACGGGATCAAATCATTAGAAGAATGATGTGATGGACATGACCCATCCGTTAGCTTAGCATATTGATCGTTCAGTTTTATTGCTATAGATTTCTTCATGTCATATACATATTCCTTTGACTATGAGATTATGCAACTCCCGGATACCGGAGGAATACCTTGTGTGCTATCAAACGTCACAACATAACTGGGTGATTATAAAGATGCTCTACAGGTATTTCCGAAGGTGTTTGTTGGGTTGGCATAGATCGAGATTAGGATTTGTCACTCCGAGTATCGGAGAGGTATCTCTGGGCCCTCTCGGTAATACACATCATAAGAAGCCTTGCAAGCAATGTGACTAATGAGTTAGTTACGGGATGATGTATTACGGAACGAGTAAAGAGACTTGCCGGTAACGAGATTGAACTAGGTATGAAGATACCGACGACCGAATCTCGGGCAAGTAACATACCGATGACAAAGGGAATAACGTATGCTGTCATTACGGTACGACCGATAAAGATCTTCGTAGAATATGTGGGAACCAATATGAGCATCCAGGTTCCGCTGTTGGTTATTGGCCGGAGAGGTGTCTCGGTCATGTCTACATAGTTCTCGAACCCGTAGGGTCCGCACGCTTAACGTTCGATGACGATTTTATATTATATGAGTTATGTGATTTGGTGACCGAATGTTGTTCGGAGTTCCGGATGAGATCAAGGACATGACGAGGAGTCTCGAAACGGTCGAGAGGTAAAGATTCATATATAGGACGATGATATTCATACACCGGAAGTGTTCCGGGGGTACCGGGTACATATCGGGTCACCGGAAGGGGTTTCGGGCACCCCCCCGGCAAAGATATGGGCCTAATGGGCCAAGAGGGGAAACGCAGCAGCCATCAGGGGCTGCTGCGCCCCCCATATGGGCCACACCTGAGGGAAAGGAAAGGGGAGAAGAGAGAAGGAAGGGGAGGGATTCGGCCTCCCCCTTCCTTCCCTCATCCCTCCTCTTTCCTTCCCCCTCCGGTGGATATGGTAAGGGGGGAGGCCGAATTGGGAGGCGCCCAAGTAGGATTCCTCCTACTTGGGGTGCCCCCTTGGCTGCCTCTCCTCCCCTTCAACCTATATATATGAAGGGGGGCACCGCTAGAATACACACGAACAATTGTTAGCCGTGTGCAGCGCCCCCCTCCACAGTTTACGCCTCCGGTCATATTCACGTAGTGCTTAGGCGAAGCCCTGCGCGGATCACTTCACCATCACCGTCACCACGCCGTCGTGCTGACGGAACTCTCCCTCGACACTTTGCTGGATCAAGAGTTCGAGGGACGTCATCGAGCTGAACGTGTGCAGAACTCGGAGGTGCCGTACGTTCGGTGCTTGATCGGTCGGAACGAGAAGAAGTTCGACTACATCAACCGCGTTGTCAAACGCTTTCGCTTTCGGTCTACGAGGGTACATGGACACACTCTCCCCCTCTCATTGCTATACATCTCCTAGATAGATATTGCGTGAGCGTAGGAATTTTTTTGAAATTGCATGCTACGTTTCCCAACAGTGGTATCAGAGCCAGGTCTATGCGTAGATGATATGCACGAGTAGAACACAAAGAGTTGTGGGCGGTGATAGTCATACTGCATATCACCAATGTCTTATTTTGATTCGACGGTATTGTTGGATGAAGCGGCCCGGACCAACCTTACATGACCACGTTCATGAGACTGGTTCCACCGACAGACATGCAACTAGTTTTGCATAAAGGTGGCTGGCGGGTGTCTGTTTCTCCTACTTCAGTTGAATCGAATTTGACTGCAGCCGGTCCTTGTTGAAGGTTAAAACAACAAACTTGATAAATCACCGTTGTGGTTTTGATGCGTAGGTAAGCACGGTTCTTGCTAGAAGCCCATAGCAGCCACGTAAAACTTGCAACAACAAAGTAGAGGACGTCTAACTTGTTTTTGCAGGGCATGTTGTGATGTGATATGGTCAAGACATGATGTGATATAGGTTGTTGTATGAGATGATCATGTGTTGTAAAAGTTATCGGCAACTGGCAGGAGCCTTATGGTTGTCGCTTTATTGTATGAAATGCAAACGTCATGTAATTGCTTTACTTTATCACTATGCGTTAGCGATAGTTGTAGAAGCAATAGTTGGCGAGACGACCACGATGCAACGATGGAGATCAAGGTGTCGAGCCGATGACGATGGAGATCATGACGATGCTTTGGAGATGGAGATCAAAAGCACAAGATGATGATGGCCATATCATGTCACATATTTTGATTGCATGTGATGTTTATCCTTTATGCGTCTTATTTTGCTTAGAACGACGGTAGCATTATAAGATGATCCATTCACTAAATTTCAAGGTATAAGTGTTCTCCCTAAGTATGCACCGTTGCGACAGTTCGTCGTGTTGAGACACCACGTGATGATCGGGTGTGATAGACTCTACGTTCTAATACAACGGGTGCAAGACAGTTTTTCACATGCGGAATACTCGGGTTAAACTTGACGAGCCTAGCATGTACAGACATGGCCTCGAAACACAGGAGACCGAAAGGTCGAACGTGAATCATATAGTAGATATGATCAACATAGAGATGTTCACCATTGATGACTACCCCATCTCACGTGATGATCAGACATGGGTTAGTTGATTTGGATCACATATCACTTAGATGACTTGAGGGATGTCTATTTAAGTGGGAGTTCTTAAATAATTTGATTAATTGAACTTAATTTATCATGAACTTAGTCCTGATAGTATTTCCAAATTATGTTGTAGATCAATAGCTCGCGTTTTAGCTCCCCTATATTTTTGATATGTTCCTAGAGAAAACTAAGTTGAAAGATGATAGTAGCAATGATGCGGACTGGGTCCGTGATCTGAGGATTATCCTCATTGCTGCACAGAAGAATTATGTCCTTGATGCACCGCTAGGTGACAGACCTATTGCCGAAGCAGATGCAGACGTTATGATCATTTGGCAAGCTCGGTATGATGACTACTTGATAGTTTAGTGCGCCATACTTTACGGCTTAGAATCGGGGCTACAAAGATGTTTTGAACGCAATGGAGCGTATGAGATGTTCCAAGAGCTGAAATTGGTATTTCAGACTCATGCCCGTGTCGAGAGGTATGAGACCTCTGACAAGTACTTTGCCTACAAGATGGAGGAGAATAGCTCAGCCAGTGAGCATGTGCTCAGAATGTCTGGGTACTACAATCGCTTGAATCAAGTGGGAGTTAATCTTCCAGATAAGATAGTGATTGACAGAGTTCTCTAGTCACTATCACGAAGCTACTAGAACTTCGTGATGAACTATAATATGCAAGGGATGACGAAAATGATTCCCGAGCTCTTCGCGATGCTGAAATCAGCGAAGGTAGAAATCAAGAAAGAGCATCAACTTTTGATGGTTAACAAGACCACTAGTTTCAAGAAAAAGGGCAAGGGAAAGAAAGGGAACTTCAAGAAGAATGGTAAGCAAGTTGCCACTCCCGGGAAGAAGCCCAAAGCTGGACCCAATCCTGAAACTGAGTGCTTCTACTGCAAAGGGACTGGTCACTGGAAGCAGAACTGCCCCAAATACTTGGCAGATAAGAAGGATGGCAAAGTGAACAAAGGTATATTTGATAAACATATTATTGATGTGTATTTTACTAGTGTTCATAGTAGCCCCTGGGTATTTGATACTGGTTCGGTTGCTAAGATTAGTAACTTGAAACAGGAGTTGCAAAATGAACAGAGACTAGTTAATGACGAGGTGACGATGTGTGTTGGAAGTGATTCCAAGGTTGATAAGATCACCATCGCACACTCCCTCTACCTTCGGGATTTGTGCTGGACCTAAATAAATAAATATTATTTGGTGTTTGCGTTGAGCATGAATATGATTGGATCATGTTTATTGCGATACGGTTATTCATTTAAGTCAGAGAATAATTGTTGTTCTGTTTACATGAATAAAACCTTCTATGGTCATACACTCAATGTAAATGGTTTATTGAATCTCGATCGTAGTGATACACATATTCATAATATTGATGCCAAAAGATGCAAAGTTGATAATGATAGTGCAACATATTTATGGCACTGCCGTTTAGGTCATATTGGTGTAAAGCGCATGTAGAAACTCCATGCAGATGGGATTTTGGAATCACTTGATTATGAATCATTTGATACTTGCATGCCTCATGGGCAAGATGACTAAAACTCTGTTCTCCGGAACAATGGAGCGAGCTAATTACTTATTGGAAATAATACATACCGATGTATACGGTCCAATGAGTGTTGAGGCACGCGGCGGGTATCGTTATTTTCTGACATTCACAGATGATTTGAGCAGATATGGGTATATCTACTTGATGAAACACAAGTCTGAAACATTTGAAAAGTTCAAAGAAATTCAGAGTGAGGTGGAGAATCATCGTAACAAGAAAATAAAGTTTCTACGATCTAATCGCGGAGGCGAATATTTGAGTTACGAGTTTGGCCTTCATTTAAAACAATGTGGAATAGTTTCACAACTCACGCCACCTTGAACACCACAGCGTAATGGTGTGTCCGAACGTCGTAACCGTACTTTATTAGATATGGTGCGATCTATGATGTCTCTCACTGATTTACCACTATCATTTTGGGGTTATGCATTAGAGACAGCTGCATTCACGTTAAATAGGGCACCGTCTAAATCCGTTGAGATGACACTGTATGAACTGTGGTTTGGCAAGAAACCTAAGCTGTCGTTTCTTAAAGTTTGGGGTTGCGACACTTATGTCAAAAAGCTTCAGCCTGATAAGCTCGAACCCAAATCGGAGAAGTGCATCTTCATAGGATACCCAAAAGAAACTATTGGGTACACCTTCTATCACAGATCCTAAGGCAAGATCTTTTGTTGCTAAGAATGGGTCCTTTCTAGAGAAGGAGTTTTCTCTCGAAAGAAGTGAGTGGGAGGAAAGTAGAACTTGATGAGGTAATCATACCTTCTCTCGAATTGGAAAGTAGCACATTAGAGAAATCCGTTCCCGTGATACCTACACCAACTAGAGAGGAAGCAAATGATAATGATCATAAAACTTCAGATCAAGTTGCTACTGAACCTCGCAGGTCAACCAGAGCACAATCCGCACCAGAGTGGTACGGTAATCCTGTTCTGGAAGTCATGTTACTAGACCATGACGAACCTACGAACTATGAAGAAGCTATGATGAGCCCAGATTCCGATAAATGGCTTGAGGCCATGAAATCTGAGATAGGATCCATGTATGAGAACAAAGTATGGACTTTGGTGGATTTGCCCGATGATCGGCAAGCCATTGAGAATAAATGGATCTTCAAGAGGAAGACGGATGCTGATGGTAGTGTTACTATCTACAAAGCTCGAATTGTCGCAAAAGGTTTTCGACAAGTTCAAGGTGTTGACTACGATGAGATTTTCTCACTCGTATCGATGCTTAAGTCTGTCCGAATCATGTTAGCAATTGCCGCATTTTATGAAATCTGGCAAATGGATGTCAAAATTGCATTCCTTAATGGATTTATTAAAGAAAAGTTGTATATGATGCAACCAGAAGGTTTTGTCAGTCCTAAAGGTGCTAACAAAGTGTGCAAGCTCCAGCGATCCATCTATGGACTGGTGCAAGCATCTCGGAGTTGGAATATACACTTTGATGAGTTAATCAAAGCATATAGTTTTATACATACTTTCGGAGAAGCCTGTATTTACAAGAAAGTGAGTGGGAGCACTACAACATTTCTGATAAGTATATGTGAATGACATATTGTTGATCGAAAATGATGTAGAATTTTCTGGAAAGCATAAAGGAGTGTTTGAAAGAAAAAATTTCAAAGAAAGACCTCGGTGAAGCTGCTTACATATTGGGCATCAAGATCTATAGAGATAGATCAAGACGCTTGATAAAACTTTCGATGAGTACATACCTTGACAAGATTTTGAAGAAGTTCAAAAATGATCAGTCAAAGAAAGGGTTCTTGCCTATGTTGCAAGGTGTGAAGTTGAGTAAGACTCAAAGCCCGACCACGGCAAAAGATAGAGAGAGAATGAAAGTCATTCCCTATGCCTCAGCTATAGGTTCTATAAAGTATGCCATGCTGTATACCAGACCTATTGTGTACCTTACCATGAGTTTGGCAAGGAGGTACAATAGTGATCCAGGAGTAGATCACTGGACAGCGGTCAAAATTATCCTTAGTTACCTAAGAGGACTAAGGAAATGTTTCTCGATTATGGAGGTGATAAAGAGTTCGTCGTAAAGAGTTACGTCGATGCAAGCTTTGACACTGATCTAGATGACTCTAAGTCTGAATCTAGATACGTATTGATCATGGGAGCAATTAGCTAGAGTAGCTCCATGCAGAGCATTGTAGACATAGAAATTTGCAAAATACTTACGGATCTGCATGTGGCAGACTCGTTGACTAAACTTCTCTCACAAGCAAAACATGATCACACCTTAGTACTCTTTGGGTGTTAATCACATAGTGATGTGAACTAGATTATTGACTCTAGTAAACCCTTTGGGTGTTGGTCACATGGCGATGTGAACTATGGGTGTTAATCACATAAAGATGTGAACTATTGGTGTTAAATCACAGGGCGATGTGTACTAGATTATTGACTCTAGTGCAAGTGGGAGACTGAAGGAAATATGCCCTAGAGGCAATAATAAAGTTGTTATTTTATATTTCCTTATATCATGATAAATGTTTATTATTCATGCTAGAATTGTATTAACCAGAAACTTGATACATATGTGGATACATAGACAAAACACCGTGTCCCTAGTAAGCCTCTACTAGACTAGCTCGTTAATCAAAGATGGTTAAGTTTCCTAACCATAGACATGTGTTGTCATTTGATGAACGGGATCACATCATTAGGAGAATGATGTGATGGACATGACCCATCCATTAGCTTAGCATATTGATCGTTCAGTTTTATTGCTATAGCTTTCTTCATGTCATATACATATTCCTTTGACTATGAGGTTATGCAACTCCCGGATACCGGAGGAATACCTTGTGTGCTATCAAACGTCACAACATAACTGGGTGATTATAAAGATGCTCTATAGGTATTTCCCAAGGTGTTTGTTGGGTTGGCATAGATCGAGATTAGGATTTGTCACTCCGAGTATCGGAGAGGTATCTCTGGGCCCTCTCGGTAATACACATCATAAGAAGCCTTGCAAGCAATGTGACTAATGAGTTAGTTACGGGATGATGTATTACGGAACGAGTAAAGAGACTTGCCGGTAACGAGATTGAACTAGGTATGAAGATACCGACAGTCGAATCTCGGGCAAGTAACATACCGATGACAAAGGGAATAACGTATGTTGTCATTACGGTACGATCGATAAAGATCTTCGTAGAATATGTGGGAACCAATATGAGCATCCAGGTTCCGCTGTTGGTTATTGACCGGAGAGGTGTCTCGGTCATGTCTACATAGTTCTCGAACCCGCAGGGTCCGCACGCTTAACGTTCGATGACGATTTTATATTATATGAGTTATGTGATTTGGTGACCGAATGTTGTTTGGAGTCCCGGATGATATCATGGACATGACGAGGAGTCTCGAAATAGTCGAGAGGTAAAGATTCATATATAGGACGATGATATTCGGACACCGGAAGTGTTCCGGGGGTACCGGCTACATATCGGGTCACCGGAAGGGGTTCCGGGCACCCCCCCCCCCCGACAAAGATATGGGCCTAATGGGCCAAGAGGGGAAACGCAGCAGCCAGCAGGGGCTGCTGCGCTCCCCATATGGGCCGCACCTGAGGGAAAGGAAAGGGGAGAAGTGAGAAGGAAGGGGAGGGATTCGGCCTCCCCCTTCCTTCCCTCCTCCCTCCTCTTTCCATCCCCCTCTGGTGGATATGGTAAGGGGGAGGCCGAATTGGGAGGCGCCCAAGTAGGATTCCTCCTACTTGGGGCGCCCCCTTGGCTGCCTCTCCTCCCCTTCAACCTATATATATGAAGGGGGGCACCGCTAGAATACACACAAACAATTGTTAGCCGTGTGCGGCGCCCCCTCCATAGTTTACGCCTCCGGTCATATTCACGTAGTGCTTAGGCGAAGCCCTGCGCGGATCACTTCACGATCACCGTCATCACGCCGTCGTGCTGACGGAACTCTCCCTCGACACTTTGCTGGATCAAGAGTTCGAGGGACGTCATCGAGCTGAACGTGTGCAGAACTCGGAGGTGTCGTACGTTCGGTGCTTGATCGGTCGGAACGAGAAGAAGTTCGACTACATCAACCGCGTTGTCAAACGCTTCCGCTTTCGGTCTACGAGGGTACGTGGACACACTCTCCCCCTCTCGTTGCTATGCATCTCCTAGATAGATCTTGCGTGAGCGTAGGAATTTTTTTGAAATTGCATGCTACGTTTCCCAACAGGTAGTGTGTTGAAATTCATGACCACTCAATGCTACATAGTTTGCTAGATGTGCTAGGGTGTTTAGCATGAAGATTAGTCCATATGTTGTATGCATTGTATTTTTTGTAGTCCTGCATTGTTCTATCTGAGAACCAATTTTGTCCCCCCCCCTAGAGCATCTCTAATAGATGGTCCAAATTTTGGCGGTCCAAAATCGGAGATGTAAAATATGGACCGCCAAATGGTGCGTTTTGGAGCTCCGAAAAATGCTCAACTCCAAACAATGGTTCAAATCGGAGATATAAAAAAAGAGCAACTCCAACAGATGGTCCAAAACGAAGATTAAAACGACCAACTAGTACTTCATCTCAACATAGTTCAAACATGAAGTTCAACATAGTTTCATACACAAATTCAACTACTACTTATTAGAACTACTAGATGAAACTACTCCTCGTCGTCCGAGCTGCGGAACTGCTCCCAGAACTCGTCCTTTGTCGGGTCATCGCACCCCTCGTCCTCCTCCTCGGAGTCACCCCAGTCCTCATCCGACGACTTGATAGGGATCATAGTCGAGGGGCCGGCCTCGTCCTCCTTCTTCACCCCCTTCTTTTTCGGCTCGATGTCGCGCTTCCAGTAGTGCTCCAGCTCGGCCTGGACGTACTGCGGATGCTCTCGCGCAAACCGAGCCATCGCCGCCTCGTCGCTCTCACCGGGAGCGACGACAACCGCCGGTCTCTTCTTCACCTTCTTCGCCGGCATCTCCTCCATCCGGATGCCCTGCGGCACGAGCCACTCCGCCACCGCCTGGGACTCGATCTCCGGAAAGTTGAGGCCCGTCTTCGGCCGTCCGGCACGCCACGCCGCCACGTCGTAGGCATGCGCGGCATCATCGGCAGTGGGATACGTGCCGAGCCACCAACGCCGCCCGGCGTCGGAGAACTCCACTCCGAACTTCCCGGAGGGCTTCGCCCTCACGCCGAAGAAACCGGACTTGCCCTTCGGCGTCTTCTTCGGCGCCATCGGGGAGCGGGCGGCGGACGGACCGGAGGCGGAGGTGGCCGGAGAGGAGGCGGACGGAGCGGAGCTGGGCGGACCAGAGGTGGAGGCGGCCAGAGAGGAGGCGGACGGGGTGCGGAGGCGGCCGACCGGGGAGCTGCGGTGGGGCGGCGGACGGGCGGGTCGCGGGTGGGCGGTCGCGAGGCGGAAGGCGAATGAACTGGCGGTTGGGCGTTGGCGCGCGGCCGCGGTTTTACATCAGTTGCATCTCGTGATGTAAATTTGCATCACAAAGTTTTCATTTTTACATCACCGGGAGGCCGCGGTCCAATTTTGTTTACATATGGACCGTCTGTTGGAGCAGCGTTTTTTGCCCCAGACGGTCCAAAAGTTAGGTATTTTTACATTTGAACCATCTATCGAAGATGCTCTTATATTGAGGACTCTGGCTGTTATCTGAGAAGATGCCTCCTGATTCACATGTGCTCGAGGGCCTGTTGTGCAACCATCTTAGTGGTGCCGATGCCTGCAACAGGTATTAAGGCAGCCATTAAGGCCGCAAAGGCATGATTAGGGGGGCTGGGAATGGGGACCATTAAATTTTCTCTCTTTTTACCATTCATACTCCATGTCCTCTAAATTAATAATATCGTTTACACCATCAACATGGTCGTTCTTCTGAAAAATACACAACTTACTTTGAGTGAAGTATCATATTATATATTATTATTACATATATTGTATATACATATGAAAAAAAATACTACCTAATGCAGTTTTTTGTGTGTGGGTACTACCAGATGTAGTTATACCCACATGTGTTCTTCCATGCAGTTTGTGAGCCCACTCGACCGGTTACCTGACCTAGCGCGATGCCATGGCAGCGCTAGGAAGTTTCCCCTTTGTTTGTTAGTTAGGCCATCTGCGTCGACTCTCAAAATGAACACACTATTTGTTTGTGGACTGGTACAGACTCGTCCGCGAACACGGATATATGGGAGACAGCCATCCAACTTTGTCCCCCCAAACGTTCACCCCTTTTCTTTTTTAAGTCCGCGGCACTCAAATAATATCATATAAAATCTTGATGAGTGAAAATATTCAAATGTGACGCTAGTTCAAATGCAAATATTACAATCCAACTAGTTTTGAAATGAAATAGTTCAAACTTGAATTCAACTCTCATATATGTTCTAGTTGTCCCCTTTAAGTGCCGACAGACGCTCAATCAAATTTTCTTAAGTTGATAATGAGTTCTCGATGCTGATTTTGTTGACGCATTTGGACAAACTCATCAAACATGGCCATATTCTGATTTGAAAGTTAGATAGGATCAGCCATGTTATCAAATTCCAGACATCTGGCAACACCTTCACCCCCATCCTCTGCAATGCAGCCATGCACATCTGGTAACCAAAGTATTCAACTCTTCCTATGATATCCTGTTTGTGTTACTATTTCTTACTATAATTTCCTATTTATTTCAATATTGTGCACATTTTAGCTCAATTCTAATTCATTTTCCCTTTAATTTGCATGAACTACATGGATAGGAAAATTACCGGAACCCTAGAAAATACTAGCAAAATAATGGAAGTGAGAAAATGAATTTTTCTGAGCTCGGTAATTCACCAAAAAAAACTCTAGAAAATATTTTAGGAGAAAAGACCCACAGAGCCAGAAGATGGGGCCAAGGGGGACTATGGGGCCCATGTGTCCGCCCCCTGGTCACGTGGTGTGACCATGTGGGGCCCACAAGCACCGCCTCCTGACCGCCTTTTGCCTATATTTTTATTTCTTCAAAAACCCCTAGAGGGATTTACAGGTTTTTTCTGCCCTCCATCATCTCGCTCAACCGTAACTTTCTGATCTATGAACTATTACCTCGGATCCTTTGCTGAGTATAGTTTCTCGTGTTGATTACTCATTGTAGTTTATGCTTAGAAATTTATTGGTAAACGATTCATATGTTCAGATTGTTATTCATACTTTCATCCCCACCGATCATGATCCATATAATGTGTTGTGAGTAGTCCGTTATGTTCTTGAGGACATGGGATAAACCTTGTTACTATTAATCTTGAATCTGTGGAGATAATAGGAGCAAATCAACTCCACCACTTAAATGGGAGAGCAAATGCATCAGTTACCCCTGAATGAGGAGGGAGAAGGAAGTCGATTCGTTTACCAGTAAGAAATTAGTAGGATATAATTGAAATGGAGATATTAATAGAGACAGGGGCCATTGTGGAGAAGATCAAACAAGAGAAGAAAAATCCCGATGGGAAATCGTTAGCGAAAAAACATTTTCGTAGAAGATAGGATGCACAGGCATTGTGTAGGGGACCTTTGGAAAAAATAGATTACATATCCTTGAAGTCCACAAATGTCGTCAACATAGTCTGGAGTTTGGCGTCCTTACCTGCAAAATCCATCACCAGCATAAAGGAGCATGACTTCCTTGCCATAAAGGCTAGAATTTCGTCATTGAATCAGCAAGGGCGGCAACCGTAGGAGGAATTGGATCCAACAGTTGTGTCCATTCCATGATTGAGGCCGATGCCGCCACGAGAGCATGTACTTACATGCCAGAAAGAAAGACAACTCTAAACCTCGGCTGCCGGTCTAATTCATGTGGAACCGACAGGAACCAACCTCCACAAGGACTGTGGAGGCGCCTTGACCTAAAAGGATGCACATGAGGGAGAGGAGGACTAACGCACCACGGACACGGGCACCACACCGAGAAGGGAAGAGAACCCTGGAGAATTGCATAGGGGGGTCGGGCTAGAGGTCCTGCCGGAGGGGCGTGAGATGGGACCCCAACTGTCATACTGGACTCTACACAGGGGAGAAAACTTCTTTAGAGAGGAGGGCTTGATGGGTCGGGCTGAATCGAGGGAGAGAAACGTCGGTTATATACACTAGTCAGCTTGTGGTTGATCCCTCCTGTAAGTTGGTAACAGAATGCGGATGTGGTCGTTCTATATGTTGCTTAGCCTGTGGTTGGACCCTTTGTAAGTCGGCAATGGAACATTGATGTTGTCGGGCTCCTAGTGTGGATAGGTTCCATGTTAAGATAAATAGATAGTGGGGATCACTCTCTTGGGTATATAAATAGGATTCTAACTGCACATACTCTTTCATTTAGGTAAGTGCCTCATGTAGAAGGAAATATGCATTGTTACAGAATGACCATACCAACTTGGTTTCACAATTAGAGAATGGGGAGATTAAGTCAGGAAAAGTCCAGCATCAAGAGAAGGTTTGGCAATACCTGGTGCTACATATTGGGGGTCAAACCACAGAACTCTGATCCAGATCTTTCAGATGTCCCATTATGTGTGTTGAAGTGCTACATGGTATTGCTCATGAGGGGGCAAATGTTGATGATTGAATTTTGGCTTCAGACTATATGATAAACATGGAACCCTTTGAATTTGTTCTTATGTTTCATTTGATGCTTCGAGTGCTTCCTTTAGCTAATGATTTGACACAAACATTGCAACACAAATATCATAACATAATTCGCTCCATGGATATGATTACCTCAGTGAAGAGGCTAATACAAAAGTTGAGAGATGATGGATGGGAGTCTGTCTTGATGGTTGCCACTAACTTCTGTGCTACAAGAAACATTCCAGTGTCGAATATGGATGACAACATTTCAGCTAGAGGTTACCCAAGAAGCTCAAGTAAAATGGTTATTTTCTTCGATCATTTTAAGGTAACCATATTCAATGAGGTGTTGGATAGAAACATAGTTGAAACGATTAAACGATTTAGTGAAACTTCTAGGCGTTTGTTAAAGTGGTATTGTGGGGTTATATTGTGGCATCGAGTGAGCATTTCAATTGGCAAGACTCTATATTAGTAGTTCCAGAAACATTTTTATACTTTTCCACATATTTGTTTGTATGTTTTTTCTTATATTCTTAGTAATTTAATTTCATAATTTTTGGCTGACTAGACTTGCATTTGTTAAAAAAAATTAGACCTTAAATGTTTGCCCCGCTTAGGTTCAATCCTTGAATCCTCCGGTGCTCAAAAACTAAATAGATAAGCAGCTTGGAGACGACAAACGGAAGATTGCTAGTGTGAACACCTCAACCCATAGGGTTTTAGGTGATTTGGGTTTTGAGGGGGGGGGGGGGGGGGGGGGGGGGGGGGGGGGGGGGGGGTGGGGGGTGGGGGGGGGGATTAGTGACCTGTAGGTCATGGCTAACAGAAGATTTTTTTTCCCTACCGCAACATTGTAAGCCAAGCCAAACCTATTTCTTTCATTGGCAAGATGAATATTTTTATATATTTTTTAACGAATCTGCTTCACTTTTTGTGTCTTTTTTGGCTTTGAAAGTTATATATTTTGAATTATTTTTCCGTGGACACTATTTCTATGCATCCAGCAGCTCGTGGCTCAACCTTCTCCTAGTACTCGTTATGGTACATTTTTTCTTTCTCTTTTTTGAATTTTTGGGCTGTTTTTGGTTTCCTGTTTGTACAACAGACAACAACCCCAAAGCTATGCTCTATCTTTTTTCTCTTTCCCTTCTCTGCACAAGGCCAAAGTTCTTGACAAAAACCTATTGGAAAAGAGGTAAATACACTGGGAGTCATAGAACTTGCACGCGACGGTCAATTTGATGCATAAACTTGCAAAATACGTATTTCCGGTCATCTGACTTGTCCTCTCGTTCATATATGGTGCTTCCTACCATATTCGGCCGTATCCCGCGCACACGTGGCGCGGGTAATCCACGTGCACTGGATTTTTTTCTTCAGAAAGCACCCTTGCATTTCATTTATTTACGCAGAAAATCCTCAAATAAAATTAAAAATGCTAGCGCGGGGGTGACATTCGAACGCATGACCTGCTGCAATATGAATTGAATAGGTAGCCACTCAACCGACTCATCTTTGACATTTAAATAGCACAGTTAACTTTATATATAATATGGACAGTATAAATTTAAATAGAAATCAAAATGGAAAACGGGTGTGCAAGCAAGGAGAAGCCCGGTTGACCTCCTGATAAGGTCGCTGCATGTAAGAGCGCCAACCATCTGGCCACAATGATACCTTACGGGATGAACACAATTTATTCTACTTTCTTTTTTTTTCTATGTAAGAAAACAACTTATATTCTAGATAATCTTTTCGGTCAAACCAACTAAATTTATTTTTGAATTTGAATAATTTTAAATTTATAAATCTAGATAAAAGGTAGTGAAGAATGAGTGTATATAATTTTTGGATGAATCAGCAGGAATTTTGTTTCTGTTCGAATAATTGAACTTTGAAAATTTAGATAAAAGAAAATATAGTTCAAACTGTATACTTTTATCGTAAAGGATATATACATTTAGTGCAGAATGAATTAAAAAATCTAGGAAAACAAAATTTTTGTTTGAATTTAAATAATTTTAAATTTAAAAAACTTGTGCAGAATGAATATACATAAATTCTTTTGGACAAATCAACAATTTTTTTAATTGAATTCAAATAATTTTAAATTTGAAAATCTAGATAAAAGAAAATATAGGTCAAAATGAATGTACGTAAATTTTCGGACAAATAAACAGAATTTTGTTTGAATTCGAATAACTTTCAATTTTTAAATCTATATAAAAGAATATATAGGTTAGAACGCATGTACATATTTTTTGGACAAATCAACTAATTTTTTTAAATTCAAATAATTAAAAAAAATCTTGATAAAAGAAAATATAGTGCAGAATGAATGTACGTAAAGTTCTTTTGGACAAATCAGCGGAAACTTTGATTGAGTTCGAACAATTTTAAATTTGAAAATCTGGATAAAAGAAAATATGGTCCAGAATGTGTGCTTTTATCTTCTTTTTCTTACAAAATGTGTACTTTTATCCTAAAGGATATATGCGATAGTAGTCCAAATTAAATACTCCCTCATATAAGAGCGTTTAGAATACTAAAGTAGTGATCTAAACGTTCTTATATTAATTTACAGAGAGAGTACCAAGCAACATCAAGCGTGGTGCTTAGGAAGCCCGGCCCGCGCTAGTGCAACAGGTTGCTGGTTCGAAGTCCCATTGTTCCCATTTTTCCAGCCCGATTTTTTTGCGCTGAAGGGTGGGACCCAGCGGGCTACTATGTTTACTTTAGAGGGCTTTTTTGTACGAAGTTAAAAAAATGATGCTGTTTCTGCAGAAAAAACATCACGTGCACTGCGCTTCGGCCGCTACCAGCCACTAACAGTGGGCCCTGGCCACACTGGCATGCCACGTAGACGTAGGCAGCAAACACACCCGTATATGAGAAATGTGACCATATTTGCACGTCCGCACAAGTTTGATGACCAGAAACACGTATTTTACAAGTTTGTGCATCAAACTGACCGTCCCATACAAGTTCTAAGACTCCCCGGTGTATTTACCTCATTGGGAAACTAGACAACACCAACAACCAGCCCACTCATCCATGAGAAGAAGATGCAAGTTTGTGCGGGGCCTATCGAGCAACAACAGGCAGCCACAATATGCAGGACGTCACGTAAATGAGAAATAATTATTTCTAAGCTAGATGAGCTCCTCTTTTGTATCCCTTCGTGTGGGATGAGATAAATTCATCTAAGATCGCTAGACTCGTCCTCAAATTTCACTTCCGTCAATGTACTTAGGAATATGGGAAATGCGACCATGAAGGTCATATCAATGGACACCGATGGTCACTGTGTACGCTTTGGCTCCGTATTCAGCCTACGTGGCATACCGTTTGACTGATTTTTTTTTAAAACACAGTACAGACGCAAGCGCTCATATACGCGCGCATACACTCACCCTACCCCTATGAGCACCTCCGAAAGACTGAGCCGGCATATCATCTTGAAATTTACGAAGTCACCGTAGGCACCTCGTCGTCGACGGAAACGTCTCCTCCCACTGAAAGTGCTTCGCCGAAAATCCTGAAATAATCCAGAAATAAATGCGAGCACCAGGATTTGAACCCTAATGGACTGGGGATACCACAGTCCCTCTAACCATCCAACCACAGGTTGGTTCGCATACCGTTTGACTGATTGTCCGTCCACAATGGAGTGAAATCCATCAACGGTTATTGGATTTGTCCTCAAAATTACTTTGGTCACCGTATTAAATAATAAATTAAGGGTGATGGTCCACTTCATGCGTTTCTGTGTGCAAAAACGGCCGTATAGTACATGATGCCGTAAAAATTCCCTTCCCTCCGAATCCCTAGCCCCCTATCCCCATCGTTCGTCGACCACCTCCTAAATCGCTTCCCTGCCATGATCCTTCGCCGCCCAAGGGAGGCGCAACCCGCTGGGGCTCAAGGTGGGTACATCACACGTTGCTGTCAGTGGCATCGAGCCATCGAGTCCGAGGAAGGCAACCGTTGTTGTCACCCGCCTACTGATACATACGTGGACGGTCAATCGGTCAAACAATATGTCACATAGGCAAAATACAGAGCCAACACTTATGTGGTGACCGGTGTTCTTTTTTTCTTTGCGAGAAAACTTTCGATCTATTCGTGTTCAATCATGGTAGTACAAATAAACATCAATAATAATAAAAATTACATTCAAATCCGCAGTACGTCGGTGTTACTTTATTTCTAACTTTTGTGATGGAAATGTAATTTGGGGACGACCTTTTATCTCGTGTGGGACAGAGGGAGAGGTCTAAAGGATCCAATGCCAAAGACAGCCTTGACCGGACTGTTGGACACTGGTCGGCAACAAACATGAGGACTTTTGTCTTGCACGAGTGATGAGTTTACCAACCTAGTTGTCACACGGTTGATCCATGCAGAGGATCACGACCCGGATCACGACCACCGTCCACCCACCTCGTGTTCTTCCTTCCTTCCCATCCCGTCCCGTTCTTTTCCCGAGGAGGAGTGGAGTGGCAAACATCGCATATCCCACCACCCCGCAACGCGAAGCCAAAAGCGAATCCACCCCGCTTCCCCTGCTTTCCTTCCTCGCCTCCCTAATTTTAGCAGCATGGAGGGGGACGAGAGCGATCCATGGGGTCCGCTGATTAAATGAGGCCAGCAGATCGCGGTGCGCCGTCCGAACCCCAGACCTCCCCGCCCCCGTCTTCGTCGCCGCCTCCGTCTCCGTCTTCGTCGCCGTCGTCTCCTCGTTCGTCGTCGCGGTCGTCGTCGTCTCCCCTGAGGTGAGAGCCGCTCCGCCATCTCTGTTCTGTTCCTCAGCATCCCACGCAGTACGGCCCCTTCCGCCTCTGAGATATGGAGGAGCGGCAGGCAGCGGCGAGCGAGATTTGGTTGGCGCCTGCCGATTTGCGAAGGGATTCGGTCCGAGCCACCAATCGGGGCGGGGAGTCGCCATAGGTGGCGGCGTGTAGGGTAGGGTAAGGTGGTGTCTCTTGTTTTTGCGGTCACTACGATGCTGTTTTGTTCTATAATAGAAACAGCAATGGGGGGAAACCGATGGCATGGCACTGACAGTGTGAATCTGAGGTGCAGTTTCAGTCTGATTTGGGCGACTGCTGCTTGCTTCTGAATGATGGTAACATGGTGTGGGGATGCGGTTGGACACCAAATTAGGCATACAGATGCATTTCAGTTTGATATGGGCAACAGGGACTTGCCATCTTACCTGTGTTGCTATCACAATGGGTGTGAGTTTTTCGCATGGTGGTCACCCAACCGGGCATTGGGATCATCAGACTGCAAGGGGTCCTAGTTGTTGGAATCTTAAATACTTGTTTGTGTGGTTGATAGATAGGGGTGGCTGTGCTGTTGACAGTGCAAGAGCAACTAGATCATGCTTCTTGGGATTTTCTGGCAAGAATGCTGTGACAATAGATGATGCTGGCTCTGCTCTGGTGTTATGCTGCCCTTTCATTTTCTTCCTTTTTTTTTGCAAGTGTCTTCCTTGTTTGGTTGATGCAAATGCAATAGCGGCTCGTCTATCTTGGCGTATAGTATCAATTTCACGGCTCCATGTCTTGTCCTATATGTATATGAATGTGTGCATTTAAAGAACAAGTCAGTTGCATCACAAATTTACAAAAGGCCATGTGTAGCTGTAACTCATCTCCAGTCTACTCCCTCTGTAAAGAAATATAAGAGCGTTTGGATCACTAAAGAGACTGAGAATCTTACCTGTATGTTTAGTTTGTCTAAGTTATGTCGCTTCCTGTTCCTGTACCACTTTCTTCTCCTTGTTTACTTATTTTCTGTTCTCTGTTGCATAATACAGGTTGCATTCAGCTTCCGATATTGCCGTGTTCCCCAGGAAGAGAGAGTACTTGGGGCACTCTCCTATGCTTCTCCGAGACTCGCTCATTTCTTTCCTTGCCAATGAAACAAGACAGTCGCATGGCGGGAAACTCGGTGAATCTGCCTCATGCAACTAGAAGAAGAAGTACTTTGGCTTTCAAGTTCCTGATACCCTTCGTTCTAGTTCTTTCAGTTTCTGTTATTGCTGTCACCCAGTACTTCCAAAGTATCTCCTACTTTCTGCGGCCGCTGTGGGACACACCACCAAAGCCCTTCTCCCGTATCCCGCACTACTATGCCCCTAACATGTCCATGCACCAGCTGTGTCAGCTCCATGGCTGGGGCATCCTCTCCTCCCCTCGCCGTGTCTTTGATGCTGTTCTCTTCAGCAATGAGCTCGATGTTCTGGAAATCCGCTACCATGAGCTCTTTCCATACATTGACAGGTTTGTCATCCTTGAGGCGAATGCTACCTTCACTGGCATCCCAAAGTCACTTACCTTCTTTGAAAACCTCAACCGTTTCGCATTTGCTAGCTCAAAGATTGTCTATGACATGCTTCCCATTGGAGATTTGGATCCTGATTCTCGCCGAATGCCCTTCCTTGTAGAAGCTGGTCACCGCCGTGCACTTAACAACCTGCTAAAAAGATCAGGCATTGCTGTGGGGGATGTCTTGATCATGGCTGATGCCGATGAGATCCCCAGTCCTGAAACCGTGCAGTTGCTGAAGTGGTGTGATGGAATACCGCCAATCATGCATCTCGAGCTGAAAAACTATATGTACTCCTTTGAATTTCATGTGGATCAAAACAGCTGGAGAACGACAGCGCATGTGTTCACTGAGCGGACCAAGTATCAACACTCCCGCCAGACCGACCTGATGCTGGCCGACGCAGGCTGGCACTGCAGCTTCTGCTTCAGGGAGATCAAGGAGTTTGCTTTCAAGATGAAGGCATACAGCCATGCAGACCGGGTGAAACATGACATCTTCCTGAATCCGGACAGGATCCAGAGAGTCATATGCAATGGGGATAACATTTTTGACATGCTACCTGAGGAGTACACGTTTAGTGATCTCTTCAAGAAGATGGGGCCGATACCGAGGTCAGCGTCCGCTGTTCATCTTCCATCCTATTTGATCAGGAACGCGGACAGCTACAGGTTCTTACTTCCTGGTGGGTGCTTGAGACCGGGCTAAATCAGAAGTGTCTTGTAACTTGTTAGCCAACAGTATTACTTTTAGATGCAATGTTGTTGTTACTGTGGAAATAGGTGTGTTTTGTTTGATGTGGAGAAGTAATAGTTTTAGATAGGATGGTAGAAACTTTCTCTGTGTGTGTTCAAGGAACCATGTGAACTTCAGCTTAGAATTCACCTAAGGTGATACAAAGGTAAAATAGCGACAGGGATCGCCGCCCTTTTGGGTTCATCCTGATGAGCAGGAAGCACATCAATGATGTAATTTGTTCTTGATCTAAATAAGGAGAGAATGATGCCATTGTCTTCTCTACTGGAATCAATGAAACAGGCCACAAATGCAGAGATACAGACTTCGCTGCTCTGATTCGATTATATCCTCTGCATTGTTTGCATGCTAATCTATGCCTAGTGTTACTTGAACATTTAAATAACAATCTCTAATGGACATATATTAACTTGAGTCTAAACACATAGTTCCCCCCTTATTTACATTTAGTTGCAATCATATACTCCCTCTGTAATAAAATATAGGACGTTTTTTGTTTCTCATGCAATTGTTAAAAACGTACAGTATACATTTTGTTACAGAGGGAGTATATAGTAAGTCCATGGCGTACTATTTTTGTTTTCCTTAACCAAGAACAGGAAAAGCCTATTTTACTCCATTAAAGTATTGGCATTAGCACTTCACCCCCTCATGTCTGAGGCTTGGAACTGTAAATGGAAAATTAGGTGAAAATGTAGCGATGATAATACACAGGAAAAAAAAAAACTATACATGTGCTAGCCGCTTTACATAATTATTATTTAGTACTACTTCCTCTGTTTGGAAATACATGACGTGGTTCTAGCTCAAATTATAGAGGTAATAATAAATAAACAAATGCTCAGCACAGAGGTTTATTTCATTTTTAGATCATCCATGGCTGCAAGAAGTGATTGGTGATGCTCATATATTCCTCAAGGTGTCAAGCTTGTGCTTCCTGATGATCATACCCACTCATCTTAGCTTCTGGTTGCAGCTTCTGAACACTTCCTTCAAGCTGCGCAAAAGTTGCTGGCAAATCTAAATTTATTGATCATTTAAACCTCGAAAAGGAACATGCGTGCCAAAATATAAGAAAACCATTCAGCTTGATCCCCTTCCAGATATTTCTGTCATCTACTCTTCCCCTCTATAGGATCTAACAGATTGTTACTATTTCATCCACGCATCATGTTTCTTTCTTTCCATTTTCTTCAATATACGTTGCATTATCAGTCGCTGCTTAGTATAGACACATGACTTCATGACATTGTTTTTATCATGAAAAGTTTTTGCATTGTGCAAAAGTCGATGCAAAACCAGGACTGCATTTATCTGATGTGCATTGTGCAACAACTTTAATTGGTTGAAGCTTTAAGATGTCTGCATTTGTATCCATGTACTATGCCCATATTAAATGATACATACTCCCTCTAAAGAAATATAAGAGCATTTAGATCACTACTTTAGTGATCTAAACACTCATATTTTTTTTTACGGAGGGAGTATCTTCCATCAAGTCTCAAGGGTGCCTTTGAAGGTACAAACATATTTGCATCATCCAGATAGAACTGCATCTTCTAGATATTATTGCATCATACTCACTTTCTTCTACATAGTTTTCCTTTTCTTTTAATACGGTCTGCTCATCCATGGCTATAAGAAGAGAAGGCTCTAACCTATTTCGATCTGCACCGTCTCTCCTCTCCGCCAGCTTCATACATGGAGGCTCTCAAGGTCAAGATGCCAGACTTGTGCTTGCTCTTGCTCATGGCACTCCTGTTGCTTCCTGGTAAGCCTTGCCTAGAATAATTATCCGAAGAATATAAAACAGTTTTCTCAGTACTCTAATCTTTTTCTGATACTGCTGTGCAAAATGATGTTCTTATTTTTACTGCAGGGTCTGAAGGCAATACCTGTGCGATGGTCAGCCGGACCTACATTACTATCTTATGTGTGCGTGACACATGCGTCAAGCACTGCCACGGCGAGGGCTACACAGGAGGGAAGTGTGTGATCACCTCCTTGGAACCTCCCATGTTAGTCTGCTTCTGCATGAAACCCTGCTGATGATGCTTCTGAAGCAGTAAATGTTTCTGTGTGTGTTTAAGGAACTATATTTGTGAACTTCTATGTCGTATTTGCTATGATGAGCAGATCAACATAGAGTTCACCTAAAGCGATGTAATAAAGGTAATATTGCGATGGAGTTCTCGGCCCTTTTGGGTTCATTCTGATGAGCAACTACAGATGCAGACATAGCTGTGTTGTGATGCGATTATATCTTCTGGAGTATTTGCATGTGAATCTATCTTCAGTGTTTGACATTGTTAAATTATCCGGATAATCTGTGCTATCACAGTGTTTGACAAAAAGAAGAAAGCAAAACATTGAAAACAGTTGGTGCTAGCTCTGTCAGCTTCCTCGTTGGCCCCCAGAGAACCGAGAGATCTTTCTCACTGAAGATGATATCCAGCTCAGACCGAGAGTCTTAAGTCTGTTCCTCTTTGCATTGTTTTCATAGTTCTGCAGGCCTTTTTAGGGCCATAACAACTGCAACGTTTGCCGCGGTATCATCATGACCTCAAGCATGCTGCAAAGCCGCGCTGTGGCATTTTCAGTGAACGTTCGTTCTAGACATAACTTCTCTGATTTGATTATATCTTCTGCATTGTTTGCATGTTAATCCATGTCTGATGTCACTTGAACATTGAAAGAACACATAATTCCCCCCTCAAAATAAGAACATCTAACTAAATAGGAGCACTTCTATTTCAGTACATTTATAATCATATATATAGTATAAGACCATGCCCTATTGTTTTCCCCCTTAAATTATTGGCATTAGCACTTCACCCCTAATCTTTGTCTGTGGCTTGGAATAGTAAATGGAACATCAGGAGAAAACATATTGATGAGCTGGACAACAGAATACACTGTAACAACTAAAAACACAAATACTATACAAGCTCTAGCCGCTTCAGATAATTATTATTTAATAATAAACAAACCTAATGGGTCAACTCTATCCAGACCAAAAATTTCAGCATCTGCCAATGTACAACACGTAGTTGCATCATCCCTATGTTTGTTTTCATTCCATAAAGTCTCAAGAGTGCTTTGAAGGCGCAACACATCTTTGCATCATCCAGATAGAACTGTGTCTTCTGGACATACTTTTTTGTCTTCTTTTCATATGGCCCGCTCATCCACGGCTATAAGAAGAGAAGGCGTAAACACATTTGGATCTGCACCATCTCCTCTCATCTAGCTTCATTTCCTCTTTGGGTGCTTATACCTCGAGACATGGCGGTCCTCAAGGCCAAGATGCCGGCCTTGTGCTTGCTCTTGTTCATGGCACTCCTGTTGTTTTCTGGTAAGCCTTCCGGAATAATTATCTGAGGAATATAACATCTTCTCGGTGTCCTATTCTTTTCTTTGATGCCGCTGCGCAAACTGATGTCCTCATTTTTACTGCAGGATCTGAAGGCAAGACTTGCTCGGAGGTCAGCAGGACCTACACTCCTCTCTTATGTGGGGAAGACACATGTGCTACTCACTGCCACAAGGAGGGCTTCCCTGGAGCGAAGTGTGTGATCACCTCCTTCGACCCCCCCTTTTCAATCTGCCTCTGCAAGAAACCTTGCTGATGATGCTTGTGGAGCGGTAATATATCGCTTGTGTGTTTAATGAACTATGTGTGTGAACATCTATGTTGTATTTGTTGTGATGAGCAGATCAACATAAAATTCACGCAAGGCAACATAATAAAGGTGGAATTGCGATAGAGTTCACCGCCCTTTTGTGTTCTATCCTGATGAGCAGCCACAAATGCAGAGATAGATATAGCTTTTGTGATGCGATTATATCTTCTGGAGTGTCTGCATGTGAATCTATCTCTATTGTTTGACATTGTTAAATTATCCGAATAACGTGTGCTAGATGTATTTTGTATCTGTATGATCGAGAAGCTGAAATGCTCAACGTACACCGTAATTGGTAAGTGCAAATCATGGTTAATTGTGTCTGGTGAGTTTGTGCAATGAATTTGTAGATGGTGCTGGATGTGCTTGATAGTATAAAAGAACCAAGCCAGCTAGATGTCGGTGTTTCCCCTTCGCGTCTTTGCTAGACGTGAAGCTATAATCTGAAAGCTATCTAACCACCAAGCAAGCAGCTATCCCTTGATTCTAATTACTTTTATCAGGATTTTAAGCCTACTGATCAATAGAATAAGAGCCCCTTCTTTTTCGTAAAAAAAAGAATAAGAGCCCCTTCAATAGGATTTAAAGCATGCCGGTAAATAGAATAAGAGCTCCGTCAGCGTCTCAACCAAGCCTATAAGATCATGGTGTTATTCTCTTGGTTCAATTCTTTGTAAGCATGAACAATTTGACACTAGAGTTCGCTCAAAACTACTGAGATTTCATCTCCTCTGGTATGAACAGACTTGCTTCATGTATATTATAAACTTTGTGTAAATCAATTAATAAAGTGTTCTAGTTTTTTGTACAATGGAGAGCTGTAAAATTTGAAAAAAGAAGAAAGCAAAACATGAAGACAGTTGGTGCTAGCTCTGTCAGCTTCCTCTTTGGCCTCCAGAGAAGCGAGAGATCTTTCTCACTAAAGATGACTAGTAGAACGCCCGTGCGTTGCTACGGGCTACAATGCATATAAATGAATCAAACAAATGATTAAGGTAATCTTCAAGGTCGAAATTCATTTCTCCCTCATATGTCCTGGCGTGTTCAGACATCAAACCGGCGCCTATCGGGCTCCCCACAATCCAACCGTTTGGACAGCCTGGCTCCTCCAAATCCATCACATATGTGGGGGAGAAATGTGGTTGTCCGGACTATCCGCCATGTACCATGTTATCTCCAACACGCGGCCCCAACACAAAAACTCCACCCCACGTAGCACCCTTCCATTTTCCTGTCGGACCCTCCCCTTCCCGCTCGGTTTCCTGTCGTAGCGGGCATTTCTCGCTAGATCCCTCTCATTTAAAACCGGATGACGCGCCTTTCTCCTCTTTATGACCATTGCTACTCTTCCTCCTCCTCTTCCTCAGAATTCAAGAATGTGTCAGGAAATATGCATAATCCACCAGAGACGTTGAGCCAAAAGGCGCCATGCAGGGCAAAGATATTTAGATTGCAGTAAATATTCTAGTAGGTTAGCGTGCGATTGCACGTCCATCATTTGTATATTATTTCCACTTTGCCCCGTTGATAACTTTCCATCAGCAGTGCATTTGCCGAGTTCCGTCCAGGGTAGAGGGGACTCGACTGATTTATATCCCATAGTCCTCATCTAGTACAGCTGTGAAATATATAAGGTATACAAGATGATTAGTTTAGAATTAAGTAGATAATAAAATAGAAAGGGAAGAAATGAAATGAGGTAGAATTAACTTCCAATAGAGTCACATTGCACTACTGAGACTAACTAAATTTTTGCTACTACTTAATTGGCGGCATTTTAAGGGACGCATAGTTAGCTACAGATTCAGCTTCTAAACAAAATAATAATGTGTGTGTGCGTGTGGGGGTTGGGGGGGTGAAGGGGTCGACTTCATTATATAAATGTACCCCCGTTTGGAATTTGAAAGAAACATCAAATCACCATAAATTTGTGAGGCAACCTTTTACAAGGAAATATCACGTATATTTGTTGAAATGAATGGTCACTAAACTCCATACAGTTTCTCTCCTAAGAATATCTAAGACATGAATCTGAAGAGCAACAGTAACTGAAGAACAACAAGCACCTTGACGTCCTCGATGGTGACACTTCAGTTGAGGTTGGGGATGTGCAGCAACATTTCTTCCGGAAGTCAAACATTCACGACTGATCTGTACAACAGTACAAGGACATGCATAAGCAAATAAGAGTAATCTAAAAATATAAGGATTATACAATTTTGTCTTGCTGAGATGGGTTCCTAGCGTAATATGTGTCATTTCTTTTTTATTGCAATATCTGAACCCCTCCATTTACCATCTAGTTTGTTAGTGACAGTTCCAAGTTCTTCCTTCAGCATAGGAGGTGGAGGCTCAAATCCGGCAAGACCTTCCTCCGCACCCAACAAGTCTGGATTGACACCACCACCTTTCATTGCTCACATGAGAATATCGAGATCTTCTTTTCAAAACCTGTAAGATGCATACTTATAAGCATGCATCAAGGAATGCATTTAAAATAAAAATAGGAATTAAATTAGCTACATTATTTTTTTCTAAAGAAATATTTTTGTATGACAATCTCCACTATACATATACGAAGATAGTAGAAAAATAGATATCCTTGTGACATGCGACATGTTACACCAAGTCTAATATTAGGACATCTCTCATGGGCACAATCAACTCACTACAGATTCATGATTTTCTTCTCGGATGCATAATGCACATCATTTGCCACATGGCAGATTTTAGCCTGTTCAAAACAACATCTTGCTTTGTCAATACTTGGACCAAAATAACTACACATGTGATGGTTTTACCCCTTGATTGATAAACACTATATAACTACATAGAAAAATGGGGGGCTACACACATTCAATATTCTGTGAAAAGCTCTTGAAATCATTGATGGTCATCCTAATGTTCATACAGTGCCATTATCTATTGTACTCTTGCCTGTACACTCAACCAGTTCATACTGAAGGACTCAAACAAATCATGCCTTGAAATTAAATGTGTGCCATATATTAAAGCATTTCTTCCTCTCGATTCCTTCCTCTTTCACAACCGCAGCTCACACCTCTAGTACTCCATTACTGGACAAAGTTATATTATTAGCCAGTTTGATGATAGGTAATACTTGGGCCCATAATGTATTGTTGTAATATCTAAGCAAGTCAGAAGAAAAGAAAGTGACAAAACATTGTGTTGTCCAGCAAGTGGCACTAACAGAATGGGAGATCCACTTGAAAACTAAGAGACACATAAACAACCATGCTTTTGTAGTAGTGCAGAAGATGTTGCATCTTAAGGCAAATGCTTTTTTAAGGTAAAATGAATTATCTGAGAAAAATATATTAATATAGTCAATTCGCAATATGTATGATTTGAAGTCAAGGAAATTTACATCGGAAGTCATGGATCAGTGAGTATTTTTTTTTTCACATATCTTCTTCGTATTCATCGTATTCAGTAGATATATTTGATTACGTACAGTTGCAACACTTCTTCCCCATGGGCATCTATGAAAGTGACAGAAATCCTTGCATTTTCTGGAGGAAGAACAACATGCATGATTGTATTTGGAAAAGCCACCAACTAATATCATTGCAACAGCATTTTATACAACTAATAAATGGTCAAGTAGAAAACACATTATGGAAAATGATACCTTTGTTACTGCACGTGATGTTCCAATTGTTGGTCCCTAAAGCAAGGCAAATCAATATTAGAGTTGCCAAAAAAATTGTTGATAGCTTTTCTATGGGTGCGAAACAGATTAAGAAGGAGCATGAACGGGAGGTTGCTTGTGATGACCCGGATGAACCACTCGGAAATGAAATAGTAGGGCAAGCAGAACTTGCTCGGCTGAGCCTGCAAGCACCCAATTACTCATCTAACACAAATAGGACACTGAAACCTCGAGCAGGAGACTTACTATGGCAGGAGGAACGCACGCTACAAGCAAAAGGTCCATCAAAATGTGATGCATACCTGCTCCTCCCGGTAGGCAATAGGTTCTCGTTGTCCAGGCTCTAGACGGAGCCGATGGAGGTGGAGGCGGCGTGCCCCTCTAGTAGAGAACAGCGCCGTCGGCTGTGATGAGGCACCACCACGCCAATTGCGCCATCCCGATGCCGTCAGGGAGGCTTCTCTCTTTACCTCTCGCATACCCCACCGCCACCGCAACTGTTGCTTGTAGACAGAGATAGGGGAAGGGATGGCTGCCATGGGAGGGAGGAGAGGAGGCCCTGACCTGTGGAGCTCGTCATCACCAACGTCAAGTATGGCGGCTCTCTGCCGCAAGAGAGAGGTGGGGTTCAGAATCAGATCATAAAAAATAGTGGGATCCGGGATTTCTGGATTCAGCATATGGGCGCAAGAAATTTTGGGAGGAAGATATTGATTAGCTGGGATCACATGCATATAACTGGCGTCCTTAAATTGTGCGATCTCGCCCCGTATCGTATGGCAAGAAAAATCTGTAATAAAAACCAGATCCGGGAGGAGGTGTGCTTTCTTTGGATACAATCGGTGGGGTTGACGCCTTCCTTTGATTGATGGTGCGCAGGGGTGGGTTTCCTTGAGTAAAACTCGGTGGGGTGACCTGTTCCTTCGATTGTAAATGGGCGACTTACTTTTTTGGAAAGAAATCGGTGGGAGCGAGAGGTCGTGCTAGGGGGCGAGCGAACCAATGAGGAACAAACTCCCGGGAAAAACCAAGGGCGGGGTGGTGGGAGGAAATAAAACCGGACGAAAATAAAACCGGAGTACCAAGCTACCAACTGCTCCATTAGGAGTAGAGATATCCACAGAAGACCAAAGAGCAGGGGATCTCAGGGCGGCGGCCCCGATCAGTGGCGGCGGGTGAAGTTCAGGTGGCCCTCGGTAGCAGTGCGTGGTGGCGCCCAAGTCCAAGGCGGAGCTGCTCCGGTGATCTGGTGGCTTTGGCTCCGGTTGGTTCGGCTCAGCGACAGTGACGAGCAGGAGCGGGATCCTTTCCCCCGGCTCTCGCGGTTTGGCGGGGTGGGGTGGCAGCCCTTCCCCCAGGATCTAGTGGTGGCGCATCCGGCAGTGGCCGGAGCATCAGGGCTCCCGTAGTGACAGTGCTGCTGTGGGTGGTCGCCGGATCTGGGTGGCCAGATCTGGGGCTTTGAAGGTGGTCTGGCCGGTGCGCAGGTTGTCGGTTGGAATCTCGTGGGGCAGATTCGGGTGAAGATATTGTCTTCGACCGGTGGTCGGAGCCAGTGATGGCGATGCCCTGGGCGTGTCTCCTTCTCGAAGGCATCATCGAGGTGAAGCTCTCACCTCCTTCCCCTACCTCCAGGGGAAACCCTTGATCAGTGGATCAGATGATGGCGGCGCTCATGTGTCGTTCCCCCCTTGGGGCATCATTCTTGGAGGTGTTCATCCGCTTGAGGGACCAGTGGATGGTTTCAGCGGTTGACCAGCGTTGCATGGGATGCATCGAGGATGTGGAGTCTCGGAGGCGTGGCGCGGCAGGGTCTCGACGACAGATGCGTGATGATGGACGCGCATAGGGAAGTGGCCTTGCCTGGCGTTGACGGCAGGCCTGGCAAGGTCAATGCATTGATACCAGTTCTGAAGATGGATCGGCAAAAGACGGTGGCGGCAGCCTTTGGAGCGTGCGCATGCAATGCGTGCTGAGAGTCCGCTAGACCGGTTTGTGCCCCCGACTGCCGTTGGGCGGATTTGTTGAGGCCTCCAGATTTAGATGATCAGCATTGGTGTGAGGTCTGGTCAGGTGGCTCTGATCATGTGCACCTCCTTCATCAAGTTGGTAGGAGTAGCGACAAATGTTGCCTGGAAGATGGCTTCAGACTAATTGATACATTACTTTGTAAGGCTTTGTTGAATAATTAATAAAAATGGTCCGTATGCATCACTCGATGCAGAGCCCGGGGGTTATCCTCCTTTTTGAAAAAAAATGTGTCAGCTCTATCTAGACAAAAAATTTCAGCATCTGCCAATGTATACAACACCGAGCTCCATCATCCCTATGTTTGTTTTCATCCATAAAAGTCTCAAGATTGCTTTGAACTTTGAAGGTGCAACACATCATTGTATTATCCAGATAGAAATGCATCTTCAAGATATAAGTGCATCATACTCTCTATTTTCTACATAGTTTTTTTTATATGGTCTGGCTATCCATGACTACAAGAAGAGAAGGCACTAACCTATTTGGATCCGCACCGTCTCCTCTCCGCTAGCATCATTTCTCCCTTGGGTGTTTATTCTTGAAGACATGGAGGTCTCCAAGATCAAGATGCCAGGCTTGTGCTTGCTGCTGCTCATGCCACTCCTGTTGCTTCCTGGTAAGCTTTTACCTGAAGAATATAACGGTCTGTGAATGTTCTATTCTTTGATGCTGCTAAGCAAAATGGTGTCCTTATTTTGACTGCAGGATCTGAAGGCGATTATTGCAAGGTGTTCAGCAAGACATACACTACTTTTCACTCGTGGGTGGTGTGAGTTCGTCGCCTTAGAACCTCTCGCCTTAGTCTGCTTCTGCAGGAAACCCTGCTGATGATGCTTGTGAAGTAATAATACTGTTGTGTGTTTATAAGGAAGTATATATGTGAACTTCTATGTCGTATTTGCCGTGACGAGCAGATCAACATAGAATTCATTCACCTAAGTCAATATAATAAAGGTGAAGTTGCAATAGTCTGCTTGCCTTTTGGGTTCATCCTGATGAGCAGGAATCACATTAAGCTCTTGATGGCCCTCTCTGCTGATGAAATCTGTTCGTGGAGACTGATGCCTTTGTCTCTTATGTTATTGGAATCAACAGAGCATGCTACAAATCCAGAGATATGGACATAGCTGCTGTGACATGATTTTTTTTCCGAAAAGGCTGTTGTGACATGATTATGTCTACTGGAGTGTTTGCATGTGAATCCATCTCTAGTGTTACTTGAACATTCAAAGACCAATCTCCAGTAGACACAAATATTAAAAGTATTTCGATCTGGTTATAATTATCTATTATGCAGTGATATCATGCCATACTATCTTCCTTCACCCGGTACAGCGATTAGCACTTCACCCCCTAATCTTTGTGTGAGGCATGGAACAGTAAAGGGAAAATCAGGAGGATATGTATCTATGGAGTGGACAACAGAAAAGAAAAGCACAGAAACAAAATAATAGCACAAAAGTGTTCTAAGTAAATTGTTGTATAAATAAGAAAAACAGAAAACTGTACATGTTCTGGCCGCTCTGAATAATAACACTGATAACAACAACATTAACAATAATACTTGAATTTATTAATATTATGAATACATTCGAGTACACCACAACATTAATTTCTTAACCCAGACTTAATTACATCGTCTTGTTGTTCGTTTCCAGACCATCCATGCCTATGACAAGAGATGACTTACACTTTACTCCGCATATTAGGTTTAAATTTATCAACATTTCAATACCCCCTCTATCAATATATATAGGGCCTAATGCATTTTTCGAGACTAACTTTGACCACATGTCAGAGCAATAATATATGACGTGCAAGTTACACAAATCATACCATCAAATTCGTACATGAAAGGAGCTTTTAATAATATAATTTTCATATTATACATCTCATATACTATTAATCTTATCAATAGTCTAAGAACAGTCTCGAAAAACATATTAGGCGCTATATATATGGATGGAGAGTACCAAAAAAACACATTATGAAAATCTATTCCATAATGGATCTAATTATATTGATTTGGTATTGTGAATGGTATTTTTTCTATCTTTATCAAACTTCAAAACATTTGACTCAAGGCAAATGTAAAATGCAAGGTAAAAAAACGGGGGGATTATATTTGGATCCACATCATCTGGTTTTTCCGCGCTCGCTATGCGGTGTTTATTCTGGGAGATGTGGGGGTCTTCAAAGTGCTTATATATGCTTCCTCAAGTCCATCCATCCATCCACTGGTCAAATGAAGAGTCTGTGAGAGGAGTATAAGCTGCCAAATCAAAGAAATAAAAGACAGTGATACTAACCACGTGTTGCAGATATATTAATTGCACTCAAGTTTGCTACATCTGGGTTTAAATGTTTCATATCTGTTAATAATGTGTTGATTGCTTTGGCTACCACCGCCACCACCAGTAACAACAACAACAACAACAACAATAAATAAAATTCATTACAACACATTATTAATTGCATCACCAAGACAAAATCACATCATATCTTATTTTTGTTTTCAACCATCCATGGTTATGACAAGAGATTGCTTGTATACTTTTTTTTTTTGAAAAGGAGGATTGCCCCCAGATTGCTCGTATAGTTGGATCCAGATTATCTCGTTTTCTCTGTCTCCTAGCTGGTGTTTATTCTGGGAGCTCTTTTAAGATGGTTCAAATTGGCATGAGCCGTTAATTAGGAGAGATCCAATGGTGAGTTAAGATGCTACAAGTGATTCTGTAGGGCTAATACGTACTACTTTGTATTCCTACGAATAAGTAAATTATCCCTTCATTAAATCTGCAAGCAAATAAGGAAATTCATAATAATCCTAATTGATGTGCGTTGGCCCCATTCCAAATTTATTTCAATCAAAAATTACATTGTTAATCTGCGCTCGCTAGCTGGTGTTTATTCTGGTCAAATGAGGAGCGTGTAAGAGGAGTATGAGCCGTCCTCATATCTTTTCTGCATCTGGGCTTTAAATGGTCCATATATTTCCAGCAGATTGGGTTCCAATGCACAGCACAACATTTTGAATTATGCAGCAGTAAATGCATCGTAAGGTCTCATCCTCCATGGCTGGCTATAAGAAGAGACGCCACTCACCTGTTTGGATCTGTGCCTTCTCCAAGCCCCTTCCTTCCTTCCCTACTCCCTTCATTCCTTCATTCGTTGGAGACATGGCGATGGGGGTGCCCAAGCTAATGGTGCCAGGCCTGTGCCTGCTGCTGCTGATCATGCCGCTTCTCTTGCTCCCTGGTAAGCCTTGCCTGAAATAATTTCATCCATCTTGTTTTCCTGAGCAGATGTTATGCTGTCCATCCATACCCCATTTCATTGTGCAAAGAAGAAAAAAGGAAATCTGATGATGTTATGCTGTCCTTTACCTGCAGGATGTCAAGGGGCGACTTGCAGGGAGCTGAGCAAGACCTATACTGCTCCCAACTGCGCGACCGGCCGATGCGTGGAGCACTGCCAAATGGAGGGCTTCCGCAACGGGGTGTGCGAGGGGAACTACTTCGACCCCTACAAGATAGTCTGCTTCTGCAACAAAAACTGCTGAGCAGCCAGCGATGGCGCATTGAGTCGGGGGTGTAATCACACAAGTTAAGAGATTTTATTTTCACACAAGTTGAGTTGTAACAGGTTTCATCTACAAGGCGAGTTGTCGTCGATGCGCGACTCACACAAGTTGTAGCTGTAACAGGTTTCATCTGTACCAATTTTATTTTCAAGTGCTCGTCTCCCAGTTAAGAGATTGGTCAGCTTGCTGCGGAAATGGACCGCGTGTTCCGTTGTTTTCATTTCATTCCTGTTGAAAAGGAATTTCTATCCATCTATATGATCTATCTACTCCTATATGATCTATCTATCTGCGGGTGCAAAGCCCAAGCCAAACCTGCACAAAACCCAGAAAACAACAAGGATCATAACAGCTGCTGCCGATTCTAGAAGACTCGCATGTTCATGTGTCCACGGTTATTTCCTCCATATCTTTTTCTTCTGAGTGTTTCCAAATGACAGCACATCACCAGGTCATCCAGATATAATATCATTATCAATTGCATCATAATCACAATCACCTTTAAAAAAAAAAATCTTGTTCAACCACCCGTGGCTCCCTATAAGAAGGTATTGATTGATGGCATGCATTAATAGCCTATGTCTTCATATTTCTTCTTATATCCTTTGCCTGTAAAACAACATCTATCTGATTTCAAGAATATACAGATGACACTCTGCGTTCTTCCTCAGAAGTGTTCTATTCTTGTTCTCTGAGTGTACAAGGCCGCCGTGTGCTTCCACGCTTGGTTCGCCGGTGTGGCTCGCCGAGACGAGGGACCGGTCCTTGAGTCGCCCAATATTTATGTTCAGAGTTGGCCCAAGCCTACTGAACTGGGATTACGAAGATCGATGAAGACCTGTCATCAAAAGCCAAAAATATTTGCTACATTTCAAGCAGATAGCTTAACCAATAATTTGAAGTGCAAGAGTTGCCAGCGTCTACAACAATCTCTAAACTCCAACAAAAAGAACAGCAATGATCTCCAAGGACATATATAGATGCACATGATGCAAAGTTTTCGTTTAGATTAGACGAGTCCCTGTCTCAGAGCACGCAGTGGATACTAAAGTGTGAGGATCTCGCTTGGGTATCGCTAGATCTAGGGAATTCATGGAGATCGAGCTTGGAATTTGAAATTCTGTAGAGGTTTCCTCCCAGCCACCCACACCTCTATCCATTACAAGATAAGCCTCGGCCGAAGCCGTCCAAATCCTCGCCGAGTTCTAGTGAGTAAGCCAAACTACTATATATCGTTACACCCGCTTAGCGGGCCCAGTTTGGGCTAGCAAGCCACTGGGGCGGCCTTCTGGCCGTGTTGACTTGGGCCTCTGGACCATGTCGCGCACCGGACTGCTATTGCCGGCAACCTCTTGATCAGCTACAGGACTTGGCGCTCCTTCTTCAGGGACAGCGGCTACAGGGCTGCTGACATCCCCCCTCCGTTGAGAAACGGGTTGCCCCCAAGCCGCTGAACGAGGAAACTGTTGACGCAGGGAGTCCAAGTCTTCCCAGGTCGCTTCTTCAGGAGAAGATCCACTCCACTGGATCAAACCTTGAGCGACAGTGCGCTTGCCACGTTGCTGAAGCACGCGCAGGGGTACCTGAAGAGAGGCAAAAGATGAGGGCAGTTTGCGAAGAACAGTGCAGTTGGGCAGCACTACCTTTTTGAGCTGAGAAACATGGAAAACAGGGTGAATTCTGTTGTCTTGAGGTAACTCCAACTTGTATGCCACTTCCCCAATTTTGTCAAGGATGGTGTATGGACCAAAGTACTTGAATGCCAACTTATGGTTTGCTCTGTGGACGACGGAGGATTGCACATACGGTTGCAGTTTCAAGAAAACTTGTTCTCCAATGTCAAAAGATCTCTCAGTCCTTTTCTTGTCAGCCAAGTGCTTCATTCTCTGTTGAGCTCGGAGCAGGTGCTGTTTAACAGAAGCCACTACAACTTCTCTGTCTATTGGCCTTACATGGCCTGACATGGGTATTCCCTCTTTCTAGTCCCACTCTTCTCCAACAGAGCTCCATCACTTTGCGAGCATTCGGCATTCCTAGTATGCTCCACTCATTCTACGCCAAGCACCCAATCACAGGATCAGAATCACACTCTAGATCATACCTTTCACGAAAGAAAAGGACAGGCAGCCGCTGCTAAACCAAGATCTCCATCTCTTGACTCCGTCAATCAATCTTACCTTATAGGGCACAAAGGTATATTTACCATACGAGATGTGTGCACCTACTAAAGGGAATAGAAAGATCTTGGGCACAAATACTCCACTTTTCACGAAAGACATAGATTCACCAATGATTGGTTGGACTAAATACTACATTTATTTGCTCAGAAGAAGGAAAGTTGGCTGTGAGAATGATTTCTCGTACGTAGTCTTTCCTAGGACCATTCCAACAGGATGCTCAGAGGTGGGTGGAGAAAAAGCTCAAAAGGCATACTTCCTGCGCTTTCATAGGATCTAAATCAGTCTTCATCCTTTCGCTTTTCAAAGCCCCTCGCAATAAATATGTAAATTCGTTTCGCAGAAATTCAGAGATTTTCGATCTCCTCGAAAGAAAATGAGTTCGATTAGCAACACCGGCCTCCGCAGCACCAGGATAAAGGCCTTCTTTTTACCCATAACCTTTCTCTGCAGCATTGGAACCAAGATCGGGCTTGGCATAGTTACGAGGTTCCCGTTCTATTTAACTAACACTAACTGAAGCTAACCGGAAGCTTTCTTCTCATGCGACTCTTGGATCGAAAAGAGGTTGCTGGACTGGACCACGGCTGAAACTGCCAGGCATGGACTAAAAGCTTTTATCAGGGATTCCCGAGTCAAACGACTACCATACATAGCATAGAGCTGGAAGCTGCACTAGTGTACAGAGAAGACTGGATGTGAACACGGGCGGACATTGGCTATGTATGGGGCACTCACTAATCACTATTAGCAGGAAACAACTAGCAGAAAGAAACATGAACGCACTTTCACTCCTTGCTCTTCAGCACGTACTCACACGAGGGACTCTCAAATCTCTATTTCAGACCATAATCTTTCGATCCCTTTACCGAAGTGATTGATAGCAGGGCTAAAAAATCATAGGGCTTCTTCTATTTTTAGTGTGAACTCACTTCTATTCTATATCAAGATAGGGGCTTCAGTACTTGGCTGACCGCCCGGTGGAAGACCTGGTTCTACCACACAAGGGCAGCTTTCGTAGTCCAGGATTATTTTCCTCATATGTAATTTCACCTCAATGTGGAAATGTCCGATCTTATTCCAAAATAGAAGGTCTTCATGAAGGTCTATCTTGTTTCAGGAATATAGGTACCGAAGTTCAATAGCGATAGGTACCAAGGAGAAGACGAGTCAGGGCCGATTGACAAGACTAGCTAGGCTGACCTTCCAGCCATACTCCATCCAATATCGAACGGAAGTGCTAAAGGTTTCATGTGATGCTGACCTCAATGAACCAGACCTCGAGAATTCGTTCATCCCTTCGCTCCGAGGATTGGTCGAGTACTTGGCCACATGCATGAGTAGGCCTGTTGCCGGGATGTCCCATTAAAAAGGCAGGTCCCATATTTGAAATACAAAAATAAGATCAGATAGCGCTCAAGAGGTTTTTCTCCATACGAGAAATCCTTCACTCGCAGGGAATTCAAATAGATGTGTTGAAGATCATCAAAGAAAGGAAAAAGACTGAATTCGATCCATCTCCTCCCTTTTCTTTAAACCAAGAGCTACTCCTCCCTTTTCTTTTTTTATGTAATTTCAATACGATTTCGTTTGTGTTCATGTTTTCAATTTAGAACCCCACGGAAGTGAATAGAAAAAAGAAAAATACCCCTGTGATACGCCTTCCTTTACCTATTTCTAGATTGATTGACGTTCAATGGAGGGAAACTTGCCATTCCTTCTTTCCTTTGAAATTGTACATTTTTTGATTCTGAACTAACTGTATCCTTTTTGTTCCCATCGAGCTTTCTTGCCTAGTGACTAAGGATTTTCACACTTGTTGTGTCTATAAAAGATTTTCTCATAAAACACTAACAGAAGTGTTAGAGGGATTCACTTTCGATAAGAATCCAAAATCAAGTTCCCTATACTACCTTCTTTCCCTCCTCTGTTTCTGTCTTTAAGAGGCAGTGCATCCGGCAGGAATCGAACCTACTTTTTGACCCATTTTGCCTTTCTAGGTTGGTGGGCGCTTTCACCATTCACCCATGGATGCTTTAGAGAGTGAACTAGGTTTTTATTTGAGAGCGAACTAGGTTTTTAGTGGTATTCCTTCTCGAGCTTCTATTTCTTCCGTTAAGGGAGATTCGTGAAAAGATGGAATAGGAAGACGTGTTTCCAGAACGAACAAGATACGGGTAGAGAAGGGGAAGTTAGCAAAGTTAGACAAGATTGGAATGGGCATAGGAACATGTACTGATGTACCAGATCGGCTAATGCTCCCAGGTTGATGCGATGTATTCCACCAGTTGACTGGAGACTTTATTATTGGTATATCGATCGGTCCAGCACGGATTGAAATAGGAGCCGGTTCGACAGGAAGCTTTTGAAAACGCAGTGCACCCAGGTAAATAAGGAACAAGATGAATACAGAAGTTAAACGAGCATCCCACACCCGAAAGGTACCCCACATAGGCCTTCCCCGAAACCCCCCAGTCACTACCGTAAACAAAGTAGGAACAAGGAACTGTTTATAGCTGTCGCGATATAAATAACTATACTCATCCGAGCCGCAGGAACATGTACATACGAAATACGAGAATTTTCACCTTGTTGAAGATCTGGTGGTGCTACCCGAAGACTTAAATGAATAGCCATCGCTGTTAAGAACAACCGAGATCCAATGAGAATTTGCGCGTAGCTTTTTGTCTTTGACATAAAAAAAGGTTGTAATAACGAAAATTACATTTTATTTTCCTTGCCTTGCAAGTGGAACAAGAAAGACTATATAGTTATTTTGATTCTATAAACAATCAAAGGATTTCGCATGCTTTCCATGGAATGACGGAATTCCCCTTGCTTAGTTTTCGCTTCGCTCGTGCGTGGCACTCCTTGCTTGCGGAGCGGCATATCGGAAAAAGAAGGATTGACTTTCTATACGGGCATGTCCCCTCTTACCCCTAACTAACAATTATGCTGCTCTCGCCTTTTTGTAATCTTATCTTTAAAAAATGCACTACTAATTTTTACGGCCTCCTTAGTCACCCTATCCACTCTCGTCCTGTTTTTGGGTTCCCTTTCAGGGGATGAGGATATTTCGATGATTTCTCCCTTCGTAGGTGGAAAACGCGTGGGTGAGTAGAGTCTGTGCTTTGCTTTTTGGGGGCACCGGCAAGAAGCTTCTCGGCCAGCCTACTCTAACTTGATTAGCTACTAGTAACTAGGATCGTTCAAACAGTCAGTCAGCAATGCATACTTCTTTCCTAGTTGAGTGGATCTGCGTAGCAGAGCCCAATCTTCTACCACAAGCTCTGACCTGACTTGTTGTACTTGATTCACCCACGTAAATAGACAACTTGGATAATAAAAGTCATCCCATAAAAGAGAAGTGAGTCCGCATGTCGGCAAATGATTTGGAATTGAAACTGGCTACAGAGGAAACCGAAGCCCTAACTCCCCATTCTTTCTATCTTACATCGCCATCGAGCCCTGGCTGTAGAGTCACTGGTTTCTAATCGCAATGGATTTCTGTTTTCTTTGGCTTTTCTATTCGCTTCGTTCAACCCTGATCTAGATAGATAGCTCGGCTTCTATTAGCTGAGAATGGTTTTGTCAAGGAAAGGTTTCGCTATACAACAACAATGAACTCACTTCTGATCAAATTGGATTGGATGAATCGGTAATCTTTCTCTGTCTTGTGAGAGAGAGTCACTTACTGTATTGAGAGTGGGCAGGTGACATGCATTAAGCGAAATCAGTTGTTATGTTTTTGATCTTATTTGCGCGAGAAGACCCTTGACTGAGGAGACGTGTTTGCATTGGATGATGTTGCTATGCTCCTATTCACTTTCAGAGACCGCTCTGAGTTTGCTGGTTTTGCGGCAACCCTTTCACTAAGAACATTTTAGCCATTAACAAAATGCCACTATTCCACAATGCTTCTTTGATTTATGTGTAGAAGCGGTAGTAGTGAAGAAAATGGAGGGAGAAGAAAGAAAGCGATGTGACACGAGAATAGATCACATCCGACAGCCAACCATGCCATTAGATAGATCCGCTCTGAGTCTTCTGCAGGATGAGATCTGCTTGGTCTTGTGATAGGGGCTTGACAAGGAAGAAGAGGGGATTTCTGAAAAAAAAGAATGAATCTCCTTATTTATAGGGAACAGGACGTGCGACTTCCTCAAACGAAACGAATGTGGCTTTCGTGACAAGGCAAATCCTTCGTTCGGTACAATCAACATATTGAATCTACGCTCGCTCGGCTCGGTGCTGAATGAACTCCTTCATTGATTCCGGGCTGCTCGTAGGGGGACTGTGAAAGCAAGCGTAGGAGATCAAAATGTGAGTCGAGTCCGATGGGTAAAAAGGGGAAACATGGAAACAACACCGACAAAATGAGTCAACAACTTTCTCATCACTCCGTTTATGAGTGCCACATACCTACTATGAAAACGAAATCTCCACTATATAATAAAATAGGTCTTTCTGCTTCTGATAAAGGTGATAGTTATATCAGGTTTTTAAGAAATCTGTACGTCGATTTATTAGTCTTAATCTTTTGTGCAAAAATCGGGATAAAAGGTGGAAATCAGAAGACATCGAAAAGAAAATTGATAAGTGCTTGACATATGAAATCCTTCTTATTTTGGAGACGGATGGAGGAGAATTCACCGTGGGGATTTTTTCAAATCACGCGTCTAAGCACACGTGTGAGAGAGATTGAAATGCGCATTAGCTGAGTTTAATGTGCATATTTCTTTTAAAAAGGGGTGGCAGCCCATTTTCGAACAATTTGTAAATTGTGATAAAAAAAGATTCGTTTTTTCGGAAAAGCTACGTCTCTAGATGAGACGCTAACAATTGTCAAGCAACAAAAAGATGTTGGAAAAAGGGAAGCTGAATTGAAAAAAAAAACAGAAAAAAGGAGTTTAAAGTCCCTTTTACTCGTTTTAGTTTACTTGGTTTCCTCGGTCGGGCAATTCTTTGGTCACTCATATTCCACCTTTTATATATGCTTTTTCAATTGGAACTCTCTCCGCTATTCTCCCTTCTATATGCGGAGATCTCCGATCTATACGATAAGATCTATGATTTTCTAAGCTCCGTACTCCCTGAAAAAGTGATCGAACAACTACCACGATCAAAAAAGAAAAGAGAAGAAGATGAGTCACTGTTCGGTTTAATTAAAGGAATAGCTAAGTTAATGAAAGGAATAGCTAAGAAAATTGCTTCCTTTTGGTGGCTAGTGGAGAAATCACTGGGCAGTTTTATGCAAGGAATCTATTCCTTTTTCTGTGGGGGGGGGGGGGGGGGGGGGGGGGGGTGGGGGGGGGGGGGGGGGGGGGGGGGGTGGGGGGGGGGGGGGGGGGGGGGGGGGTGGGTGGGTGGTGGGGTGGGTGTTGTGGTGGGTGGGGGGGGGGTGGGGATCACTGTTCGGTTTTATGAAAGGAATAGCTAAGAAAATTGCTTCCTTTTTCTGGGGGGGGGGGGGGGGGAATGAATAATCTTTTCGGGTCAACACAAGGTTCGACGGCCAAGAGCGGATTGAAAACCTGCTGGCCGCTCGAGGAAGACCAAGCCATGCACTTCCTTTCTATATGTTAATTCCCGATTCAAATGAATAGCCGCTTCGAACGAACAAAACAGAGGCCATACAGTCAAGCAAGGCCTTCACCCGTCACCAGACCAGATGAGATGTTGCTTCTCCCATGTCCTTACTTTCATTTTGACTTTTGTTAAGGAATTCGAGACCACTACTTCAATTGCTTACTGGGTGCAAGTTCTATTACGGATTCGCTCCATCGATTTGACCCCTTGGTTAACAACTTCAGCAACTCCAACGAGGCACGACCCAGCTCTTTCGGAACCAGATGCAACACTTGTTTTTCTCGGTACCCGAACCACGATTGGCGCTAAATAGAGAAGGCCACTCTAATCCTGTTAGGTACAATCCAACCTTGACCTCTTCAAACTCAAGTTTTGTCAAAAGGAAACTGCCATGTTGTTTTTAATACACCGATCAATCAGATCAGAATAAGGGAGCTTAACGACAGTTTTTTTAGAAAAGAGGAGGTAGTTTTGGAGCGAAGAAGCAGTGATAACAAAGGTATATAGCGAAGGTGGCGATAGCCTTGCAGACGCGGAGTAAAAGAATACCGAAGTTCCAAAATGGAAGCTGTTGTGGCAGGAGAGAGCTAGTGATCTCCCATAGGGGTGGAGAAGCAAATTACTACCCGGCGGGTACAATTATTACACAGAATAGAGATGGGACTCGGAGGATGAAGACGTAAAGAAGAGGGAGCCTCAAGGGATGAAAGTGTTGTTTGGGACACGAAACCATGGATTGTTTATGTGCTTGGCACTAGAAAGGTATGATTGGAACCCTGCTTTGCTACCGGGAGCCTAAAGCATCGGGACATCGAGATCGCTTAAGGCATTGAAGTCGCTGACTAGCTCGGGTCGAACTCAAACATTTTGACTTTTATAGGTGTTTATGAGCTCCCTTTTCAGGATTTCGGGAAATGAAGGTGTTTTTGCCAATAGTAGAAACTTCGGGCACAGCCTGCGGTTCAGGACCTGTTCCCGCGGATGACGTAGTTCTTGAACAAAGCTAAGCCGGTGAGGCAGATGCCAATGAATTCAACTACTTTTTCTTACTGAAGCTGATGGCACATAAGTGGACGACGAAGTTCTATCTAAAGATGCAGCTACGCATGCGGGTACCTTGTTAGAATATATATTAACGAGCTTATTGTTTTAGAAAAAAAAATCCTATTGTTCTGAGGCATACTTTGATGAATGTGGGCAAGGCGCACTACGATGGGGTTGGGGATGATGGTTCTATGTTGTGTGTTTGTTTCCTGTTTCTGAACTGTCTGAATACCTGGTTACCAATTGTCTTAATAGCTAGTTCCATGCAGTAGGGTATCGATCTGTTTTAGGCTTGATACTGGATCACTGATATGGTAGCTGTTCCTAATTCCTTAATGTTGGATGCGGTAGCACTATCCTAGCCCCCCTGCCCCCGAGGGCCTCCTCACTCCGATTCACCTCCCGGGTGGTATGGAAAACTGTTCAGTTAATTTACCTGAAATAGAGGAATTCATAGAGCCAACTCCGAATCTCCTGGGCCTCGGGAAAGGTTTCTGCGTTAGTCCGCAGTCTTTCCTTCGGCTTTAGAGGGAAGAGCAGTTCTTTTCCCTTGAAAAGTACCAATAAATTTTTGAAAAAAGCATTTTGCGCTTTTTCAAAAGGTCTTTTCTCTCATACTTCGAGGGTCTTCCCTTCGAACTGAGCTATTTCTCTGAAATAAGTTTATTCAATCCTTTTGGATTGATCCACTTAACCACTGGTTTTTTGTTCCAGCGGCAACTGTTCAGTTTTCCATACCATTTGTGTTCACCCGGTATGGAGCCATCTTTCGTTTCGTCGGCTGCTCTTTGCCTGAGTGCGTGGAACCCACTCTTAGGTTTTTTTAGGACCCGGCCAAGCCCCCTCCCGGTAGGGCTAGAGCGGCAGCAAAGAAATGGTCTTCTAAGGTTTGGAGATTCCACTACCTCCTGTCGAAGAGCCGTCCATCTACTTACTGCCAGCGACCGCCTTCTTGTCGCCTGCCTTTGTCTCTCCCCTCTTAGGATACCCAAGGTCAGTAGTAAAGCGGTTTTGAATCCGTTCACTTCTTGACTTGGGTTTCTTAGAGAGCAGGTGGTTCTCAGTTCCCTACATTTGCCTTCCCCTTCTGTTCTGAGACGTGACCTCACGTCGTCTCCCCATCAAATCTTTTCCCTCACTTAAAGCTCGAAGGGCCCGCACGTGGATGGGGCATACACATTTTGTTTATAGCAGGACTTATAATCCTCTGTTTTTTGTCGACATTGGGACAAACACGTGTTCCTCAACCCTATGTAGGGCGTGAGTAGGACACACCTACCCACTCGAGCCAGACTATTGTCTACCTGAATAGCTTTTCGTTTGCCATCAACTGATCACCAATCTTGCGTAACAGTCACTCAAATACAGGGAAAGGTTATGATGACGACTCCGATGATCGATCCTCATGCGGATTCCGAGGAACAACCCACCCCAACTTCTCGTTTGAATTGTTGTCGCGGCAGAACAAGTCTTAGCTCGCACTACCCGAGAATGTAGCCGGTTTTGAAAACCAAACTCTTTCCGTTATCTCCTGGGATGGTATTCCGCCAACCAAGTAGCGCGAGAAACAACTGTCTACCTTGATTCAAACAGAGGAGCATGTCCTTTCCTTTCTTTTTTTGTGACCGTGAATTGGTCAGGTGATCAATCTTTGGATTCAGGTCAAAGTAGCACCTCAAGCCAAATCTATATCAGTCGTTATTGGTAATCGTTTGCAGCCTTGGGGCTTTTGGTACTTGGTACTAATTATACCCTCGTTCCCTCGAGGCCAAGTAGTAGTCCACCCCTGCAACCGCTCCAGATTACGCTTACCAGATCCTAATAAATAGGATAGAAGGATCGCCTCCCTCTGTGCATTATTGGTTCTTGACTGTTCTGGGGTGCGAACAGATTTCTGAGTGCTGGCTAAATTCTGAAACATGCCTTCAATCAAGACCAACCTATCTTGAAGTATCGGTTTCCACAAATGTAGCGAATTGAGATTTCGAGCAGGTGATCTCGATTGCCGTAATATGTCATTTCTGGATCCTTTGTTTTTGCTGACATCTGATCAGCTAGTGTTTTCAGCTAGTGGATATGTGAAACAGACATCACTATGCGATTCTGAAATAAGAATGCTTCAGTTCAGTCAATAAATAAATAGAAAAGTTTCCGACCTTTGGGAGGAATTCCACTAAATAGCAAGGCAGTATTTCCTATCTTCCAGTCAAGGGTTTGGAAGAAAGCAGATCAAACAAGAGAATCGATCAATTCCATTGTGTTTCTCAGGCTAACCAATCTGTTATTTTCACAAAAAGTAGGTAATCACACATTCAAGAAAAGTATGGAATCTTGAATCCAGTCAACATAAGCCTGTCTGCTCTCGTGGCAAAGTAACATCGGCCGGTTGGTTTCCAGCTCCGACTCGGAAAGATAGGAAAGTAAGGACCATTTTTGAAATAAAGCCGGGCCATTTGAAAATCAAAATAGAAAAAGAAATCTAGCTACTCTCTTCTCTGTCTCCTTCAGAAAAAGAAAGCTAAGGCAATTGGTGTTGAATAAACAAAACCACATCGAACCAGTCAGGAGTTTTCAGAGATTATGCCCAGCGTCACATGACACCACTTCATTGTATGCAACACGAGAAGATCTTCAGACAGAGATGACATTTTTAATCTAAATTAAGTGAAAGTATCCGCAAAGCAGAAAATGGCTGCCATCATGTTATGTACTTGCAGCGGGGACCAATCCAAGTTTGAAGAGATGCCTCGATTGCCAGAATCTCTTGCAACACGGGATTTCTCAGCAAATGGTTCTTCGAAGATAGGAAATCAAGAAGCGATGCCTGATGATAGCCACGTAAATGAAGTGGAATCAGACCTTAGAGAGATAAATTATGAGGTTTGGGTTTGGCTGAACCCCTCTCTCTTCAAAGGAAATAGTAGTAGTTTCTTTTGCTGATTTGCTCACTGGTAAGGTTTATTTGATTGTATATCAGGAGGCCCGATTTGCTGGGAAGACTGGAATATCAGAGGGGAAATTTTGATGCAGCATTGCAAGTTCTTCAGGGAATTGATATAAGAAACCTGAAACTGCGAATGACCAGTGCTATTACTGAAAGTGAAAGTGCCAACTAGAGTTTTAGTTTCTCCGCGCTCTTCAAGAAGGAAAGCCTCACAAGTGAATGGGATGGTAATGCATATGTCGATGCATTCAGTGAGTCTGCTTCTGGAAGAGTTGCACATCAAGTCTGAATTTTACTTTGACTTATTGTATCCTGAGATGACAGATGCTGCAGAAGAATGCAAAACCATCATAGACATTGTAGAGTCTGCATGGCTGAATGGTGTTCCAGAAGGTACTTCTGAAGAGTGTAAGCTGATAGAGATGTTCCACTCGGCACTTCCTAAGCTATGGATGAGAAGTGGTTGTTTTGAGGAGGCCTTTATTGCATATAGGAGAGCTCTTGTAAGGCCATGGAATTTAGATTCCCAAAGGTCCGCCAACTTACAGAAAGAAAGGGCAGTGACTCTACTGTACTGTGGTGTTGAGGTGAAGTTTCCTCAAGAATTCAATCAGCAAAAGAATCTGGTAACCCCGGAAAACAACATTGAGGAAGAAGAAATTTTGTTGCTGCTCGTACTTATAAGAAAGCTAGCCCTCCGAGAAATAAAGTGGGATCCTGACCTTGTGAATCATTTGATTTGATGTATGCACTGTCATTATCTGGGCAGTTGAAGTCTTGGCCAACCATCTAGAAACGTTGTTGCCTGGAACCTATAGCAGATCAGAAATGTGGTATATTCTCGCACTTTGCTCCAGTGCAACTGGCATGGACGATAGTGCCTTGAACATTATAAGGAATGGTTTTCGTGTATTAGAAAGGAAGGGAAAACCTCATGTTCCATCTCTTCTTTTAGGGGCCAAACAAACTATGCTGTAAGAATCCAAAGCATGCTTCTGAAGGAATAAAATTGGCAAATAAAGCCATGAAGTCTTTCAGAAGTCATGATAAACATTTTATCAGCGTTGTAAACCATTTTCTTGGTGTTTGTTATGGACCTTTTGCTAGGTCCTCCACTTCTCACACAGAGAAGTTGGGATTACAGGAGGAAGCACTGAGGCTTTTGCAGGAGGCTGCTGCAATGGCCAAGTGTAATCCTGAAATAATTTATAGCCTTGCTTGGGAAAATGCGATGCAGCGCAAACTCAATGCAGCTGTTGAAAATGCAACAGAATGTCTTGAAATGGTGATGGGTGGTTCAGTTAGTGCCTGGAAGTTATTAAATCTTGTATTATCTGCACAGCAGAATTTACAAGAAGCCGAAGCAGTAGCGGATATTGCAATAGATGAAGCTGAGAAAGATGATCAGTTGGATATTTTGAGGCTGAAAGCACAAATTAAGGCTTCCTGTGGACAATTCAAGCCTGCAGTGGAATCTTTTCGGGTTTTACTTGCAACCATTCAAGCAAAGAAGGAAGTCTGGAAATCAACCACTTGTAGTGAGGTACAACCCCTTCTCTTCTTTATTAGACTCCAAATGAAAATATCATTGTTCTTCTTCACTCATTATCTACTTGGTCTTGAAAGGTTAAATCCCTACAGAAGTTAGATATGGACGCATGGTTAGATTTGGCGTCAATATACACAAAGCTTGAGGCATGGCATCACTCAAACATCTGCCTTGACAAAGCCAGATCCATCGATTTCTTTTATCCCAAGTATTGGCACGTCAGAGGTAAATATTCGCAACTACCTGACCTGATTCTGCTAATATATTCAGTTATGCTTTCTTTTTACCAAACAAATAAGGAACTCAAAATAAATTATTGTAATTTTTTGCCAAGTGTTGTGATTGGCTTTGGCTGCATTTGCTTCAGTTTTCATGTCCTCTGGACATCAAGAAAATGGGGTTGTCCCTGAAACTTAATAATACAGTACTCCTATACCGGTGCTTCTGGATTGATATCTAAATGAATATCCAAGAGGTTGCTTCTGTTAGTTTTTGACTATTAAAGTTCGTTCGATGGTTCGATGTTTCAAACTGCTAATGCATTCAGCACCTTTGCAGGTCTTCAGTTGGAGGGTCAATCCTTGCACCAAGAAGCCCTTATGGCGTTTTCATTCGCCCTTTCGATCAATCCAGATTACATCCCAAGCATGGTTTCTATGGCAGGAATTCTACGAAATCTAGGAGGGAACTTATTATCAATCGCAAGAACTTTCTTGCGCAACGCCCTCCGTTTAGAGCCTACAAGCCATCGAGCCTGGCTGGATCTTGGACTTGTCCTGAAATCTGAAGGATCACTGCTCGAGGCTGCGGACTGCTTCCAGGCAGCATACGAGCTCAGAGAATTGTCACCGATTCAGGACTTCTCCGAGCAGCTTCCCATCATGCTGCATTAGGAACCCATACTAAAAGATCAGTTTTTCGTGTAGAAATTGCATCATCTTTTGTTGTTTTCAGTCTTTACCGCTTGCAAGGGTAGTAGGAAGCAGAAGCATGTGATTTTGTGAATGTATATTGGTTCGGTTTTGCTCGTGTTGCATCGTTGAGTGTACTTCGCTGGACATCCTTAACCATTTTGTTCGCTCTTGGAAATAGCAAAATTATGTGCATCTCATGTGTTTGTATAGCAATTGGAGGTACAACTACAAAGTGCATGACCAGAGAGCTGGGAGAAATGCTTGATCCCCGAATCATGCTGAAAGTGCAAGTTCTCAGTGGACTCGCGTCTGGAACATGCAAAGCGCCAAATAGTATGCTTCAGATGTCCTTGTGGAGGTTAGCCCAGAATAGCTTACGGTTGAGATGCAATGTCCTTGATGCGATGTACTTCGGGAAAGCAAGTTTTCCAGAGTGTTGAAGTAGATGAAAACACAACAGCCTCAGTTTTGATGTGTATCTGGTGGCTGGCAAGAAATTGAGTAAATGCTTGGGAGAATGCGGAGTAGAGAGATTTGCAAGTGTGAGGTCTTGGAGTTTTTTATCATATCTTATTCAATCATCATGCGTTCGCTCTTAAACCACATATTCATAATCAGTCATCTTTTTGTTAGATTCCCTACTTTTGGTGCAAGTGCAAAACCAACGCAAGGCACCAAACGTTCTGACGCGTGGTTTTTGATTCTCCACTTCTAATGACATCATGATCGCACGACACTATACTTATTAATGACATATAATCCGAGGGAGAGGGAAAGGAGGAGGTGGAAGTTAATAATTTCTATGTTAATCTTTACACTTCGCAAGGTAACCTTGATATAAATGCAGTTTTGGACTATGTTCCACAGAAGGTGACAGGGCTGATGAATCAAAGGTTGTGCAGACCGTTTGAAGCAATTGAAAGTTGAAAAAGCCCTGTTCGCTATGAAACCTTCTAAAGCGTCGGGTGTTGATGTAACGCAGGATTCTGTCAGAAGCACTGGCAGCTTATTAGAGAGGATGTGACGGAGGCAGTCCTGGGGTTTTTGAGGGGCGGCCATATGCCAGAGGTGATTAATAAGACGATTATTGTGCTTATACCGAAAGTGAAGAACCCCCAAGAAATATCACAGTATAGGCCGATATCTTTGTGCAATGTCATTTACAAGCTATGCTCCAAAGTCTTGGCAAATAGGCTGAGAGAAGTACTGGATGAGATCATTTCCGAGGACTTATTAAATAGGGGTGCTTTTGTGCCGGGTCACTTGATAAGCGAGGATTGCATTGGCAGTCGTGGCAGAAATTGTCAGTAACAAAGAAAGTCCCGAAAGACAAGCCGAAAGCGATGCACTCACCATGTGATGATGCATGCATGGATGCAACTGTCATTAAGTGAGGATTAGTAAGGTGATATAGACTACTTAACTACCTCTGCTCCCCGCTGCTGCTGCCACCTTTGGATTTGCTGCTGCTGCCGCCATATTGGGAACCCTGACGGCCTGCTGACTCAATGTGGTGCTTGCTGGTCTTGAAGCAGCTCGTCGTAGTGCCTCTTCACCTCCTCGGCCGTCTTTCCACCACCCACTGCCCGCGCCACATTCTGCCAGCTGTCCGGCGTGTCTTTGTCGTATGTCGCCAGCGCCCTCTCGAACAGCTTGTTCTGCTTCGTCGTCCATGATGAACTCATGGTTAGATTTCTCTCAATATATGTTCAAGGAAAAGCTTAAGGTGTTTTGTAATGGCTGCAACTGATTTAATATGTTATTAGAGAGCATCAACTCTGTTCCTTTGGGCTTTTGAGGAGCGGGAGAAATTGTTGGAATTCTATGAAAGAGTCCCGGGAGCCAGGATGCATGCCAGTTTCATACGACCTGGTGGAGTGGCACAAGATCTGCCTCTTGGCTTATGTCGAGATATTGATTCCTCCACACAACAATTTGCTTCTCGTATCGACGAATTAGAAGAGATGTTAACCGGCAACCGTATCTGGAAACAATGATTAGTGGATATTGGTACTGTCACTGCACAGCAAGCAAAGGATTGGGGATTCAGTGGTGTAATGTTAAGAGGTCGTGCGACATGAAGACATTGATAGCAATATGGGGGAAGTTCCCATCAGGCAACAACGGTCCTGCCTGACCCTACAAAAGCATGCATATGTTGTCAGTGAAGATTTTGTGTGAAGCCTTGGAGACGACGTACACGAGGCTAGGGTGAGCTGAGGGGGGACAACGTAAGTGAGCGAATGTGTGTAAGCCCAGTCAAAGATTCCTATTCTAGGCGGGGCGGGCCATCAACCTTCAAATGGTGTTGGTCCTACGGACCGTGAACGGATTCGCCTCTGGCCTCTGGGCACGTCGGAACCGAATGAGTTCACCGGGGTGGAGCACGGTCCGCCAAAATCGGCATAGGTTAGGTGCTATTGATGGAACATGGTAAGCCCATCTTTCTCCATATGAAAGTGCTGCGGGCACATAGAGATGTGGGTAGAGGAAGTCTCAAAAAGCGAAGGCCGAGCTGTAGGTCACGTGACCTGCACCGAAAAGGTGGCTGACTGGGCTTTCTCCTGGATCAAAGCGGATCAGCTCGCCAAATTCGTCGATCGAATCGGGCGCCCCGGAACGTCGAATGAAAGTGGTCTTTCTACAACCCTATTTATATGATTTTTAGGGCCCCTTTCCCCCTATCCCTCCCTTATGTTTAGGAGAGGGATCTGCCCAAGAACGACCTGTGGTGGTACGGAAGGCACGGACTCCGCAAGCGTCCCGCACCCTCTGAGAAAGAAACTCCTCAACCATCACAAGATAAAGAATCTTTGCTTTATTTACTAAAGATTGGAGCACACAAGCGCACACGCGGTAATCTGATTGAGAAAATGGATAGTTCCAGCCATCGATGAACCAACTGACCTTGAACCACCAAACCTTTTCTCATTCGTAATACCGGTACTCAAGAGAGCTGTGCATACATTTTCTAAGCGGATTTCAGAGAAAATCAACCAATGATCCACCTGCTTCAAACATTAGAGGATTTCTCAAGTGCGCAGTAAATAGGGAGGGGGAAGTAATGCAATGGTGCTTGGGATCGGTTCTTTAAGCACTGGATACTTATATATTATATAAAGCAATTCCAAACATTCTCAATCCATCTTCGCATCTTGCTCGCACAAGCCTGTTTAGTGCTGGATCTGCACTCTCAAGTCACTTTCCCACATGGCAAGCATAAAACTTTTGATTTTCTATATCGTAAAAAAGAACTCCCATTTCACTAGCGGAATGAATAAAGGCATGGTTCCGAAGCGTCAGGACTGTAGCCAGCCCGTGCTGCTTCAGTTCAACTTTGAGTCCACGCCGTGAGAAAGAAAGAGCTAGACTGACTAGAAACTAGCTTGATGGTAGACTGAACACCCACGCAATCTCAATTTTACAGAAAGAGGCAGTCATCCAGCTCCCTTCTGAAACCAAATATGAAGGGGGTATGCTCAAGACAGCAACCAACAGTCATTGAGACATTCACACATATGAACACTAGTATCAATGAATAGATATTCAAAACATCCAGAGTGAAGGAATAAATAAAATCACATGATACACATTAGAGTCAGGTATTCGTACAATAATCGAACAAACGTTGTCCACTCTAGTCATAACGGCTAGAACAATGAGGCATAAAGCCCATAAGGGTGTGGCACAACTAAAGAAAATCCCAAACCTAAAAGAGAAAGTGCACAAAGCACTGAAAACTACACATAGAGGAATACTAGAAAAATGACAATCTTCAACAAGAAAGTCTCTCTCGGGAGCAAACATGGTCTTAATATCGAGGAACTCTCACACAATCTTATTTATGATTCACAGCTACATACTCCAGGGCAAGTATATAATAAGAATCATCTGTCGAATAATGGTGATGCTTTAATGGATTGTCTAAGAAGGCTGAGAATTTGGAATTGTAATATTTTGCTAAAGGGAGATTTGAGAAAATCAGATATTCGCGATATCGCTTGGTTGAAACAGACGCCTCAACCTAAGTGCGGCGGTTTAGATATTGATATTACTGATCATAAATCATTACCTATTCACTACTTTACTCCATATGAACAAAAATGCATTCAATTTATGAATAAGCATAATCACAATTTCGTTTATAAAGTCAATGGTTTCGATTACGTCAATCACGCTGCCGTGGAACCTGTTGTTAGAGAAATAAATTTTACAAATTGGAAGTACTGGGAGGAATTTGGGTGGGATCCTATATTTATTTGGCACATGGCATATTTAAGACGTAAGATGTGCCTAAACACAATGAATGAGATCTATTGGAATCGAGGATTTGGTGATCCTCGTATTCATATATATAACACTGCTGTACAACAGCTACATATAGGAGTTGAAAAAGAAATTCATAGCTTCTTTATGGAGTATGGAATAGATGCTGTACCAGTGAAAACAAAAACCACTGTCATTTTTGATAATACCACTGAAGGGTTCAGATATGTATATGGTAATATACTCGCGACTATCCACTTAGGAACATTCGGAATTACTGTTTGTTTAGTTTGACACAACTCAATATTGAGCTATTACCAATCTTATCGGTGTTGGGGATACCTGAATTCATGGATATTATGGCAAGTCCTCCATTAGTACCAGGTACGGGAGGTACTGAACTGAGGATTGCTTATACAGATATACATGATGCGTGTATACTAAATGCACCATATCTTGGGGAGGACATCCCAATCCCATTTATGATAAACAACAGGACCATTGTTGAGCCTGGACTAGTGCTCAAAGTTCCCATAGCTGATGAAGCTGGAGATAGTTCCCATACCTGGAGGTGGGATAAAGTAATCATTGGATTAGGTTTCATAATAGGTGGAATATGTATTGCCACGGGTGTAGTACCTGCAGATTTCTTTCCATAAGTGTTGTCATCGTTTCCGATTGTCTCTATAGGATGCTGATGCTACTTGAGAATCTAGTAAAAGAAACATCCTCTTGCATGAAATAGAATAAGAATGAGAAGAAAGAGAAACCCACCCTCTAAAGCTCAACCTCCGGCAAGACGGAAAGCAAGATGAACTCAAAGCAGTGATTCCTCTTTTTTACAGTTGTGACCTTCTCTGAATTCAAGCAAGATTTTTATGCTTCAGCAATCAAGGAGTTCTATGCCACAGCGCACATCCCTAAGAATTGCTCCAACATGCAATCGATTACAAGAGGACAAATGTTCAGAGTGTCTTCTCGCAGAGATGTTTCACTTGCCACATGAGCCATCTATCTCCCTTTTGCATCCTCTACATGAAATGACCAAGGAGGAGAAGAATAAATACTTCAGAGAAGCAAGGAGGAGAAGAATCAATACTTCAAAGAAGGGTGTAGCTGAGAAAGACATGCATAAAGATGGTGTAGCTGAGAAAGACATGCATCTTCTAGCCCAAAGAAAGTGAACAAGCTTGTAAGAGCATCTGTGTGGAGGAAATCAAGATGCAATCTACAATCTCTCTTGGCATGTCTTGGATTTCCATCGAAGAATCAATGCATTCAATCCGCATCTTCCTTACAAGAATAACTTGCTTAAGACAGGAATCCTAGTTCGTATTCAGAGCTCACCTTTGGGGCATCAGTTTCGCATACCAAACAAGAAAAACAGGTTCATTCATTCATTCCGAGCAGGTTGGCCCTATCAGGTTAGGTAATTGATATAGGAATTCCATGCAGCCGAGATAATGGAATTCAGGAAGATACCAACTCGAAGGAACCATGGAAAATAAATAGGGATTCTTCCTGTTCTGATGCAAGTATAGCAGTGGAAGAACTGAGCACTCAACTGTATTGTATCTGGCGACTAAAGCAGGTGTGCATTTTCACTACCTTGACTTTCCAATATTGATAGGTCGCGATAGAAATCGGAGAGCCAACCCACGAGCTAAAGGTGGAGGTTAACAAACCTTGTGCCGGATAGGAATGAGAGCGGGATGATGTTGATAAAATCACATTTCCTACTTCCTAACTTGTTAATCAAGTCGAGGGTTCTATTTCGAGAGTCTCGGGTGAACAATGAGAAGAAAGATAAAGAAAAGGAAGTTTTCTTGTTGTCCGTTGAACCATTAGCGCTGGCTCTCGGAAAGCACCTGTGTTTCTATTTCCTTAAAGCTCATTCCTCCCATAGGTAGTGTGTGAGAAAGGGTGAGGGATCGAACCTCCAATCACTTATATTATTGTAGACTATTATTATCATGCTTATATATGTACTTCTCTAAGCGTGTTAAGGGGACTCATTGATGACCCGGCCTACTCGATTGCTGTAAGAATGAGAACGGCCAACACCACGGGAGTTATTAAATGAACTCTTTTCTTTTATGGTCAGTAGTCATAGCATCACTAAACGATATCCTCCTTCACCACCTACATGCTCCACCGAGCTTCTTCCTTTTTCTTATTCTTCCTTTCCTTTCGACCATCACTCTCTGGATCCGGGCTCGCCCTTCGGGGATTGCAGAATGAATGAAAAAAAACCCAACCTTATAGTTCAGGTTACATCTCCCCACCCACCTAGTCTCGTCTCACAGCCCCGAGAGTGCTTGCTTTCCTAGATCTGGGTATCTCCATTTTCGTAACCAGCTTGCCTTCCATCTCCACCCACGAATCAAATTAACCCGATAATCCGTAGTTGGCAACCCAGATGGTTGGGTTATCCAAACCAGATCCGTATCCGCTCATGGCGATCAGCCGCATTCTCTTTCTCAAGTCAGTTGATCCAACCCAGCAACCTTGTAAACAAGTATACCGTGACTTGTTAACCCAGTGAGTTACTACTATCGTAGCGAACCTAAAGCATTCACGCTTACCTTTGTAAACTTTGACTTGACTCCTTATCAGGTCGCTAAAAACCATGCAATGCATGAAAAGCAATTCCGCTTTCTTCTCCCAGTGCTATCTTCTGCGAATAACAAAACAAGGATTTCATGTGGGCTCTTTCCTTGCTAAGGAGAGTAGCTCATGAGCGAGTGAGTAGCCGGGTAGGCAATATAAGTATAGTTGCTTTAGAAGTTCCAGTGATGGACTAAAAAACTCAACTCAAGAAGAAATCTGCCCCATTTGCCCGCAGATCATCTTAGTGAGCAGTCCCTTCTACTCTTATTGGAGCTAAAGAAAGCAGTTTATGTTTCAGAAATCATAGTGCTCGTTGCCAATCCATAACCAGATCGCTTACTAATCGCTTAACTCTTTGTTCATAACATTATACGTGTATCACTGGGATCGATCCGTTGTCAAAGAATTTCCTATGCCAAAGAGGGATTCGAGATTTCACCGCAGACTGGACCTACCTCCTGGGCCGGGCACTGAAATTTTCCTTATTCGATTCATAGGTCAATCCGGAATCAAGCGTAAAGGAAGTACAATACACTTATTTGGATTCGTCGTGAAGCAAAGCTATTGTCTGGTTTCTGGTCCTAGGTGGATTATTTCTTATCATATTGTGAGGCGGATCATAAGATTGCAAATTAGGCGGATCATAAGTAGATGCTATTTTACAAGGGTGGGCTTTAGCTGAGAATCAAAAGTACGATTCCCCAGAAACACATTCCCTTTCAAGCTGAGCTGAGACGTATCCGGCAGCTTTACTTGGTCCAGTGCTGCCTCCAGCACTTCTTTCTCTTTCTTGTGCGAACAAACTAGAACCTGCCAGCCCAGCCCTATCTTCTGAATCAAAATGGACTAGTGATTTTGATCTATTGCCAGAGCCCTATTCTTATGATGGAAAGATCCGTGCTCACATAGCTGTCAGAAAGTTTTACTTGCATCTATTTCAACTAGACGTGAGGTCTCTCCACGGCAACAACGAGGAGGAGGAGATCCACATTTAGAGGGCGAGGGGTTCGAAACTCGGGGAGGTCACATATGGTTGTGGAAGAAGAGCTTGTACGGGCTCCGAGGTCAAAGAAATTCGACAAGTTCTTGGTCGATCGACACCTTTCCATCCTGGGGCAGATCTCCAGATCCGATAGGAGTGTAGATACTTTACTCCCTTCTTCCTCAGTGAGTAACGTATAATGTCTAGAACAAAGGAAGTGAGTCTAGCTCCACTCCGAGGGACAAGACGGAAATCTTCTACCGATGCCAACTGCAAGGCGTGCTTTCCTATGAACTAATTCTTAGACTACAGATCTCATCCCAACGATCTACTTGTACGAAAGAAAGAGAGATGATCTACTTGCAGCTACTGTTTGTTACCGCTGAACATCTGCTACCAATACCAAGAAATACCAATACGGACTTCTTGTTCCAATTGAAACGAGCAAACTTGGGGAAGATAGCAAGATTAGCAGAACGGGAACCCCCCATGGGGAAGGGCTCTGAGACGCACCACAGAGCCCGTAGCAGCTACTTTTAAGGTTTATCGCCCATCGGCCCAGAAATCCATAGAAAGACGACTGAGATTAGTGAATGGCATCGATCTGAAGTTCATAGAATCTCTAGCATCTCTTTGTTCGTAACAAATGAGTAACTTAACTACTAATGTGACGAATAGTGCCAGGCGTAGTGTATCACTGGAATTCGATCAGTCTGTTGGAAAGGGATCACTCTCTGATTCTGCTTCAAGTCCTGTGCGTGCCTGTTTCGAAGAATGCTATTTGCTCTAGTGTCCTGTGCCTGTTTCGAAGAATGCTATTCGCTCTAGTGGAAAAAGTAGCGATTTATGGCCATGATCCCACCCGGACCATCAAATGATGACGAACGGCTGACTTCACGTAGAACCCGTTATGCCAATCTGGATTCCACATCTGCTACAAGAAAATCGTCTTGAAAGATTGCAAATCAAGCATTCGTCCTTAGCTCAAGGATTGGATTACCGCAGTTCCTGAAAGATATCGTGCCAATAGAAAGATCTCGTTCCCGTAGATTCCGTTCGTTCCAGCAATCGTGCCGGAACTCACTGATCCATTCAAAGTATTTCTTTACCACTGCTCCCGATGGCCAAAGGACCGATATATTCTTCTCACGCCTAGCAAAGATCGAGTTCTATTCTCACTTCACTTAATGAGCCTATTTCTCTGTTTTTATACCCGTTTAGATAGAATGGCTCTAAGGGAGAAGTGGCGCACTTTCTCGAGCTATCTAAGCATCCAGGGAAGTGATTCCACAAGCTAGAGAGATTCTCCTCTTTTCTTTTTCAGAGTTGAGCTCAGGCTAAGGCCAAGCATGGATCAATGTTTGTCAAATCATTCTCTGTTGAGTTGAGTCCTCGCCGAAGGTGCCGTGCCGTATAGTACTTCTCCAGGTGCGCTATAGTACTTCTCCGGTTATAGGTGATAGGTGCATGGCTTCCGCTCATAAAGAATGAGTGAGACCGGCGCTCAATCAATCAGCCACCAGTAGAGGATAAAGGAAAAAGGGGTTCATCAATGAGAGGCGCATGAGATTCTGTATTGGCCAACTCTTTCTAACTATCACTAGGCCGGATACTCCGATTCTCTGTGGACGATTTCCTTCTCTCTCGTTCAATGCCCTTTGGTCTCGAGGATCACCATTTGGTGGGGTTGGGGTCACACCCGAAGTCGTATTGGAGAATTGAGCGGAACTACTTCCATGTGCACTCTTTTATCGGGCCAGGAAGCCCTGTTTTTGAAGCAGGAAGACCTCTTCGTCATCATTATTGGGGTATGGGCCCTAAATCATTGGGAAAGATGGTTTTCTTTAGGGAATTGACACGATATCGCCTCCTTCTGTACTAACAAGGGAATGGATGAGTTCACTTAAGAAGCAGGCCTGGCCGGTACTAAAACAGAGAAGTCAGCTCAGGTTTCATCTCATCTAAGCAGCAGCCAAGCGATGATTCTAGAATCGTGCCATGCTTGACAGTTGGACTTCTCGCCATACATAGAAATGAACTGCTGATGAGCTAGCTATCCCCGATATGATCTGGTACTAGACTTCACACATGTTGCCATCGTATAATCGGAGAATCAACGCTGCTGTCTACCTTCGGAAAGCAAAATAGATGATTTTTGATACTACGATGACTACTCCCGAGGCCTGTTTTAACTAAAGAATTTACAGGTGGCCCGGTCGGTAAACTATTCCCGAGAGAGGAGAAGCAGAAACATCAATCTGTATTTTCGTATCATATTCCATCAGCTCCAATGCCTTAGAGCGGGATCTTATCTTCCTAGAAAGAAATGAGTGTTGCACACGGATATCCAGCTACTTCTTATGAATGGGATGCATGCATATTTCAATTCATGAACTGAAGCTCGTAGAAATCCTTCCTATCCGCCTAGTTACCTATCCGGACTTGTTTCGTAGAAATCCTACCTTGCTTTTAGGCGGAGAAAGACTATTTTTTAGTTTCTTCGGTGCAAAAGTGCCGTAGGCAAGTCCGTTTCATATAGCTGCAAAAGTTAGCAAGTCCTTTTTCCCTGGAAACTCGATTTCCAATGAAAAAAGTGCAGATCACTATGGGTCAAAAGTAGTGTTTTTCTAGTTTACCTCATAAATGCATGTTTTGAGAGCAATATTTTTCGATCAAGTCCTAATCACTTAGTTGTAAAAGTAGGCTTTTTTCATCTCCCGAAACCCAGGCCCTCTCCCCAAAACTCCACACCAAGCCTTTAGATACGCAAATATGAGCTTGCCTTGGCTTTATTGCCCTTATCGGATGGAAGTTACGGATGAGAAATGACGTATCTTATGTATCGAATCTCAAGTAACGGATGATAATTGACGTATTCAAAGTGGAAAGAACGAATATCGATTCTCGTGGATGAACGGAGGAAATGGGAACTTGGTCTTTGCACTCTTCTTTCGGGGGGGTTATCCCATGACATGAAAAAGACCAATCAAAACCAAAGCCAACAAGCCTTCGCTCAGAAGCTCTTTCTTCATCTAAGCTTTTAGTAACATTAGCTGTCATCAATAGGGTGGAACGCATTAACCAGTAGAAACCTGTAGCGACCCGACCCGAATGGATCAAAGTCTCTGTGCTTAAGTGTCATCCCTGGATCGGTATGCTGACACACACAGTACTCGAGGATTTATAACAGAGGTAAATCACATGTATAAAGTAACGTAAATACTATTACCTCAATCCAAATAGCGGAAGTAACAACAGGGTTGTGGATTCCCATCAACACCAACGGCAAAGTTGAGTGTAGAAATCGTAACCCTAACGTATCACTTACTCGTCGTAAGAATCCTGCAACATGAGACGTTGCAGCCCGAAACGGGTCAGTACATTGAATATACTGGCAAGATAACACAGTAGAGCAATGAACAGAATAAATGCTATCACTACATGCATATATGGCTGGTGGAGGCTCTACGGTTAATATGTTTTGCGAAAAGCCAATTTTTCCCTACATCAAAGGAATATATTTTGTTTAACTACAAAGTTGGTTGAAAATATTGAGAAGGTAAAACCCCCTCTCAATCCCAATTAAAAGTAATCATTAATCCCAACAAATTAATTTAGAGTGATGGGATTCAATATGATGATCCAAGAACCAGATACTCAAGATGTCCATAACCGGGGACACGGCTAATCATGATTAGTTTGTACACTCTGCAGAGATTTGTGCACTTTTCCCCACAAGACTCGATCTCCTCCGTTGGATTTCTCGCACTACATGGTGTTTGAGAAACGGATGACCGAGACACAGTCTTTCAGAAACATTTACTCTTTACTCTGGGTAGACAGTTACACCTACTTTCCCCTACATCTGCTAGCCTACCACTGAAAGAGGTCATGTAACATACTCAACTATGCTAGAGCCCATAATAGCTTGTGGCTGCACACGGAAGTTTCTAGCATGAATAATCTTATGATCCCTTTGAGCCTGGGTGGCGGACCGTAGGAGGATCACACGGTATATCCCCGGGATCTCCTAGGACAACACTGGTATATCCCCAGGTGCCCAAACAAGCAATCCACCCAGATGTGTATTAAAATTGCCACCTTAAGTTGAACCATTAATTAAAAATCTCACATCTGTCATGGATACACTCAAAACCCAATCCACGTCTACGAGCATAGCATGGCAACATAAGCATAGCGTGGAAGTAACTCCCAAGGGTTTTATAATAAAAGGGCAATAGGTTCTACCTCATCATCTACTTCCCAATACCCACAAGTTAATCACATCCTAGTCATGTAGTGTTTGAGGATAAAACTAATGCATAAAAACTGGGTATAGAAGAGTATGATCAAAGTGTGAACTTGCCTTGTACTGTTGATGAAGATCCTTCGCACTCATAATTCCTGATAGTTCTACTCGTCACACTCCGTTCAATCTAACGTGAGCAAGCAATTGCATACATAAGCACTCATGCAAAAGAATCGAAGAAAAGATCTCGAAAAACTTCGAAAACTAGCAATTAACTCTTGCAACAGAAAACAATTTCTAACAGTACCAAAATTGGGTGGATTTGGTCTTATCAGAAAGTTTAGGTCAAGAGCTTTAATTTGCAAAAAGAATCAATTAAATCGGAGTTACGAAACTCAAGTTATAGCCAAAACAAGTTTGAATATGAATCTGAACAAATTTCGAAATTTGAAAGTTGCAAAAAGTGTATTGGATAGATTCACTAGATAGGTGGAGTCAAGACGAAAATGTAGACGTTGGTTTCGTCTAATTTGGATGAACGAGTAAAAAGTTATGGCTATTTGAAAAATCAGGGCCAAGCTGTTTTACGGAAGAAAAAGAGTTAGGGCTAAAAGAATTCTAGTCCTAAAATGTAAATACAAGGACTAATTTATAAATCTAATTATTCTACCGTACTAGTCTAGAAATACTAAGCTACGGGAGTATATAAAAAAATACGAAGAAAGATACCTTTATAAGGTAGAGAAAAGATGACTTCCGAGAGAGAAGACAACTTTCAGAAGTCCCGCCGGAGAGAAGAAAAATATTTTTATTTAGTGAATCTAGTCAAACCAAAATATATTGATTTAACCCGAATCGGATGATTTTTGGAGGCTCTATGGGTCTATATTTATAGGTGGAAAGGAGGCTTAGAGGTCAAAGGCTAGGCAATGTGGGACTAAACGTAAACAAAAGGCAGACGAAAGAAAAGAAACGACGCCGCATGGGCCTTCGGCCGGCCTGCGCGTGTGCGCGCATGTGTGCGTGCGTTTTTTTTTTAGAATAAAAACAAAAAAAAAGGTAAACGGAAAATAAGAAAAATTTCCATAGGCATATTATATATCAAAATTTTCAGAAAAAGATTTCCTAAAAGATGAACATATTTTCAGCGGCAAATAAATTTCACAAAAATTTAAATAAAGCAAACAGTGCTACTGCTGCAATAAAACCTAATAAAAATCATTTTAAAAATACCAAAATGATTTCAAATTTATTTCCCTCTAATTTTATATTGAAGGGAATCATTTTACCCTAATTTCCATATATTTTATTTTTGGATAAAAACAATTTGAATAAAAACCAAATAACTCCAAATTGAAAATAATTTCAAAGGGACTTTAAATTCGATTGTTTTAAACTTCCAACTCATATTTCATTTAATTTGAAGAAGTCATTTTATCTCCTCTCATGAAAATCATTGAGTTGCATAAAGTTTTCGAATTTGGAATATTTCCAAATGGAATTCAAATCTTTTCAAAACCCTTTTTAAAATAGAAGAAGTCATGTTATCTTCACTCTAGGGTTTGTGATGAAATGAATATGAATTCATGGAGATCATAAATGCAAGGTGAAAGTTTTGGGAAAGTCATTTTATTCCCTCTCATTCAACTTTCAAAAAGTTTCCAAATTTCACTCAATTTCACACAAGCAACCACACCACAATCAAACAATTAATCAAAACTATTTATTTAATATAACATTCCAAAATTTAGAATTTTGGGATGTTACAAACCTACCACCCTTAAAATGAATCTCGTCCTCGAGATTCGGAGAGGCTAGAAAGAAATAGGTTAGGTTTGGGGTCTTCTCAAAATCCATCGATCGTCACAGGGGGTCTTGGGTGCTACCACCCTTAGAAGCATTGTTACGGTTCCATCAAAACTTATATACTCCATCCTTATTGTTGACAGGGTCAGTCCTCTGAGATCCTCGGGAAAAATCCTACTCTGGCTCTTCCGGTAGGGGCATAACTATTTTCCTCAATTCCCGTGTCCTTTCATCTTGGTAAGGTTCTTCTGTTACCGGGTCTTCTTAGCTGACATGTTTGGCGCCAATACTAAACAACTATCGATATCTCATGGTGGTCAACAATTTATGGTTTCTCCTGCAGGAAATGGGTCTGGGTTGAACCTCACCGCATAACCTACGGTTGGCAACAACTGCCGTGTACAAGGGGAAAAATTGTCACACCATTCTATGGTTTAAACAAGGTTTTGATCGTCGTCGCTCTACTATGGGTAAGTCACTCAGATTTACCATCCCATATAGCAAGGCGAATAATAAGAGTAAGTCGGTATGGTGATCAATCCATCCCGCACCCAAATCATTACCTTATATACGGTTTAGCGAATCTCGCATTCTAACACTTGGTCATCCTCACAAGCATTGCAGAATTTCTCTTGTCGACGAACTAAGTTCGGATAAATCCATTGATTCTGCAAGCCAAACGAACATCTATCGTTTCTTCACCTCTCTCAGGTTTTGCGTTAACTCCTATAAGATCGTCTATTGATAAAGGCATATCCTCTTCCAGGGTTTTTCCTTCAGCAAGAATGTGCTTGCTTCTTGGCAGGTCCTGGGGCCTGTGGGTTATGGCCCATCCCATCACTTGCAACCTTGAGCTCAACATCGGGGCAACGGATCCTTATTCCAACCTTGAGCTTCCCAGCATTCTTAAATCCATCCAATTATACTGTCTCCCCTCCTTCTATCGGTACCAAACTAAGAAGGGATTACACAGACTCATCAGGGAGTTACAATTGCTCCATATTGCCAACCTTCTACCTCCTTTATATCCAATAGCACTTCATCCCTTCATATTCTTGGGGTATCCCACATATCGAGATAAAACTCGTACTTATTTTGTCTGAAGTCCACTCCATGGAATATCATTATCTTTTCCAGAGGTCAACTGTCCTCACAGGGTACTACCACCCTTGAACTGCACAAATTCATCCGTAGACCATATTTCTCATATCCTCGAAAATGGTCAAAATCTTTCTTCATAGAGTAACAACTCATAAAATCCAAATCAGTACCAACGAGGCTAACTTTATTGATTCTCCAATTATTACAATCTCCTGCATTTCCATTACATGCCTCAACTCAACACCTCAATATAAAGGAAATGTTCTCACTACTACTACTATACTTCTCACGGACACAACTAATTATCACAAATCTCCTTCTCCTTGGGGCATTCTCTGGCAAAGTGCCCTGCTTCATTACAACGAAAACATATTACTTCTGACAAGTCTCGAGGTTTCCTTTTTGGGCAACTGTTGAGGTAGTGCCCTGACTCCTTGCACCTATAACAGGTGATATGACTCAGATCCTTCCTGGAATCCAATCTACTTCTTTTTCTGGACTTTTCCATTCCAAACAGGGCTTCTATTTCCTGTGGGTCATACTCTACTTCCTTCGTCGGGAATTCTACTAGATCCCCATTCATACAATTCTGGGAGATGTGTCCTTCTTCTCCACATGAATAGCATGACTAGGTGCAGAGTTTAATTGGGTCTTCTTCGGGTGTGTCCTCCACCTCTTCCTTCATCACAGGTTCTTCTAAAATTTCCATGAGGGCTCCTTTCATTTCTTCTTTCTTCTGCTGGATGGTTCTTTGTACCATGGGGTAAATGTGACACTGAGCAGGGTAGTGGGTAGTCCCTTCACACAAGAAACAAGTAATCTGCCTAGTTGGGCATTCTTCAGTTGGGTGATTTCCTACACAATGAGGGCATTCATCCTTGTGTTCTTTATGGTTGTGTCCTATTTCTCCACAGAACTTGCATGCACAAGGTTTCTTCATATCATTTCCATAAGGCTTCAACTTCTGGGACACAAGCCGAGACTTTAGCAGAGTCATCTTAAATTCTTTCCAAGTGGTTACTCTTTGCCATCCATTGATGGTTTGGTACATCCTCCACCAAGTAGCAGCACCTCTTTCAAAGCACTGAAGAGCATGCTGGGTCATATCCTTTCTGGCTATAGCGTTATTCTTCATGTGATCTTCCATGTTCTGAATCCATCGGTCCGTCTCCAATTGACTTATCGGTCCAGAAAATATGAGCTCTTCTCCACTCATCCTCTATTGGTTCCAAGGGTTTTTTTGGGGTGAGACAAGAGAGATAGAGAGGGATACACACAATACAAACAAAGGTTTTGAAGAGACAGATTTTTATTTTGTGGCTGTCGGAAAAACATCAAACAAATGACAGCTCACAATCGTCGTATCTAACGTAAGTATATAACAGGGGTTTGGTCTTCTAATGGTCAATAAATCTTCAAAGTCGCCAAACTCTTCAAGTCTTGTTCATGTATCCGATGGGCTTCTTCCGATCGTGCTTGACCTTCTCAAGTTCTTTTGCCAGATCATCTTTGTTGACGCGAAGTCTCTCGTGACGTCCTTTAATATTCTGGAGTTGCGTTCCAAACTTCTGGGTTTCAACATCCTTGGCATGAACCCTGGTCCTACTGTCTTCCAGTTCCTGACGAATCTCCGGTATCTCGAGGTTTTGCTCCTCCAGCTTGGCTACTTTCAGCTTCTGGGTCCTGAGTTCTTCACGAAATGCTTCCTTGTCAAATACGGCTTCCTGAAGGTCCATCTTAAAATTCTCGATGTAATACTTCAGATCATGTCGATACACCAGCTAAGGTTAAACTTCATCTTTTGCTGATAGATGCTCCATTAGCCCTTTTGTCATCCAATCCTTCCGACGAAATGCATGCTTAACTCAGCACGGCGACAATAGCATAAGCGGGCGATAACATCATGGATAGCAGTGTTTCTGCCCTTGTCATTGCCATGAGCTATCATTCCATAGTTGATATCTCCTGCCTTAGGGTTTTCTTGACAAAAACTTTGAGTTTTAACGCTCCATGTTCCGGTCTTTCTCCGACACACCTTGATCTCGGGTATTGACAGCTTCAATAGTCGGACAAATTCCATAAGGGTAGCCTTCCTAGGTCATACCAATCTGGAAATTCTTCAGAAACTTCAAATTCTCCTAGTCTTCGGAGTCTTCAACTGTTGTAGTTTCCATTATTATAATGCACGGTAAAATCCTCTTCATTCCGAAGTGGTCTTAGTTGTCCGATATCTTGTACTTCTTGGAGTGGTCTCATCAGCTGAATCTTCGTGGTCAAAAGGGAAAGGGGTAGTCTAACTAAAAGGGAATATTTGAATAAGTTCAGAAGAGAAGAGAGGTAAAAGATCTTTTTGAAAAGAAAGTTGTAGAGAAAAATCTTTCCTATGGGCTGGCCAGTTTCTAGGGTCACGTCCTACAGTCAACATGTGCTCTGATACCATCTTGTAGCGACCCGACCCGAATGGATCAAAGTCTCTGTGCTTAAGTGTCATCCCTGGATCGGTATGCTGACACACACAGTACTCGAGGATTTATAACAGAGGTAAATCACATGTATAAAGTAACGTAAATACTATTACCTCAATCCATATAGCGGAAGTAACAACAAGGTTGTGGATTCCCATCAACACCAACGGCAAAGTTGAGTGTAGAAATCGTAACCCTAACGTATCACTTACTCGTCGTAAGAATCCTGCAACATGAGACGTTGCAGCCCGAAACGGGTCAGTACATTGAATATACTGGCAAGATAACACAGTAGAGCAATGAACAGAATAAATGCTATCACTACATGCATATATGGCTGGTGGAGGCTCTACGGTTAATATGTTTTGCGAAAAGCCAATTTTTCCCTACATCAAAGGAATATATCTTGTTTAACTACAAAGTTGGTTGAAAAATATTGAGAAGGTAAATCCCCCTCTCAATCCCAATTAAAAGTAATCATTAATCCCAACAAATTAATTTAGAGTGATGGGATTCAATATGATGATCCAAGAACCAGATACTCAAGATGTCCATAACCGGGGACACGGCTAATCATGATTAGTTTGTACACTCTGCAGAGGTTTGTGCACTTTTCCCCACAAGACTCGATCTCCTCCGTTGGATTTCTCGCACTACATGGTGTTTGAGAAACGGATGACCGAGACACAGTCTTTCAGAAACATTTACTCTTTACTCTGGGTAGACAGTTACACCTACTTTCCCCTACATCTGCTAGCCTACCACTGAAAGAGGTCATGTAACATACTCAACTATGCTAGAGCCCATAATAGCTTGTGGCTGCACACGGAAGTTTCTAGCATGAATAATCTTATGATCCCTTTGAGCCTGGGTGGCGGACCGTAGGAGGATCACACGGTATATCCCCGGGATCTCCTAGGACAACACTGGTATATCCCCAGGTGCCCAAACAAGCAATCCACCCAGATGTGTATTAAAGTTGCCACCTTAAGTTGAACCATTAATTAAAAATTTCACATCTGTCATGGATACACTCAAAACCCAATCCACGTCTACGAGCATAGCATAGCAACATAAGCATAGCGTGGAAGTAAGTCCCAAGGGTTTTATAATAAAAGGGCAATAGGTTCTACCTCATCATCTACTTCCCAATACCCACAAGTTAATCACATCCTAGTCATGTAGTGTTTGAGGATAAAACTAATGCATAAAAACTGGGTATAGAAGAGTATGATCAAAGTGTGAACTTGCCTTGTACTGTTGATGAAGATCCTTCGCACTCATAATTCCTGATAGTTCTACTCGTCACACTCCGTTCAATCTAACGTGAGCAAGCAATTGCATACATAAGCACTCATGCAAAAGAATCGAAGAAAAGATCTCGAAAAACTTCGAAAACTAGCAATTAACTCTTGCAACAGAAAACAATTTCTAACAGTACCAAAATTGGGTGGATTTGGTCTTATCAGAAAGTTTAGGTCAAGAGCTTCAATTAGCAAAAAGAATCAATTAAATCGGAGTTACAAAACTCAAGTTATAGCCAAAACAAGTTTGAATATGAATCTGAACAAATTTCGAAATTTGAAAGTTGCAAAAAGTGTATTGGATAGATTCACTAGATAGGTGGAGTCAAGACGAAAATGTAGACGTTGGTTTCGTCTAATTTGGATGAACGAGTAAAAAGTTATGGCTATTTGAAAAATCAGGGCCAAGCTGTTTTACGGAAGAAAAAGAGTTAGGGCTAAAAGAATTCTAGTCCTAAAATGTAAATACAAGGACTAATTTATAAATCTAATTATTCTACCGTACTAGTCTAGAAATACTAAGCTACGGGAGTATATAAAAAAATACGAAGAAAGATACCTTTATAAGGTAGAGAAAAGATGACTTCCGAGAGAGAAGACAACTTTCAGAAGTCCCGCCGGAGAGAAGAAAAATATTTTTATTTAGTGAATCTAGTCAAACCAAAATATATTGATTTAACCCGAATCGGATGATTTTTGGAGGCTCTATGGGTCTATATTTATAGGTGGAAAGGAGGCTTAGAGGTCAAAGGCTAGGCAATGTGGGACTAAACGTAAACAAAAGGCAGACGAAAGAAAAGAAACGACGCCGCATGGGCCTTCGGCCGGCCTGCGCGTGTGCGCGCATGTGTGCGTGCGTTTTTTTTTTAGAATAAAAACAAAAAAAAAGGTAAACGGAAAATAAGAAAAATTTCCATAGGCATATTATATATCAAAATTTTCAGAAAAAGATTTCCTAAAAGATGAACATATTTTCAGCGGCAAATAAATTTCACAAAAATTTAAATAAAGCAAACAGTGCTACTGCTGCAATAAAACCTAATAAAAATCATTTTAAAAATACCAAAATGATTTCAAATTTATTTCCCTCTAATTTTATATTGAAGGGAATCATTTTACCCTAATTTCCATATATTTTATTTTTGGATAAAAACAATTTGAATAAAAACCAAATAACTCCAAATTGAAAATAATTTCAAAGGGACTTTAAATTCGATTGTTTTAAACTTCCAACTCATATTTCATTTAATTTGAAGAAGTCATTTTATCTCCTCTCATGAAAATCATTGAGTTGCATAAAGTTTTCGAATTTGGAATATTTCCAAATGGAATTCAAATCTTTTCAAAACCCTTTTTAAAATAGAAGAAGTCATGTTATCTTCACTCTAGGGTTTGTGATGAAATGAATATGAATTCATGGAGATCATAAATGCAAGGTGAAAGTTTTGGGAAAGTCATTTTATTCCCTCTCATTCAACTTTCAAAAAGTTTCCAAATTTCACTCAATTTCACACAAGCAACCACACCACAATCAAACAATTAATCAAAACTATTTATTTAATATAACATTCCAAAATTTAGAATTTTGGGATGTTACAAACCTACCACCCTTAAAATGAATCTCGTCCTCGAGATTCGGAGAGGCTAGAAAGAAATAGGTTAGGTTTGGGGTCTTCTCAAAATCCATCGATCGTCACAGGGGGTCTTGGGTGCTACCACCCTTAGAAGCATTGTTACGGTTCCATCAAAACTTATATACTCCATCCTTATTGTTGACAGGGTCAGTCCTCTGAGATCCTCGGGAAAAATCCTACTCTGGCTCTTCCGGTAGGGGCATAACTATTTTCCTCAATTCCCGTGTCCTTTCATCTTGGTAAGGTTCTTCTGTTACCGGGTCTTCTTAGCTGACGGGTCTGGCGCCAATACTAAACAACTATCGATACCTCATGGTGGTCAACAATTTATGGTTTCTCCTGCAGGAAATGGGTCTGGGTTGAACCTCACCGCATAACCTACGGTTGGCAACAACTGCCGTGTACAAGGGGAAAAATTGTCACACCATTCTATGGTTTAAACAAGGTTTTGATCGTCGTCGCTCTACTATGGGTAAGTCACTCAGATTTACCATCCCATATAGCAAGGCGAATAATAAGAGTAAGTCGGTATGGTGATCAATCCATCCCGCACCCAAATCATTACCTTGTATACGGTTTAGCGAATCTCGCATTCTAACACTTGGTCATCCTCACAAGCATTGCAGAATTTCTCTTGTCGACGAACCAAGTTCGGATAATCCATTGATTCTGCAAGCCAGACAAACAATCTATCGTTCCTTCACAGCTCTCAGGTTTTGCGTAACTCCTATAAGATCGTCTATTGATAAAGGCATATCCTCTTGTAGCGACCCGACCCGAATGGATCAAAGTCTCTGTGCTTAAGTGTCATCCCTGGATCGGTATGCTGACACACACAGTACTCGAGGATTTATAACAGAGGTAAATCACATGTATAAAGTAACGTAAATACTATTACCTCAATCCAAATAGCGGAAGTAACAACAGGGTTGTGGATTCCCATCAACACCAACGGCAAAGTTGAGTGTAGAAATCGTAACCCTAACGTATCACTTACTCGTCGTAAGAATCCTGCAACATGAGACGTTGCAGCCCGAAACGGGTCAGTACATTGAATATACTGGCAAGATATCACAGTAGAGCAATGAACAGAATAAATGCTATCACTACATGCATATATGGCTGGTGGAGGCTCTACGGTTAATATGTTTTGCGAAAAGCCAATTTTTCCCTACATCAAAGGAATATATTTTGTTTAACTACAAAGTTGGTTGAAAATATTGAGAAGGTAAAACCCCCTCTCAATCCCAATTAAAAGTAATCATTAATCCCAACAAATTAATTTAGAGTGATGGGATTCAATATGATGATCCAAGAACCAGATACTCAAGATGTCCATAACCGGGGACACGGCTAATCATGATTAGTTTGTACACTCTGCAGAGGTTTGTGCACTTTTCCCCACAAGACTCGATCTCCTCCGTTGGATTTCTCGCACTACATGGTGTTTGAGAAACGGATGACCGAGACACAGTCTTTCTGAAGCATTTACTCTTTACTCTGGGTAGACAGTTACACCTACTTTCCCCTACATCTGCTAGCCTACCACTGAAAGAGGTCATGTAACATACTCAACTATGCTAGAGCCCATAATAGCTTGTGGCTGCACACGGAAGTTTCTAGCATGAATAATCTTATGATCCCTTTGAGCCTGGGTGGCGAACCATAGGAGGATCACACGGTATATCCCCGGGATCTCCTAGGACAACACTGGTATATCCCCAGGTGCCCAAACAAGCAATCCACCCAGATGTGTATTAAAGTTGCCACCTTAAGTTGAACCATTAATTAAAAATCTCACATCTGTCATGGATACACTCAAAACCCAATCCACGTCTACGAGCATAGCATGGCAACATAAGCATAGCGTGGAAGTAACTCCCAAGGGTTTTATAATAAAAAGGGCAATAGGTTCTACCTCATCATCTACTTCCCAATACCCACAAGTTAATCACATCCTAGTCATGTAGTGTTTGAGGATAAAACTAATGCATAAAAACTGGGTATAGAAGAGTATGATCAAAGTGTTACTTGCCTTGTACTGTTGATGAAGATCCTTCGCACTCATAATTCCTGATAGTTCTACTCGTCACACTCCGTTCAATCTAACGTGAGCAAGCAATTGCATACATAAGCACTCATGCAAAAGAATCGAAGAAAAGATCTCGAAAAACTTCGAAAACTAGCAATTAACTCTTGCAACAGAAAACAATTTCTAACAGTACCAAAATTGGGTGGATTTGGTATTATCAGAAAGTTTAGGTCAAGAGCTTCAATTAGCAAAAAGAATCAATTAAATCGGAGTTACGAAACTCAAGTTATAGCCAAAACAAGTTTGAATATGAATCTGAACAAATTTCGAAATTTGAAAGTTGCAAAAAGTTTATTTGATAGATTCACTAGAAAGGTGGAATCAAGACAAAAATATTGGCGTTGGTTTCGTCTAATTTGGATGAACGAGTAAAAAGTTATGGCTATTTGAAAAATCAGGGCCAAGCTGTTTTACGGAAGAAAAAGAGTTATGGCTAAAAGAATTCTAGTCCTAAAATGTAAATACAAGGACTAATTTATAAATCTAATTATTCTACCGTACTAGTCTAGAAATAATAAGCTACGGGAGTATATAAAAAAAATACGAAGAAAGATACCTTTATAAGGTAGAGAAAAGATGACTTCCGAGAGAGAAGACGACTTTCAGAAGTCCCGCCGGAGAGAAGAAAAATATTTTTATTTAGTGAATCTAGTCAAACCAAAATATATTGATTTAACCCGAATCGGATGATTTTTGGAGGCTCTATGGGTCTATATTTATAGGTGGAAAGGAGGCTTAGAGGTCAAAAGCTAGGCAATGTGGGACTAAACGTAAACAAAAGGCAGACGAAAGAAAAGAAACGACACCGCATGGGCCTTCGGCCGGTCTGCGCGTGTGCGCGCATGTGTGCGTGCGTTTTTTTTTAACAGAAAATAAATAAATTAAAGGACAACTGGAAAAATAATATAGTCCGACCTGCAGCTATGTTGCGCACGCTGGCGAAGGATAGCAGTCGGTCGCTCGTACAGTTTTTTTTTTTTAGAATAAAAACAAAAAAAGGTAAACGGAAAATAAGAAAAATTTCCATAGGCATATTATATATCAAAATTTTCAGAAAAAGATTTCCTAAAAGATGAACATATTTTCAGCGGCAACTAAATTTCACAAAAATTTAAATAAAGCAAACAGTGCTACTGCTGCAATAAAACCTAATAAAAATCATTTTAAAAATACCAAAATGATTTCAAATTTATTTCCCTCTAATTTTATATTGAAGGGAATCATTTTACCCTAATTTCCATATATTTTATTTTTGGATAAAAATAATTTGAATAAAAACCAAATAACTCCAAATTGAAAATAATTTCAAAGGGACTTTAAATTTGATTGTTTTAAACTTCCAACTCATATTTCATATAATTTGAAGAAGTCATTTTATCTCCTCTCATGAAAATCATTGAGTTGCATAAAGTTTTCGAATTTGGAATATTTCCAAATGGAATTCAAATCTTTTCAAAAACCCCTTTTAAAATAGAAGAAGTCATGTTATCTTCACTCTAGGGTTTGTGATGAAATGAATATGAATTCATGGAGATCATAAATGCAAGGTGAAAGTTTTGGGAAAGTCATTTTATTCCCTCTCATTCAACTTTCAAAAAGTTTCCAAATTTCACTCAATTTCACACAAGCAACCACACCACAATCAAACAATCAATGAAAACTATTTATTTAATATAACATTCCAAAATTTAGAATTTTGGGATGTTACAAAACCTTGCTTCAAGGTAGATTCTTACATGTTTAGAGTTTTGTCTGGATCCAGGTACCTCAACTATTGGCGTTACATGGCCTGACATGGGTATTCCCTCTTTCTAGTCCCACTCTTCTCCAACAGAGCTCCCTCACTGAGCGAGCATTTGGCATTCCTAGTATGCTCCACTCATTCTACGCCAAGCACCCAATCACGGGATCAGAATCACACTCTAGATCATACCTTTCACGAAAGAAAAGGACAGGCAGCCGCTGCTAAACCAAGATCTCCATCTCTTGACTCCGTCAATCAATCCTACCTTATAGGGCACAAAGGTATATTTACCATACGAGATGTGTGCACCTACTAAAGGGAATAGAAAGATCTTGGGCACAAATACTCCACTTTTCACGAAAGACATAGATTCACCAATGATTGGTTGGACTAAATACTACATTTATTTGCTCAGAAGAAGGAAAGTTGGCTGTGAGAATGATTTCTCGTACGTAGTCTTTCCTAGGACCATTCCAACAGGATGCTCAGAGGTGGGTGGAGAAAAAGCTCAAAAGGCATACTTCCTGCGCTTTCAGAGGATCTAAATCAGTCTTCATCCTTTCGCTTTTCAAAGCCCCTCGCAATAAATATGTAAATTCGTTTCGCAGAAATTCAGAGATTTTCGATCTCCTCGAAAGAAAATGAGTTCGATCAGCAACACCGGCCTCCGCAGCACCAGGATAAAGACCTTCTTTTTACCCATAACCTTTCCCTGCAGCATTGGAACCAAGATCGGGCTTGGCATAGTTACGAGGTTCCCGTTCTATTTAACTAACACTAACTGAAGCTAACCGGAAGCTTTCTTCTCATGCGACTCTTGGATCGAAAAGAGGCTGCTAGACTGGACCACGGCTGAAACTGCCACGCATGGACTAAAAGCTTTTATCAGGGATTCCCGAGTCAAACGACTACCATACATAGCATAGAGCTGGAAGCTGCACTAGTGTACAGAGAAGACTGGATGTGAACACGGGCGGACATTGGCTATGTATGGGGCTCTCACTAATCACTATTAGCAGGAAACAACTAGCAGAAAGAAACATGAACGCACTTTCACTCCTTGCTCTTCAGCACGTACTCACACGAGGGACTCTCAAATCTCTATTTCAGACCATAATCTTTCGATCCCTTTACCGAAGTGATTGATAGCAGGGCTAAAAAATCATAGGGCTTCTTCTATTTTTAGTGTGAGCTCACTTCTAGTCTATATCAAGATAGGGGCTTCAGTACTTGGCTGACCGCCCGGTGGAAGACCTGGTTCTACCACACAAGGGCAGCTTTCATAGTCCAGGATTATTTTCCTCATATGTAATTTCACCTCAATGTGGAAATGTCCGATCTCATTCCAAAATAGAAGGTCTTCATGAAGGTCTGTCTTGTTTCAGGAATATAGGTACCGAAGTTCAATAGTGGTAGGTACCAAGGAGAAGACGAGTCAGGGCCGATTGACAAGACTAGCTAGGCTGACCTTCCAGCCATACTCCATCCAATATCGAACGGAAGTGCTAAAGGTTTCATGTGATGCTGACCTCAATGAACCAGACCTCGAGAATTCGTTCATCCCTTCGCTCCGAGGATTGGTCGAGTACTTGGCCACATGCATGAGTAGGCCTGTTGCCGGGATGTCCCATTAAAAAGGCAGGTCCCATATTTGAAATACAAAAATAAGATCAGATAGCGCTCAAGAGGTTTTTCTCCATACGAGAAATCCTTCACTCGCAGGGAATTCAAATAGATGTGTTGAAGATCATCAAAGAAAGGAAAAAGACTGAATTCGATCCATCTCCTCCCTTTTCTTTAAACCAAGAGCTACTCCTCCCTTTTCTTTTTTTATGTAATTTCAATACGATTTCGTTTGTGTTCATGTTTTCAATTTAGAACCCCACGGAAGTGAATAGAAAAAAGAAAAATACCCCTGTGATACGCCTTCCTTTACCTATTTCTAGATTGATTAATGTTCAATGGAGGGAAACTTGCCATTCCTTCTTTCCTTTGAAATTGTAAATTTTTTTGATTCTGAACTAACTGTATCCTTTTTGTTCCCATCGAGCTCTCTTGCCTACTGACTAAGGATTTTCACACTTGTTGTGTCTATAAAAGATTTTCTCATAAAACACTAACAGAAGTGTTAGAGGGATTCACTTTCGATAAGAATCCAAAAGCAAGTTCCCTATACTACCTTCTTTCCCTCCTCTGTTTCTGTCTTTAAGAGGCAGTGCATCCGGCAGGAATCGAACCTACTTTTTGACCCATTTTGCCTTTCTAGGTTGGTGGGCGCTTTCACCATTCAGCCATGGATGCTTTAGCGAGTGAACTAGGTTTTTATTTGAGAGCGAACTTGGTTTTTAGTGGTATTCCTTCTCGAGCTTCTATTTCTTCCGTTAAGGGAGATTCGGGAAAAGATGGAATAGGAAGATGTGTTTCCAGAACGAACAAGATACGGGTAGAGAAGGGGAAGTTAGCAAAGTTAGACAAGATTGGAATGGGCATAGGAACATGTACTGATGTACCAGATCGGCTAATGCTCCCAGGTTGATGCGATGTATTCCACCAGTTGACTGGAGACTTTATTATTGGTATATCGATCGGTCCAGCACGGATTGAAATAGGAGCCGGTTCGACAGGAAGCTTTTGAAAACGCAGTGCACCCAGGTAAATAAGGAACAAGATGAATACAGAAGTTAAACGAGCATCCCACACCCGAAAGGTACCCCACATAGGCCTTCCCCGAAACCCCCCAGTCACTACCGTAAACAAAGTAGAAAAAGCACCAATTTCTGTACCAGTTCCGGAAGAGCGAAGAAAAAGGGGATGTTTTGTTAATGGGAACAAGGAACTGTTTATAGCTGTCGCGATATAAATAACTATACTCATCCGAGCCACAGGAACATGTACATACGAAATACGAGAATTTCCACCTTGTTGAAGATCTGGTGGTGCTACCCGAAGACTTAAGTGAATAGCCATCGCTGTTAAGAACAACCGAGATCCAATGAGAATTTGCGCGTAGCTTTTTGTCTTTGACATAAAAAAAAGGTTGTAATAACGAAACTGACATTTTATTTTCCTTGCCTTGCAAGTGGAACAAGAAAGACTATATAGTTATTTTGATTCTATAAACAATCAAAGGATTTCGCATGCTTTCCATGGAATGACGGAATTCCCCTTGCTTAGTTTTTGCTTCGCTCGTGCGTGGCACTCCTTGCTTGCGGAGCGGCATATCGGAAAAAGAAGGATTGACTTTCTATACGGGCATGTCCCCTCTTACCCGTAACTAACAATTATGCTGCTCTCGCCTTTTTGTAATCTTATCTTTCAAAAATGCACTACTAATTTTTACGGCCTCCTTAGTCACCCTATCCACTCTCGTCCTGTTTTTGGGTTCCCTTTCAGGGGATGAGGATATTTCGATGATTTCTCCCTCCGTAGGTGGAAAACGCGTGGGTGAGTAGAGTCTGTGCTTTGCTTTTGGGGGCACCGGCAAGAAGCTTCTCGGCCAGCCTACTCTGACTTGATTAGCTACTAGTAACTAGGATCGTTCAAACAATCAGTCAGCAATGCGTACTTCTTTCCTAGTTGAGTGGATCTGCGTAGCAGAGCCCAATCTTCTACCACAAGCTCTGACCTGACTTGTTGTACTTGATTCACCCACGTAAATAGACAACTTGGATAATAAAAGTCATCCCATAAAAGAGAAGTGAGTCTGCATGTCGGCAAATGATTTGGAATTGAAACTGGCTACAGAGGAAACCGAAGCCCTAACTCCCCATTCTTTCTATCTTACATCGCCATCGAGCCCTGGCTGTAGAGTCACTGGTTTCTAATCGCAATGGATTTCTGTTTTCTTTGGCTTTTCCATTCGCTTCGTTCAACCCTGATCTGGATAGATAGCTCGGCTTCTATTAGCTGAGAATGGTTTTGTCAAGGAAAGGTTTCGCTATACAACAACAATGAACTCACTTCTGATCAAATTGGATTGGATGAATCGGTAATCTTTCTCTGTCTTGTGAGAGAGAGTCACTTACTGTATTGAGAGCGGGCGGGTGACATGCATTAAGCGAAATCAGTTGTTATGTTTTTGATCTTATTTGCACGAGAAGACCCTTGACTGAGGAGACGTGTTTGCAATGGATGATGCCGCTATGCTCCTATTCACTTTCAGATTCCGCTCTGAGTTTGCTGGTTTTGCGGCAACCCTTTCACTAAGAACATTTTAGCCATTAACAAAATGCCACTATTCCACAATGCTTCTTTGATTTATGTGTAGAAGCGGTAGTAGTGAAGAAAATGGAGGGAGAAGAAAGAAAGCGATGTGACACGAGAATAGATCACATCCGCCAGCCAGCCATGCCATTAGATAGATCCGCTCTGAGTCTTCTGCAGGATGAGATCCGCTTGGTCTTGTGATAGGGGCTTGAGGAGGAAGAAGAGGGGATTTCTGAAAAAAAAAGAATGAATCTCCTTATTTATAGGGAACAGGATGTGCGACTTCCTCAAACGAAACGAATGTGGCTTTCGTGACAAGCCAAATCCTTCGTTCGGTACAATCAACATATTGAATCTACGCTCGCTCGGCTCGGTGCTGAATGAACTCCTTCATTGATTCCGGGCTGCTCGTAGGGGGACTGTGAAAGCAAGCGTAGGAGATCAAAATGTGAGTCGAGTCCGATGGGTAAAAAGGGGAAACATGGAAACAACACCGACAAAATGAGTCAACAACTTTCTCATCACTCCGTTTATGAGTGCCACATACCTACTACGAAAACGAAATCTCCACTATATAATAAAATAGGTCTTTCTGCTTCTGATAAAGGTGATAGTTATATCAGGTTTTTAAGAAATCTACTTATTGATAATAGGGGTGTTTATGAGCCGTATGAGATGATCGAAGAAATGGGCACGTTTAATGATTTCCACGGTTGGTTGAAACAAAGCACGCCTAAACCGAAGTGCTGTGGTGTAGAGATTGATAGTGCGTCACACTCATTATCTTTGAGTGAGTATAGTAGTTATGAACGCAAATTCATTAGATTTATGAAGGAGCGTAATCATGATTTCATTTATAAAACTAGTTGTTTCGATTACACTGAAAGGGCAGATCCTCGTCTAGGTCTTCCTGATGTCGTGAGGGAAATCAATTTTACAGAGAAAAAGTCTTGGTATGAATTCGAGCAGAACCCAATATTTCTATGGCATATGGCATATTTGAATCATCTCATGTGTTTAAAATCAATGAAGCAAATATTTTGGGATCAAGGAATCTTTGATCCTCGTATTCCTTCATATGACACTGCTATACAACAGTTGCATAACGAACTAGCAAACCAATTGATTTGGTTCCAGAAACATCGGGGTATCAAAGCTCTACCGGTGAAGACTAAAACCCTTGTCATAATGGATAATACGTGCGAGGGTTTAAGATATGTGTACGGGAATCTACTCACAAGTGTCCAGTTAGGATGTTGCAGGACTATGACGTTGATGAGTATCACACAAGGTGATACAACGCTTCTACAAATCATATCGGGGATGGGTGATTTCATGGAAATTATGAGAAATTCTGAACCATTTCTAGGGTGGGCGATGGGTGGATCATTATTAATTTCATGGGATAATATGCATTCTAATCTTATGGAACCTCCCACTGTAGGGGATGACATCCCTCATATCATACACGACAAAAACATCAGCGACGCTCCCGTTGATGGTGGGATCGAAGATGGCGAGGGCGAAAGCGGCGCCATAACTGTCCCTCCAGCAGATGCTGGGATGGAGGGTCCCATGCCCGATAGCAATAGGAATAATGTCGGTTGGGGGAATATTCTCATTGGATTGGGTCTAATAATAGGTGGAGTGTGCATAGGCACTGGTGTAGTTCCTCCAGACCTAAATCTCTCTGAAATTCTCAGCAACATATTGAAAGGAGGGAATGAATAAGAAAATGATGATGAGGCAAAATCAGATGAGGATCCAGAGTCAAATGAAATCAATTAAGATAGGTATTTATGGAATAATTAGCATGGGAATGAATGGAAGCAATTATAGACTTTCTGATATCTTATATAGCATAAAGGGAAATGGTAGAAAGAGCTATTGTATATACCTGAATAGTAGGCCAGCATATCGGTTAGCGTCAACAGTAGAGACTATGTATAATAGTGACCCTAAGGGATGGGAGAGTCGGGGAGTCCTCCGTTTCCGTATGGAGGCAGCTGTTAAAGCGATTTTAGCTAATCGTTATGTGTTATCAAACATAAAGTGTTGTTCTCTAACCAAAATTCCTCAAGCCTTCGAGGATGTCCTATATGGCGAATATAGACAAGGGTATTCACATCAATATTATGATGAGGAAACCCAAACTACTAATGTTTGGAGAGCGGGGTGCGCCGTAGATTTACTAGTGTTGATGGCGCTATCAAAACGTCTATTGGAATTGATAGGGCACCCACACAACGTTTATGAGTTGGAAGATCTAGAGGAAGCTCACTATTCTTATATTAGTAAGATGTCAACGAATGTGAGAAGAGTCTACAAGATCGACTTCTCATTATGGAATGTGAAGAAGTATAGTCTTCAGAAAGTGGTGTTAAGCTATGTAGATGGGTTCAGTAGCATGGAAGAAACACTAATCGGAATGTTGTTAAACAATCCGTTTTACTACCACAATAAAGACTGGGATGCGTCATGGGAGTATGTCCCAGAGATAGGAGAAATCTCTCATGTGCTATTTCACATTTACTTAGCGGTGCAATTTGACTTGAAGATTTGGAAGGCATATCCTGGAGTTAGTTATTCACGGTTGGGTAGCGAAGCGATTCTAGCAATCAAAGATGAAACATATATAGATCTGCAATCGTTGTTAGAAGATGTAGGTCTTCCGGGAAAAAATCGAGTATCTCGATGATGAGAATATTACAACACCTTGTTTGGTTTGTACCCCACACGAAAGAAAAGTCATCCTTTTAGCGGATGGCCGTATTGAAGTGTGGAACAGCGAGGATTATCTGTGATAGATGGCTTCGTTACAATCCTAGCTATGCCATAGGGTAAATAGCAATGTCGCATGTGTTTTAGCTGTTGTTAGATCAACATAGATCTAAAAGAAGGGTGTACATGCACAGACGGTGGTATACCTCTTCGTAACTAGAAGAAAGAATGGGAAGATTTGACATGAACCACATTTCCCTTTCCAAGGGATTGATGTCTACTCCGTGTCCTGTAACCCTTGAATCTAGTGGAAAAAAGGCTAGTTCCACTTCAAAGCAGTTATCTGCATCGGGCGATACTCCTTCAACGAGAGTGAGTCGCTTAACACGGATCCACTTTCAGAAGCTTTATTGAGTTTGAGTTTTGATAGTTGCGAAGACCCAACTCCAGCTACTTACGAAGAAGGGTAGACTATACCCTATTCCCATCCCTACAGACAGACTAGCTAAGCATGGTAGTCGAGTGAACGGGCTATCAAAAAGCTCTCGTTTTATCCTTTATCGAGGCAAGATAGTATTTATACCTAAAAGAAGGGATTCTAAAACAGTTTAGAGAACTAATCTGGGTCTATCAGGCACTGGTATCTAAGTGGTACTCGCTTGTCTGCGATAATAATATCATCATATATCTCACCAGGAGGTACTTAATGCTACGATCTGGGTAAAAGAAAACTAAAAATCATGAAGTTCCCCGTGAATCTTTCTCCCGGCTTATTCAAAATAGATCTTTGACTCTAGAAGTGAATCATTTCGTTGATCTGGGAAAAGACCTTCCAAACTTAATAGGGAGGAGGAAGAACAACCTTTATATCTATTAAAGATCAGTTAGAGCGTTCTGATTCTGTAATGTTGCAGGAAAATAGCTACAAGAACGAACCTGTGAATACTTTTCTTGATACTCACTCCCATGAGGGATAGTCACAATAAAGTATACCCATCACTTTCTGTCTGATGTAATTGACAGTAAAGAGGGAATGTTTGGCGAGATTCTGCTTGGGAAAAAAGCTTGATTACTCAGGGGTTCTGTCATTGTTGTGGGTCCTTCGCATTCATTACATCAATGCTGATTACCTCTAGAGATAGCAATCATCCCTTCGGGTATTTAGAATTCGAATCGCGAAAGGCGCCACTTCTAATGTCTGGATAGCTAAAAGAAATCCGTCGTATGGGAAATACCGAAAGAAGTTATGTGGAGGACATCTAATAGTGTAACATCGAGCACGTACCCTTTCAACCTTTTAAGAAATCTTCACCTATTTCCTTATACCCGCATTAGTCTAAAGATTTCAATGCGCAGTTAGACGGAGTGGAGATCAAATGCCTCTTCATCTAGCTTTACTTGGGAAGTCTGTTTACATACGTTTTTATCTCATATGAATTCTATTATCCTCTGCTATTAGCGATCCTACCAACCCAAAGGACACGTTTATCCTGGTTTATGTATTAACAATTGGAAACCATCGAGGTATTTGTGTAATTAGATATAATAGTTGTAGAAACTATCCAAAGTGAATTACAATAATAATAACTCGTTTTATAGGAAAGAACCCTAAACCTTTTATAGTGATTATGATGCAGTGGGAGGATGTAGAAAAATGAATCAGTTTAGGTACCCACTTGTAGGCTATGATGGAAGTCGGATCGAGCCGTCATAAAATAAAAGGAGGAGAAGTTCCTATATGAATCTTTGGCGGGTTATCATGAGATTTATGCCCTCTATCTGATAGTGGCAAATAGAAACCCCTAGGAATTTCTTCCATCTATATACATTCGAACCGCTCTTCGTCATATTTCACTCATCTAGAGGATAAAATACAATGATTTACTCACCCTATTCAGACAGTACCTAAACATGGAAGTGAGATTCGACGATGCCTTCCCCCCTCAACATCCTGCAGCAATCGGCATAACATCAAACAAGTGTTGTTGATTTTACCGCGCTCGCGCGTAGGAAGCAAACAAAAAATGATCGCGTGCCTCCGAATCCTCGTTTGTTATGACTCTATTCCTAGGTTGGCATGATCAAAGCCGATGATCGTAAGCTATGTCCTCCATCACGATCTCGAATGAAACTATCCATGGAATCGTGCGCCGTGTGAAACGTAGATCATCGCCGTTCTTAACCGAGACTCAGGTTAAGCTCTGTCTCGAAACCGCCGTGGGGTTAGGAGTAAAGCATCCCGAGGTTGGCGCATCTCGTTGGGCGTGGAGAAGCATTGGGAACCCCAATATCTTTCTTCCGAGCAGTTTCTTTTCCCGTCCCCTCGCCCCGGCATGGCGCTTCGCTTCCGGTTCTTCGGAGGAATCAACTGACTTCTCCCTTCTTCATTGATCCGGGGGAAAGGGAACCGTCTACCAGTTGGGAAGCTAGACATCAAGGTTGTGGCTTGATGAGGATAACTAAGCTGACACGCCGGAGTTGGCTGCTGGCACAATAGGTTGGTGCCTTACCGCACCGCAGGCGCACGCGCGGTAGCGTTCGTGGTGGTGCTTCAGGATTCCAATGTATTTCACCTCAATGTGGAAATGTCCGATCTTATTCCAAAATAGAAGGTCTGTCTTGTTTCAGGAATATAGGTACCGAAGTTCAATAGCGGTAGGTACCAAGGAGAAGACGAGTCAGGGCCGATTGACAAGACTAGCTAGGCTGACCTTCTAGCCATACTCCATCCAATATCGAACGGAAGTGCTAAAGGTTTCATGTGATGCTGACCTCAATGAACCAGACCTCGAGAATTCGTTCATCCCTTCGCTCCGAGGATTGGTCGAGTACTTGGCCACATGCATGAGTAGGCCTGTTGCCGGGATGTCCCATTAAAAAGGCAGGTCCCATATTTGAAATACAAAAATAAGATCAGATAGCGCTCAAGAGGTTTTTCTCCATACGAGAAATCCTTCACTCGCAGGGAATTCAAATAGATGTGTTGAAGATCATCAAAGAAAGGAAAAAGACTGAATTCGATCCATCTCCTCCCTTTTCTTTAAACCAAGAGCTACTCCTCCCTTTTCTTTTTTTATGTAATTTCAATACGATTTCGTTTGTGTTCATGTTTTCAATTTAGAACCCCACGGAAGTGAATAGAAAAAAGAAAAATACCCCTGTGATACGCCTTCCTTTACCTATTTCTAGATTGATTGATGTTCAATGGAGGGAAACTTGCCATTCCTTCTTTCCTTTGAAATTGTACATTTTTTTGATTCTGAACTAATTGTATCCTTTTTGTTCCCATCGAGCTTTCTTGCCTAGTGACTAAGGATTTTTAGACTTGTTGTGTCTATAAAAGATTTTCTCATAAAACACTAACAGAAGTGTTAGAGGGATTCACTTTTGATAAGAATCCAAAAGCAAGTTCCCTATACTACCTTCTTTCCCTCCTCTGTTTTTGTCTTTAAGAGGCAGTGCATCCGGCAGGAATCGAACCTACTTTTTGACCCATTTTACCTTTCTAGGTTGGTGGGCGCTTTCACCATTCAGCCATGGATGCTTTAGCGAGTGAACTAGGTTTTTATTTGAGAGCGAACTAGGTTTTTAGTGGTATTCCTTCTCGAGCTTCTATTTCTTCCGTTAAGGGAGATTCGGGAAAAGATGGAATAGGAAGACGTGTTTCCAGAACGAACAAGATACGGGTAGAGAAGGGGAAGTTAGCAAAGTTAGACAAGATTGGAATGGGCATAGGAACATGTACTGATGTACCAGATCGGCTAATACTCCCAGGTTGATGCGATGTATTCCACCAGTTGACTGGAGACTTTATTATTGGTATGTCGATCGGTCTAGCACGGATTGAAATAGGAGCCGGTTCGACAGGAAGCTTTTGAAAACGCAGTGCACCCAGGTAAATAAGGAACAAGATGAATACAGAAGTTAAACGAGCATCCCACACCCGAAAGGTACCCCACATAGGCCTTCCCCGAAACCCCCCAGTCACTAACGTAAACAAAGTAGAAAAAGCACCAATTTCTGTACCGGTTCCGGAAGAGCGAAGAAAAAGGGGATGTTTTGTTAAAGGGAACAAGGAACTGTTTATAGCTGTCGCGATATAAATAACTATACTCATCCGAGCCGCAGGAACATGTACATACGAAATACGAGAATTTCCACCTTGTTGAAGATCTGGTGGTGCTACCCGAAGACTTAAATGAATAGCCATCGCTGTTAAGAACAACCGAGATCCAATGAGAATTTGCGCGTAGCTTTTTGTCTTTGACATAAAAAAAAAGGTTGTAATAACAAAATTGACATTTTATTTCCTTGCCTTGCAAGTGGAACAAGAAAGACTATATAGTTATTTTGATTCTATAAACAATCAAAGGATTTCGCATGCTTTCCATGGAATGACGGAACTCCCCTTGCTTAGTTTTCGCTCCGCTCGTGCGTGGCACTCCTTGCTTGCGGAGCGGCATATCAGAAAAAGAAGGATTGACTTTCTATACGGGCCCGTCCCCTCTTACCCCTAACTAACAATTATGCTGCTCTCGCCTTTTTGTAATCTTATCTTTCAAAAATGCACTACTAATTTTTACGGCCTCCTTAGTCACCCTACCCACTCTCGTCCTGTTTTCGGGTTCCCTTTCAGGGGATGAGGATATTTCGATGATTTCTCCCTCCGTAGGTGGAAAACACGTGGGTGAGTAGAGTCTGTGCTTTGCTTTTGGGGGCACCGGCAAGAAGCTTCTCGGCCACCCTACTCTGACTTGATTAGCTACTAGTAACTAGGATCGTTCAAACAGTCAGTCAGCAATGCGTACTTCTTTCCTAGTTGAGTGGATCTGCGTAGCAGAGCCCAATCTTCTACCACAAGCTCTTTAATCCTACTATTAACTCTGAAGATTAATAAAGGATATTACCGAGAATGAATACCACGCCCGAGTGAGGTAGTGTTGTTTCTCTTTCCAGAGCAGTATAAGAAAATATCGTCGTTACTTTTCTGGTTGCCTTGTAGTTGTGCCTGAAGTTGACGGATGGTATACCCACCAAGCCTAGCACTGTGAGATATGAGCTCTAAATGGGGGATGTGGACAATCACATGAGATTCTTGTAGTGCACATGACCTGTTGTGAGGAATCGACAGATCTCTAATTGGATCTGGAAAAGGTCGAGTATCTGATCTCTAACCAACCTTTGGTACCTCTTGAATAGGATTTCTCGTAGACATGTACCAATGACGCTTCCTCATCATATGTTGATACAAGTAAGATTGAGGGGAGAGTGGAACCTTTCTCCTCGCACAGTAGCGAATTCTATAAACTGGTTGTTCTATTTCGAAATATTTTTAGGAATGAATGAGAATTTCGTATGCATCGTACCTCCCCTTAAAGGCCCTATTTTCTCAGAAAAGCGATTTGAACATCGCATCGCATCGAGAGAATATGTTTTCTAGCACGAGTGAAATGAACTTCATAGATCCGATACAAGATAGGATAGATTCAAACACCAATTGAAAAGCCTCTCTGGACGCATATCTAGTCAATGTAGTTTAGTCCTCAAAGCACTCTGCTTGCCGCACTTCTGATGTTAAGATCATTCCATCTTTTCTAAACACAGAAAGGAGGTGCCACATATCACCCCCACAGACCTAAACTAAAGATAAGGATGTCGCGATAGAAGGCAGTAGGCGAAATCGGTGAGCATAATAACCTTGAAAGCGGGCGGGCTATCTGCAGTATAGCGATTCTTTATTGCGGCAAACCCTCAGGGAATCAAAGTGGTTTCAAACCATAACTGTTGGCTTGGTCAATTTGTTTTCCACTGTTAGTACACTAGCAAAGAAATCCAACACGTTCTTGTAAATCCATACCTTCGATGAAATATTTGGATCAATGATACCATTTTCTATAAAGGAATGCTGTGCACCTCGAAGGTTGACCACCCTGATTGAGTTCGTGGTCGGGGAGTCCCATGTCTAGCTGGTTCGTGCTGACACCCGCGTATTCCTAGAAATGGTTAGTTGCGCCTGTCCCACTTTACAACACACTAAGAAAACATAATAAGCTTAGCCGAGGCGGGCTAATGGAGTCCTATCACCTTAGAGAAAATAATCTCCCTTTTATTATTAAGGAGCTTAAAAAATCGTTATGTATATAAGACGACCCTCATTCAAAGCTAAGGTGAATCTGTTTCAGCTAATTCCTGCGATTCCAATCTCGTGTCAGTCCATCACACGTAAAATAAAAAAGAGTGCTGCCCACAAACACAGAGAACCTATAATAATAGAATCCTGGGTTTAGATAGTTTCTACTATGATTCAAGTGATCAAAGAATACTCTATCTTTAGACGGAACAGAAATAGCAGAGTTTGTTGTTAGACTAGCTTAAAAGGTAGAGCCAACCACTCATAGATGACTAAGAATGTCGACTCAAAGGGAGATTGGTATACGGACAGCTAGAACACTGATTTCTCAGCATGTTTCTATCAGGCGGGTCTCCACGGGACCATTATGACTGCTTTAAAGTTGTTGGCCAACTCTCGGATATTTTCTCATCATCTATACGATTACCTCTGAACCTACCGTTCAAACAATTGCGCAAAGGTAATTGATACTATAGCACCATCCTCTCAGCGGTCATAATTGAATGAACCTTCGTATAGATTTCCAACATCTATCACCCTATGGCATAACTACCAACATCACTATGCTGAAAGGGAGCTGTTCACCTGCTTTCGAGTCGGTGGCAAGTTGTAGGCACCCATTCCTAGTTAAAGAAAAGGAAACTTTGTAGCGCCTAAATTGGTTAAAGCTAACCGATTGTGAGAAGCACGTCAAACAAATAGGAAGCCGATCAGGAAAGAAGAAGGTAGTGGTTGCAACACGACAAACAGAAACATGTTTTAGGCAGCTGAGGAACATTACCCCCTTCTGCCGCATGCTACACTTAATAACATTTCAGACCTATAAATCAGCTTAAGAATGGTATGTGTCACAAGACATAAGAAATTAGCGAGGGTAGTTTAGCTACATATCTGTAAGCATCTTAAGGCACGAGGGGAGCCATACTCAAAAAAAAAATTGAGCCCATTCATGGGGTAGGCTATCATTCATGTTAGCTAGAAAACGTATACCATACAATATAGAATACTATACACCGTCCTTGTCCCGCTACCACCCTTAAGTGAAGGATGGCTTACCTTGATTGGTAATAGCATACATGCCGGCTGTGAGAGAAGGCTGACGTTAGAGACGACGAGTAGTATAGCCTCAGAATAAATACTTCTCAACAAATTATACCTCGAACTATATGTCTGAATTTCCATTCAACGAATTATGCGGCAACCTTTTTGAGTATAAATCTGTTGCTTATAAATTCCTAGTGTAAAATAACTCGTAAATTCTTAGGGTAAAACCCTGTTTTATAATATGCCCTCTTTCAGTATTGTATAAGGGGTAGTGTTACAGGTATAATCACGTTTGTAGTGATAAAGGTGGCAATCATGATTGCTAGTCCAATCGAAGCCATACGTTCCCTTTGAGCCAGAAGCTCCATATCGTATTGATTAACGTCAACTATTCGACAAAAAGGTTCACAAGAGGGTTTATAATTGTTATAAACTGTCTTCACGACATCTTCAGTCATCCAGTATGAGATTTTATTATAGCCCTCTACTACTGAAGTATGATGTTTGAATGACTCGAACAAGTACAGCTTCGTATCCTCTAGTGGTAGAGTATGCGGATCCTGTGCGGTAAATTTGTACCAAACAACTACCCCGATCCCTAATAAAACGAGGATATTAAAAGTGCAGAAGCTATACCCCTTGAATTTATGTGCATATGCCCTTGTTGTAACTTGAACTAATAGTCTTGTGTATCCTTCAGCGAATAAGGATTTAATACCACCACCTAAATATGTGTTATGGATCTCATTCCACGACAGAGAGAAAATTTTACTCTGTAATTCCAGATTGTTACCTACCCAAATGCAGCCCTTGTACCTCAGTATCCCTTGCAACAACTGATAATGTGGTTTAGCAGATGGATTTACAGCAAGTTCTTGTAATAATTCTCTATCTTTGTCATCATTAGAATAGCTGGCCACAATTTCTTCCAACCACACAGGTTGTGATCTTGAGATATGAAAAACTTGAGGATTAGGAGGTCTTCTAGACAGTGCATCTGCAGCAGAATTTTCCACCCCTTTCTTGGAGACTATAGTGTAATTCAAGCCCATGAGCTTGGTAAGAGCTTTTTGTTACCAAACAGTGTGCAACTTTTGATTCTGTAAGTGCACCAAACTCTTTTGATCAGTCCTGATAGTAAACTGCTGGAAATGCAAGTAGGGTCTCCACTGATCCACAGCTAGCAGAATGGCAAGATATTCTTTTTCATAAACTGAAAGGGCCCTGTTCTTGGGTCCCAAGGCCTTGCTGACATAAGCCAGAGGGTGCCCTTCCTGCATGAGCACAGCACCAATGCCTAAGTCACAGGCATCAGTTTCTATGACAAATGGTTTGTCAAACTGGGGTAGAGCTAAGATTGGTGCTTCTACTAGTGCCTTTTTGAGAGTTGCAAATGCAGTTTCAGTCACTGTAGACCAGACAAAGGGAACTCCCTTTTTGAGTAACTCAGTGAGGGGCTTGCTGATCATACCATAATGTTTAATAAACTTCCTGTAATATCCACTTAACCCAAGAAAACCTCTCACTTCCTTGACATTAGTTGGGGTAGGCCACTGTTCCACTGTCTGAATTTTGCTAGAATCAGTGGATACTCCTGCAGAACTGATGGTGTGGCCCAAATACCCAATTTGTTGTTGAGCAAATGCACATTTGGACATTTTTACCTTCCACTGATATGCTCTGAGCAAGGTTAACACTTCCCTGACATGCTTCAAATGCTCCTAGTAGGACTTGCTGAAAATCAGTATATCATCAAAGAAAACCAGAGTATTTTTCCTGTTAACTGGGGCAAGAGTAGTGTTCATTGCTCCTTGGAAAGTGCTTGGAGCTTCACTGAGACCAAAAGCCAACACTGAGAATTCATAGTGACCCAGATGTGTTTGAAATGTTGTTTTATATTCCTCTCCAGCAGCTAATCTGATTTGATGGTAGCCTGCCCTAAGGTCTAATTTAGTAAACCAAGCAGGTCCAGAGAGTTCATCTAAAAGCTCATCAATCACTGGCACTGGAAATTTCCCTTTAACAGTAATAGCATTAAGCATTCTGTAATCAACCACTAGTCTGCATTCTCCACCCTTTTTCTTAACTAGCAGCTCAGGGGATGAGAAAGGGTTTTTACTGGGTCTGATCACACCAGACTTCAGTAATTCTGCAATTTGCCTTTCAAGTTCATCTTTAAGTTGTGGAACTATTCTGTATGGCCTCACAGCAACTGGTCTGGCCCCTGGGATCAAAGGAATTTTGTGATCACAGCTTCTCCTAGGTGGTAACTGAGTAGGAGCTTCAAAAATATCAGCAAATTCATCCAAGAGGGACTGTATTTCTGGAGGAATTTTATCTTGCTCATCCATTTGCACAGCAAATATGGATATACAGGTGTAAGTGCATTCTTCAGTACCAAAACCATGCAGAGTAACTGTCTGTCCAGCTATAGTGAATGAGAGCCACTTTTCCACCCAATCAATGTACATGGGACTGTGTTGAGCAAGCCAATCCAACCCTAAGATCCCATCATAAGTGTGCAAGGGCAACAGCTTGAAGTCTGAAGTGAATGGGGATCCATTACATTGCCAAGGACAATCTTTAATCTGTTGTTGGCACTGTATAGTCGAGCCACCAGCTACTGTAATAGTGAGTGTTTTTATTGTACTGACTCCCTCTAAAGAATTGTAATGGGCATCCAAGAAGGAGTGTGTGCTGCTAGAGTCAACAAGAAATTGTAGTTTGCGCCCCTGTAACTCAATTTCCAACTGCAGTACAGGAGCCTCTGGTTCCTTTCCCATTGCAGCAGCAGACAGCCTGATGGAATGAACTGAAGATTGAGCCTGTTGTTCACTGTCAGAGTCATGTGACGCCCCCGGCTTAATCGTGCACTAACCATACACGCAAATGCACACGATCAAGCCTAAGGACTCACTTGAAGATATCACAACACAACTCTAAAACATAAATAAAGTCATACAAGCTTTATATTACAAGCCAAGGGCCTCAAGGGCTCGAATACATAAGCTCGCATACAAGCGTCAGCGGAAGCATCAGATATCTGAGTACAGATATAAAAGATAAAACAGATAAGCCTTTAAGAAGGCGGGGCAAAAGAAAACACTATGATCGAAAAGGCGCAGGTCTCCTGCCTGGGACCCTTCGAACCTACTCCTGGTCGTCAGCCAACTCGTAGTAGTGACTACCCTCGGGGTGGTAGTAGTAGTCGTCGGCTGGGGCAGCTGGCTCCGGGGCTCCGTCATCTGGTCGCATCAAAAGGATATGGGGAAAAAGTGGAAGCAAAGCAACCGTGAGTACTCATCCGAAGTACTCAGCAAGCAAGGATCTACACTACATATGCAACATTTTCAAAGAGAGGCTGTATATGTGGACTGGGCTGCAGAAATGCCAGAATAGAGAGAAGACCTAGTCCTATCGAAGACTAGCATCTTCAGCGGTCTTGCGGAATCATCTTCAGCGGTCTTGTAGCATTAGAAGAGTACAGAATAGCATAATGTAAAGTAGTAATAGTAGTGTCATCAACCTCGGCCAGAGATCCTATCTCAACTCCCTGCGAGAAAGAGATCCTAGAGCCCTACTATCCATTTCTCACCAAAAGTATCTAGTTCTAGTTGTATCGATCGGGATACAACTCCGAGCGTCCGTTACCGAGGATCGGCTATGCATAGATTAGTTCTTCCCTGCAGGGGTGCACCAACTTACCCACCACGCTCGATTAACTCCGGCCGGACACACTTTTCTGGGTCATGCCCGGCCTCGGCCAAACGATACGCCGCAAGCCGGACTAAACCTATGCCCCCAGGGGTGTTGGGCCATCGCCCCGGGCGCTCCTGCACGTTGCGTACGCGGCCGGTGAGCAGACCTAGCAGCCTCCCGTACAACGGAGGGTGCTTAACGCGGTCCAACCCAGCGCGCGCCGCTCAGTCGCTGACGTCCATTAAGCTTCGGCTGATGCATACGACGCAGAGTGCCCATAATTGTTCCCACATGATGGTTAGTGCTATCGGGCCAGAGGCCCACTCGGATCAAATATTCAAACCGTTAGTGAATTAGGAGCGCGCGATAACAAGCAGAGACTCACGATCGATGTGACCCCATCGCCCCGTCTCGAGGACTTGCGGCAAGGGCTAAGAATGCCCGGCCACGCCTCGTAATTATCTCGCGGGTACTCTCTCTGGTCACCCGACTACACATCAATCGCATCACTTGCTCGCGCGGGTACCCCTCAGGGCCGACCCGACTTTATCATGGTTCATGGTCAAAGTCAAAGTAACTGTGTGTCCAAACACCAGGGGGAAAACCTGAGGAATCACCCTCGACGGATCCCACATGATGTAGTCGTCAAGGTGAACTTAGGAGGAATCACCCTCGAGGTTCACACTTGAGGTGTTGCACGACGGCGTCGTTATCGGAAGTGGTGAAGGAGGAATCACCCTCGATGACCATGACCAAATAGCTACTCTACAGAATTAACATCAGAAGTGCTAAATGAGGTATCACCCTCGGCACTCGATAGTAACGCTGCAGTGTCGTACAACTAAGGGGGTGATGTGCGGTGCCGGGGCCTGGTTGTTGAGTCTTCTAATGATCCAGCGGGGCAACTTGGGACAAAGTGGGGTCACTGGGGTCTCTAGCCAGCCTATACTAAGTAGTTTAGGATAAGCAGGTAAGGTATGAATAGCAGGTTACAATAAACAGGCTATGCATCAGAATAGGTAAAGTAGTAGTAGCAGCAATTCTAATGCAAACATAAGAGAGAAGAGAATAGGCGATATAGGCATGTTCAAAAGGGGGGTGCTTGCCTGGTTGCTCGGCGGCAAGAGAGGGTTCGTCAGGGGCGTAGTCGATCTCTGGAGCTGCGTCGGCCTCGGGGATTACGTCGGTGTCGGGGTCTACCGAGAGAGAAGAGAGGGAGGAAACAGATAAATACACAGCAAACATAAGCAACACAGAGCATGCTATGCTAACGTGCAGTGCAGGGTTGCCTAAAGACATGTCTAAATTATTTTAGTTATTTTAGGATTAAAGTTGGTTTTATTAACCGGTGTATATACACTATTCATCTACAGGAAACAGGCTAAAAGTTGCGGGTTCACCTCCGTAGAGGGTCCCGACACGGAAACAGACGACACGATTAGATTCGTCTCGTCGTTTTGATCAGCTTTCATGTAGAAAGTTTTTCGATCCGAGCTACGGTTTATTTTCTACGAATTTTCAAAGTTTTTAGCAATATTCCGGAATTATTTTTAAATCCAAAATGGATAGAAAAAGCTGGGTGCACCCGGTGCACTGCACCCAGAGTGCACCAGAGGGGCTGACAGGTGGGGCCAGAGGCTGAGTCAGCTGTGCACAGTCAGCAGTTGACCCAGTCAGCGTTGACTGGTCAACAGGGTCAACGGGGCCCACATGTCATTGACTGGGACCAGCCCAGTCAGCAGATCTTATCCAAAGGAATAGTAACAGGGACCCCACCTGTCATACTCAGAGGGGCTGACAGTAGTTTATTTCTAATTAAACAGAGTTGATTAGTTGCGGGCCCCATCTGTCAGTGCCTATTTAGGGTAGTTTAATTAGTGCTTAATTAAACTAGTTGGTTAATTAGCGTGTGGGGCCCGATTGTCAGTGACACACTGTGCCACGTCAGCGGGTTGACTTCGGTCAACGGGGCCATTAGGGGCCCCCGGGCCTACCAGTCAGTGACACTGGGGTGGCCCCAGCGGCGCCACGTCGGAGCGGCCGGCGGCGAGGCTCCGGCGAGCCAAAACGCAGCAGCGTGCGTCGGCCGACGTCGGAAATCGCCCACAGAGCGTCTCCCGGCGCGTGCGATAGTGCGTTGGAAAGAGGGGAGCGAGCCGCGTCCACTCCCGGCGTTTCCACGAACGGGGGCGGCCTGTGGCGTCGCCGACAACGAGAGCGGCGGAGACCGAAGCTCGGCGAGTTCACGCGCGACGATGCGGGGGCAAAACGGGTGGCGCACAACTCCTATGGCTCCTACTCGAAGCCAAAAACACGCTGGTGAGCTCGGCGGGCAGCGACGGGCACTACTGCAACGGCAGCGAGCTCGACAGCAAGGCGGGGCTACGGCAATGGCGTCCGCGGCGGTTCGGCTAGCTACGGCGCGCACGCGGGGTAGAAAGGAAGGGAGGAGGAACGGATGCTCACCGGGCGGCTCACGAAAGGCCGGCGACAAACTAGTAGCATCAGAGGGCGGCGGACTCCGCCGGAGATGCTGCGTCGGACGGAGTTGGGGACGAGGACGATTCGTCAGCTGCCGGGTGCCCCGGCTCCAGCCGAGGGCAACAGGCGAAGAGGGAGAGGCCGACGAAGCTGTCGGACACGGACAGCGGGCGTGGGAACGCCGGTGGTCGCGTCGGTGGTAGCGGCGCATCGACGGCCGCGCTTGGTCGAGGTGGGGAAGCGAGAGAGAGATGACGGGGCCGGGGTCGACGCAGTGGTGCTCGACTCCGCCTAGTAGCACGGGGAGGAGCAGCGGATGGTGGCGGAGCTTTAGGGCATCACGGCGAGGTGAGGGGCGGCCGGTGGCCGCGGGATCGACGCGGTGACGGCGACGGCGTCTCGGGCGAGCGAGGGAGAGAGGAACTGAGGCTAGGGTTTGCCTGGGGGGTGCCCTAGGGTTGCTCTTATCCTCACCGCGGTAGCAGCGGCGCCGAGGGATGGCCAACAGCTGGCCATCGCCGGCTCGGGTGCGCGCGCGGTCGACACGGGGAGGAGGGAGACGATGCCAACGCTGTTGGGCTGGGCCAGCACACTGTGCACTGAGGCCCAGCCAACAGTGGCCCTTTCCTTTTTATTTGTTTCTTTCTTTTCTGTTTTCTTTTTCTTTTCTGTTGCATTTTTTTTACTCCATTTGACTTTTGTAAAATATGTGACTTAGCCACATAAATTCAATGCAATATCATGTACTGCCATGAGGAGTTTGGAGACCAAATGATTTCATTTGAATTTGATTTGAATTTAAATAGAAAGAAGAGGTGCTGTTGGTCCACTGTTTTGGTTACTATGGTCAACTTGGGAATTTAACTAATATTGGTTTTATTTTTATAATTATTCTGGGATTATTTGCAACATTATGAACATTTTAGTTTTGCAATTTGAAGAAATAATTATTTGACATGCAATTTGAATTGGAAAATGACTTTGATTTTGGACAAGTGGTAGATTAGCTTAGTGATCAAGATGACAAGGCAACTTAATTAGCTTAATGATAGGGTTAAGATCTGGGGATGTTACAAGTCAGAGCTCTCAACTGAATTGACTTGTAACTGGTCGATCATTTCGTGGACAAAATGCAGTTGAACGGTGGATTTGCACACATGGTCCTTGGCCCATTTCTCCCCACACACAAAACACAAACCCTTGGATTTTCTGTAATTTCTCAAGGCTGTCCACTTATCCTCTTGAGTGGTACTGCTAACTGACTCTGATCTTTTTTCTTCAGATTTCTGCAGCTTGGAGTTGGTGAGGTTTGTTGTAGGTACAGACTGTCTTGTAGCTGGAAAACTAGTTGGGTTATATACTTCACCCAGCTCTTCATGGAGTAACGCTAATTCATAGGCCGCATCTAAGTCCTTGGGTTTCTGCAGAGCCACTGCCATTCGAACTCCTGGCTTTAACCCATCCAATAACCGAGTGATGTAATGTAAGGAATTGGGGGTTTCTTCATATGCTGTCAGTTGGTCATACAGCTCAGCAAATCGGTCCACATAGTCTTCGACAGAGGTGGTCTGAGCAATCCTAAACAGCCTCCTGAGCAAGATTTGATTCTGGTTTCGACCAAATCGGTTCTGCAGAGCTTCACAGAATTCAGTCCAGCTGGAGTTTGGCATTCGCCTCTGCATAGACTCGAGCCAACGCGCCGCGGCCTCCTCGAATTGAGCAGTCGCCAAGGATAGCCAGCGGCTCGCGGGTGTGCACCAAAGCTTGAATTGATCTTCGCAGCGATTTTGCCATAGCCGTGGATTTGTTCCATCGAATTTGGGGAGCTCCAGATGCAGGGAAAACGGAGAGTGCTCAGCAGTATCAACCGAAGGAAAATCTCGAGGAGAAAAATTTCTAGGAGGGTAGCTGGTTTCGCGCGCACCTCTGACCGGAGGAGGGACATAAATATTATGTGCCTTCCCCCGGTATTCGTTGTCGAAGCCAAGGGCGCCGGTCGTAGCGGCGCCACGACCCAGCCCAGCGTTGCGCGAAGTCGTGGTGCTGTCGAACTTGGGGTCGTGCTCCGGGGCCTCCGTCTTGTACAGGTCGGATCTGATTTGTTCGAGGTCGATCGCAAGCTCTTCCCGGATGCCGTCAGCCCTTGCCGACATCAGGCTGTCGAGCATCGTGTTGTTCCTCTCCATCATCTTACTCATCGATTTGAGGAGCGACTCACCATGCGTTCGAAGCTTGTCGTCTAGGTCGGGCGAATTCGTGGCGAAGGAGTTCGTAGACGGAGCGGCCCTCGTCGCTCAGCCCGTCCATCGCCTGACGTCGCCGCCGGTCGCCGAGACGCGTCGGGTAGCGGTGAGGGGGCAGCTCCAGGACGAAGGCTCTGATTACCAGATGTGAGGATCTCGCTTGGGTATCGCTAGATCTAGGGAATTCATGGAGATCGAGCTTGGAATTTGAAATTCTGTAGAGGTTTCCTCCCAGCCACCCACACCTCTATCCGTTACAAGATAAGCCTCGGCCGAAGCCGTCTAAATCCTCGCCGAGTTCTAGTGAGTAAGCCAAACCACTATATATCGTTACACCCGCTCCCAGTTTGGGCTAGCAAGCCACTGGGGCGGCCTTCTGGCCCGTGTTGACTTGGGCCTCTGGACCATGTCGCGCACCGGACTGCTGTTGCCGGCAACCTCTTGATCAGCTACAGGACTTGGCGCTCCTTCTTCGGGGACAGCGGCTACAGGGCTGCTGACAAAAGTCGTCTTGAAATCTGTAAACTTTGCACTTGTGGTTGATCATGTGGAGCTCGTCGCCACGTAGGCGCACCACCTCCACTCCCGTCAAGACGGTGAGGTCATGGAGCACTATGTCATCATCCAGCCCGTCGTCAGAATGGCGCCTCTCGATACTCTGAAAGCTGGTGGCGATGCAGAACTTGCCTGCGCCCAGGTTCAGCAGGTGCCTCTGCGACGTCAGCCACTCGCCGGGCAGGCGATCGAGGTAGCTCCAGGTTTGCCGCACCACCGGCGGCAGCGAGGAGGAGGAGGAGGAGAGGTCAAAGGCGCGCAGGCAGTGGTCGGGGTTGCGTTTGGCGTGCTCGACGCCGAACCAGAGGCCGAGCTCGGGGGCGTATTCCGCGGCGCCGTCGCAGGGCAACACCCAGTGGCCAGCCTGCCTCCACTCGCCCTTGGCCGTGTCGAATGCGCAGGCGCTGCCGGCGTCCACGGACGACACGCAGATCGTCGTGTCATCCACCACCGCCGCCGCTGAGGGGGAGAACACTTTCCCGCCAGTGTCCGGCCGGTACGCCGGTCTGTAGAGCGGCGGGGAGGGCAGAGGCTTCCAGCTCCACCACAGGGGCCTAGCATGAGGTCGGCCATACCCAGGGAAGCCGGTCCTCCTGTAGTTCAACACCTCGAACGAGCCATGGTCGTCATTTCCTCTGCTTACGACATAGAGCTGCTGCTGGCCGTCGTCGTCGTCGTACTGGCGGTGGACGCGTCCCCGAGGCCCGGCCATGGACAGGGAGATGGAGTCGCTGTGCTTGGGGAAGCTGGGCAGGGGCACGCCGGCGACGGACCCCATGTCGATGTCGTACATGACGGGGTTGTCGTAACAGGGGAGGAACATGACAGAGCCTTCCGCCTGCCCTCTCAGCAGCGAGAAGAAATGCATGTAGGGCGAGCCGGCCATGGCCGGAGTCGTCGAGAATTTGATGCTGGGACTGGGCAGACGGTCGCAGCTCGAGGTCGTCGGTAGTACCAATCCCTTCTTGTTCGATTTCGCAGCTGCTGCTTCCTGTGCGGAAGGGTGGAAGAGATGCCGCCCAAGGTCGAGACGACATAGGGAGTAAATTCCCCTGTCGCCATCGCGCACTATCATGTTGGCAAACTGGCGATTCATCATCGTCGTCCCTCCCTCGCCCAGTTAACCCACCCAGTACCCTGACTACAATCAAAAGAAATGAGTTGTGCAGTGGTAATAAGGCTGTGATTTTCTTCGGCAAGAAACGAGAAGAAATCGGAAGTTCATGTGTACCTGCAGCCAGTGGCGAATCCAGGACGAAAATGGAGGGTGGGCTCAAAGTTAACGCGAAAAAACAAAACGTTCGTTTGAAGAAAACAACTCCGTCTCGTAATTCCTTTCTCCAAATGTTAGGAAGAAATTTAGCAACACTTTTCCCGCAGGATCTCTTGCAAGAAGAAAATAATCTCCAAATTCGACTTGTCAATTTTATTTCTCATGAAAATAGCAAGTTAACTCAAAGAATTTATCACACAAATAGTCAATTTGTTAGAACTTGCTTAGTAGTGAATTGGGAACAAGAAGAAAAAGAAAAGGCTGGTGCTTCCCTTGTTGAGGTAAGAGCAAATGATCTTATTCGCGATTTCCTAAGAATTGAGTTAGTCGATTTTTCCAGATTACTACCGGAAACATGTAGTATTTAATAAAATTTTCTGATTTTTCTTAAAATGCATTATTTTTTGAACAAAATTTTGAATCTTCTTAGCTAAATAGCCATAATTTCCTAGTCCATTTGTCAACCTTCCGGGAATACTATTAAAAACATGTAGTATTTACTGGATTTTTTGAACCAAATTTTGTATCTGCTTACAACATCTACAGCCGACTAGGCAAATTTGGGCCCTCAAATGCCCCGGGCGCGTCCGCGGACACTGACCGTCCAGTCCTCATATTTCGTCATCCACATCCACGTATCTCATATCCGATCCTATATCCATACTGAATCATGCAACGTTGATAAAAACTACGTACTGTAGATCATAGCCGGACATAGAAACGGACATACAAATGTACAATCCTTTCACCAAAAGATCATAGCCGGATCTGCGCGCGGGCTGAGAGGGGCCAGCGCTGGCGGGGGAGAGGCGAGGCGGCAGATCCGGAACTGCCCCCTCCCCCCGTGTCCACCTTGGATCTCTCGGGGGCAATGCGGAGGGCCAGCTCCTCGTCGATGTCGGAGCAGCTGCCGAGCTCGACATGGTCGCCGGAGTCGTCGGACTGGATCAAATCGAAGAAATCGGAGGAGGGGGAGAAGAGACGGAGCGAGAGCGGAGTGAGGTAGGGTTTTCGGATTGGGGATATTTATGGGGACGGAGTGGGCTGGGCGGACGCGCCCGGGCTGCCACATATCTGCTCTATATTTGGGCTAGATATGAGGGGCACCGGACGGCCAGGCATTTGAGACCAGTTTGAGGCGCCTGTCTAGATCGAAATTTCGTGACTGGTCAGTGACCGGACTGTCCGCCCGGGCTTTTGAGATGGATTTGAAGCGCCCTGTTGTAGATGCTCTTAACTAAATAGCCACAATCTCCTAGTCCATTTGTCCAAATGTGCTCAAATTTTTCCATAATACTATTGAAAACATGTAGTATTTACTGTATTATTTTTGGATTTTTTGAAACGAGTGTAGCCATCTTTTGTGAAAAAATGGACTGCACTTCTGTTCGCTCAGGGAGATATGCTGCACTGCTGCTGTTCGCAATGGCCTATGGGCATTTAGCAGTTGGGCTATTGCCGTATTGAGCTGCTGGGCTGAGATGAAGTGTCGTAGTAAAAATAAAACGTTACTTTGAGGGTAGGCTAGAGCCTGTTTAAGCCTAGCTACTGGACTCGCCACTGCCTGCAGCAGCAAGATCAAATCCCGTATGGCTCCGGTTCCGATTTTACATCTAGGGCCGTCCGGCCGTACGTACGCGGATTGGTTCTGCAAACCCCATTTGCTGCGGTGCCGTCAAAGATGTGAATCGCGCGCGGAGGCGGAGACCTTGCGATCGGAGGTTAATGCGGAAGAACACCTGAATGGGGCAGAAAGGCGGCGGCGCACGAGATTTTGTCTGCCGCCCTAAGAAACATCTTTTTTTTTTGAGGGGCCTAAGAAACATCTTAGACGCTCACAAGCAGCAAATAGAGGAGGCTCAAGCTAGGGCAAATGGGCCGGCTCACTCTCCCCGTGATTGGTTTTTTTTCTTTTAGCTTTTTTGTTGACTATTCACCCAACAAAATTGGTTATTATTTTTTAGGAGCTAGATATTTAAATCCCTATGAAAAACATAAATATATCTTAGAAGCTGCACAGTATCTCTCTTTATTATAAAGTTCACAGTATATTGAAAACACTATTAAAAACATGAAAAAAAGAAAAATATATCTGAAAAGAGAAAAAGAAAAAAAAAACCAAAACAACAACCATACACCGAAAACCCCTGAAAAAACCAACTTCCAGTGAACGAAAAAAGAAAACAGGTGCAAGGAACACATCGCGCATGCTGTTGACTGTGCCCACCCACCTACCCCTGCTCTCAGCGAGGGCTCCCCTGGGCTTGGTCTAGGCGAAAGAAAAAAGAGGATTGGCCTAGACGAGATACAACTATCACGGCTCCTTTGCTCGAAACCTAGACGCTCGCCTTGGTCTTATGGGTTTGGTCCTAAATTCATCCATGTTTTGTCACAGGCTCTGGCCAACCACACGTGAGCCGACTGTTGCTTGTCGGAGTGTTCCTAATCAGCACCTTTGGCGCCCGTTAGAGCGCCACTAGTGTATAGAAGCAACACTGCCTCTAACATGCGTCACATATCCTTGCCTCTAATATGAGGAAAACAACCTGCAATGTTTGTGACTCCAACCAGCCTCTAAGGTGGACCCATTAAGAGTAAAAGAATATTAGAATTCTCTCTCTCCTTGTTCCTCTTTCCCTCTTACAAGTGGGGCCGTTTGAAAGTTTAATCACTAGAGGTAGCCTCTAAGCTTAGAGATAGTTAAAGTAAACTTCACAAATGTACGAAGGCAGCCTCAAAAGCCTTAGAGGTGACCTTAGAGGCAGAGAAACTCAACATTGTGGATGCCCGTAGCGTGCCGGCGCTCGCACGCAATCCTAGTGGGCCATGGCCTGAACATTCGCTAGCTCCCTCGTCTCGCTCCTCTCATACGTGATTGGCCGACAACCCGCGTGTTCGCTCCCCGGCCGCCCCCCGCCTCCCAGAAAAAGGATCGACGGCATTGACCGGTTCACCTTTGACATGTTGACCAATTTACTAACGACTCTTCTGAAAACGTTCATGAAAACTTACAAATATTCTTGGATTTGATTGTTTTTGCAAATTAAAAAGCATTGATTCTGAAAATTGTTCACAAGTTTAACAAAAAGTTCATGGACTTAAAAAAAACGATTGGAAAGAAGTTCACAAATTTGAACAAGGTTCACGGGTTTGAGAAAAGTTTGCAAATTTGAACAAGGTTCATAGATTTAAAAAGTTCATGAATTTGGAAAAAAGTTTGTAAATTTAAAAGAAAGTTCATAAATACGAAAATGTTCATGAATTTGAAAAACATAAGGAATTTAGAAAGAAATTTTCCTGGAAATTAAAACAAAAATGAAAATAAAAAATAAAAAGGGGAAAAGAAAAAGAAAAACCCGACAAAAAACCCGACAAAAAACGGTCAGAAAAAGAAAAACACATAAAACCGGCCCTAGTGAAAACCGGCAGAAAACAGCGCCACCTGGGCAGTCCTAAGCGGGCCGGACGTAGCATTTTGTGAACTTCTTTCCAAATTCATGGGCATCTTCTCTAGAGACTTCTCGGTCGAACAAATTTCCGGGTTTGCAGCAACAATGCTTGGTTTACATCGATCTGTTCTGCCTTACACTGCTTTAGCCAGGAAAGTCTCTAGAGAAGATGTCCATGAAGAATGATGTGTTTAATTAGTACGCCACAATGCATCCACCATTGCCATTTAGAGGCCAAGATAAGGATCATCCAGTCTGTGGAAATGGATCGCGTTGTTTTGCTTCCTTTTTGCTGAACACACATCACATGCATTTATCTATCTATCTATCTATCTATCTATCTATATGTGTGTCATTGTTCAGGATTAGATGAATAACGTCTCTATCTTGCTATCTATGGGTGCAAAGTCCAACGGCCCGGCTCAAAACGCGCACCGAGAACATGTTGGGACTGCACAAGAGCCAGAAGATAGCAGAGCATCGTAACCGCAGCTGCCGCCACAGTTTTGGTCAGTCGCCAGTTCTGGAAGACGTGTAGCCTCCCACCACATCTTCTTTCAGAGGGTTTCCAAATGAGAGCACATGATCGCGTCTTGAAGATATAATAGTTGCATTATAATCCCACTTGCATTTTTCTCTCACTCTCTTTTTGTTTTTTCAGCCATCCATGGCTGCCTATAAGAAGTGGAGCGGTTGATGGATGATGGCACTACCAACTATCTGCATCGGCACCCTCTCCTCTGAATCTGATCTTCCTTACTCCCTTTCTTTGTCGAGCGAGAAAAAGAGAGAGACATGGCGGCACTCAAGCTCAAGCTCATGGTGCCACCGGCAGCCCTGTGCTTGCTGCTGCTGCTCATGCCACTACTCCTACTTCCTCCTGGTAAGCATTTGCCTCCTTCCTCAGTCTTGTTTTCTTTCTTTCTGAAGAATATGACACTCTGCTTCCATCCTCCATGTTCTAATATTCTTTCTTTCTGAGACCAGTTTATTGCTGATCTGGTCTGTGAGTGAAAGGATTATCATAGACTGCACGCCCAAATAGTTGTAAGGTTCATAGTACTAACACCAATTAATCACATTTTCTTTGTAGGATGTGCTGCCACTCGTCCTGATCCCACCCAAGGGCCATCTGAGGGCAACAACAAGACCTGCACGGAGCTGAGCAAGAGGAGCCCCATCCTCTACTGCGAGCACCACGCATGCGTCGACAACTGCCGCATCGAGGGCTTCGCCGAGGGAGGGTTTTGCAACTGGCTGCGCTGCCTCTGCAAGAAGCCCTGCTGAATGCTGCTTCAGGATGTTGCGAGCGATGCAACGAGTAATAAGATGCACCAAAGTGTTGATGTGCATTTTCGCAAAAAATTAAAGAAGTGTTGATGCGCAAGTTGTAACCGGAACAAATTTCCTTCTCTAATAGGGTTTGTCAACTCCCAGTTGCAAGCTATATAAATCTGAGGCATCTAAATATCAACTGTTCTTCCAACAAAACTGTCAGATCCTATGAAAAATTTATGTGTAGCGACACAAAGGGAAAATAAAACCATCTGCTCTATCCATATGTTGGCTTGTAAGTGATTCAATGTCTCACACAGAAGCTGCAAAAGTTGTTTTTTAGGGGATATGAAAAAATTGAGGGGATGCAAAAGTTGTTTCTGTAAGCTACAAAAGTAGTAGCCGAAATATCGCTACACATTTTTAATAATTCTGGTAATATCCAGAGATTAATTCATGAGGGGAACAACAAGCTTTAATTTGTTGATAAATCCGAACGTCTCCAGACATAGATTCCATAGTATTTAGGCATAAACCACCAAACACAGGAAATGGCGGACCTCAACAGAGGATGTTTATAGTTGCGGTTACATTCTGCGCAGTTTTACATAGTGGACAATCACACAAATTGTTGATGGTTGAGTTTCATACCGCGCAATCTCTATCTTGGAACGAGAACGATGCCATCCTGTTGGAAATTCCGGACTCCGAAGCTCAGTGGAAATCGACCGTGGTGCGATACACAAAGTAGCGACATCACTCCCTGGCAGAGAGATAGCAGCCAGTAAACGGATTGTTTTAACCTAAAATCAAACACTCCCGATTAGTATTGATCCACATCATTGTTAATAAAACGTTTATTAAGAGATGGAACACGATGCATTACCGAGTTTCACCTCTTAACTGAAGGGCAGTGTGACAGGGCATCATTCAACCCCATCATGACATGGTGTGAATGATGCTTCAGGATGTGAAGCAACATGTAACGAGTTGCAGAATTTGTAGGTCAGATCTGCCGGACAGCGTCTCTCGCAACGAAGGCCGGGACCGTGGCAAGGCGTCGGGGATAGCGGCTGTGGTGGCAGGCCCCGTCATCGTCTCCAGTTGCTACTCCGATCAGGGTTCCGGTGCCGGCCGACGATGAGGGATGTCGCAGCCGTGGCAACAGAGGCCGCCGCGAGGAGAGAAGCAACCAAATATGGGGAAGATGCATCTCTCGTGACAGCCGCGGCAAGGATCGTGCACCTATGCAGAGACAGCCGAGTTCCAACTCGTCATCACCGGGGATGCCTGGAAAGGTTGGATCATCACGCTAGGCCGCCGTACCGTCGCGTGGCTCCCTGTCACCCCGATGGGCGAAGTGAGCAGCCCTCGACGCGTGCAGGTAAGGTCATTTCTAGCCAATCTCTTATAACTGGTTAGAGGAGTAAAAATTCCATTTTACTCCTCTAACTGGCATCTACTCCCTCCATTCCTAAATATAAGTCTTTGTAGCAATTTCACTATGGACCACATACGGATGTATATAGATGCATTTTAGAGTGTAGATTCATTTATTTTACTCCGTATATGGTCCATAGTGGAATCTCTCCAAAGACTTACATTTAGGAACGGAGGGAGTAGTCGATAAGGTATCGGCTGTAAGGGAGTATAGTTTTTACTCCGGCCCCAACTTTCTCCTAAATTTACTCCACCGCGTAGCGGCTGAATAAAAGCCGCGCCTCTCCCTCGCTTCGCCCCCCGCCCCTGCAAATTCGCCGGCACAACTCCCGGCGATCGCCCGCCAGCCCCGCTACTACCTCGTTGCCTCCCCTGCCCCCGCCACCCTTCTTCCCGACGTCGAGCCCATTCGACTCCCATCGTCGCCGCCGGAATCAAGGTGAAACGCCGCCGCCGTCGCCATTGTTGATTCGTCGGATTGCTTCGTTGCTTCTTTTTTTTCTGTCGGCCGCCGCATCTCACCTTGATTGCACACCGCTGCAGGTTATTCCCTCACGTCGCCGCCGCCCTGTTTGGTCAGAATGACACCAGCCGGCCGGTGCACCACCACCGCACCGCAAAGTGTTCGACGAAGTGCCTAGGTGAATTTTCTGATCGTTTCTTTGTGAACCGAGCCATTTGAATTCTAGATGAAGAGGTTGAGGGAGATGGCCTTGGAGGACTTGTCATCATCCGAAGAGGAAGAACACGACAATGACTTTGCAACGTTTTAGGCATGATTTTCAATGATGATGTTCAACGGCCGAGGAGAGGATCACAGTTTGGCCGCATACACATCAACCGTGATAGAGCGGAGGGTCATGCCAAGATCATGAGAGACTACTTTGACCCAAAGCCAACCTATCCGGAGAAGTACTTTTGCCGGCGCTTTCGGATGCACACTAGTCTTTTTCTGACAATTGCAAAAGCCGTTGAGAGATATGATGATTGGTTCAAGCTCCGGAGAAATGCATGTGGATAGATAAGTACAAACCCTATTATGAAATGCATTGCGGCTGTTCGAGTCTTGGCATATGGGTATTCGGCCGATGCAATCGATGACTATGTCTGCAATGGTGAAGACACAATCTTCGAGGTTGTTCGAAGGTTCACTGAAGCAGTGATCGCTGTCTTTGGCCCGGAGTACTTGAGAGCACCAACCGAGGAAGACATCCAGAGGCTGATGACTGGGGGGAAGCAAGAGGATGGCCAGAAATGCTTGGATCACTTGACTGTATGCACTATACATGGAAGAATTGTCCTGCAGGGTGGAAGGGTCGGTACAAAGGCCACTACAACGATCCAACGACCATTCTTGAGGCAGTCGCATCAAAGGATCTTTGTATATGGCATTCATACTTTGGTTTGCCTGGCTCTCACAATGACTTGAATGTGTTGTTGAGATCACCGCTGTTTTCTAGGCTTATTAAGGGTGAAGCTCCTACTTGCAACTACTCGGTCAACGGGCACAAGTACTCGATGGGTTACTACCTTGCGGATGGCATCTATCCACCATGGGCCACCTTGGTCAAAACAATTCCGCGACCAAAAGGTAACAAAAACATTCACTTTATTTGCCCAATGTCAAGAAGCTGCTAGGAGAGATGTTGAGAGAGCCTTCGGTGTGCTTCAGAAGCGCTTTGCAATTGTTCGTGGCCCTGCCGAGTACTGGAGCTCCAAGGTTCTATGGCGGGTCATGACTTGTTGCATCATATTGCATAATATGATCATTGAAGATGAGAGAGATATGCCTGAGAACTCTCGGTACATCACCAACGGGACTCTGGTTGAGCCAGAGTATGATACGAACAAGATCTTGGCAATCCTTGAGGAGCATCGCAAGATCAAGAACCGTCAAGTTCATGCTCAACTCCAACAAGATCTTGTTGAGCATCACTGGCAATGCCTTAGCGAGTTCTAATTATTCTATCACATGTTATTTGCTACATTTGAACCACTCGACGTGTTTAAATTTGAATTATTCGGTTTGTGAACTTTGAATTCGCTTTGTAAACTATATTCGTGATTTGCTTGAACATTAAAATTTATGTTTAGTTTCTATATGTGTGTTAATATGTAGTTGCAATTTATACTAGAATTGCAAAGTTTAGGAAAAACAAAAATTCATTCCGTTATATATAGGGTATCGGCTAGGTCCGGCCAAAACTTAGTGGAGTAAATATACTCCACTAAGGGTTTACTCCACCGGATAGTAGGGGATCGGTTGGAAATGCCTAAGGAGATGCAACTACGCATCTGCATGCGTGTCGGCTTACCTGTAGCCTATAAAACTTCAAATCAAGAAAATGGTAGCCTACATGCACGGCGGCGGTGGTCATGTGCAGGGATTTTTTTATGGTGCCAGAGCAGTGACCATGACACTATAAGATTTGGGGTAGCGACTCTGACGGCTAAACGGGCATTGCAGTATGACTCACGTCAATGTGGAGTGGCAGCGGTCAGATCCGGGCCGAGACATGGGCACCCTCCTGACCATGGGTATGATATATGGTGGGAAGACATCGTACCTATCTGCTAATGCTTTCTGGCTCTGGCGTGGAGTACTAGCAGATCCGTGAAGCCTAAAGACAGTAATAAAGTTGTTATTTTATATTTTTTATTCATGATAAAAGTTTATTATTCATGCTAGAATTGTATTGATCGGAAATTTAAATACATGTGTGAATACATAAACAAAATATCGTGTCCATAGTAAGCCTCTACTAGACTAGCTCGTTGATCAAAGATGGTTAAGGTTTCCTAACCATAGATATGTGTGTGACGCACCCGGCTCAATCGTGCACTAATTATACACGCAAATGCACACGATCAAGCCTAAGGACTCACGGGAAGATATCATAACACAACTCTAAACATAAATAAAGTCATACAAGCTTTATATTACAAGTCAGGGGCCTCGAGGGCTCGAATACATAAGCTTGCGTACAAGCGTCAGCGGAAGCATCAGATATCTGAGTACAGATATAAAAGAAAACACAGAAAGACCCCTAGAAGGCGGGGCAAAGGAAAACACTACGATCGAAAGGCGCAGGCCTCCTGCCTGGGACCCTCCGATCCTACTCCTGGTCGACGGCAAGCTCGAAGTAATATCCACCCTCGGGGTAGTAGTGGCGATCGTCGGCGGGGGCAGCTGTATCCGGGGCTCCGTCATCTGGTTGCATCAAAAGGGATATGGAGGAAAAAGAAAGCATAGCAACCGTGAGTACTCATCCGAAGTACTCAGCAAGCAAGGATCTACACTACATATGCAACATTATCAAAGGAAGGCTGTATATGTGGACTGGGCTGCAGAAATGCCAGAATAGAGAGAAGGCCTAGTCCTATCGAAGACTAGCATCTTCAGAGGTCTTGCAGCATTAGAAGAGTGTAGATTAGTACCGTATAAGTAGTAGTATCATTAAGTCTCATCCTCACCCAGAGATCCTTTCTCGACTCCCTGCGAGAAAGCAATCCCAGAGCCATACAGTCATCAACCTCGTCCAGAGATCCCTTCTCGACTCCCTGCGAGAAGCAATCCCAGAGCCATAGTATCCAATTCTAGTTGTATCAATCGGGATACAACTCCGAGTGTCCGTTACCGAGGATCCGGCTATGCATAGATTAGTCCTTCCCTGCAGGGGTGCACCAACTTACCCACCATGCTCGCTTAACTCCGGCCGAACACACTTTTCCGGGTCATGTCCGGCCCCGGCCAAACGACACACCGCAGCCCTACCTAGAGCTCAGCAGAGAGGTCCCCGCCGGTCTACAACCTAAGCGCTCAGGGGTCTTGGGCCATCGCCCTGTGCTCTCCGGGTCGTTGTGAGCAGGGTGGATACCAGCGCCAACGGCACGATCCGACCCGGCCGCAATGCTGAACTGGACGTCTGACAAAGCTTTCGGCTGATGCATACGATGCAGAGTACCCATATTTATTCCCGCGTGATGGTTAGTGCTATCGGGCCAAAGGCCCACTCAGATCAAATATCCAAATCGTAGGGTGTTGGTAGTGCGGTAACGAGCAGAGACTCACGATCGATGTGACCCCGTCGCCCCGTCTCGAGGACTTGCGGCAAGGGCCAAGAATGCCCGGCCACGCCTCGTATTCATCACTCGGACACCATCCAGGCAACCCGTCTTCACATCACACGCGGGTACCCCTCAGGGTCGACCCGCCTTTTCAAGTAACAATAGTACAGTCCAAGTATCCGTGTGTCCATAACATCAGGGGGAATCCGAGGTATCACCCTCGTTGGATTCCTACCCGATATATCCGTCAAGGTGAACTCGGAGGAATCACCCTCGCTGGGTTCACACTTGAGGTGTTGTACGACAGCGTCGTTATCGGAAGCGCTGAAGGAGGAATCACCCTCGATGACCACGACCGAATAGCTACTCTACAGGGTTAACATCAGAAGTGCTACAAGAGGTTTCACCCTCGGCACTCGATAGTAACGCTGCAGTGTCGTTACAACTAGGGGGGGTGATGTGCGGTGCCGGGGCCTGTTCTTCAATCCCGTTGATCGGGTCTTCTGATAATCCAGCGGGGCAGTCGGGACAAGTGGGGTCACTGATAGGTCTCTATCCAGCCTATACTAAGCAGTTTAGGATAAGCAGGTAAGGTATCAATAGCAGGTTACAATAAACAGGCTATGCATCAGAATAGGTAAAGCAGTAGTAGCAGCGATTCTAATGCAAGAATGAGAGAGAAAGAATAGGCGATATCAGTATGCTCAAGGGGGGGTGCTTGCCTGGTTGCTCGGCGGCAAGGGCAAGGTCGTCAACGGTGGCGTCGGGCTCCGGAGCTGCGTCGGTACCGGGAACTGCGTCGGGGTCTAACGAGAGAGAAGAGGGGGAGGAAACAATAAATACAAGCAAACAGATGCAACACGATGTATGACATGGCAATACGCAGTGCTAGGGGTAGTCTAACGCAGTACTACACGTATCAGACGGAGCGGGAGAATATCTGACGATATTTCCCGGGTCTTTGGATTTATCGGCCAGGCGATCCGGAGAGGGAAGTTCCATGTTCATCATGCTAGGAGCATGTGACAGATGAAAGGAGGGCATATTCGGATTCGTGGGATTTTTCTGATCAACTTTCGTATATAAATTATTTTCATCGGAGTTACGGATTAAAAGATATGATTTTCTAAAGTTTTTATTAATTTCTGGAATTATTTTTATTATTTAAATCAACATTATCCAGAACAGTGCCTGATGACGTCAGCATGACATAGTGGTGACGTCAGCAGTCAACAGACGGGCTGACCAGTCAAACCTGACCAGTGGGTCCCACTGGTCAGTGACTGGACTAATTAACAGAGTTAAATTAACTAATCTAATCCTAATCAACTAGCGGGACCCACCTGTCAGTGTCTTACACTAATTACAATTAGTTTAAATTTGAATTAGGGTTAATTAGGCGCTGGGGCCCGCAGGTCAGTGACTGGGGCTGCCCAGTCAGCGTTGACTTCAGTCAACGGGGCCAGCTGGGCCCTGGGGGCCACCAGGCAGTGACCCTGGTGGTGGGGCCCGCGTGCCACGTCGGAGCCGGCCGCCGGAGTTGCTCCGCCGCTCGCCGCCGCTCACAGGCGGCGAGCAGCGGAGCAGCGTCGGGAATCGCCTACAGGGGGTCTCCGGAGCCGTGGCTTGGTCCGTTCGAACGGCCAGTCCACGCCGCGTCGAACGGTGGTGGGGGCGTGGCCGGAGACGGCCGGGAACGTCGCCGGCGACGAGGTCCGCGGCGGTTCCGCTCGGGTGAGCAACGCGATGGCAGCTACGGCATGCAAACGAGCAACCTAATATGCTAGGGAGGACCTACGCGTTGCGGTGAGTAAAATGCGCACGGGACCGAAGCCATTGGTTCGCCGGAGCTACGCCGGCGACGAGCTCGGGCGGAACGGCATTCGAGCAAGAAGGGGGCGGCGTCTACGAGCAGCAAACGGCGACGAGCGAAGAGGGGAAAGAAGCAGCGGCTCACCGGGATCCTGTAGGTGAGCAAGGGTGGGCTCGGGGTAGCGCGACAGTGGCGAATCGTGACGGCGATCACTGGCGCCCGAAGCTTGAAGACGAGCTCGTGCGCGACGAGGCAGGGGATTCCAGCTCCGGTACGATGCAGCTGGCGAAGCAGCGAGCGACGGCGGGGCAATCTGGCACTGTTGCGAGGCGTAGGGGCGACGGTGGCCGCGCATGTCAGAAGGCCGAGGCCATGGCGGCGCTCGGCGAAGAGGAGAGGGAGCGAGGGAGAGGGAGTGGGGCGACCAGGGTTCGCCAGGGGGGAGCGGGGAGTTGCTCTTATCTCCAGCGCGGGCGCGGGCGACGCGCTGTCGAGCGAGGGAGGGGGGGGGGGCGGTGCGCGGCGAGCGCGCGCGGCGACAACAGCGCAGGAGGAGCAGTGCGAAGGTGGGAGGCACTGGCGGTGGGCTAGGCCGCACTGTAGCCACTTAGGCCCAGTCGCTGGCGGCCTTTTTCTTTTTCTTTCTTTTCTATTTCTGTTTTTTCTGTTTTCTGTTTTGTTTTGTCTTTTGTTTTTATTTCAAACCACTTTTGTAAAATATGAGACTAGCCCAAATAAATATGGTGCGTTATAAGCCACTGCAATATAATGGTTTTGAGTCCAAAGGTTTTCATTTGGGATTTTATTTAATTAAAAAGGATTAAATACTGCTGTTTTATTGCTGTTAGAGTCACTTAATTAATTTAGTGAATATTGTTATAATTTTAGAATTGTCTCTGGAATATTTACAATATTATGAACATTTTAGTTTTCAAATTTGAACAACTTTTATTTTTACTTTAAGTTTGAATTTCCATTTGAATTTGAATTTGAAAAGGGATTTATTACTAATGATGATTAAGCACTGTTGATCATGATGACATGGCATAATAAAAAAAAGGGTGATTACTGTGGCAAACCACTGGGGGTGTTACAATGTGTTGTCATTTGATAACGGTATCACATCATTAGGAGAATGATGTGATGGACAAGACCCATCCGTTAGCTTAGCATAATGATCGTTCAGTTTATTGCTATTGCTTTCTTCATGTCAAATACATATTCCTTCGACTATGAGATTATGCAACTCCCGGATACCGGAGGAATGCCTTGTGTGCTATCAAATGTCACAACGTAACTGGGTGATCATAAAGATGCTTTACAGGTATCTCCGATGGTGTTTGTTGAGTTGGCATAGATCGAGATTAGGATTTGTTACTCCGAGTATCGGAGAGGTATCTCTGGGCCCTCTCGGTAATACACATCATAAGCTTGCAAGTAAATGACTAAGGAGTTAGTTACGAGATGATGTATTACAGAACAAGTAAAGAGACTTGCCAGTAACGAGATTGAACTAGGTATGAAGATACCGACGATCAAATCTCGGGCAAGTAACATACCGATGGACAAAGGGAGTTACTTATGTTGTCATAATGGTTCGACCGATAAAGATCTTCATAGAATATGTAGGAACCAATATGGGCATCCAAGTTTCGCTATTGGTTATTGACCGGAGAGGTGTCTCGGTCATGTCTACATAGTTTTCGAACCCGTAGGGTCCGCACGCTTAACGTTCGTTGACGATATAGTGTTATATGAGTTATATGAGTTGGTGACCGAATGTTGTTTGGAGTCCTGGATGAGATCACGCACATGACAAGAAGTCTCGAAATGGTTGAGAGGTAAAGATTGATATATAGGACGATGGTATTCGGACACTGGAAGTGTTTCGAATTGTACCGGGTAGTCATCGGTATACCGGAGGGGGTATCGGACACCCCCGGGAGGGTAATGGGCCTATTGGGCCATTAGAGGGGAGTACACCAGCCCACAAGGGGCTGGCGCACCCCCTATAGCAGCCGCCTGTGACGACCCCGGCTTAATCGTGCACTAATCATACACGCAAATGCACACGATCAAGCCTAAGGACTCACTTGAAGATATCACAACACAACTCTAAAACATAAATAAATTCAAACAAGCTTTATATTACAAGCCAGGGCCTCGAGGGCTCGAATACATAGCTCGATGGCATACAAGCGTCAGCGGAAACATCAGATATCTGGGTACAGATATATTACAGAGAGTGAGATAAGCCTTCACAGAGGCGGGGCAAAATAAAAGCTACGATCGAAAGGCGTAGGCCTCCTGCCCTGGACCCTCCGATCCTACTCCTGGTCGTCAGTCGGCTCCTTGTAGTAGTAGTACTCTCCGGGCTGGTAGTAGTAGTGGTCGTCGACGGGGGCGTCTGGCTCAGGGGCTCCGACGTCTGGTGGCATCAAAAGGGATATGGGGAAAAAAGAAAGTAAAGCAAACATGAGTACTCATCCGAAGTACTCAGCAAGCAAGGATCTATACTACATATGCAACATTTTCAAAGGAGGGCTGTTTTAGTGGACTGGGCTGCAGAAATGCCAAAATAGAGGGGGAAAGCCTAGTCCTATCGAAGACTAGCATCTTCAAGCATCTTCATCAGTCTTGCAGCACTAGAAGAGAACAGAATAACATAATGTAAAGTATAACAGTGTCATCAACCTCGGCCAGAGATCCTTTCTCGACTCCCTGCGAGAAAGCCATCCCAGAGCCATACTATCCAGTTCATCTCAAGTCATCAGTTCTAGTTGTACCGATCGGGATACAACTCCGAGTGTCCGTTACCGTAGGACAGGCTATCGATAGATAAGTTCTTCCCTGCAGGGGTGCACCAAGTTACCCACCACGCTCGCTTAACTCCGGCCGGACACACTTTTCTGGGTCATGCCCGGCCACGGCTAACCAACACGCCGCAACCCGACCAAATACTTAACAGAGAGGTCAGCACGCCGGACTAAACCTATGCCCCCAGGGGTCTTGGGCCTTCGCCCCGGGAACTCCTGCGCGTTGCCTGGGCGGCCGGAAGCAGACCTAGCAACCCCTTAATACAAGCGCGGTTGCGTAACCAGTCCAATCCAGCGCGCGCCACTCAGTCGCTGACGTCTATTAAGCTTCGGCTGAAGTATACGACGCAGAACGCCCATACTATGCCCACGTGATGGTTAGTGTTATCAGGCCAGAGGCCCCTCGGATCAAATATCCAAACCGTTTAGTGGTTTAGGAGCGCGCGGTAACGAGCAGAGACTCACGATCGATGTGACCCCGTCGCCCCGTCTCGAGGACTTGCGGCAAGGGCTAAGAATGCCCGGCCACGCCTCGTAGTTATCTCGCGGGCATCAACCCGACTCCACATCACTTCGCATTCATGCTCGCGTGGGTACCCCTCAGGGCCGACCCGTCTTTAGTATCATGGTTTAGTGTTCAGTCATAGTAACCAAGTCTCCGTGTGTCTGACACCAAGGGGGAACCCCGAGGAATCACCCTCGATGGAATCCCGCTCGATGATATCATCAAGGTGAACGAAGGAGGAACCACCCTCGAGGTCCACTCTTGAACAGTTGCACGACGGCGTCGGTATCGGGGGTGGTGTAGGAGGAATCACCCTCGCTTACCACGACCGATTAACTAACCTACAAGGTTATCATCAGAAGTGCTGACGAGGTATCACCCTCGGCACTCGATAGTAACCCAGTAGTGTCGAGCAAATTAAGGGAAGTGACATGCGGTGCCAGGGTCTGATCTTCAATCCCGTTGATCGGGTCTTCTGAGAGTCCAGCGGGGCAGTCGGGACAAGTGGGTCTCTGATAAGGCTCTACCCATCCTATACTAAACAGTTTAGGATAGCAGGAAAGTATCAACAACAAGTTACAAGTAAACAGGCTATGCAGCAGATATAGGACAACAGTAGCAGCAGTAACTTCTAATGCAAGCATAAGAGAGAAGAGAGTGGGCGATATCGGAATGCTCAAAATGGGGGTGCTTGCCTGTCTGCTCGACGGCAAGGGCAGGGTCGTCAGCTGCGTCGTCTGGCTCCTGAGCAGCGTCGACGTCGGGAGCTACGTCGGCGTCGGGGTCTATCGAGAGAGAAGAGAGGGGGAGGAAACAAGTAAATACACAGCAACGATGCAATTCTGGGCATGATATGTCTATGATGCAGTGCAGGGTTGCCTGAAGTATGCCTAAGTAATTTTAAGTTATTTTAGGATTAAGGCGGAATTTATTTACCGGTGATTATGCACTATTCATCTACCGGATACGGCCTCGAAGTTGCGGTTTCACCTACGTAGGGGGTTCCGACAAAGAAACAGACGGCATGATCAAACTCGTCTCGTCGTTCTGAGCAACTTTCATGTTTTAACTTTTTCGATCTGAGCTACGGTTTAAAAGTTATGAATTTTTAAAGTTTATTTGATTTTCTGGAATTAATTTTATTATCAGAAATGGAGTTATGACATCATCATGACAGAGACATGACGTCAGCAGTCGGCTTGACCAGTTGACTGGTCAACAGGACTAGTGGGTCCCACCTGTCATAGACTGGAGGTGCCCAGTCAGCAGGTTGACTGAGTCAACTGGGCCCAGTGGGACCCAGCTGTCATCCACTGATAGTTTAACTGAGTTTTAAATTAGCCTAATTAGCTAAACAGCGGGGTGGGGTCCATATGTCAGTGACAGTTAGTAGTTTAGTTAATTAACCCTAATACTAATCGCTACAGTACACGGGCCCCACATGTCAGTGGGCGTTTGCATCTGAGATTAGTGCCTAATCTAACAGTTAACGGCCCGGGCCCACATGCCAGGGACCCAGGCGAGGTTCAAACGCTCGCACGCGCCGGCGGCGAGGCCCGACGCGGCGGCGGTAGCCGGAACTTGGCCTCCGGCGACCATTCGAGCGGCGGCTGGCACGGATCGGTAGAGGGGCTCGCCGCGCATCCATTCATGGCACAGGACGGGGCTAGGACGGCCGGGAACGACGGCGACATCGACCACGACGGACGCCGGAGCTCGGTCGAGCTTAGGGACGAGGATACGGGGAACAGTGAGACGTGCGGAGAGGCGCGCTGGGTAGCTAGGAGCTCAGGGAGCTCGACGGTGGAGTTAACGCGGCACGAGGAGCATCAGGGCGACGGCAATGAGCTCGCCGGCGGCGACCATATCACGGACAAGGCGGTGAGGTGGCTACGGTGAGGAACACGGCGCGAGGGGAGGAGCGGAAGGAGGACGAAGCTCACCGCGCGGCTAAGTAAAGCCCTTGACGGCTTTGGAGCAGCAGAGGAGCTCGGAGACGACGGGGATCGGCGGCGGGCGCCGGCGATGTAGAGGAGGGGATCGGCTTGATCCACGCGATGCAGATCCCTCCGGCTCCGTCTGACAGCACCAGTGGAAGAGGAAGAGGCCGGCGGAGCTCCCGAGCAACTCAGCTGGTCGCGGGGTCGATGATGGCCGCTGGGAGCAGCATTCGTGGCGGCGGTGGCGCTCGACGGAGGGGAAGAGAGTGGCGGGCGAGGGAGGAGAGGGACTGGAGGGGAGCTAGGGTTGCGCCAGGGGGGCTCGGGGATCTTATCAGCGCGCGGGCAACGGCGGATGGGCGACGCGTGCGGCGGCCGTCGCCGTGTCGGCGCGCGGGCGCGATAGCGCGAGAGGAGGAGGACGACCGCGGCTAGTTGGGCTGGGCCGGGGACTGTAGCTGTAGGCTTAAGTGCACAGTGACAGCGCCGGCCTTTTCCATTTTTCTATTTTCTGTTTCACATTTTCTTTTATTCTTTTCTGTTCTGAATTAGTTAGGGCACTTTTACATTTTTGAAAAATGTGGGAGTTGGCCCAAATATTATTATGCAATATTTGCCTTCACCAAAAACTTGTTTGGACAGATTTGGATTTCTTTTGAAATTGAAATGATTTTAAATGGATTTAATATTGCTGTTTTGGTGCTGTTTCAAATTGTTTGAGTCATTTAATTAATCCAAGTGCTACTAGTGATATTTTTATGAATGCTTCTCGAATATTTGCTAATTAGTGAACATTTTTCCAAAGGTGTTTGAGCCAATTTATTTTGCACTTTTGAATTTGAGTTGATTTTCAGAATAGAGTTTGAATTATTTAGGTTAACCACTATGTTTAGGCACTGCAAATGATATGACTTGGCATTATTAGCAGCTGATCACAGTGGCTATTACACAGGGGTGTTACACCGCCCAAGTGCGAAAACGAAAGGGAGGGGGATTCGGCCTCCCCTTCCTTCCCTCTTCCCCCTTTCCTTCCACCTCCGATAAATATGGTAAGGGGGGCGCCACTTAGGAAGGACCCCAAGTAGGATTCGGCCTACTTGGGGGTGCCTCCTGGCTGCTCCCTCCTCTCCCCACCTATATATATGTGGGAGGGGGCGCCTAGCACAACCAGAACAATTGCTTAGCCGTGTGCGGCGCCCCCTCCACCGTTTACACCCTCGGTCATATTTTCGTAGTGCTTAGGCGAAGCCCTGCGGAGATAGCTTCACCATCACCGACACCACGCTGTCGTGCTGCCAGAACTCATCCACTACCTCGCCGTCTTGCTGGATCAAGAAGGCGGAGGACGTCATCGAGCTGAACATGTGCTGAATGCGGAGGTGTCGTACGTTCGGTACTTGATCGGTTGGAGCGCGAAGAAGTTCGACTACATCAACCGCGTTACTAAACGCTTCCTCTTATGGTCTACGAGGGTACATAGACACACTCTCCCCCTCTTGATGCTATGCATCTCCATGGATAGATCTTGCGTGTGCGTAGAATTTTTTTTGTTTTCCATGCAACGTTTCCCAACAGTGGCATCAGAGCCAGGTCTATGCGTAGATGATATGCACGAGTAGAACACAAAGAGTTGTGTGCGGTGATGGTCATACTGCTTACCATCAATGTCTTATTTTGATTTGGCGGTATTGTAAGATTGAGCGGCCCGGGCCAACCATATATATCCACGTACATGAGACCAGTTCCACTGACAGACATGAACTTGTTTTGCATAAAGGTGGCTGGCGGGTGTCTGTTTCTCCTACTTTAGTTGAATCGAATTTGACTGCGGCCGGTCCTTGAAGAAGGTTAAAACAGCAACTTGATAAATCACCATTGTGGTTTTTTTGCCGTAGGTAAGAACGGTTCTTGCTAGAAGCCCGTAGCAGCCACGTAAAAACTTGCAACAACAAAGTAGAGGACGTCTAACTTGTATTTGCAGGGCATGTTGTGATGTGATATGGTCAAGACGTGATGTGATATACGTTATTGTATGAGATGATCATGTTTTGTAATTTATTGGCAACCGACAGGAGCCTTATGGTTGTCTCTTTATTGTATGAAATGCAATCGCCATGTAATTGCTTTACTTTATTGCTATGCGTTAGCAATAGTTGTAGAAGCAATAGTTGGCGAGACGACCACGACGCAACGATGGAGATCAAGGTGTCGAGCCGGTGATGATGGATATCATGATGATGCTTTGGAGATGGAGATCAAAAGCACAAGATGATGATGGCCATATCATGTCACATATTTTGATTGCATGTGATGTTTATCCTTTATGCATCTTATTTTGCTTAGAATGACGGTAGCATTATAAGATGATCCCTTCACTAAATTTCAAGATAAAAGTGTTCTCCCCGTGTATGCATCGTTGCTAAAGTTCTTCATTTCGAAGCACCTCATGATGATCAGGTGTGACAGACTCTACGTTCACATACAACGGGTGTAAGACAGTTTTACACAAGCAGAATATTTGGGTTAAACTTGACAAGCCTAGCATGTACATACATGGTCTCGGAACACTGGAGACCGAAAGGTCGAACGTGAGTCATATAGTAGATATGATCAACATAGATATGTTCACCATTGATGACTACCCCATCTCACGTGTTGATCGGACATGGGTTAGTTGATTTGGATCAGGTATCACTTAGATAACTTGACACTATAGGAATCAGCTTCTTTGCCGTCTGCCATGGCAGACGGCAAAGGAACCGAAAGCGGACGGCAAATCTCTTTGCCGTCAGCCCTAGACGGCAAAGCTGCCCGGCAAAGAAAGCTACGGTAAACAGGTTCTTTGCCGTCTGCTTTCTCAAAGCGGACGGCAAAGACCCTTTGCCGTCGGTGGCAGACGGCAAAGAAGGTGGACGGCAAAGAACTGACGTTAGCCACGTTAGGTGGCTAACGGGAGGCTTTGCCATCTGCCAGCAGACGGCAAACATGCCCTCCCCTTTGCCGTCTGCTATCTGACGTTAGCCACGCGTCATGCCCTCCCCAGCCTTTGTTGTCTGCCAGCAGACGGCAAACTCCCATAGCCTTTGCCGTCTGCCACAGACGGCAAAGTAACCAAATGGTATAGCTCCCAGATTGCACAGGTTGCTGCCACATGGCCTCTTTGCCGTCTGTGGCAGATGGCAAAGAGGCTGCATTGCCTCTTTTTGTTCTGTTTTTTCTTATATCCAACCATTTTCACAGCAAATATATGATATTTCACACCAAACATATGAGGTATCAAACACATAGATAGCAAGTTCCACATACATATGACATATCCGAATACATAGCAAGTTCAAAATACATAGTTCATCCATATATACATATTACATGTTCCACATTGTTCGAAAATGAAAACAGAAAGGGAAAACAAGCCCTCCATCAATGCAAAGCTTCCGTGAAGTTAATGAAATCTGCAAAATGGGAAACAAAAAACTTAGAAGAAGAAGAAGAAAATGAAGAATAAGGAGAAGTATATGACATTTATGAGCTAACTTAGGTAAAAATGACATTTATGAGCTAACTTACGCAAAATGGATCATTTTGGAGCTAAATTAGCTAAAATGGGTCATCTTGGAGATAACCTACGTAAAAATGACATTTATGAGCTAACCTAAGTAAAATGGATCATTTATGAGCTAACCTAGCTAAAATGGATCATTTTGGAGCTAACTTAGGTAAAATGGATCATTTTGGAGCTAACATAGGTAAAATGAATCATTTTGGAGCTAACCTAGGTAAAATGGATCATTTTGGAGCTAACTTAGGTAAAATGGATCATTATTGAGCTAACCTAGATAATTATGCCATTTTTTGAGTTAACTAAGCATATTATGCCATTTTTGACATAAGTAAGCTAAGTATAGGTATTTATTGAGCTAACCTAGGTAACTATGCATATTAGAGCTAACTTAGGTCATTTTGGAGCTAACTTAGGTAAAATTGATCATTTTGGAGCTAATTAAGCTTATTATGTCATTTTCGAGGAAAATAAGCTAAGTATATGACATATATGAGGTTACCAAGGTTGTTATGCCATTTCAAACCTAAGTAAGCTAATTATGCCATTTTTGACATAAGTAAGCTAAGTGTATGTCATTATTGAGCAAACCTAGGTAACTAAGCATATTAGAGATAACTTAGCATATTAGAGGTAACTTAGGTCATTTTGGAGGAAACAAAGCTAAGTATAGATCGTTTTAGAGCTAACTAAGGTAAAATGGATCATTTTGGAGCTAAGTAAGCTTATTATGTCATTTTGGAGGAAAATAAGCTAAGTCTAGGTCATTATGGTAAGCATATTGGAGGAAATAAAGCTAAGTCTAGGTCATTATGCATTTGTTAAGCAAAACACTAGAGAAAACTTACCGTCATCATGGAGGTGAAGCACCGGCGTGGCTCGTGCCGGTACCACCTGGAGAAGGATCGTGTGATGCTTGTCTGGAGGTACGCTGCACCAAAGATCATTTGCAATGTCTCGTTAGCATGATGACACTCAAATGTTAATACTAGTAAGTAATGACCATTCAAATTAAACTCACCGTGGTCCTCGGAGCAATCTCTGGCATCGGCGGAGGGGTCTGACCTGCCTTCTGGCACACAGACTGGACATTTGGTTTTGACGGGTCAGTCATACTAGTTAGTAATGAAACGAACATTACGTGAATGATTTGGCTAATATGCAGAAGAAACTTACCACGAGGAGCTCGTACATGGCCCGGTTCTGCATGTCATTCCGTGCCCTCTCCTCCTCCAACATCCTTGCCGTCTTCTCCTCCAACTCCCACTGCTTCTCCTCCGCCTGCCGGTCCCTCTCTGCCAAAAGCGCCCAGGTTCTATCTCTCTCACTCTGAAGAGCAGCCTGCAACACCACTCCTTGTTAGCATTGTAATCATCGATGGCCGCACACACAATGTAATGGAGGAAAGATAGCTGAGTCCGTATAACTAACCTCGAAGGCGAGCTCGACTGGCCGTTGACGAGGCCTCATCTCAGGAGCGGAGCTCGACTGGCGCGCCTTGATCTCTGGGAGAGTGCGAGGACAACGGATAAGTCCATCTCCAATGGCTATCGAGCCATGGGACCACCCGCCACCAGATATCATCACCAGCTCTGGATCAAACTGCTGGCTCGGGTTAAAGTCCTCCCCTTTCCTCGCCTTCCCCTCATCTCTGTACCTCACGAGTTTGTTGTGGGAGGAGATGTTGGTGAAGTTCTTTGGATTATCGAGGTCAGATGGCTCGAATGCCTTGACCTTATTGTACGAGCCAGTATGGGCCATGGCATAGAGGTCGTACACCTCTGGCACCTCCGCCTTATTGTGTTTTGCCTGAAAGAGAGGAACAGAGTAAATTAGTAATTAAAGGTCTCAAGCTAGCATGAAGAATGAATTGCATGAATCATGAAGCAAACCACATACCCAGTTCCGCCCGAACTGAAATAAGTTGGCGTTGCCTTGATGGTGTGGCACACCTTCCATTTGGGCACGCTTGTCCTTGGCATTGTTGTGCTGGCCACACCATTCGTTTGAGCACCACTCATCGACCAACACCTCCCAACAATCCATCTGATCCGCACACCATCTCGGGGGCACCTAAGTTAGTAAAGAGAAACGTACTTGAGCGCTACGCCTACGAATCAAATCAAGGAAACTAAGTACAAGGCCTTAAGAATAGGTAATTACCATCATGTACTGCTCCTTCTTCAGAAACTTATCGCGGCACGCCGGTTTGGGCTTCTTAATACCACGCGAGGCATAGTAGTCTCGAACAGCCTGCACCCGAGCCTCATGCCGTAAGTTTTGTAGTAGGCGCCTACACTCGGCATCGATAACCTTTGCCGCGGCCTCCTCGTATCCCTCCTCACACCTGTAGAAGGTCTGCAATCAAACGAGACAACATTGATTAGTACAATAACTAGCTATTTGAAGATTTTTAATTGTGTAAAGGAGAAATTACCCAAAACTTTCTGATCACCATCTCTGCCCTTGTGTGGCACAAGACACCGTCGATCATCTCCTCCGGTGGGGCCGGGGCAGCCAAGTAGTGCTCCCAGCTCAATCCTAGCTCTGGAACCTGACCCTCATCGGGCAACGTGACAAACCCCGGGAAGTTTTGCCGGCAAAGCACACCAAGGACGGTGTTGGGCCTGCGGACATCCTGAGCGTGGTCACAACCCCTGCAGTATGACAAGGCCAACGCATTAGATATTTGAAGAAACGTGAAGGCAAAAGGTACAAAAAGAGTAAATGCACTTACCTCTCCCCATCAGGGAAAATCAACCACCTCTGCTCGCGGGTCGCCGGCATGGGCGGGAGCCGTGTACAACCACGCTGGTAGACGGTGGCCGCCCTCAACCACCTCGCCCTCACTATCAGCCGGATCCCCGCCACCATCAGCATGGCCACTCGGCCCCTCAGGCGAATTCGTCCAGGTACCCCATCCAAACGTCTCCTAGGACGTACCCTGGTCCGGATCTCGTATGCCAAAGTCTCGTGGGCCGAAGGCCCGTCGACCCGAGGCTCGTGGACCGGAGTCCGCGTAGCCTCCTCCTCAGACGTGTCCACCCTAGCAGTCATGTGCTCGGGTGAATCAGGTAGGGGTGGCGGCGAGGAAGGCGTAAGAGCCTGCCTAGCTCTCCCACAGCCACGTCCTCCCCGACCTCCTCTCTTCTTCCCTCCCCGACCTCTTCCCCCGGTGGGCAAAAACGTCGACGAAGAAGCGCCCACCGGTGTCTTCATACTGTCGACCAACGCTCTCCGGAGAGTCTGGGGTGGAATGGAAGTACCCCTCCCACCACGCGCCGACGAAGAAGAAGCCTCGGAGCGCTCCTTACCCGCGCCCACCATCTTTCAACACCTTCCATGACATAGAGTAAATGAAATTAGTACAACATAAAAAAATTTAATACCGACATGAATAATAATATGCATATAACTAGTGTATCATCATCAAGTACAACATAACTTAGGAACCCCTCGGCGACCTTCGACCCCTCGGCAATCATCGACCCTCGACCCTCGACCCCTCGGTGGTCCCGTCGAACACCTTCACTGTGAGCATGGTGCGGCTGTTGTCGTAGCTTAAGATGCCGACGTGCCCGAGCTGAAGGTCATCAGCGCGGGCGAACTGCTTCCATCCGTTCTTCGCGACGGATAGAAGCAGTTCACCTGCGCTCATGACCTTCAGCTCGGGGACGTCCTCATCTTAAGCTACGACACCAGTCGGTCAACACTCTGACCGGAAGATCCTCTACCATCGACCCCTCGGCGATCCTCGACCCCTCGGCAATCCTCGACCCTCGACCCCTTGGCGGTCCTATCGAACACCTTCACTGTGAGCATGGTGCGGCTGTTGTCATAGCTTAAGATGCGGACGTGCCCGAGCTGAAGGTCATCAGTGTGGGCGAACTGTTTCCATCCATTCTTCGCGCACGGATGAAAGCAGTTCACCCACGCTTATGACCTTCAGCTCGGGGACGTCCTCATCTTAGGCTACGACACCAATCGGTCAGCACTCAGACAGGAAGATCCTTGACCATCGACCCCTCGACCCTCGACCCCTCAGCGACCCTCGACCCCTTGGCGATCCTCGACCCCTCGACGCCTGATCCCTCGGCAATCCTCGACCCTTGACCCTCGACCCCTCGGTGGTCGTGTCGAACACCTTCACTGTGACCATGGTGCGGCTGTTGTCGTAGCTTAAGATGCGGACATGCCCGAGCTGAAGGTCATCAGCGCAGGCGAACTGCTTCCATCCGTTCTTCATGCACGGATGGAAGTAGTTCACCCGCGCTCATGACCTTCAGCTCGGGGACGTCCTCATCTTAAGCTACGACACCAGTCGGTCAGCACTCGGACCGAAAGATCCTCGACCCCTCGCCCCTCGACCCCTCGCCCCTCGACCCCTTGGCGACCCTCGACCCCTCGGCAACGGGTGAGGTCGTCGGGGAGGGACCCACTGGCTCCACCATCTATCCCCTCGGCGACCGGCGATCCTCGACCCTCTGCCCCGACCCTCGACCCCTTGGCGACTGGTGATCCTCGACCCTCGTTCCCGACCCTCAACCCTAGTTTTGGCAACCGGCGATGCTCGACCAGGTTCCGTCGGCGCCGACGCACCCCGTCGGCGATCCTCGACCCGGTTTTGTTTTTCCTCTTCTTCTGCTCTTCTCTTCTTCTTCTTCTTCTTCTTCTTCTTCTTCTTCTTCTTCTTCTTCTTCTTCTTCTTCTTCTTCTTCTTCTTCTTCTTCTTCTTTTCTTCTCCTCCCCCTTTTCTTCTTCTCCTCCTCCTCCTCTTCTTCTTCCCCTTTTTCTTCTTCTCCTCCTCCCCCTCTTCTTCTTCTTATTCTTCTTCTTTTATTCTCCTAATAATGTTTTTCAAGAACTAACCTAACTAACCTAGAAACTAACATAACTAACCTAGAACTAATCTAACTAACCTAACTAACCTAACTAACAATACTAACTAACCTAATTACTAACAGTAGAAAAAAAAGAAAAAAAACAGGAGGGAGCTCACCGGAGTGGGTCGGCGGGGCACCGGGGTGGCGAGGGCGTCGGGGCGCCTGGTTGTCGGGCCGGCGGGGGCGGCGGGGCGGCGAGGGCGTCGGGGGCGGTGGGACGGCAAGGGCGTCGGGGCGGCGAGGGCATCGGGGGCGGCGGGGCGGCAAGGGCGTCGTGGCGGCGGGGGCGGCAGGGCGCCAGGCCACAGGGGCCGCGGGGGCGCAGCAGACCGCAGGGTGGCGGGTGGTGGGCCGGCGCGGCGTGGCAGCAGGGGTCAGGGGCGGCGAGGGCAGTGGGGGTCGGGGGCGGCGCGGTGGAGTGAGAGAGAAAGAGAGATGGAGAGTGGGAGGTGGGGTGCGGGAGGTGGGCCGTAGCCGTTAGCTGCCGTTCTCTTTGCCGTATGCTAGCAGACGACAAAGAATCTTTGTCGTCTGCTAGCAGACGGCAAAGAGGTGGGGTGGACCGTTACAGTGAACTGGCCTCCACTGGACCCCACCCCACCTCTTTGCCGTCAACTAGCGGACGGAAAATATTCTTTGCCATCCGCTAGCTGACGGCAAAGAACAGGCTGATGGCAAATAGTATCTTTGCCATCAGCCAGTTCTTTGCCGTCTGTTTTTTGTAAGCAGACAGCAAAGACTTTCTTTGCCGTCAGCTAGCAGACGGCAAAGAACTGGCTGATGGCAAATTCCCTGATTCCAGTAGTGTGAGGGATGTTAGTTTAAGTGGGAGTTCATTAGTAATTTGATTATTTGAACTTAATATATCATGAACTTAGTCCTGATAGTATTTGCGAAATCTATGTTGTAGATCAATAGCTCGCGATATAGGTCCCCTAATTTTTTATATGTTCCTAGAGAAAAATAAGTTGAAAGATGATGGCAGCAATGATGCGGACTGGGTCCATGATCTGAGGATTATCCTCATTGCTGCACAGAAGAATTATGTCCTTGATGCACCGCTAGGTGACAGACCTATTGCAGGAGCAGATGCAGACGTTATGAACATTTGGCAAGCTCGATATGATGACTACTTAATAGTTTAGTGCGCCATGCTTTACGGCTTAGAACCGGGACTTCAAAAACATTTTGAACGCCACGGAGCATATGAGATGTTCCAAAGAGCTGAAATTGGTATTTTAGACTCATGCCCATGTCAAGAGGTATGAGACCTCTGACAAGTACTTTGCCTACAAGATGGAGGAGAATAGCTCAGCCAGTGAGCATTTGTTCAGAATGTCTGAGTACTACAATCGCTTGAATCAAGTGGGAGTTAATCTTCCAGATAAGATAGTGATTGACAGAGTTCTCTAGTCACTATCACCAAGTTACTAGAACTTCATGATAAACTATAATATGTAAGGAATGACTAAAACGATTTCCGAGCTCTTCGCGATACTGAAATCGGCGGAGGTAGAAATCAAGAAAGAGCATCAAGTGTTGATGGTTAATAAGACTACTAGTTTCAAGAAAAAGGGCAAGGGAAAGAGCGGGAACTTCAAGAAGAATGGCAAGCAAGTTTCCACTCCCGTGAAGAAGACCAAAGCTAGACTCAAGCCTGAAACTGAGTGCTTCAACTGCAAAGGAAATGGTCACTGGAAGCGGAACTGCCCCAAATATTTGGCGGATAAGAAGGATGGCAAAGTGAACAAAGGTATATTTGATATACATGTAATTGATGTGTTCCTTACTGGTATTCGTAGTATCCCATGGGTATTTGATACTGGTTCAGTTGTTAAGATTAGTAATTCAAAACAGGAGTTGCAGAATAAACAGAGACTAGTTAACGGCGAGGTGACGATGTGTGTTGGAAGTGATTCCAAGGTTGATACGATCACCATCGCACACTCCCTCTACCTTCGGGATTAGTGTTGAGCCTAAATAAATGTTATTTGGTGTTTGCGTTGAGCATGAACAAGATTAGATCATGTTTATTGCAATACGGTTATTCATTTAAGTCAGAGAATAATCGTTGTTCTGTTTACATGAATAAAACCTTCTATGGTCATACACTCAATGCAAATGGTTTATTGAATCTCGATCGTAGTGATACACATATTCATAATATTGATGCCAAAAGATGCAAAGTTGATAATGATAGTGCAACATACTTGTGGCACTGCCATTTAGGTCATATTGGTGTAAAGCGCATGAAGAAACTCCATACGGATGGACTTTTGGAATCACTTGATTATGAATCATTTGATCCTTGCGAACCGTGCCTTGATACATCTCCAACGTATCTATAACTTTTCATTGTTCCATGCTATTATATTATCTGTTTTGGATGTTTTATATGCATTAATATGCTATTTTATATTATTTTTGGGACTAACCTATTAACCTAGAGCCCAGTGCCAGTTTCTGTTTTTTCCTTGTTTTTGAGTTTTGCAGAAAAGGAATACCAAACGGAGTCCAAATGGAATAAAACTTTCGCGATGATTTTTCTTGGACCAGAAGGAAACCAGGAGACTTGGAGATGAAGTCGGAGGAGCCACGAGGCGGCCACAAGGACGGAGGGCGCGCCCCCACCCTTGTGGGCCCCTCGTGCACTTCCGACCTAATTCTTTCGCCTATATATACTCATATATCCCCAAACCAACAGAGGCATCCACGAAAAGAATTTTCCACCACCGCAACCTTCTGTACCCGTGAGATCCCATCTAGGGACCTTTTCCGGCACCCTGCCGGACGGGGATTCGACCATGGAGGGCTTCTACATCAACACCATTGCCCTTCCGATGAAGCGTGAGTAGTTTACCACAGACCTACAGGTCCATAGCTAGTAGCTAGATGGCTTCTTCTCTCTCTTTGATTCTCAATACCATGTTCTCCTCGATGTTCTTGGAGATCTATTCGATGTAATACTTTTTTGCGGTGTGTTTGCCGAGATCCGATGAATTGTGGATTTATGATCAACTTATCTATGAATATTATTTGAATCTTCTCTGAATTCTTATATGCATGATTTGATATCTTGTTAATTCTCTTCGAACTATCAGTTTGGTTTGGCCAACTAGATTGGTTTTTCTTGCAATGGGAGAAGTGCTTAGCTTTTGGTTCAATCTTGCGGTGTCCTTTCCTAGTGACAGTAGGGGCAGCAAGGCATGTATTGTATTGTTGCCATCGAGGATAAAAAGATGGGGTTTTCATCATATTGCTTGAGTTAATTCCTCTACATCATGTCATCTTACTTAATGCATTACACTGTTCTTTATGAACTTAATACTCTAGATGCATGCTGGATAGCGGTCGATGTGTGGAGTAATAGTAGTAGATGCAGAATCGTTTCGGTCTACTTGACAAGGACGTGATGCCTATATTCATGATCATTGCCTTAGATATCGTCATAACTTTGCGCTTTTCTATCAATTGCTCGGCAGTAATTTGTTCCCCCACCGTATTATTTTCTATCTTGAGAGAAGCCTCTAGTGAAACCTATGGCCCCCGGGTTTGTTTTCTATCATATAACTTTCAATTTTCCATCATATAAGTTTCCGATCTACTATTTTCCGTCATATTAGTTTCCGATCTACTATTTTGCAATCTTTTACTTTTAGATCTATAAAACAAAAATACCAAAAATATTTACTTTATCGTTTATCTATCTCTATCAGATCTCACTTTTGCAAATAACCGTGAAGGGATTGACAACCCCTTTATCGCATTGGGTGCAAGTTGTTTGATTGTTTGTGCAGGTATTCGGTGATTTGTGCGTTGTCTCCTACTGGATTGATACCTTGGTTCTCAAACTAAGGGAAATACTTATCTCTACTTTGCTGCATCACCCTTTCCTCTTCAAGGGAAAAACCAACGCAAACTCAAGAAGTAGCATGCTTCATGGGCAAGATATCTAAAACTCCGTTCTCCGGAACAATGGAGCGAGCAAATGACTTATTGGGAATAATACATACCGATGTATGCGGTCCGATGAGTGTTGAAGCACGCGGCGGGTATCATTATTTTCTGACCTTCACAGATGATTTGAGTAGGTATGGGTATATCTACTTGATGAAACACAAGTCTGAAACATTTGAAAAACTCAAAGAATTTTAGAGTGAAGTGGAGAATCATCGTAACAAGAAAATAAAGTTTCTACAATCTGATCGTGGAGGCGAATATTTGAGTTACTAGTTTGGCCTTCATTTAAAACAATGTGGAATAGTTTCACAACTCACGCCACCTGGAACACCACAACGTAATGGTGTGTCTGAATGTCGTAACCGTACTTTATTAGATATGGTGCGATCTATGATGTCTCTTACCGATTTACCACTATCATTTTGGGGTTATGCATTAGAGACAGCCGCATTCATGTTAAATAGGGCACCGTCTAAATCCGTTGAGACGACACCGTATGAACTGTCATTTGGCAAGAAACCTAAGCTGTCGTTTCTTAAAGTTTGGGGATGCGATGCTTATGTCAAAAGGCTTCAGCCTGATTAGCTCGAACCTAAATCGGAGAAGTGCGTCTTCATAGGACACCCTAAGGAAACTATCGGGTACACCTTATACCACAGATCCGAAGGCAAGATCTTTGTTGCTAAGAATGGGTCCTTTCTAGAGAAGGAGTTTCTCTCGAAAGAAGTGAGTGGGAGGAAAGTAGAACTTGATGAGGTAATTGTACCTTCTCTCGAATTGGAAAGTAGCACATCACAGAAAACTGTTCCCATGATGCCTACACCAACTAAGAGGAAGCTGATGATGATGATCATGAAACTTCATATCAAGTTGCTACTGAACTTCGTAGGTCGACCAGAGCACGATCCGCACCAGAGTGGTACGGTAATCCTGTCCTAGAAGTCATGTTACTAGACCAAGACGAACCTATGAACTATGAAGAAGCTATGATGAGCCCAGATTCCGACAGATGGCTTGAGGCCATGAAATCTGAGATAGGATCCATGTATGAGAACAAAGTGTGCACTTTGGTGGACTTGCCCGATGATCGGCAAGCCATAGAGAATAAATGGATCTTCAAGAAGAAGACTGACGCTGATGGTAATGTTACTGTCTACAAAGCTCAACTTGTCGCAAAAGGTTTTTGACAAGTTCAAGGGGTTGACAACGATGAGACTTTCTCACCCGTAGCGATGCTTAAGTCTGTCCGAATCATGTTAGCAATTGCCACATTTTATTATTATGAAATCTGGCAAATGGACGTCAAAACTGCATTCCTTAATGGATTTCTTAAAGAAGAGTTGTATATGATGCAACCAGAAGGTTTTGTCGATCCTAAAGGTGCTGACAAGTTGTGCAAGCTCCAGCGATCCATCTATGGACTGGTGCAAGCATCTCGGAGTTGGAATATACACTTTGAGGAAGTGATCAAAGCATATGTTTTATACAGACTTACGGTGAAGCCTGTATTTACAAGAAAGTGAGTGGGAGCTCTGTAGCATTTCGAATATTATATGTGGATGACATATTGTTGATTGGAAATGATATAGAATTTCTGGATAGCATAAAAGGATACTTGAATAAGAATTTTTCAATAAAAGACCTCAGTGAAGCTACTTACATATTGGGCATCAAGATCTATAGGAAATTCTGGAGACGCTTAATAGGACTTTCACAAAGCACATACCTTGGCAAAAGTTTTGAAGAAGTTCAAAATGGATCAGTCAAATAAAGGGTTCTTGCCTGTGTTGCAAGGTGTGAAGTTGAGTAAGACTCAAAGCCCTACCACGGCAGAAGATAGAGATAGAATGAAAGTCATTCCCTATGCCTCAGCCATAGGTTCTATAAAGTATGCCATGCTATGTACCAGACTTGTTGTGTGCCTTGCCATGAGTTTGGCAAGGGGATACAATAATGATCCAGGAGTGGATCACTGGATCCAAATTATCCTTAGTTACCTAAGAGGACTAAGTAAATTTTTCTCGATTATGGAGGTGATAAAGAGTTTGTCGTAAAGGGTTACGTTGATTCAAGCTTTGACACCGATTCAGATGACTCCGAGTCTCAATCTGGATACGTATTGAAAGTGGGAGCAATTAGCTAGACTAGCTCCATGCAGAGCATTGTAAACAGAGAAATTTGCAAAATACATACGGATCTGAATGTGGCAGACCCGTTGACTAAACATCTCTCACAAGCAAAACATGATCACACCTTAGTACTCTTTGGGTGTTAATCACATGGCGATGTAAACTAGATTATTGACTCTAGTAAACCCTTTGGGTGTTAGTCACATGGCGATGTGAACTATGGGTGTTAATCACATGGCGATATGAACTATGGGTGTTAATCACATGGCGATGTGAACTAGATTATTGACTCTAGTGCAAGTGGGAGACTGAAGGAAATATGCAGTAGAGGCAATAATAAAGTTGTCATTTTATATTTCCTTATTCATGATAAAAGTTTATTATTCATGCTAGAATTGTATTGATCGGAAACTTAAATACATGTGTGAATACATAAACAAATACCATGTCCCTAGTAAGCCTCTACTAGACTAGCTCGTTGATCAAAGATGGTTAAGGTTTCCTAACCATAGACATGTGTTGTTGATACGTCTCCAACGTATCTATAATTTTTGATTGTTCCATGCTATTATATTATCCATCTTGGATGTTTTATATGCATTTATATGCTATTTTATATTATTTTTGGGACTAACCTATTAACCTAGAGCCCAGTGCCAGTTTCTGTTTTTTCCTTGTTTTTGAGTTTTACCGAAAAGGAATATCAAACGGAGTCCAAATGACCTGAAAATTTACGGGGATTTTTTATGGACCAGAAGAAGCCCCTGAAGCAAAAGAGTTGGGCCAGAAGAGTCCTGAGTCAATGACAAGGGTGGAGGGCACCCCCACCCCCCTAGGGCGCGCCCTCCTGCCTTGTCGCTGACTCGTGGACCCCCCTGACGTGAAACCAACGCAAAAAATTCCTATAAATCCAGAAACCCCCAGAAAGAAACCTAGATCGGAAGTTCCGCCGCCGCAAGCCTCTGTAGCCACCAAAAACCAATTGGGACCCTGTTCCGGCACCCTACCGGAGGGGGAAATCATCACCGGTGGCCATCTTCGTCATCCCGACGGTCTCCATGATGAGGAGGGAGTAGTTCACCCTCGGGGCTGAGGGTATGTACCAGTAGCTATGTGTTTGATCTCTCTCTCTCTCTCTCTCTCGTGTTCTTGATTTGGCATGATTTTGATGTACCGCGAGCTTTGTTATTATAGTTGGATCATATGGTGTTCTTCCCCCTCTACTTTCTTGTGATGAATTGAGTCTTGCTCTTTGAGGTTTTGTTATGTTGGATTGAGTATTGGATTTGAGAACACTTGATGTATGTCTTCCGATGGGATATCTGTGGTGACAATGGGATGTTCTATTGATTCACTTGATGTATGTTTTGGCACTCAACTCGTGGATTCCCGAGGTGACATTGGGGTAATCTATGCATAGGGGTTGATGCACGTTTTCGTCCTACGTTCTCCGATAGAAACTTTGGAGTGATTCTTTGTTGCACGTTGAGGGATTGTTATATGATCCGATTATGTTATCATTGTAGAGAGAACTTGCGCTAGTGAAAGTATGAACCCTAGGCCTTGGTTTCAAGCATTGCAATACCGTTTTCGCTCAGTTTTGTTACTTGCTACGTTACTGTTTTTATATTTTCAGATTACAAAAACCTATATCTACTATCCATATTACATTTGTATCACCGTCTCTTCGCCGAACTAGTGCACCTATACAATTTACCATTGTATTGGGTGTGTTGGGGACACAAGGGACTCTCTGTTATTTGGTTGCAGGGTTGTTTGAGATAGACCATCTTCATCCTACGCCTCCCATGGATTGATAAACCTTAGGTCATCCACTTGAGGGAAATTTGCTACTGTCCTACAAAACTCTACGCTTGGAGGCCCAACACGAGTCTACAAGAAGAAGGTTGCATAGTAGACATCAAGCTCTTTTCTGGCGCTGTTGTCGGGGAGGCTAGGTAAGCGGCACTCACATCCCATCAACGAAGCTCTTTTCTGGCGCCGTTGCCGGGGAGGTTAGTGCTTGAAGGTATATCTTTAGATCTTGCAATTGAATCTTTTAGTTTCTTGTTTTATCACTAGTTTAGTTTATAAAAGAAAACAAAAAAAGATGGAATTGAGGTTGCCTCATATGCTTCATCTTTATAATGTCTTTCGTGAAAATGATGGAAAGGAAAATTGTGCTCAAGTGTTAGAAGAAGAAGTCTATAAAATGTTTGGCACTAAATCTTTGTATGATGAGCATGATTGCAATGTTGTTAGTATGAATTCCTTGAATATCCATGATGCTAATGATATGCAAAGCCACACGCTTGGGGATGCTATGCTTGATGAAGATGATATTATTTGTCCCCCAAGTTTTGATGAGCAAATTTATTATGATGATAGCATGCCTCCTATTTATGATGATTATATTGATGAAAGTGGGTTTGTAAGAGTGTCAACTCTAGGTAATGATCCCACTATTTTGGAGGGTGTTGAATCTTTTCACAATATTGATAAAAGTGGATTTGGAGAGGTCATGACTTTATTTAGTGATGAATCCACTATTTCGTAAGAGGTTCCAATTGATTATAAGAACAAAGTTGCTATCTATGATGATTATTGTGATGATATGTATGCTATAAAGAATAATGATAACCATGAAACTTGTCATCATGATTTTAATTTTCAATTGGATTATGCCTCACACGATAGTTATTTTGTTGAGTTTGCTCCCACTACTATTCATGAGAATAAATTTGCTTATGTGGAGAGTAATAAAATTTCTAATGCTTGTGGATCATGAAAAGAATGATTTATGTGATAGTTATATTGTTGAATTCATTCATGATGCTACTGAAAATTATTATGAGGGGGGAACATATGCTTCTACATATCTCAATAATATCAAGTTTCCTCTCTATGTATTGAAAATCTTGAAGTCATGCTTGTTTTGCCTTCCTATGCTAGTTGATTATTGCTCCCATAAATTGTTTGCTCACAAAATCCCTATGCATAGGAATTGGGTTAGACTTAAATGTGCTAGTCATATTCTTCATGATGCTTCCATTATGTTTCAATTCCTATCTTTTATGTGAGCATCATTGAAATCATCATGCCTAGCTAAAGAGGCATTAAAGAAAAGCGCTTGTTGGGAGACAACCCAATATTTACCCCTACTGTTTTTGTATGTTCACATGATTAATCTACTGTATTAATCATGTTTTATAGCTTTTGTTTGAATAAAGTGCCAAGTAAAGCCTTTGGGATAGTGTGGTTGATAGTTGATTTGATTCTGTGCAAAAACAGAAACTTTTGCGTCCAGTACATAAATTCTTATCTTTTACTGGAACTTGGAAAACTCTGAATTTTTTTACAGAGGATTTATATACAAATTTTCTACGTTTTCCTAATTTTTCAGAATTTTGGAGTAACAGAAGAATGAGGTTAATTCAGATCTTTACAGACTGTTCTGTCTTTGACAGATTCTGTTTTCGATGCATAGTTTGCTTGTTTTCTAGTTTCTATGGCTTATATTGCTCAATATAAATTGTAGAAATGATAGGGTACAGTAGGTATCAGGTGATAAAAATTTTGAATCTTGTATTGACAGTACCAAAGTGAATGATTTGTTTTATCATACTAACCCATCTCATGAAGTTCCGTTAAGTTTTGTGTGATTGAACTTTTCAAGTTTTGGGTGAGATATCGATATGAGGAGAATAAGGAGTGACAAGACCCTAAGCTTGGGGATGCCCAAGGCACCCAAAGGTAATATTCAAGGAAGATCCAAGCAACTAAGCGTGGGGATGCCCCGGATGGCATCCCCTCATTCGTCTCCAACATTATCGGTAACCTTACTTGGAGCTATATTTTTATTCGTCACATGATATGAGTTTTGCTTGGAGCATCATTTTATTTTATTAGGACTTTCTTGCTGTTATTTAGAATAATGTTTTGTATCTTTTAGTTCAATAAAAAGGTCAAGTATAGCCTTTACCATGCTTATTTTGCAAGTCTATATGTTGCTGTTTTGAAAACAGAAAGTTTTCTATTGTTGTTTGAATTCTTCTGGAAATGGAGAACATGATAAAATCTTGAAATTTTTACAAGATGAGAAATAACAAATTTTATACAGTATGGTAATTTTGTATAATTTTTGGAGTTAGGTAAGTATGAGTAAAATTGCACTCTTTACAGACTGTCCTGTTTTGACAGATTGCTGTTATGTTTGCATTGTTTGCATATGTTTGCTTGTTTAATGATTATATTTGAGGATAGGAGTATTAAATATGCAGAGGCATTTAGTATTCAATGTTAAATAATAATTTTAGTGATTTGATACAATAGAGAATGATAAGGTTTTGCATTTGATTTATACAAACTTATCTCACGAGTTCTTGTTGAGTTTTGTGTGGATGAAGTTTTTAAGATTTAGGGAAACCGTGATATAAAAGGAATTAAGGAGACACAAAAGCTCAAGCTTGGGGATGCCCAAGGCACCCCTAGTTAATATTTCAAGAAGACTCAAGCATCTAAGCTTGGGGTTGCCCCGGTTGGCATCCCACCTTTCTTCTTCAACAATGATCGGTTAGTATCGGTTGAGCCTAAGTTTTTACTTCTTCACATGATGTGTGCTATTTTTAGAAAGTCATTTTATTTTGTTTTGCTTGCTGTTTGAATAGTATCCCAAAATCTGAAATTCTTAAATGTTAGAGAGTCTTCACATAGTTACATAATTATTCGACTACTCATTGGTCTTCACTTATATCTTGTGGAGTAGTTTGTCATTTGATCTAGTACTTCACTTATATCTTTTTAGAGCACAGCGGTGGTTTTATTTTGAAGAAATTGTTGAACTCTCATGCTTCACTTATATTATTTTGAGAGTCTCTCTAAACAGCATGGTAATTTGCTTAGGTTATGAATTTAGTCCTAATATGATGGGCATCCAAGAGGGATATAATAAAAACTTTCATATAAAGTGCATTGAATACTATGAGAAGTTTGATTCCTTATGATTGTTTTGAGATATGAGGATGGTGATATTAGAGTCATGCTAGTGAGTAATTTTGGATTGTAGAAATACTTGTGTTAAGGTTTGTGAGTCCCGTAGCATGCACGTATGGTGAACCGTTATGTAACGAAGTTGGAGCATGATTTATTTATTGATTGTCTTCCTTATGAGTGGCGGTCGGGGACGAGCGATGGTCTTTTCCTACCAATCTATCCCCCTAGGAGCATGCGTGTAGTACTTTGTTTTGATAACTAATAGATTTTTCCAATAAGTATGTGAGTTCTTTATGACTAATGTTGAGTCCATGGATTATACGCACTCTCAGCCTTCCACCATTGCTAGCCTCTCTAGTACCACACAACTTTCGTCGGTACCATACACCCACCATATACCTTCCTCAAAACAGCCACCATACCTACCTATTATGGCATTTCCATAGCCATTCCGAGATATATTGCCATGCAACTTCCACCGTTCCGTTTATTATGACACGCTTCATCATTGTCATATTGCTTTGCATGATCATGTAGTTGACATCGTATTTGTGGCAAAGCTACCATTCATATTTTTTATACATGTCACTCTTGAGTCATTGCACATCCCGGTACACCCCCGGAGGCATTCATATAGAGTCAGATTTTGTTCTAAGTATCGAGTAGTAATTCTTGAGTTGTAAGTAAATAAAAGTGTGATGATCATCATTATTAGAGCATTGTCCCATGTGAGGAAAGGATGATGGAGACTATGATTCCCCCACAAGTCGGGATGAGACTCCGGACGAAAAATTTAAAAAAAATAAAAAAATAAAAAAGAGGCCAAAAGAGAGAGAGAGAGAGCCAAATAAAAAAGAGAGAAAACAAAAAAAATGAGAGAAAAAGAGAGAAGGGACAATGTTACTATCCTTTTACCACACTTGTGCTTCAAAGTAGCACCATGTTCTTCATGATAGAGAGAGTCTCCTATTTTATCACTTTCATATACTAGTGGGAATTTTTCATTATAGAACTTGGCTTGTATATTCCAATGATGGGCTTCCTCAAATTGCCCTAGGTCTTCATGAGCAAGCAAGTTGGATGCACACCCACTTAGTTTCTTTTTGAGCTTTCATACACTTATAGCTCTAGTGCATCCATTGCATGGCAATCCCTACTCACTTGCATCGATATCAATTGATGGGCATCTCCATAGCCCATTAATTTGCCTAGTTGATGTGGGATTTTCTCCTTTTTGTCTTCTCCTCACAACCACCACCATATTCTATTCCACCTATAGTGCTATATCCATGGCTCACGCTCATGTATTGCGTGAAAGTTGAAAAGGTTTGAGAACATCAAAAGTATGAAACAATTGTTTGGCTTGTCATCGGGGTTGTGCATGATTTAATACTTTGTGTGATGAAGATGGAGCATAGCCAGACTATATGATTTTGTAGGGATAACTTTCTTTGGCCATGTTATTTTGAGAAGACATGATTGCTTTATTAGTATGCTTGAAGTATTATTGTTTTTAAGTCAATATTAAACTTTTGTTTTGAATCTTATGAATCTGAATATTCTTGCCACATTAGAGAAGATTACATTGATAAAAATGTTAGGTAGCATTCCACATCAAAAATTCTGTTTTTATCATTTACCTACTCGAGGACAAGCAGGAATTAAGCTTGGGGATGCTTGATACGTCTCCAACGTATCTATAATTTTTGATTGTTCCATGCTATTATATTATCCATCTTGGATGTTTTATATGCATTTATATGCTATTTTATATTATTTTTGGGACTAACCTATTAACCTAGAGCACAGTGCCAGTTTCTGTTTTTCCTTGTTTTTGAGTTTTACAGAAACGGAATATCAAACAGAGTCCAAATGACCTGAAAATTTACGGTGATTTTTTATGGACCAGAAGAAGCCCCCGAAGCAAAAGAGTTGGGCCAGAAGAGTCCCGAGTCAACGACAAGGGTGGAGGGCGCCCCCACCCACTAGGACGCGCCCCCTGCCTTGTCGCTGACTCGTGGACCCCCCTGACGTGAAACCGACGCCAAAAATTCCTATAAATCCAGAAAACCCCAGAAAGAAATCTAGATCGGAAGTTCCACCGCCGCAAGCCTCTGTAGCCACCAAAAACCAATTGGGACCCTATTTCGGTACCCTGCCGGAGGGGGAAATCATCACCGGTGGCCATCTTCGTCATCCCGGCGGTCTCCATGACGAGGAGGGAGTAGTTCACCCTCGGGGCTGAGGGTATGTACCAGTAGCTATGTGTTTGATCTTTCTCTCTCGTGTTCTTGATTTGGCAGGATCTTGATGTACCGCGAGCTTTGTTATTATAGTTGGATCATATGGTGTTCTTCCCCCTCTACTTTCTTGTGATGAATTGAGTCTTGCTCTTTGAGGTTTTGTTATGTTGGATTGAGTATTGGATTTGAGAACACTTGATGTATGTCTTCCGATGGGATATCTGTGGTGACAATGGGATGTTCTATTGATTCACTTGATGTATGTTTTGGCACTCAACTCGCTGATTCCCGAGGTGACATTGGGGTAATTTATGCATTGGGGTTGATGCACGTTTTCGTCCTACATTCTCCGATAGAAACTTTGGAGTGATTCTTTGTTGCACGTTGAGGGATTGTTATATGATCCGATTATGTTATCATTGTTGAGAGAACTTGCGCTAGTGAAAGTATGAACCCTAGGCCTTGTTTTCAAGCATTGCAATACCATTTTCGCTCACTTTTGTTACTTGCTACCTTGCTGTTTTTATATTTTCAGATTACAAAAACCTATATCTACTATCCATATTACACTTGTATCACCATCTCTTCGCCGAACTAGTGCACCTATACAATTTACCATTGTATTGGGTGTGTTGGGGACACAAGAGACTCTCTGTTATTTGGTTGCAGGGTTGTTTGAGAGAGACCATCTTCATCCTACGCCTCCCACGGATTGATAAACCTTAGGTCATCCACTTGAGGGAAATTTGCTATTGTCCTACAAAACTCTGCGCTTGGAGGCCCAATACGAGTCTACAAGAAGAAGGTTGCGTAGTAGACATCAGTTGTCATTTGATAACAGGATCACATCATTAGGAGAATGATGTGATGGACAAGACCCATCCGTTAGCTTAGCATAATGGCCGTTCAGTTTATTGCTGTTGCTTTCTTCATGTCAAATACATATTCCTTCGACTATGAGATTATGCAACTCCCGGATACCGGAGGAATGCCTTGTGTGCTATCAAACGTCACAACATAACTGGGTGATCATAAAGATGCTCTACAAGTATCTCCGATGGTGTTTATTGAGTTGGCATAGATCGAGATTAGGATTTGTCACTCCGAGTATCGGAGAGGTATCTCTGGGCCCTCTCGGTAATACACATCATAAGCTTGCATGCAAATGACTAAGGAGTTAGTTACGAGATGATGTATTACAGAACGAGTAAAGAGACTTGCCGGTAACGAGACTGAACTAGGTATGAAGATACCGACGATCGAATCTCGGGCAAGTAACATACCGATGGACAAAGGGAATTACGTATGTTGTCATAATGGTTCGACCGATAAAGATCTTTGTAGAATATGTATGAACCAATATGGGCATCCAGGTTCCGTTATTGGTTATTGACTGGAGCGGTGTCATGTCTACATAGTTCTCGAACCCGTAGGGTCCGCATGCTTAACATTCGTTGACGATATTGTGTTATATGATTTATATGATTTGGTGACCAAATGTTGTTCGGAGTCTCGGATGAGATCACCGACATGACAAGGAGTCTCGAAATGGTCGAGAGGTAAAGATTGATATATAGGACAATGGTATTCGGACTACGGAAGTGTTTCGGATTGTACCGGGTAGTCATCGGTATAACGGAGGGGGTACTGGACACCCCCGGGCAGGTAATGGGCCTATTGGGCCATTAGAGGGGAGTACACCAGCCCACAAGGGGCTGGCACACACCCTATGGCAGCCGCCCAAGTGGGGAAAGGAAGGGGGGGGGGGATTCGGCCTCCCCTTCCTTCCCTCTTCCCCCTTTCCTTCCCCCCTCCGATAAATATGGTAAGGGGAGGCGCCACTTGGGAAGGACCCCAAGTAGGATTCGGCCTACTTGGGGGCGCCTCCTGGATGCTCCCTCCTCCTCCACCTATATATATGTGGGAGGGGGCGCCTAACACAACCAGAACAATTGCTTAGCCATGTGTGGCGCCCCCCCTCCACCGTTTACACCCTCGGTCATATTTTCGTAGTGCTTAGGCGAAGCCCTGCGGAGATAGCATCACCATCACCGACACCACGCCTTCGTGCTGCCGGAACTCATCCACTACCTCGCCATCTTGCTGGATCAAGAAGGCGGAGGACGTCACCGAGCTGAACGTGGAGGTGACGTACGTTTGATACTTGATCGGTTGGAGCGCGAAGAAGTTCGACTACATCAACCGCGTTACTAAACGCTTCCGCTTACGGTCTACGAGGGTACATAGACACACTCTCCCCTCTCGTTGCTATGCATCTCCATGGATAGATCTTGCGTGTGCATAGAAATTTTTATGTTTTCCATGCAACGTTTCCCAACAATAAGAGCGACCCATCTTCAGGATGATCATTGGAAATTTGGAATGCCACTTCATGTCCGGGGGTGAATTCTCTTGTTCCAGCCTTTATTTGTCGAGATCAACAAAGACCAACTTGTGTCATTGCTTTGCTGAAGGTGTTGCCTACTTGTTGGTCCGCTGGTCTTTATTGGCTGGTCACTAGGATGAAAATCCTTGTTTAGGTCGTGTATGGTCGGACGTGACAACAATGGCCCATGGTCGTTTATCCCTTCTTGAACACGTTGTTGCGGAATGAATTGATGATTTTTTTCATATCTTGTAATGGTTTGATCGTGGTTTACTTTATCATATATTGTCCTTAATAATTTATAAAAATGGTTGTGTGCATCGTTGTGATGCAGAGGCTAGGGGTTTCAACCTCCTTTTTCACACACAAAGAAGTTATAAATGTAATAAGTTCCATTTATACAATTGTCAACTGCTCATCTCCTAATTAGAAATGCAAACTGAGCACAAAACAATATTTATAAGACTTCACTTTTAACAGTTCATAGAGATGGGGTAACCCCAATCAAAGGCCCGAAGGACTCACATGTAACACATCTAAGCATATATAGAGATTCACATACCGTAAATTATTTTTGCAACAAAATTACCAGATCTAGGGACTGAACAATATTGTCTTCTAGTTTGAATGAACTGATTAGATAGTGTGTTTATCCTTGGAAGACATGAAAATTATTCATCTGCTATATCATAGGATCGTTCATGAGGTGACACACGTCTGGCGGAAATGCTGCAGAAGAGGATCTTTTAAACCCAGAGATCATTCACATATGGAAATATCATGTACTCCCTCTCTAAACAAATATAAGGCATTTTGGCACTTTAATACAGAGGGAGTGTTGATTACTAAGTGATTGATTCATTATTTTTTAATATTTACCTCAGCAACATTATTCCCTAATCTAGTGCCCGATATGCTGGGTATTTTTTCCTACTCCTATGATACAAAGGCACCATTTTGAGCGGTCAAATATATGACATACTTCCCATTAAAATCCTGCATGTACTCCCTCCGGTCCTTTTTACTATGCATATAAGATTTGTGTGAAGTTAAACTTTGTAAAATTTGACCAACTTTATAGAAAAAGTATCAACATTTATAATACAAAATCAATATTATTAGATGAAACATGGATTTAATTTTTATATTTTATAACTTTAGTATCATAGATGTATGATATTCTTTAATGTAAATATGGTCAAACTTTACAAAGTTTGACTTGGGACAAATCTTATATGGGGAGTAAAAAGGACCGGAGGGAGTATCAACTACCTCAGGGTGCCTTTTTATCATGTCTCTCTCTTTTTCAATGTAACATATTGTTGCATCATTCGGATATATAAAATTGCATCATCCATATAAATATGACATTTTCTGTTTTGTTTTGTAGGGATCTGTCTAAGAAGTAAGAAACAAAAGCACCATTTTGAATAGTACAAACATCAGGCCATACCTCGCACCAGCAACACACAAGTATCAACTACCTAGGGTGTCTTTTATCATGCCTGTGAGTTTTTTTTTCAATGTACAACATATCCTTGCATCACCCGGATATATGCCATGCATCATCCAGATAAATATGACATTTTTCTGTTTTTTAGAGTTCCACCTAAGCAACAAAGGCACCATTTCATGCACATGAGCACGCACTTGCGCGCGTGTGCGCGCGCGCACACACACACACACCAACCAACCAACAACCTGTAGTGTCTTTCTTCAGTGTACAAACACATCATTGCATCATCCAGATATATACAACTAGGTCATCGAGATAAATATAACCTTTTCTATTTGGTTTATTGTAAGGTTCTATCATCCATCTCTATAAGAAGGGTTCAATGGTGCACTACTAAGTTAACCTATTTAGAATTTCATCCTTCTTTGCTTGGGAGTTTATTCCTGGAGACATGGAGGTTCACAACGTCAAGATGGCAAGCTTGTGCTTATTTTTTCTCATGGCACACCTCTTGCTTCCTGGTAAGCCTTGCTCGGAATAATTATCTGAATAATATAATAGTTTGTCAGTGTTTTATTTTCTGATGTTGTTATGCAAAATGTTGCCCATATTTTAGTGTAGGATCTGAAGGCCAGTGCAGGAAGTTAAGCTAGACGTACACTACTATGCAATGCAAGATTGAGCCATGCACAAAGCAATGTGAATCCGAGGGCTTCATGTATGAGGAGTGTAACAAGGACCATCAATATCCTAAACTTATTTACTGTTCATGCTTCAGTCCATGCTGATGTTGCTTCTAGATGTGAAGCAACATGCAATAAGATCTTAAGGCCAGCCGTCAGTAACATCCACATTTTCAAAATTTGGAATGTTAAATAAATTAGCCAATCAATAAATATAGTTGATTTGCCTTGTTCATAGTGTTGTATTTTAAAGGTATTAGGACTTATTGTGGGCTTGTTTAAATTTGTCCCTAACCTTATTTGAAATATTCGTCAAGAACAAACTAACATGATTATCAAAAATATAAATATTGGTCGGTAATATTTAAGTTGAATTGTGTTCGGACTCATTTGGACTTTTAAGGTGGTTAAAAATCCCAACACCATGTTTCAACATTAAGAAAGAGAAAGGGAATAAAAATTACTATCAATATAAGAAATAAGGACGGAGATATTCTCCCCAAAATTGAAATTCTCATTTGCATCTTAAATTTCTCATCTAGTCTATTAAGAACTAATAAACCCTCAAAACATTGTAGGGGTTTATTAACTGCTCACTTGAATTTTTGAAAAAAAATATAAAATCAAATTTAGCAAGAAAGTTAAGTCATGACCAAATAAACTTTGGGAAAGAAAATCAGAACCTAGCCCAATTCATCAGGATCTAATTGCAACTTAGATAGCATAGGCAATAATTTAGCTTCCTCTTAGAGCATCTACAACCAGGATTGCCTAATTTCAATCCCCAAACGTCCGCGTACGTGCCCGGTCAGTGACCGGGCTCGTTGGTTTTGAGCCTCCATTTGTGCAAGTATACAACCATGTCCCCAACATTCTCCTCAAATTGTCCAGTCAAATGCATGTGATTGATTGGGATAGAGAGAGAAAGAGAGAAAAAGTGGTCCGGGGTGGGCCGCATCCTACGTGGAGGGCTGCCCGGACATCCCCATATCCTCCCCATATTTTGTATGGATATGGGAATTTGCGGACAGCCCGGTCATATGGTGACAAAGTGGGGAGTCCAATTGGGTGACTTTTTTTCTTCTCTCTCTTGTCCGAGCAGTGCCCGGGCAGTGTCCGAGTAGTCCGATGGGATGTTTGGGGGGTCCGGTTGTAGATGCTCTTAGAACAATAAATAAAGAATGCTGACCAAACTGAGTGCAATGTAAAAAGAATGAATGGTTGCACACACCAAATTTTGAGATACATGTCATCTAAAGGTCATGAAAAGAATTGTGAGATACTTGTTACATACACCAAATTTTTGCATATGGTATCCTAAGGGATCTTCTTTTAATCTTGTTGGCTATTTCGATTCAGACTATGCCGGTGACAAGATTGATAGAAAGTCCCCTTCAGGTACTTGTCAATTTCTTGGGAGATCTCTTGTGTCTTGGTCCTCCAAGAAACAAAACTTTGTATCTCTATCTACCGCCAAAGCGGAATAGCCGGATCATGTTGTGCTCAATTACTATGGATGACCCAAACTCTCAAAGATTATGGGATACATGTGAAACATGTTCCATTTCTTTAGGACAATGAGAGTGCAATCAAGATTGCACACAATCCCGTGCAACATTCGCGAACTAAGCATATTGATGTTTGTCACCATTTCATCCAAGATCATGTGGCTAAAGGTGACATTAACCTTAAGCATGTTCGTACTCACAAGCAAGTGGCGGATATCTTCACTAAACCTCTTGATGAGAAGATATTTTGTTGCTTGAGAAGTGAGTTAAACATTATTGATTCTTCCAATGTGAACTAGAAACTCACCTGGATGTATGCAAGGGCATGAGCTTACTTGACTAATCCTTAATATTTCTCTTATGATGATTATATTACATCTTGGATACATTGCTCCCTTGTATTGCATCTAACACCATGTAGGTACTTGGACAAGCTTCATTTCACAAGATTGCTCCCAACTCATATCTTAAGAAATCATTCATGAACCAAGTATCTACATCATGTTTGTTGTGTCCAAGGAACAAGACACCTGATGGAAATATGCCCTAGAGGCAATAATAAAGTTGTTATTATTATATTTCCTTATTCATGATAAAGGTTTGTTATTCATGCTAGAATTGTATTGACCGAAAACTTAAATACATGTGTGAATACATAAAGAAATACCATGTCCCTAGTGAGCCTCTACTAGACTAGCTCGTTAATCAAAAGATGGTTAAGGTTTCCTAACCATAGACATGAGTTGTCATTTGATAATGGGATCACATCATTAGGAGAATGATGTGATGGACAAGACCCAACTGTTAGGTTAGCATATGATCGTTCAGTTTATTGCTACTGCTTTCTTGAATGTCAAATACATGCTCCTTCGACCATGAGATCATGCAACTCCCGGATACCGAAGGAATACCTTGTGTGCTATCAAACATCACAACATAACTGGGTGATCATAAAGATGCTCTACAGGTATCTCTGAAGGTGTCTGTTAAGTTGGCATGGATTGTGATTGGAATTTGTCACTCCGAGTATCGGAGAGGTATCTCTGGGCCCTCTCAGTAACACACATCATAAGAAGATTGCAAGCAAAGTGACTAAGGAGTTAGTTACGAGATGATGTATTACAGAACGAGTAAAGAGACTTGCCGGTAACGAGATTGAACTAGGTATGGAGATACCGACGACCGAATCTCGGGCAAGTAACATACCGACAGACAAAGGGAATTACATATGTTGTCATAACGGTTCGACCGATAAAGATCTTACATAGAATATGTAGGAACCAATATGGGCATCCAGGTCCCGCTATAGGTTATTGACCGTAGAGTCGTCTCGGTCATGTCTACATCATTCTCGAACCCGTAGGGTCCGCACGCTTAATGTTCGTTGACGATATAGTATTATATGAGTTATGTGTTTTGGTGACCGAATGTTGTTCGGAGTCCCGGATGAGATCACGGACATGACGAGGAGCTCCGGAATGGTCCGGAGGTAAAGATTATTATATAGGATGATACTATTTGGTCACCGGAAAGGTTTCAGAGTGAACCAGGTAGTCATCGGATCACCGGAAGGGGTTCCGAGAAGCCCTGGGAGGTTAATGGGCCACATGGGCCAAGAGAGGGGAGCACACCAGCCCACAAGGGGCTGGCGCGCCCCTCCCCTAACCGCGGACCTTGGGGGAGAAAAGGAAGGGGGAGTCGGCCTTCCCCTGCCTTCCTCTTCTCCCCTTTCCTTCCCCCCTTGTGCAAACAAGGAAAGGGGGGCGCCAGAGGGAGGAGCCCAAGGGGGCCGGCGGCCACCCTTGGGGCACCTCCTGGCTGCCTCCCCTCCCCCACCTATATATATATATATATATATGAGGAAGGGGGCGCTACACAAGCCACGACAATCTCTTAGCCGTGTGCGGCGCCCCTCTCCATAGTTTCATCCTCCGTCCAGTTTTTCCGTAGTGCTCGGCGAAGCCCTGCAGGAACGAGTTCACCATCACCGTCACCACATTGTCGTGCTGCTGGAACTCATCTACTACTTCGCCCTTCTTGCTGGATCAAGAAGGCGAGGACGTCATCGAGCTGAACGTGTGTTGAACGCGGAGGTGCCGTACGTTCGGTACTTGATCGGTTGGATCACGAAGGTGTTCGACTACATCAACCGCGTTGATAAATGCTTCCGCTTTACGGTATACGAGGGTACGTAGACACACTCAGCCCCTCTCGTAGCTATGCATCTCCATGGATAGATCTTGCGTGTGCGTAGAAATTTTTTGTTTTCCATGCAACGTTCCCCAACAACACCTTGAAACATATCCTTTGACAATATTTCATATGTGAATGAAATATGCCCTGAGGCAATAATAAAGTTGTTATTTTATATCTCCTTATTCATGATAAAGGTTTATAATTCATGCTAGAATTGTATTGATCGGAAACTTAAATACATGTGTGAATACATAAACAAATACCGTGTCCCTAGTAAGCCTCTACTAGACTAGCTAGTTGATCAAAGATGGTTAAGGTTTCCTAACCATAGACATGTGTTGTCATTTGATAACAGGATCACATCATTAGGAGAATGATGTGATGGACAAGACCCATCCGTTAGCTTAGCATATGATCGTTCGGTTTATTGCTACTGCTTTCCTGAATGTCAAATACATGTTCCTTCGACCATGAGATCATGTAACTCCCGAATACCGGAGGAATGCCTTGTGTGCTATCAAACATCACAACATAACTGGGTGATCATAAAGATGCTCTACAGGTATCTCCGAAGGTGTTTGTTGAGTTGGCATGGATCGAGATCGGGATTTGTCACTCCGAGTATCAGAGAGGTATCTCTGGGCCCTCTCGGTAATACACATCATAATAAGCTTGCAAGCAAATGAATAAGGAGTTAGTTATGAGATGATGTATTACGGAACAAGTAAAGAGACTTGCCAGTAACGAGATTGAACTAGGTATGGAGATACCGACGATCGAATCTCGGGCAAGTAACATACCGACAGACAAAGGGAATTGCGTATGTTGTCATAACGGTTCGATCGATAAAGATCTTCGTAGAATATGTAGGAACCAATATGGGCATCCAGGTTCTGCTATTGGTTATTGACCAGAGAGGTGTCTCGTTCATGTCTACATAGTTCTCGAACCCGTAGGATCTGCACACTTAATGTTCGTTGACGATATAGTGTTATATGAGTTATATGATTTGGTGACCGAATGTTGTTCGGAGTCCCGGATGAGATCACGGACAAGACGAGGAGCTTCGGAATGGTCTGGAGATAAAGATTGATATATAGGACGATGGTATTCGGACACCGGAAGAGTTTTTGATACATAGGATGTCACCGAGCTGAACATGTGCTGAACGCGGAGGTGCCGTACGTTCGGTACTTGATCGGTTTGATCGCGAAGAAGTTCGACTACATCAACCGCGTTACTGAATTCTTTCGCTTACGGTCTACGAGGGTACATAGACACACTCTCCCCACTCGTTGCTATGCATCTCCATGGATAGATCTTGCGTGTGCGTAGAATTTTTTTGTTTTCCATGCAACATTTCCCAACAGTGGCATCCGAGCCAGGTCTATGCGTAGATGATATGCACGAGTAGAACACAAAGAGTTGTGGGCGGTGATAGTCATACTGCTTACCACCAATGTCTTATTTTGATTCGGCGGTATTGTAAGATGAAATGGCCTGGACCAACCTTACATGTCCAGGTGCATGAGACCGGTTCCACCGGCAGACATGCAACTTGTTTTGCATAAAGGTGGCTGGCGGGTGTCTGTTTCTCCTAATTTAGTTGAATCGAATTTGACTACGGCCGGTCCTTGAAGAAGGTTAAAACAGTAAACTTGATAAATCACCATTGTGGTTTTTTGCCGTAGGTAAGAACGGTTCTTGCTAGAAGCCCGTAGCAGCCACGTAAAACTTGCAATAACAAAGTAGAGGACGTCTCACTTGTTTTTGCAGGGCATGTTGTGATGTGATATGGTCAAGACGTGATGTGATGTACGTTGTTGTATGAGATGATCATGTTTTGTAATATCGACAACCGGCAGGAGCCTTTGGGTTGTCTCTTGATTAATGTATGAAATGCAAATGCCATGTAATTGCTTTACTTTATCGCGATGCGTTAGCAATAGTTGTAGAAGCAATAGTTGGTGAGACAACCCCGACGCAACGATGGAGATCAAAGTGTCGAACCGGTGATGATGGAGATCATGACGATGCTTTGGAGATGGAGATCAAAAGCACAAGATGATGATGGCCATATCATGTCACATATTTTGATTGCATGTGATGTTTATCCTTTATGCATCTTATTTTTCTTAGAACGACGGTAGCATTATAAGATGATCCCTTCACTAAATTTCAAGATAAAAGTGTTCTCCCCAAGTATGCACCGTTGCTAAAGTTCGTCGTTTCGAAGCATCTCATGATCATCGGGTGTGATAGACTCTACGTTCACATACAATGGGTGTAAGACAGTTTTGCACATGCAGAATACTTGGGTTAAACTTGACGAGCCTAGCATGTACGGACTTGGTCTCGGAACACTGGAGACCAAAAGGTCGAACATGAGTCATATAGTAGATATGATCAACATAGAGATGTTCACCATTGATGACTAACCCATCTCACGTGATGATCAGACATGGGTTAGTTGATTTGGATCATGTATCACTTAGATAACTTGAGGGATGTTAATTTAAGTGGGAGTTGATTAGTAATTTGATTAATTGAACTTAATTTATCATGAACTTAGTCTTGATAGTATTTGCATATCTATGTTGTTGATCAATGTCCCGTGCTACCGTTCCCCTGAATTTTAATGCATTCCTAGAGAAAGCTAAGTTGAAAGATGATGGTAGCAACTACACGGACTGGGTCCGTAACTTGAGGATTATCCTCATTGCTGCACAGAAGAATTATGTCCTTGATGCACCGCTAGGTGACCCACCCGCTCCCGCTAATCTGTACGCTATGAACGCCTGGCAAACGCGGAATGATGACTTCTCTATAGTTCAGTTTGCCATGCTTTACGGCTTAGAACCGGGACTTCAAAGACGTTTTGAACATCATGGAGCATATGAGATGTTTCAAGAGTTGAAGTTAATATTTCAAGCAAATGCCTGAGTTGAGAGATATGAAGTCTCCAACAAGTTCTATAGCTGGAAGATGGAGGAGAACAGTTCTGTCAGTGAACACATACTCAAAATGTCTGGGTATCATAACCACTTGACTTAGCTGGGAGTTGATCTTCCAGTTGATAGTGTTATTGACAGAGTTCTTCAATCATTGCCACCAAGCTACAAAGGCTTCGTGATGAACTATAATATGCAAGGGATGAATAAAACAATTCCTGAGCTCTTCGCAATGCTTAAGGCCGCAGAGGTAGAAATCAAGAAGGAGCATCAAGTGTTGATGGTTAACAAGACCACTAGTTTCAAAAAAAGGTCAAAGGAAAGAAAGCGAACTTCAAGAAGAACGGCAAACAAGTTGCTGCTCCCGTGAAGAAGCCCAAAGGACCTAAGCCGGAAACTGAGTGCTTCTACTACAAAGGGACTGGTCACCGGAAGCGGAACTGCCCCAAGTATTTGGCGGATAAGAAGGATGGCAAAGTGAACAAAGGTATATTTGATATACATGTAATTGATGTGTTCCTTACTAATGCTCATAGTAGCACCTGGGTATTTGATACTGGTTTTGTTGCTCATATATGTAACTCGAAACATGAGCTACGGAATAAACGAAGATTGGCTAAGGACGAGGTGCCGATGCGCGTCGGGAATGGTTCCAAGGTCGATGTGATCGCCGTCGGCATGCTACCTCTACATCTACCTTCGGGATTAGTTTTAGACCTAAATAATTGTTATTTGGTGCTAGCGTTGAGCATGAATATTATATCTGGATCTTGTTTATTGTGAGACAGATATTCATTCAAGTCAGAGAATAATGGTTGCTCTATTTATATGAATAATATCTTTTATGGTCATGCACCCTTGAAGAGTGGTCTGTTCTTGTTGAATCTTGATCGTAGTGATACACATATTCATAATATTGATGCCAAAAGATGCAAAGTTGATAATGATAGTGCAACATATTGGTGGCACTGCCGTTTAGGTCATATTGGTGTAAAGCGCATGAAGAAACTCCATGCGGATGGACTTTTGGAATCACTTGATTATGAATCATTTGATACTAGCGAACCATGCCTCATGATCAAGATGACTAAAACTCTGTTCTCCGGAACAATGGAGTGAGCTAATGACTTATTGGAAATAATACATACCGATGTATGCAGTCCAATGAGTATTGAAGCACGCGGCGGGTATCGTTATTTTCTAACCTTCACAGATGATTTGAGTAGGTATGGATATATCTACTTGATGAAACACAAGTCTGAAACATTTGAAAAGTTCAAAGAATTTCAGAGTGAAGTGGAGAATCATCATAACAAGAAAATAAAGTTTCTACGATCTGATCGCGGAGGTGAATATTTGAGTTACGAGTTTGGCCTTCATTTAAAACAATGTGGAATTGTTTCACAACTCACGCCACCTGGAAAACCACAGCGTAATGGTGTGTCCGGTCGTCGTAACCGTACTTTATTAGATTTGGTGCGTTCTATGATGTCTCTTATCGATTTACCACTATCATTTTTGGGTTATGCATTAGAGACAACCGCATTCACATTAAATAGGGCACCGTCTAAATCCGTTGAGATGACACCGTATGAACTGTGGTTTGGCAAGAAACCTAAGCTGTCGTTTCTTAAAATTTGGGGATGCGACACTTATGTCAAAAGGCTTCAGCCTGATAAGCTCGAACCTAAATCAGAGAAGTACATCTTCATAGGTTACCCTAAGGAAACTATTAGGTATACCTTCTACCACAGATCTGAAGGCAAGATCTTTGTTGCTAAGAATGGATCCTTTCTAGAGAAGGAGTTTCTCTCGAAAGAAGTGAGTGGGAGAAAAGTAGAACTTGATGAGGTAATTGTACCTTCTCTCGAATTGGAAAGTAGCACATCACAGAAAACCGTTCCCGTGATGCCTACACCAACTAGAGAGGAAGAAAATGGTAATGATCATGAAACTTTAGATCAAGTTACTACTGAACTTCGTAGGTCGACCAGAGCACGATCCGCACCAGAGTGGTACGGTAATCCTATCTTGGAAGTCATGTTATTAAACCAAGGCGAACCTACGAACTATGAAGAAGCTATGATGAGCCCAGATTCCGATAGATGGCTTGAGGCCATGAAATCTGAGATAGGATCCATGTATAAGAACAAAGTGTGGACTTTGGTGGATTTGCCCGATGATCGGCATGCCATAGAGAATAAATGGATCTTCAAGAAGAAGACTGACGCCGATGGTAATGTTACTGTCTACAAAGCTCGACTTGTCGCAACAGGTTTTCGACAAGTTCAAGGGGTTGACTATGATGAGACTTTCTCACCCGTAGCGATGCTTAAGTCTGTCCGAATCATGTTAGCAATTGCCGCATTTTATGATTATGAAATCTGGCAAATGGACGTCAAAACTGCATTCCTTAATGGATTTATTAAAGAAGAGTTGTATATGATGCAACCAGACGGTTTTGTCGATCCTAAAGGTGCTAACAAAGTGTGCTAGCTCCACACTACTAGGGAAAAGCCTAGCAGTAGCGCGGGTCTAAGGGCTATCAGTAGAGCGGGGCACCGCGCTACTGATACGGCGCTACAACTAACATTTAGCAGTAGCGTGCTTCTGCCCGCGCTACTACTATAGCTACTTAGCAGTAGCGCTGTCCATACTAGCGCTTCTGCTAAGCACTTAGCAGTAGCGTTTTCCTGTTCAGCGCTAGAGAGCGCTACTACTATATTTTCATATATCTTTTTTTTGCTGCGTATTTGCGATGTTTTTGTACAGATTTTAAACAGTACTCTAATCATATCATAAACTGGCAATATGCTCATCATATCATACACATAATAGTCTCATCATATCATCCAACTCAAATCATGTCGTCACATCATAATCATGATATAGCTATACAAGTTACATGGCATGTCTCATCATACATAATGTAGTACTTCTTGAGGCCCCGGTTCGTATCTCTCTCTCACACTAGCGTGAACCTAAACTAACTACTTTCTGCTTCGGCTTTGCTATCTAACCCTCTCTGGCTGTCACTCGGAAACCGGTACACCTGGGCCTGACACTCCGGCCACTCGTCGTATACTCCTGGCGTAGCACTTCTTCGCCATCGATGATCTATGTATCTGCATCGTCACATGAGTCGATAATATGCAACATATATAGTTGAGCAACAGAAAAAGACAGACTTGGCAAAAATAGAAGAAAAATCTCATAAGCATAAATAACAAAGTTCATAGTACCCAAAATGCCCTAACTAGAGTGATCTTTGCTAGTTGAGGAGGACGGTTTAATTACATCACAAATAAAGTTTCGTCATGCATTACTCAAAGTTTCGTCATAGAGAAAGTATGGACTAAACAGACACTTTGTCATATATCGTCAATCACTCCAACATGTTGTGCCATCCATCCAAGTCAGGGAGATAGTCCCCGAGCGCAGTGAAAGGCTTCAGGTCGAGACACTGAGCCGATACGCGTGTTCGGACATCTTCCCGCGACATTTTCCCGTCTTCGTAGAACATTCCTATTTTTTTGACGACCTCCTTCATGATGATTTGGGCAAGTTCATGCTGGATGTGATAGAACTCAGCTCAAAGTCAATGATCCGGGATATCTCCTAGGTTCTTTGCCCATTGCAGAATATGGGCATCGGCGGATCTAGGTGACATGCGAAGGTTCTGCTGATCCCGTCTTTACTCCAGCATGTGGTGGAGGACATAGAATCCATCACTAAGAGTACCACTCGGTTGCTGGATGCAGCAGAAGTCAGTCTTATGGCCGAAGGCGGGCGCCCGGTTCCTTGTCTTCCTGGTCTTGATGTCTCCACCCCGTAGGCCGTAGCTAAAGATAGCACTGTCGAGAACAGACTTGATGTGGGTGTAATCCTTTTTGTTCATGTTCTTCGACGAGTCCAAGTAAAGAGCGTGGATGAATTGGGGGTAAAGGATGATGAGGACGGCGCGCCCGTCGCTGCGCAAGATAAGTACACCTCAAATTAGCCTCCACCGTGCAAATGAATGATTGAAATCGAAGGAAGGATATCCATGCGGATAACTTACATGGGATGATAAGGCACGAGAATCGTCTCCTTGTCCTTATTGGCGACCATGAAATCGGCAATGTAGTTACTCGCGTATTCATGGTGCTTTGGGCAGACTGCCAAGAAGCCCTCGTGCATGAAGTACGGGTCAGCGACACAGATATAAGGTATCTGCTCAATCCTGATGATGTAGTTCATGTACAAGGCAAAAAGGTGGACAAACGTAAAATCCAGATTTTTCAAGTGAAACATGTTGAACATGTAATCGAATCGAAGGAAGAACTTCTCCGCGGGGAATGTGTTGACGTACAATCTTTGCTGTGGCACGTTAACCACGTAGAGCGGGTATCCTGGATTTTTTTTAGGCGAACATGCTTTTCTCTCTCCGCAGCACATCGTCATGAAGTCTCCTTAGATTGCCGTATATGGCCTCTACCGCTGCCTTAGGTAGGATCGGATGACCGGGGATATGACATTTTGCCACACCGGAGATAGGTATATGGTCTTGAACCCTAGGCTACTGAGGCGGCTGGATCATAGAAGCAACTTTGTTGCCTTTCCTCGATCTCTTCCTATGATTCTTTGCTACTGGAAGTGAGCCTATAATACGTTCATCCTCCGGCAATTCAGGCACCGACTCATCACGCTCAAACCCTGAGTACTTATACTGCTGAGCCATCAATCCTTCGTTGTCAGAGGCGCCGGTATTGAGATACTGTAGAGGGTCATCGTCATCCTCGTCGATTGCATCATGCATTGCTTCTTCGACAGCGGCGACGTCATCAGCCACTAATGGAGCCTCTTCCTCACCCGGCACAACAGGCGACGCTAATTGGGTAGGTGGGGTGTTGGTGTTCATACCTTGCTGAGGCTGCTTGGTCGTGGGTGTGCTCCCGTCCGCCTCTAGACGAAGCAGACTCTTCGGCCACAACAGGACCCAACGCTTGCAATCGCCAAGCCGCCGCGGGGTCTCGTCGTCATCTCCACCTAGTGCTACCGGAGGAGCCAAATTCTCGTGGCCCGGTTCGACACTGGCCATGGAAACCTTGAAGACGTCAGGGGGGATCAGCCGGCTGTGGAACAATTGTTCCTTCGGCTTCACTATCGTCGCCTTTCCCACGTCCACCTTCTGGCCCTCGATGGTGTACAGTATGGTGCACGGGGTTACGTCGGCCTGCAAAGACATGTCTGCGACGTGAGACATCTGAAAGGCAACGGAAATGGGAGATTATACATATATTGAAGAGGGCCCGTGTGACAGGTACCGTGAGGGCGTCAAGCCCAGCCAAAGACGAAGCCCTGCCGAGCACGCCAGAGATGGAGGACGGGCTGCTAGCGGGTGCAGGACCAGGTGTGCTAAACGAGCTGCTCCCGAATAAGTTGGAAAGGGGAAAGTCCACTGCCTCTTTATTTGGATTTTGCTTGGTCCAACTGACGATAGCCGGAACCAAGACACTATACGAAGCTGCCATCTCCTCTTTTGCGGCAGCTACCGCTGCTTTGACTATCTCAGCTGATTTCTTCTCAACCACAATCTCAACCTTCTTGTCGATGTTTTCTTCATTTAACCTCCATCTTTCCTTTCTCTTCTCCATAGTCTCACGGTAGTACTTCTTCCATGTGGCGACGTCTCTGACGCCGTGCACACGTCCATACGACGGCCGAGTGTTCACCGGGAGTCGTTTCAATATGTTCAAGGCCTGGTTGAATGGGGTGTCCCACTTGGGCCTCGCCAATGCCTCAAACGGCGAGTCGCTTTCGGCCACAATCCCGTGCTGCTCTTTCTGCAAAAGGAACGTGGATCGTTTACAAATGTGACTAAACGTGCTGTCGAATTGATCAGAAGCTAAAATTAGCAGGTAAATTAATAATTACCAGCAGTCTCATGAACTCCTTCGTGCCCGCGTCCGTATCGAAAACCTTGTTGACTGGGTCCCAACGGTACCGGGCCCTGATGACGTCACGCTTCTGCAGGATGGTGAACTCCGCCAAGGGGTCTGGGATCCCTAGACTTTCGCGTTCCACGTCCTCCTTGTCCCATATGGGCCTCTTCCCCACATAACCACGGCTTCCGAGGTGATGGCACCCCATGTTCCTCTCTTGGAGCCCCTTCATGTACTCCAACTTTTCTTTGACATCTTCGGCAACACAAGTCTTCTTGAATATTTCAAACTGCTCTTCCGTAATTGTTGGATTATCCTTTACAATCTCGGAGTAGGGTTCCTTTTTGGCGATGATCCGATGTTTCACCCTTACTTTCCAGGCGGATAACGCGCTGCTAAACTTGCCCATGGCATGTTTGTTTATCTTCTTCATTGTTGGGTCTTTATCTAGATCAGTATATTTGATTTCATCCCGGCCCGGGAACAAGAATACCTGGTGCAGCTTAGTTAGGAGGGAGTGCTTCATATCTGGTATCTTCTTTAGTTTCTCATCGTTGATGGTGGCGGTTGCCCGTAGGATGCAGCCTATTTGATTGCTGTAGCACGCACGTGCTTCCGTAGGCTCTTTTGGCTCAAAATTGCCGGAGTCCACCTCTTTGACCACCAGTCTAGTAGTGATGAGCTGGTTTGGGTGCCGTTGCCTCTTTGGTTTCGGTTCTATAACGGCTTCGCCAGTCTCGGTGCCGGTATCGGCGGCGGTCTCAGCGCCGGTGTCAGTGATTAGCGCCGGTCTCGATGTCGGTCTCAGTCTCAGATGTGACAGGTGGGCCCTGCAACAACCGTTGCTCATCGAGAAGGTTCAAATAGGCGTCTGCCATCGCGTAGACGTTGCAATCACCAGAACCCTGTCCTTCATCATTGCTAGCCATGTTTCCTACGATTAAATCTAGTCAATTAATTCTAGGCCTAATAAAATGAATAATGACATAAGAAAAGGCCAATGTTTTGCATGAATGTTGATTCATTCCCGTTGCGGCAAATCCCAGGCACTCGATATGTCCTAGTTTGTAGCACAAGTTATGCCGAAATTCACGGAAAATTTCGGCATGACCTTTGCTACAAACTGGACAAATAGAGCGCCTGAAATTTCCCGGAACGGAAATGAATCAACATTCTGGCAAAACATAGGCCACTCGAAATCATTCCTTGCAAACAACAAAAGGCCACTTGGGCACAATCGAACCACTTCAATGTTGCATATAACATGAGCAAACACTATTGAGGAATTTGCATATAACATGACCACTTCAGTGGAAAGATATAATCAACAATAATGGAATATGCAAATGAACATCAATGACATATATCATATAACATCAATCTTGTTTTTCGTTTACATAGCAACAATTACTTTAACCAAGTTTTTGAAAAGAAAAACAATTCTGTTTTTTGTTTATAGCTAAATGCCATAGCTACAATTTTTTATTTATAGCTAAATACTTTTTTTTGTCTAAAGCTAAAAGTCTAGGAAGGGATCATCTTTAAAATAAAACTTGCCTAAATTCTTTTCCTTGAAAAATAGTGGTCTTTTCAAAAACCAAAAACCTTTGCAAAATGACCTCACTAAACACTTCTCTGCCTAGGACAGAACCCAAATTCTGTTCTAGCTATTCCTCTCACACACACACACACACACACACACATTATTTTCTTTTCATCCAAACTGTTTTAGAGCAAATATTCCAACAATACTTGACCTTATTAGAAATTGCAAAGGAACTCGATTTTCTCTAACCCTTCTGACCTCACCAAAATTTCCACAGAAGGACCTTAGTACCTACACCCAATTTCTTCAAAAATATTCAGGTCCATAGTCCAAATAATTCAAATTTCATTTGAATGAAATTTGGACCAGATTCAGGTCCATAGTCCAAATAATTTTTTATAGCTAAATGCTACTGTTTTTTGTTTATAGCCTCTATTAATTTAAAGCTAAATGATACTATTATTTATATACCCTCTGTTAATTTAAAGCTAAATGGAATTACTGTTTAGGCATTTTCATAAAAAATTGCCATAGCGAATTTCCTAAAAAAATTGCTAATCTTTTTTCCTAAATGCTAAAAAAATGCCTACTGCCCTAAACAAATCTAGGGTTCATATGAACACCTAGGGTTCATATGAACATCATCACAGCAAAGAGAGAGAGAGAGAGGAGGGCAGGGGAGAGGAGACGGAGAGCCTTACGGTCGGCATTGAGGGCGGGCTTGGGCTCGGGCGGCGGCGGTCCTGGGCGGGCCCAGGCGGCGCCGGTGAGGTCGAGGGCGGCGACGGTGAGGTCGAGGGCGGCCTCGGGCGGCAGCGGTGAGGTCGAGGGCGGCCTCGGGCGGCGGCGGTGAGGTCGAGGGCGTGCTCGATCGGGCAGGGCGATCGACGGCGGCGACAGAGGAGTTGGGGGATAGGGGGAGATGACTTAGCAAAATTTTGAGCCCGCGCGGGGTTAAGTCAAAATTGGAGTAGCGTTGGTAGGAAAAAAGCGCTATAGCTAAGTTAGCTATAGCGCTTTCTACCAAAACGCGCTACTGCTATAGGAAGTAGTTATTTATTTTCCTTTTTCTTTTCCTTTTATCTAAGGAACGTAGCTATAGCGCGGTCTTATAAAACACACTACTGCTAGAGTAACTATAGCGCTTTGTGGAAACAAGCGCTGCTGGTATGCCTTTCTCCTTTATTTTTCTTTTTCTTTTGTTTATCTTTACATTTTCTTTTTTTCATTTCTCCTTTTTCTCCGTCCCTCATTTTCATTTACTTTTCTATTTCTTTTCCATTTTATTTTCTTTTTTAGCAGTAGCGCTCTATACAGGAAACGCGCTACTACAAGGCACTTAGCGGTAGCGTGCTTTTTGCGGCATCGCTACTACTATTCCTAGCCTACCGGCAACAGGGTGGGAATTATCGTAGTAGCGCTTTTTCCAGCAGACGCGCTACTGCTATAACCATAGTTGTAGCGCTCTTTATTGACACGCACTACTACTAAGTAGCAGTAGCGCTCTCTTCTAACCAGCGCTACTGCTATACCTCTGTGTATAAGGTTTTCCCTAGTAGTGCCAGCGATCCATCTATGGACTGGTGCAAGCATCTCGGAGTTGGAATATACGCTTTGATGAGGTCATCAAAGCATATGGTTTTATATAGACTTACGGTGAAGCTTGTATTTACAAGAAAGTGAGTGGGAGCTCTGTAGCATTTCTAATATTATATGTGGATGACATATTGTTGATTGGAAATGATATAGAATTTCTGGATAGCATAAATGGATACTTGAATAAGAATTTTTCAATGAAAGACCTCGGTGAAGCTGCTTATATATTGGGCATCAAGATCTATAGGGATAGATCAAGATGCTTAATAGGGCTTTCACAAAGCACATACCTTGACAAAGTTTTGAAGAAGTTCAAAATGGATCAGTCAAAGAAAGGGTTCTTGCCTGTGTTAGAAGGTGTGAAATTGAGTCAGACTCAAAGCCCGACCACTGCAGAAGATAGAGAGAAAATGAAAGTCATTCCCTATGCCTCAGCCATAGGTTCTATAATGTATGCTATGCTGTGTACCAGACCTGATGTGTGCCTTGCCATAAGTTTGGTAGGGAGGTACCAAAGTAATCCAGGAGTGGATCATTGGACAGCGGTCAAGAACATCCTGAAGTACCTGAAAAGGACCAAGGATATGTTTTTCGTTTATGGAGGTGATGAAGAGCTCGTCGTAAAAGGTTATGTCGATGCTAGCTTCGACACTGATCCGGATGACTCTAAGTCACAAATCGGATACGTATTTATATTGAATGGTGGAGCTGTCAGTTGGAGCAGTTCCAAGCAAAGCGTCGTGGCGGGATCTACGTGTGAAGCGGAGTACATAGTTGCTTCGGAAGCAGCACATGAAGGAGTCTGGATGAAAGATTTCATATCTGATCTGGGTGTAATACCCAGTGCATCATGTCCAATGACAATCTTTTGTGACAACACTGAACAATAGACTTAGCGAAGGAACCCAGGTTTCACAAGAGAACCAAACACATCAAGAGATGCTTCAACTCCATTCGTGAAAAGGTCAAGGATGGAGACATAGAAATTTGCAACGTACACACGGATCTGAATGTGGCAGACCCGTTGACTAAGCCTCTTCCGCGAGCAAAACATGATCAGCACCAAGACTCCATGGGTGTTAGATTCATTACAATGTAATCTAGATTATTGACTCTAGTGCAAGTGGGAGACTGAAGGAAATATGCCCTAGAGGCAATAATAAAGTTGTTATTTTATATTTCCTTATTCATGATAAAGGTTTATTATTCATGCTAGAATTGTATTGATCGGAAACTTAAATACATGTGTGAATACATAAACAAATACCGTGTCCCTAGTAAGCCTCTACTAGACTAGCTCATTGATCAAAGATGGTTAAGGTTTCCTAACCATAGACATGTGTTGTCATTTGATAACGGGATCACATCATTAGGAGAATGATGTGATGGACAATACCCATCCGTTAGCTTAGCATATGATCGTTCAGTTTATTGCTACTGCTTTCTTGAATGTCAAATACATGTTCCTTCGACCATGAGATCATGCAACTCTCAGATACCGGAGGAATGCCTTGTGTGCTATCAAACGTCACAACATAACTGGGTGATCATAAAGATGCTCTATAGGTATCTCCGAAGGTGTTTGTTGAGTTGGCATGGATCGAGATAGGGATTTGTCACTCCGAGTATCGAAGAGGTATCTCTGGGCCCTCTCGGTAATACACATCATAATAAGCTTGTGAGCAAATGACTAAGGAGTTAGTTATGAGATGATGTATTACGGAACGAGTAAAGAGACTTGCCGGTAACGAGATTGAACTAGGTATGGAGATACCGACGATCGAATCTCGGGCAAGTAACATACCGAAAGGCAAAGGGAATTGCGTATGCGATGAGCCACAAGTATAGGGGATCAATCGTAGTCCTTTCAATAAGTAAGAGTGTCGAACCCAACGAGGAGCGGAAGGAAATGACAAGCGGTTTTCAGCAAGGTATTCTCTGTAAGCACTGAAATTATAAGTGACGAGTAGTTTGGTAGCAAGATAATTTGTAATGAGTAAGTAACGGTAACGGTAACACAAGTGCAGCAAGGTAGCCCAATCCTTTTGAGGCAAAGGACAGGCCAAAATGGTCTCTTATGATAAGCAAAGCGTTCTTGAGGGTACACGGGAATTTGATCTAGTCACTTTCATCATGTTGTTTGATTTGTGTTCGCTACTTTGATAATTTGATATGTGGGTGGACCGGTGCTTCGGTGTTGTTCTTACTTGAACAAACCGCCTACTTATGATTAACCCCCTCGCAAGCATCCGCAACTACGAGAAAAGTATTAAGAATAAATCCAACCATAGCATTAAACTTTTGGATCCAAACCAGTCCCTTACGGAATAGTGCATAAACTAGGGTTTAAGCTTCTGTCACTCTCGCAACCCATCATCTAATAACTACTCCACAATGCATTCCCTTAGGCCCAAATATGGTGAAGTGCCATGTAGTCGACGTTCACATGAAACCACTAAGGGAATCACAACATACATATCATTAAAATATCGAACACATATCAAGTTCACATGAATACTTGCAACAAGATTTCTCCCGTGACCTCAAGAACAAAAGTAACTACTCACTAATGATAATCATGCTCAAGATCAAAGGGGTATTAAATAGCATAATGGATCTGAACATATAATCTTCCACCAAATAAACCATATAGTAATCAACTACAAGATGTAATCAACACTACTAGTCACCCACAAGTACCAATCTATAGTTCCGATACAAAGATTGAACACAAGAGATGAACTAGGGTTTGAGAGGAGATGGTGCTGTTGAAGATGTTGATGGAGATTGCCCTCCCAAAGATGGGAGAGTTGTTGGTGATGATGATGACGATGATTTCCCCCTCCGGGAGGGATGTTCCCCCGGCGGAATCGCTCCGCCGGAGGGCAAAAGTGCTCCTACCCAAGTTCCGCCTCGAGACAGCGGCGCTTCATCCCGAAAGTCCTCTCCATATTTTTTCTAGGTTAAAATGACTTATATACCAGAAGAGGGGCACCGGAGGTGGGCCGAGGAGGGCACAACCCACCAGGGCGCGCCTGGGCTCTCTGGCACGCCCAGGTGGGTTGTGCCCACCTGGTGGGCCCCCTCTGGTAGTTATTTGCTTCAATAATTCTTATTTATTCCATAAAAATTCCTCGTGAAGTTTCAGCTCATTTGGAGTTGTGCAGAATAGGTAGCCTAACGTAGCTTTTTCAGGTCCAGATTTCAAGCTGCCAAAATTCTCCCTCTTTGTGTGAACCTTGCATATTATGAGAGAAAAGGCATTAGAATCACTCCAAAAAGCATTATTATGCATAAAAACATTATAAATAATAGTAGGAAAACATGATGCAAAATGGACGTATCAACTCCCCCAATCTTAGACCTCGCTTGTCCTCAAGCGAAAACCGAAATCGAAAAACATGTCCACATGCTTAGAGAGAGAGGTATCGATAAAAACAAAATACGGACATAGAAGCATCATGTATATTATTATAACAGCAACCAACTTTAATATAAAACTTTATCATAGAACTTTTATCATATAACTTCTCATGAACAAGTAACAATTCATCACAACATCGAAGTATAAAGCATAAACTCTATTGAAAACCAACAAACTATGTTCTCAGTCAACTTTGCGACTACAATTCATCATCTTTTCAGGAAGGGTCATGTATCGGAGCCTTTTTGGCAAGTCCACATACTCAACCATCATATAGTCTTCTATGATTGCTAACACTCACCGCATACACATGAGCAAAACGTTTTAACCGGACACATAGAAAGATAGGGGCTTAAAGTTTCGCCTCCCAACATACTCACCTCGAGGGTGATGTCAACAATAATAACTCATGCTACTCATATCCAACTGGATATATGTGCCTAGATCTTTCCTCACCACATGATGCTTGCCAAAAGAGAAAATAAAAAGGAATAGAGAGAAGAACTTTGACTCTTGCATAAAAGTAAATACATAAAAGTAAAAGATAGGCCCTTCGCAGAGGGAAGCAGAGGTTGCCATGCGCTTATTTGTTTGTATGCTCAATCTCTTAGTGCAAAAGAACGTCACGTTATATTGCCCCTTGTGATAGCAACCTTTATTGTGCAGTCTGTCGCTTTTATTCTTTGCCATCACAAGTTCGTACAACGCTCAATTTTCTCTTACACTAAATGATCCAACACTTTTAGAAGCAATTTTTATTGCCCTATTTGCACCGATGACAACTTACTTGAAGGATCTTACTCAATCCATAGGTAGGTATGGTGGACTCTCAAAATAAGATTTGGTTTAAAGGTTTTTGGATGCACAAGTAGTATCTCTACTTAGTGCGGAATTTTTGGCTAGCAAAGATGGGGGTAAGCACCACATGTTAAAGGATCTATGACAATATAACTTCTATGTGAATATGAACAAACATAAATCAATACGTTGTCTTCCTTGTCCAACGTCAACAATTTTGGCATATAATATTTTGGTGGGGGCTCACAATCACAAAAGATGTCCAGGATAGTGTATTTGCATGTGAATCTTCTCTTCCCTTATTAATACTTTCATGAATTGCATCATTGACCAATGCTATGTTTGTCAATCTCCAATAAAATTTTCTACTTATACTCTTCCTTATGTGATGTCATTACTTACCATAAAATTAGCATATGATATTTTTCATGTATTTCCTTTCTTTTTATTGAACATGAAAATAAAGAAAACAAAACTCAAACTAAACTTTATTATATATATCCTGCACACAATTACAAAGATAGATCACTAAGCAAACACTCGAAAAGAAAGGATCGAACTAAACTTTTATTCATCTAAAGCAAAAGATAACTATGGATCGAACTAAGATAAGTAAAGGCAAAAGATAGTGGAGGTGATACGATACCGGGGCACCTCCCCCAAGCTTGGCACAAGCCAAGGGGAGTGCCCATACCCGATACTCAATTTTCCTTTGGTGATGAAGAAGGAGGTGGTGGTGATGAAGTAGTGGCCCTCTCCAACAACTTCTCCAATCTATGGATGATGCTCCGGAGGGCAATGATGTGCTCTTGTAATAGAATATTTTCACGGGTGAGATATTTATTTTGCACACGAACCGTTTCGATGATCCGAAAGACTTCAATCTCAGTGGGGGTAAGATGATCATAGTAAGGTTTAAGGATATCTTCTTCTTCCTCCTCGGCAGGCAAAGCTTGCTCGACCACTGGCGCTTGATCTCTGATGGCCTCCTTGCTCTTGTCCCCTTTGATGACTTCTTCAGGCTCTTCTCTCTTCAACTCGATCTTCATCAACCAAGCATCCTCTTCCACGTTGTTGGAGGAGGAAGAAGACATGATGCCTGGCTTAACAGATCTAACCGGAAACAGCAAGAAAAAAAGACAGAAGATTTCTCCGTGATACGATGGTCAATAGGTTCGGGGGGGGGGGGGGGTATATAAAGATTTTTTATCTTGGGAAACAAGCAAACATAAGAAAAACGGAGTCCGGAAGGTACCCGAGGTGGGCACAACCCACCTGGGCGCGCCTGTGCCCACCAGGGGTGCCTTCCTGGTTGTTTCTTATTTTCCTAATTTTTGTTATTTTCCAAAACTGACAAAAAATATTTTTGCGGATTTTTTAGAGTCCGTTTACTTACCGTATCACGTACCTCCTCTTTTTCAGTTATTCTGGAGTGTTCCGGAAGGTTTCCTTTATGTGTTCTTCCGGTGTCATAGTTTGGATAATATTGCTTTCAACATTAATGGGTGTACCTGAGATATAATATTTTATTCGTTGCCCATTAACAACCTTCGGCATTATTTATCTTGATGGCTCCGTATCGATAAACCTCCTCGATAACTTAAGGTCCTTCCCATTTGGAGAGGAGTTTTCCTGCAAAGAATCTGAAATGAGAGTTGTACAAAAGAACATATTCTCCAAATTTGAACTCACACTTTTGGATTCTTTTGTCATGCCATCTTTTAACTTTTTCTTTAAATAACTTGGCATTTTCATAGGCTTGGGTTCTCCATTCATCTAATGAGCTAATATCAAATAACCTCTTTTCACCGGCAAGTTTGAAATCATAGTTGAGTTCTTTAATTGCCCAATATGCTTTATGTTCTAACTCAAGTGGCAAATGACAAGCTTTTCCATAAACCATTTTATATGGATACATACCCATAGAATTTTTATATGCTGTTCTATAAGCCCAAAGTGCATCATCGAACTTCTTAGACCAATTCTTTCGGGACCTGTCGTGGAATTGTCACGGCAGATGTCCTAACGAAAGGACTTAGTTGTGGAGCCATGGCGACGAGGTTAGCTTAAAGGGGTTAAACGGGACAAAGGACACGCAGAGTTTATACTGGTTCGGCCCCTTGCGGTGAAGGTAAAGGCCTAATCCAGTTTGAGGTGGTATTGCTAGGGTTTCGATTACCAGGGAGCGAATACGCTTTTGCTGGCTTTCGAGCTGTTGTCTCTTTTCTTCTCCCCTAAGCCGCTACCGGGTCATCCCCTTATATACATGGGTTGACGCCCCGCGGCCTACAGAGTCCCGGCCGGCTCATACAAATGTGTCCGGCTCGGTGACTTATCTTATATGCCTTACAATACAAGTTTACATATACATGGCGGTTTACACTTACGGGCCTTACGCCGCCTTCGGGTTTGGGCCCTTTAACAAGTCTATCTTATGAACCGCCATCTTCAATATACAATTAGGCTTCATTTAGATGAACCGCCATTGGGATGACCCGGCCCCTCCTGGGCGGGTCATATCTAATAGTCATATCCCCAACATTAGGCCCCAGGTTGATTTGAACTTGTTCATGTCAATCTTCTTAAGTTAGAAAAAATCGCTCTTCATCTTCCTATGTTATTTGTAATCCGTCATGACGTCATCTCCTGAAATTGCGGTGACCCGCCGTGACGTCACCTGTCATTAATTCTATATATGGCCCAAATCTTAATAAATCTCTCCCTTTACTGAACCTCCAAAAATTGAGGCGTCCGCGCCGTTATATATCCATTTTCTTGTCTCCTCGATTCCCGTGCATGCCACTTATCCTTCCAACCTTATAAATAGGGCCTCGAGACCTTCTTTCACTCTCCCTCTTTTCCTTCTCGCCTTCTTCTTCCTCCTCGCAGCGCCCCAGCGCACCCGAGCTCCGCCGTCGTCGATCTTCACCCCCTGTTTTTTCCGGCCGCTGCATCGCCCTGAACGAACCAGAACGTCGCCCCTCCGCTGTCAACCAGCGCCGGTAAGTCCTCCCTTTTCCTCTTCATAGATCTGTGTTAGGGATTCTCTGTTCGTCGGTGTTCATCACCGTTCTTCCCTTTCTTTCTTAGCCTGCATAATTTTGATCTGAAGACAGTACAAACCTTGCGCAGTAGCAGTTTTAGCACTTGTTTTGCAATATCATAATATATCCTCATAGCAATAGATCTCATCTAAACATCCCCACTTCTCTGCTGCCGCCACCTTAGGTTTAGATTTTATTCCATTTTTCTGAACAGCTGCAGATCCAATCACATAGCCTTAATCTACAAGACCTGTTTGTCCCAATACTTCGTACAATTTTCTCTTGTCAGACCTCGAATACCAGTACTTGTCATGGTGGCTTACATCACCGACTTATAATTACTCATATATCATTAGTCCTCATTTAAGGCGCCATTCTGAATATATACTGTAGCTGTTTAACTTGTGGTTTCGCAAATTGATCTGAACCGGCAAAATTTCCTTTTCCTTTAGGTTTCCTCTCTTCACAATGCCGCCAAAGACAGTCTATACATGCAATTGGGTTCCCTCCGTCGTCACTGAGGGCTCACTTAAAGACTTTGTCAAAATCGGGTACTTGCCCGCAAAGAATGTTATGCATTACCGTGCTCCTGACCCAGGCGAAGAAAGACCTCAGCCAAAGGATGGCGAAATCATTGTATTCACTGATCACATGAACCGGGGCTTCTCACCACCTGGCTCTAAGTTTTTCTGAGATGTTCTGCACTTCTTCCATCTCCATCCTCAAGACATCGGACCCAATTCCGTGTCAAATATCTGCAACATTCAAGTCTTCTGCGAAGTATACCTTCAAGAGGAGCCCAGCGTCGAACTCTTTAGGGAATATTTTTATTTAAACCGCCAGAACGAGGCTACGAATGGACCCAGCTTGGAACTTGGCGGAATCTCAATTCAGCGAAGAAGAGACACCATCTTTCCCTACGCTCGCTTGCCAAGTCACCCCAAAGATTGGAATCAAACATGGTTTTATTGCAAAGACACCTCTCTGGCTGACGAAAATCCATTGCCGGGTTATCGTGCCCAACGTCTTGACACAAAGCATCATCTTCCTGAAAAGCTTACCGCTGCTGAGCATAAAAAACTTGCTCCCACCATTGCAAAGGTTAAAGCTCTGCTGGGAAACAGTTTAACTAGCATTGACTTGGTTCGGTGCTGGGTTGCCTGGCGGATCATACCTTTGAGCCACCGACCCGTCTTAATGTGCACTTATACAGGCAGTAGCAAGGATCCATTACGCCACAGCCCCTTGCGTTTAACTGATGACGCAATTACCGATATGGTTAAAACTCTTTTGAACGAAGATTCCGAAGACTGCAGCAAAGTGGGTCTGAACACTTTCTGCAAACTTAACCGCCGCCAGATGTGAGTCTTTAACTCATCTTACTTTTATCTCATTATTCAAACATTGTACTAACTCAACTTTGCTAATTTCCACAGGCTAAATCTGATTTCTGGAAGGCAAAATATGACCATGAAGCCGCCAAGAAGGCCAAGGCTGCCAAGAAAGCCGTCAAGAAAACCACCAAGAAGCATAAGAAGAAACCAACTGCCTCTGACATGCTTGATCTATATGACACCTCTGAGTTGGAGGTAGCCCTTGACTCTCTTGGCTCCTTTTTCAATTATCTTATTAACATTGATTACTCTCAGGATGACACGGGGGCCAGCCAAGCAGTTGAAGAAGAGGTAACTATTATTTCCTCTGACTCAGAGCCTTTGACAAGACAGAAATTTTGACAAGTAACCCGGAAAGTAAGGTTTTCACACCCCTTAGCTCATTTGGATCCTCACTTTCTTTTGAAGCAACAGCAGCACGAAAGCCGACGCCAGACTCGGAACAGTGGAGGTGAAGAATTGTCTTCCAGCTTACCGAATACTCCAGCTCCACGGAAACGCCAAAATGAGGTCCCTCTAAGCTTAACTTCTTTTTACCCACTGGCGGGTTGCTTTCGCCAGCCACTCAATTCCTCTGACTCAAACTACCAGGAAACCTCTCGTTCTTCCTCTGGCGACTCATCACAGACCCAACTGCCGGCTTTCAAGACTGCCCCTGGGTAACAACAATTACTTTTATTCTTTACCTCTTTATACTCTGATAACTATATTGACCTGTCACAACCCGTGTAGTGGACAAGCAAAACCTAGCAAGAAGGCCAAAGTTACCAAGCCAACTAAAGCTCCTGAAATTGTTGAAACGGAGCAGCAAGTCTCTGCACCTGAAGCTTCTGAAAAATAGCCAGAAGAACCTGCCCCTGGCGTTCCACCTGAAATTCCTGATCTCTCCATTGATCATACCAGCACCGACTCTTTGATCACTGAACCGTCAAGCTCACCTAAGCCGTCAGAGACTCATACTGATGACGTTCTGATCATTGGCTCCGGTTTTATAGAACCGGGAAATCCAACTATCTTGGCAAAACACTCCGCCAAACAAGAGGTTATTGAAAGGCGGAAAGTGAGGTTTGTTGTCTCTCACTATGCACAATTGAGCAGCAGCGAGATATTGTCTGGTTATCTCAACCAAGTACACTCCAGCCACGATCTTGAAATTGAGATGGTGAAACAAATGCATCAGAAACATGAGGTATGAATTCCTGCTTAAATAAATTATATACATCCTGCCAGCCCCCAAGTCTACTGGTTATGATAAGATTTGAATAGGCTGTAGACTTTAGCAGAAATGTGAATGTAGCGAATCCTCCAAAGCTGGCTTGTAATGATAACATTGCATCCTTAGCACCCAAGGGCCGGCTTAATCAGCATGAATGAGCCGGTCCTTTATTGCTTATAACAGAGAGCTTATATGTGTAGCCCCCATGAACCGGCTGTGATTGTTTACAGCACAACCGGGTCATTATAAGATAGTTAAGTGACACGAGCAATATGCATTAGTCCCCAAGTGCCAAGTACTCTTGCTTGCAAAGTGCTTGGGACTTTATTCACATGAATTGTTTGTATAAAGAAATTTTTCGGCAGGCATTAGCCCCCAAGTGCCAAGTGTTATTGCTTGCAAAAGACTTGGGACTTATACTCTTGTAAACCAGATATGAATCTGTTGACAAGTCTGTACTTCATACAGGCTGCAACTGCTGAACTTGAATCACAGTTGACTAATGCAAAGACCCGGCTAAAGAATCAGGAAGCTGAGACCCGGAAGGCCAAATCAAAATTCGAATTTAGCGTGGCTGAGACGGAAAATATGAAGACCAGTTTTGAGGCGGAGAGAAACACTTGGGCTGAAGAAAAGACTGTTTTGATACAACGAGCTGAAAAAGCGGAAGCGGCTCTTCAGGAGGTGACCACTGAACTCACCGGTTTAAAACACCGTGTATCTCAGATGGTTTCCGCTATCTTTGGTGAGTCGCCTTCTTAAACATCAAAAGTGAATCTTTTCCTTGATGGTTATAAACCGCCTCTGACCGATTTATGATTTACTCAGGTCCAAGGAGCAGCAACTTTAACCAAGACATGCTTGTGAAGCTGAAGGCGGTTTACACCCTTGTCGAACAACTGTATACTGGAGCTCACCGTACACTGGCTACAGTCTCTCCGAATATTCAAGCACCAACTCTTTTGTCAGATGTCTTGAAAAAACTTTCCGTGCTACCTGCCAGGATTGATGAAATAAAACGGTCGTCTGCAAGAGCCGGTGCCGTAACGGCCTTGAGCCGGGCCAAGGCATGGCTACCAGAGCTAGACCCGTCTGAGGTAGCTACTGGATATCCAAGCTTAAAAGAGGACGGCACTGCATTTGATAAGAAAGACTTTGCTGCCTGTGTGAAAGAAATACGCCCTCTGGCCAGTCTGATCGCGAATGAGACGGATCTGTCGAAATATCACCCGGCTTACAGCATGGAGAATCAAAAGATGCCTACGCCATCTTACAAAGTGATGGGTTTAATCCCTCCAATCCGTAAGAATACTTTTGCCCCTGAAGTTGACCCGTCTGGACTTATAGATGATAAGGCTGAATTTCAAGCTTTATGTGGCATTGATTGGTCATCACCGAATCTCCAGACAGCGGCAGAGGACGAAGATCCGGAGAAGGATGATCCAGAAACCTCAAGTCAGCAAGGCCAAGAAGATTGAACCGCTGGGCGGTTTATATTTGATCCGTATGAAAAAACACTTGATCTATTGACTCATGGAGTCATGTAATAGGGTAGTAAAACTTTAAACTGCCGTGCCATCGTGCATGCTTCTGTTTTGCGCAACACTGCTGATCTGCCAGTTTAAGAAACCATCACTTTATGCTTATGGCAGCGTAGATTGATGCAGATCTGATTTATCATTACCCTGTGATGTACGCTTTAAACTGCCAGCTTAATAGCTTCATGTGATTAGAGCTATAACTCGAAACATAATACTATTATGCTCTTGGCGACTTAGAGTCTACCATCCTGCTGGGTTGCAAAAACCCGAAAGGTGCTTCAAATATGAGCCGTAAATAGGGCAGCTTGGCCCGATTTGTAAAACTAAACGTCAAAAAATAAGAAATCAAGAAATTCAAGAAACTCGAGGCTGTTGTAGGCCGCCAAGCCAAAATGTCTTCTTCGATGAAACTAGCCTGAGCCACTGGAAGGTACGTGCTTTCCGTGAGCAGGCACTCACAGTACCCAATTGACATTTGAACCCAGATAAAGTCAGGTCTTGTATAAAGATAGACTTATCAGGAGTACGCGGGGTCAGAGTAGCAGCATGCATCACGGGCCGATTTATCCAAGTTTCAAAGAAGGCGGCTTATGAAGCCTGGATCTATCCTGACTATCTGTAAGCCGTGCTCTCGCATGACAAGCCGCCGTTTGAACCTTAACAAGCTCAAGATCTTTGGTGAATACACCGTAAAAGATTGATTGTTAAGAGTTCGACGGGTCAATCAGGATGACCTGATGGAGTTGAAGCAGCTGGTATACAGGTAGGATGACCCGGAAGGGTTATGTTCTCTTTGGTCGAATACGCCTATGTTTGAACAAGATAACCTGGTCAAGAGGGTAGTCACGCTATGTTCTCTTTGGTCGAATACGCCTATGTTTGAACAGGAAGCCCCCAAGTGACATACTTACGGATTGTGTTCGTCAGGGACCTATGTTTGAGCTGTGTTGTGCATCCAACTCTCTTTGGTCTTTGTAGTCTGGGCGTCAAGCCTCTTAAATGACCAGGTAAAATGATGATAAGGGCTCAGCTTCGAAGAAGTGAAACGACAGAGGCCCTGAATTATCAGGGATGCCGGCTTTAATATACTGTATATAATATATACATCATCAGACTATGTACATTATGAGAGCCGGCGGCTCAAGTATAGTAGGGCCGAAGATGAGCAATATTCCACGGCCGACGTGTCTCCTCCTCCGACTTACGCGAGTCTTTGTGCTCTCGAATGTCGATAAGATAGTATGATCCATTATGCAGATTCTTGCTGACCACAAAAGGTCCTTCCCAAGGTGGTGATATCTGTCTGATCCTGGATGAGCCGGAGCACTAAGTCGCCTTCTTGAAAGGTTCTGGTTTTGACCCGGCGGCTGTGATAACGACGTACGTCTTGCTGATAAATCGCCGAACGAGCCGCCGCAAGATCACGCTCCTCATCCAACAGGTCATGTGCATCTTGACGTGCCTTTTCGTTATCAGCTTCAATGTAAGCCGCCACCCGGGGTGAATCATGACGGATGCCACTAGGGAGAACAGCCTCTGCTCCATAAACCATGAAGAAAGGTGTGTAACCCGTAGATCTGTTGGGAGTTGTATTGATACTCCATAACAATGAGGGTAACTCCTCCACCCAACAACCCGGCATTCTTTGCAAAGGAACCATAAGCCGGGTGTTGATACCTCGCAGAATCTCTTGATTAGCTCGTTCCGCTTGACCATTGGACTGAGGGTGAGCCACAGAGGAGACATCAAGTCGAATATGCTCCCGTTGACAAAATTCTCTCATAGTGCCTTTAGAGAGATTAGTACCATTATCTGTTATAATGCTGTGTGGAAAGCCAAAACGGAAGATCACCTTTTTGATGAATTGAACCGCCGTTGCTGCATCACACTTACTGACCGGCTCTGCTTCAACCCACTTAGTGAACTTGTCAACCGCCACCAAGAGGTGGGTCTTCTTATCCTTGGACCTCTTGAACGGCCCCACCATATCAAGCCCCCAAGTTGCGAAAGGCCAAGTAATTGGAATCATCCTCAACTCTTGAGCCGGCACATGAGCGCGGCGTGAAAACTTCTAACAACCGTCACACTTGCTGACCAAATCCTCTACATCAGCATGAGCCATCAACCAATAAAACCCATGACGAAAAGCTTTGGCTACGAGAGATTTAGAACCGGCATGGTGACCACAATCTCCTTCGTGGATCTCTCGCAGAATCTCACAGCCTTCTCTAGAAGAGACGCAACATTGAAACGCCCCTGAGACACTGCGATGGTGCAATTCCCCATTAACAATTGACATTGACTTAGACCACCGGGTTATCTGTCTGGCCAGAATTTCATCCTCAGGTAATTCGCCCCGGGTCATGTAAGCCAAATACGGAACTGTCCAATCAGGAATAGCATGAAGAGCCGCCACCAATTGTGCTTCCGGGTCAGGAACAGCAAGATCCTCCTCAGTAGGTAATTTGACAGAAGGGTTGAGCAAGACATCCAGGAACATGTTGGGTGGCACCGGCTTACGCTGAGAGCCCAACCGGCTTAAAGTGTCAGCCGCCTCATTCTTCCTGCGATCAATATGCTCGACCTGGTATCCTTTGAAGTGACCCGCAATAGTATCAACCTCTCGACCATAAGCCGCCATGAGTGGATCCTTAGAATCCCAAGTGCCGGAAACTTGCTGAGCTACCAGATCTGAGTCACCAAAACACCTCACCCGACTTAAATTCATCTCCTTAGCCATCCGGAGACCGTGGAGCAAGGCCTCATACTCAGCTGCATTGTTAGTACAAGGAAACATTAACCGGAGAACATAAGAAAATTTATCACCTCGCTGGGAAGTCAAGACGACTCCAGCCCCCGAGCCTTCCAATTGCCTGGACCCATCAAAGTGAATAGTCCAATATGTGTTATCCGGCTTTTCCTCAGGCGTTTGCAACTCTGTCCAGTCATTGATAAAATCCACGAGCGCTTGGGACTTGATGGCCGTACGAGGCACATACTTCAGACCATGAGGTCCAAGCTCAATGGCCCACTTGGCGACCCAGCCTGTGGCTTCTCTATTTTGGATGATATCCCCTAAAGGAGCAGAGCTGACCACGGTAATGGGATGACCCAAAAAATATTGCATGAGTTTCTGGCTTGCCATGAAAACCCCATATACAAGTTTCTGCCAATGCGGATACCTCTGTTTGGACTCAATAAGTACCTCGCTGATGTAGTAAACCGGTAGTTGAACCGGATACTCCTTGCCTGCCTCTTTCCTTTCCACCACAATGGCCACACTGACAGCTCGGCCATTGGCAGCCACATATAACAACAGAGGTTCCTTATCAATGGGAGCAGCCAGAACCGGCGGCTCAGCCAGCTACTTTTTAAGCGCCTCAAATGCCTCATTAGCAGCATCACTCCAGATGAAATTATCTGTCTTCTTCATCATCTGATACAGAGGAATAGCCTTCTCTCCCAACCGGCTTATAAACCGGCTTAAAGCTACAATGCGACCTGCCAGACGCTGAACATCGTTAACACACGCCGGCTTAGCCAAAGAAGTAATGGCTCTGATCTTCTCCGGGTTAGCTTCAATGCCTCTGTTAGAAACCAAAAAACCCAAAAGCTTGCCTGCTGGTACACCAAAAACACATTTGGCCGGGTTAAGCATCATCTTGTAGATCCGGAGATTGTCAAACATCTCCTTCAAATCATCAATCAAGGTCTCCTTCTTCCTGGATTTCACCACAATGTCATCTACATAAGCATGAACATTTCGCCCGATCTGACTGTGAACGCAATTCTGCACACACCGCTGGTAAGTCGCCTGTGCACTCTTGAGCCCAAAAGGCATAGACACATAGCAGAAGGCTCCAAACGGAGTAATGAAAGTCATCTTCTCCTGGTCCTTAACCGCCATCTTGATCTGATGATAACCAGAATAAGCATCCAAAAAACTCAATCGCTCACAACCCGCCGTAGCATCAATGATTTGATCAATACGGGGGAGAGCAAACGGATCAGCTGGACAAGCCTTATTTAAGTCCGTGTAATCCACACACATTCGCCACGTGCCATTCTTCTTGAGTACCAACACCGGGTTAGCCAACCACTCCGGATGAAAAACTTCAACGATAAACCCGGCCGCTAAGAGCCGGGCCACTTCTTCACCAATGGCCTTCCGTCTCTCCTCGTTAAAACAACGAAGGAATTGCTTGACCGGCCTAAACTTTGGATCAATATTGAGAGTGTGCTCAGCGAGTTCCCTCGGTACACCTGGCATGTCTGAAGGTTTCCGTGCAAAGATATCCCGGTTCTCACGGATGAACTCGATGAGCGTGCTTTCCTATTTCGGATCCAAATTGGCACTGATGCTGAAATGCTTAGATGAGTCGCCAGGAACAAAATCAATCATTTTAGTGTCATCTGCCGGCTTAAATTTTAGCAAAGGATCATGTTCTGTGGTTGGCTTTTTCAAGGACGTCATATTCGCCGGGTCAACATTATCTTTGTAAAATTTCAGCTCCTCCGCCGCACAAACTGATTCAGCATAAGCAGCATCACCTTCCTCACACTCCAGGGCCACCTTGCGACTCCCATGTACTGTGATGATGCCCTTGTAACCCGGCATCTTAAGCTGTAAGTAAACGTAACAAGGCCTCGCCATGAACTTAGCATAAGCCGGTCGACCAAACAGAGCATGATAAGGGCTCTTGATCTTGACCACTTCGAAGATTAGAGTCTCAGACCTAGAGTCATGCTCATCTCCAAAGGCAAATTCTAAAGATATTTTACCCACTGGATAGGCTGACTTACCCGGCACCACACCATGGAAAACAGTGTTTGACGGCTTAAGATTTTTATCAGTCAGTCCCATGCGACGGAAGGTCTCATAATAAAGTATGTTAATGCTGCTGCCTCCATCCATGAGTACCTTAGTAAATTTATAGCCCCCAACCTGAGGCGCCACCACCAGAGCCAGGTGACCTGGATTATCAACCCGGGGCGGATGATCATCACGACTCCATACAATAGGCTGCTCTGACCACCGTAAATAACGTGGCATCGCTGTCTCAACCGCGTTTACTGCCCTCTTGTGAAGCTTCTGATCCCGCTTACATAGGTTGGTGGTGAAGACGTGGTATTGTCCACTATTCAATTGCTTCGGGTTGCTCTGATAACCAGACGGTCGCTGCTACTGATTCCCCTGATTATGCTGCTGGCTGTAACCACTTTGATTGCCTTGACCATGAAACCCGGAATTTGAGCCGCCGCCTCCATGATCTGGACCATGAGAGCCGGATCCTGAACCGCCGTTCGAGCCATGGTTGTGCTGGACAGACTCCCTGAATTGTCTCATGATACTGCAATCCTTCCACAGGTGGGTAGCTGGCCTCTCCTCCGTTCCGTGCTTCAGACATGGCTGATTCAATATTGCTTCAAGGTCAAATTTTGTCCCTTGAGTCGGCCTCCCCTTACGACGCTGGTTATAACTCCGCGCACCGGTGTTAGCCACAAAATCATCCGCCTTGCGCTTACCGTTGCCGCCCTGATTGGTTGAGTTGTTCTGCTATCCTTTCATGCCGCTACTCTTCTTTCCCTTTCCCGATCTTTCATCCTCAGAGTCGGGGTCCTTGGTACCATCAGAGTAGGCATACTTAACAAGAGCCGCCATTAGCTCCCCCATGTCGTTGTAATGACGCTTAAGCCGCCCGAGCTTCTACTTAACTGGAATGAAACGGCAATTTTTCTCCAACATTAGAACCGCTGAGCCGACGTTAATGTTATCTGAAGAATGTATGATAGTTGAGACCCGGCGCACCCAGCTGGTCGTTGACTCGCCCTCGGCTTGAACACAAGAAACCAAATCCACGATCGACATGGGCTGCTTGCACGTATCTTTGAAATTCTGGATAAACCAGGCCTTCAGCTCTGCCCAGGACCCAATGGAGTTAGCCGGTAGCCCCTTCAACCAGGTACGAGCCGTTCCCTCCAGCATCATGGTGAAATACTTAGCGTATGCGGCCTCACTAACATCCAGCATCTCCATAGCCATCTCATAACTCTCCACCCAAGCCTCAGGGGGCCGATCTGCTGTGTAATTAGGCACCTTGCGGGGGCCTTTGAAGTCCTTGGGCAGACGTTCATTTCGCAGAGCCGCCGTTAAACACGGCACACCCAACGCTCTAGAAGTTACACCTGCCTCAACTGAAGCCGTCAGGTAAACCGGCGCGTGCTGATGAGCTGCCAGTCGAGCCGCCAGCTCGGCCTCTCGACGCGCTCTGCCCTGGTCCACTAAATCCTGTGCATTGGTATAATTGCGCGCCGGGTCATATCCATGAGGTTGGTTACAACGTTGCTCAGTACTCGAGACGGCTGGCGAGTCAATGTGCCTACTATAGCTCCGGCCGGGACGAGGGGTCGAATGAATCCGGTCACGACTATAAGAATAAGCCTGCTGCTATACCAAAGCTGTTTGAAGAAGCTCTCTAGCCCTTCGGGTTTCAACCGCCGTCGGGGTCTCGCCCTCAACTGGCAGAGCTGCCAGTCGTGTAGCTGCAGCAATCATATTGTCTAAAGGGGTTGAGTAATGATCCGGCGGCGTCACCATGTGCTGAGGCGGGGTGTAGTTCATATGCGGAGAACCTGTCACGCGTGGCTGACCCGGCGTTCCACCCCCTCATGCTTCAGCCATCGGATTTATCACCGGCGGGTCACTGGCCCCTGCTCCAGGTGTGTTGAAGAGGTTCCTCAACTCATAAACCAAAGGTAGACGACTCCCGTGCTTTCTCCTTAAGACCTCGTTGGTAGCGTTCTGATCCACCGAGAGCTGGTATGAATCCGCTTGAATCCGCTGTGCTTGTGCATTTAAAATGGCCCACTCTGCATTCATCCTAGCGTTCTCCGCTGCCAGCTCTATCTTGGCCTGTGCTATCTCATCGCGCAGCTTAGCCACTTCCGCCTTATGCTGCTCCTGGTTGTCTGGGGTTACATCTACCTTCATCAGGGTTGCCAGAGCTTCCAACAGATCTGTTAAAACTTGAGCCGGCGGGCGTGCTGAACTGCCAACACCCGCTGCCGTCACCGCCGCTGTACTGGAGGTCATGGCCGCGATGGTTGTCAAACCGAGAACCGGGTGGGTGCCAGCCATGAAGATCGCCGCCCTATTCGGCGGCTCATGGGGACCCGGAATACTGTTGCCATCGGAATAGCCCCCAAGCCGTCCGTCTCGTAGTTGATACAGCGAGCTGGTCTCCCGCATGGACAACTCACCATCAGAGTAGATGGCCGTCTCACCGCCAGACATAGAACCTTCTAACTCAGCCCCGTGGATAAACCCAACGAAGGCACGCTTCACGGCGGGTTGAACCCGGGCATGTCGTGCGCACTGAGCCGTCTCAATGATGTCGGCGCAGATGTCCGGCTCAGGGCCCGGCTCGCCGATCTTGCCGTTGAAGACGTGGATTCCGCCGATGGGGACCCGGTACCCGTACTCAATTGAGCCGGCCTTGGGGTCCCAGCTTGCATCGTCGATGTAAAGCTTGCCTCGACGACTCTTGGTCATCCGGCCCACATCGTACCCCTTGATCCCTTCGAAGCTGCCCTTCAAGAACTCAAAACCACCATGTGCAGGCCCCACGGTGGGCGCCAACTGTCGTGGAATTGTCACGGCAGATGTCCTAATGAAAGGACTTAGTTGTGGAGCCATGGAGATGAGGTTAGCTTAAAGGGGTTAAACGGAACAAAGGACATGAGGAGTTTATACTGGTTCGGCCCCTTGCGGTGAAGGTAAAGGCCTAATCCAGTTTGAGGTGGTATTGCTAGGGTTTCGATTACCAAGGAGCGAATACGCTTTTCCTGGCTTTCGAGCTGTTGTCTCTTTTCTTCTCTGCTAAGCTGCTGCCGGGTCGTCCCCTTATATACATGGGTTGACGCCCCGTGGCCTACAGAGTCCCGGCCGGCTCATACAAACGTGTCCGGCTTGGTGACTTATCTTATATGCCTTACAATACAAGTTTACATATACATGGCGGTTTACACTTACGGGCCTTACGCCGCCTTCGGGTTTGGGCCCTTTAACAAGTCTATCTTATGAACCGCCATCTTCAATATACTCTTAGGCTTCATTTAGATGAACCGCCATTGGGATGACCCGGCCCCTCCTGGGCGGGTCATATCTAATAGTCATATCCCCAATAGGACCTATTGACAGTTTTTTGTAATATTAATTTTATTTCTCTATTGCTAAGTTCAACTTGACCACTAGACTGAGGATGATAAGATGATGCAAGTCTATGGTTAACATCATATTTAGCAATCATTTTACGGAAAGCACCATGAATAAAATGTGAACCACCATCAGTCCTTAAATATCTAGGGACTCCAAACCTTGGGAAAATGACTTCCTTAAGCATTTTAATAGAGGTGTTGTGATCAGCACTACTAGTTAGAATAGCTTCTACCCACTTAGTAACATAATCAACAGCAACCAAAATATGTGTATACCCATTAGAGGAAGGAAAAGGTCCCATGTAATCAAATCCCCAAACATCAAATGGTTCAACAGCAAGAGAATAATTCATAGGCATTTCCTGACGCTTACCAATATTACCAATTCTTTGACATTCATCACAAGATAAAACAAACTTACGGGCATCCTTGAAGAGAGTAGGCCAATAAAAACCATATTGCAATACCTTGTGAGCAGTTCTATCTCTCGCATGATGTCCTCCATAAGCTTCAGAGTGACATTTCCATAGGATTTTTCCCTGTTCATGATCAGGTACACAACGTCTAATAATACCATCTACTGCTTCTTTATAAAGATGTGGGTCATCGCAAAAGTAATATCTTAAATCATAGAAGAATTTTTTCTTTTGTTGGTATGTGAAGCTAGGTGGTATATATTTAGCAACAATATAATTGGCATAGTCAGCATACCAAGGAGTGTTATGAGAAACATTTATTGCAGCTAATTGTTCATCAGGAAAACTATCATTAATAGGTTGTGGGTCATCAAGAATAGTTTCTAACCTAGACAAGTCATCAGCCACGGGGTTCTCAGCTCCCTTTCTATCAGTGATATGTAAATCAAATTCTTGTAGCAAAAGAACCCACCTAATGAGTCTAGGTTTAGCATCCTTCTTTTCCATAAGATATTTTATAGCAGCATGATCGGTGTGAACGGTCGCTTTAGAATCAACAATGTAAGACCTAAATTTATCACAAGCAAACACAACTGCTAAAAATTCTTTTTCAGTAGTAGCATAATTTTGTTGGGCACTGTCCAGAGTTTTAGTAGCATAATGAATAACATTTAATTTCTTATCGACTCTTTGTCTTAGAACAGCACCAATAGCATAATCACTAGCATCACACATAATTTCAAAAGGCAAGTTCCAATCAGGTGGTTGAATAATAGGTGCAGAAATCAAGGCTTTCTTAAGTGTTTCAAAGGCTTCTACACAATTATCATAAAAAACAAATGGAACATCCTTTTGTAAAAGATTTGTAAGAGGCCTAGAAATTTTAGAGAAGTCTTTAATAAACCCCCTACAGAAACCAACATGACCGAGGAAACTACGAATACCTTTGATATCTTCAGGGCATGGCATTTTATCAATTGCATCAACTTTTGCTTTATCCACCTCAATACCTCGTTCAGAAATTTTATGTCCCAAGACAATACCTTCATTAACCATAAAGTGGCACTTCTCCTAATTCAAGACGAGATTAGTTTGCTCACATATCTGCAAAACTCGATCAAGGTTGCTAAAGCAATCATCAAAACAAGTTCCGTAAACGGAAAAATCATCCATGAAAACCTCAACAATCTTTTCACAAAAGTCAGAGAATATAGCAGTCATACATCTTTGAAAGGTAGCACGTGCATTGCATAAACCAAAAGGCATACGTCTATAAGCATAAGTTCCAAAAGGGCAAGTAAAGGTGGTTTTCTATTGATCAGGTTGTGAGACAGGTATTTGAGAAAAAACGGAATATCCATCAAGAAAGCAAAAATGTGTGCGCTTTGATAGTCTTTCTAACATTTGATCAATAAAAGGCAGAGGGTAATGATCTTTTCTAGTAGCTTTATTTAGTTTTCTAAAATCAATTACCATTCTGTAGCCAGTGACAATTCTTTGTGGAATAAGTTCATTCTTATCATTAGGAACAATGGTAATACTTCCCTTTTTAGGGACACAATGAATGGGACTTACCCATCTACTATCAGCTATGGGATAGATTATACATGCTTCCAGAAGCTTCAGTATTTCTGTTCTTACCACTTCTTTCATTTTAGGATTTAAACGTCGTTGGTGATCTACAATGGGTTTAGCATCAAGCTCCATATTAATTTTATGCTGACAGAGAGTGGGACTAATGCCCTTTAAATCATCAAGAGTATATCCAATGGCAGCTCGGTGCTTCTTCAGAACCTTCAATAATCTTTCTTCTTCATGTTCTGAAAGGTTAGCACTAATAATAACAGGATAAATCTTTTTCTCATCAAGATAAGCATATTTCAAAGTGTCTGGCAATTGTTTTAATTCAAACACATGATCACCTTTAGGTGGAGGAGGACCTCCTAGAGTTTCAGTAGGTAAATTGTGTTTAAGCAGAGGACGTTGTTCAAAGAGAATCTTATCTATTTCATTTCTTTCATGCAGATGCATATCATTTTCGTGGTCTAGCAAATATTGTTCTAGTGGATCGGTAGGAGGCACAATAATAGAAGCAAGACTAATTATTTCATCCTTACTAGGCAATTCTTCCTTATGATGCTTCCTACTAAACTTAGAAAAATTAAACTCATGAGACTCATCACCAAAACTAACACCGATGACTTGTTTCTCACAATCTATTTTAGCATTGACAGTGTTCAAGAAAGGTCTACCAAAGATAATGGGACAAAAGTCATCTTGTGGGGAACCAAGAACAAGAAAATCAGTAGGGTATTTTATTTTCCCACACAAGACTTCAACATCACTAGCAATCCCAAGTGGTGTGATGGTGTCCCTATTAGCAAGTTTAATAGTAACATCTATGTCTTCTATTTTAGTGGGTGCTATATCATTCATAATTTCTTGATATAAGGTAAAAGGAATGGCACTCACGCTAGCACCTATGTCGCATACACCATGATAACAGTGATCTCCTATTTTAACTGAGACAACAGGCATGCCAACAACGGGTCTATGTTTATCTTTTTCATTGGGTTTGGCAATTCTAGCAGCTTCATCACAGAAGTAAATAACATGCCCATCTATATTTTCAACCAAGAGATCTTTAACCATAGCAACACTAGGTTCTACTTTGATTTGTTCAGCAGGTTTGGAAGTTCTAATATAACTTTTGTTGACCATAGTTGAGACTTTAGCATGTTCCTTCATCCTAACAGGGAAAGGTGGTTTTTCAATATAAGCAGTAGGCACAACTGGATCAACATTGTAAATAATAGTTTCATCTTTAGCTATTACTGGTTCTTTAATTTCTTCTTTGATATGTGGGTCATATTTAAACCACTTCTCCTTAGGGAGGTCAACATGAGTAGAAAATGATTCACAAAAGGAGGCTACTATCTCAGAGTCAAGTCCATATTTAGTGCTAAATTTTTGAAAAGCATCGGTATTCATAAAAGATTTAACACAATCATACTTGAGCTTAATACCTGACTCTTTACCTTCATCGAGTTCTCAATCTTCAGAGTTGCGTTTATTTCTTTCTAAAAGATCCCACCGGAAGTCAATAGTCTTCTTCATAAAGGAACCAGTACAAGAAGTATCAAGCATGGATCGATCATCATGAGAAAGCCGAGCATAAAAATTCTGAATAATAATTTCTCTTGAGAGATCATGATTGGGGCATGAATATAACATTGACTTAAGCCTCCCCCAAGCTAGAGCGATACTTTCTCCTTCACGAGGCCAAAAATTATATATATAATTCCGATCACGATGAACTAGATGCATATATAGGATAATTTTTTTGGTGAAATTCCAATTTCAATCGATTCCAATTCCAAGATCCAATATCATCGCATAGCCTACACCATGCCAATGCTTTTCCCTTCAAAGATAAAGGGAAAACCTTCTTCTTAGCTTCATCTCCGGGTAAACTTGCAAGCTTAAATAATCCACAAATTTCATCCACATATATCAAGTGCATATCAGGATGTTCGGTTCCATCTCCTGCATAAGGATTAGCTAGCAGTTGTTCTATCATACCTGAAGGAATTTCATAACCAATATTTTCAGTAGGTGCAGTAGGTTGAGGGGTAACTAATTATGGTTCCAGTCGAGGTGAAGATACCCCGAACAAACCCCTCAAAGGATTGTTCTCCATAGTAACAAGTGACAATAAATTTCAGCACGTAGTAATAATTTTTCCTTACCGATTTCCACTTACCAAGAGCGCTTCACTACCTGGAAATGGCGCCAGAAAAGAGCCTTGATGACCCACAAGTATAGGGGATCAATCATAGTCCTTTCGATAAGTAAGAGTGTCGAACCCAACAAGGAGCAGAAGGAAATGACAAGCGGTTTTCAGCAAGGTATTCTCTGGAAGCACTGAAATTATAAGTAATGAGTAGTTTGGTAGCAAGATAATTTGTAACGAGTAAGTAACGATAACGGTAAAAAAAGTGCAGCAAGGTAGCCCAATCCTTTTGAGGCAAAGGATAGGCCAAAATGGCCTCTTATGATAAGCAAAGCGTTCTTGAGGGTACACGGGAATTTCATCTAGTCACTTTCATCATGTTGGTTTGATTTGTGTTCGCTACTTTGATAATTTGATATGTGGGTGGACCAGTGCTTAGGTGCTGTTCTTACTTGAACAAACCTCCTACTTATGATTAACCCCCTCACAAGCATCCGCAACTACGAGAAAAGTATTAAGAATAATTCTAACCATAGCATTAAACTTTTGGATCCAAATCAGTCCCTTACGGAATAGCGCATAAACTAGGGTTTAAGCTTTTGTCACTCTCGCAACCCATCATCTAATAACTACTCCACAATGCATTCCCTTAGGCCCAAATATGGTGAAGTGCCATGTAGTCGACATTCACATGACACCACTAAGGGAATCACAACATACATATCATCAAAATATCGAACACATATCAAGTTCACATGATTACTTGCAACAAGATTTCTCCCGTGACCTCAAGAACAAAAGTAACTACTCACTAATGATAATCATGCTCAAGATAAGAGGGGTATTAAATAGCATAATGGATCTGAGCATATAATCTTCCACTAAATAAACCATATAGTAATCAAGTACAAGATCTAATCAACACTACTAGTCACCCACAAGTACCAATCTATAGTTCTGGTACAAAGATTGAACACAAGAGATGAACTAGGGTTTGAGAGGAGATGGTGCTGTTGAAGATGTTGATGGAGATTTCCCTCCCCAAGATGGGTGAGTTGTTGGTGATGATGATGACGATGATTTCCCCCTCCGGGAGGGAAGTTCCCCCGGCGGACTCGCTCCGCCGGAGGGCAAAAGTGCTCCTGCCCAAGTTCCGCCTTGAGACGGCGGCGCTTCATCCCGAAAGACCTCTCCTTAATTTTTCTAGGTCAAAATGACTTATATACCAGAAGAGGGGCACCGGAGGAGGGCCGAGGAGGGCACAACCCACCAGGGCGCGCCTGGGCTCCCTAGCGCGCCCAGGTGGGTTGTGCCCACCTGGTGGGCCCCCTCTAGTAGTTATTTGCTCCAATTATTCTTATTTATTCCATAAAAATTTCTCGTGAAGTTTCAGCTCATTTGGAGTTGTGCAGAATAGGTAGCCTGACGTAGCTTTTTCAGGTCCAGATTTCCAGCTGCCGGAATTCTCCCTCTTTGTGTGAACCTTGCATATTATGAGACAAAAGGCATTAGAATCACTCCAAAAAGTACTATTATGCATAAAAACATCATAAATAACAGTAGGAAAACATGATGCAAAATGGACGTATCAGTATGTTGTCATAACAGTTCGACCGATAAAGATCTTCGTAGAATATGTAGGAACCAATATGGGCATCTAGGTTCCGCTATTGGTTATTGACCGAAGAGGTGTCTCGGTCATGTCTACGTAGTTCTCGAACCCGTAGGGTCTGCATGCTTAACATTCGTTGACGATATAGTGTTATATGAGTTATATGATTTGGTGACCGAATGTTGTTCGGAGTCCCGGATGAGATCACGGATAGGACGAGGAGCTCCGGAATGGTCTGGAGGTAAATATTGATATATAGGATGATGGTATTCACACACCGGAAGAGTTTCGGAGTGAACCGGGTAGTCATCGGAATACCGGAGGGGGTTCCGGACACCCCGGGAGGGTGATGGGCCTATTGGGCCATTAGATGGGAGCACGCCAACCCACAAGGGGCTGGCGCACCCCCCTATGGCAGTCGGCCTATGGGAGAAAGGAAAGGAGGGGGATTCGGCCTCCCCCTTCCTTCCCTCTCCCCCTTTCCTTTCCCCCTCCAGCATATATGGTAAGGGGCGGGGGCCTGGGCAGGAGCCCAAATAGGATTCGACCCTACTTGGGGCGCCTCCTGGCTGCTCCCCTCTCCCCCACCTATATATATGTCAGAGGGGGGCACCACACATAACCACGACAATCTCTTAGCCGTGTGCGGCGCCCCTCTCCACAGTTTCATCCCTCGGTCATATTTTTGTAGTGCTTAGACGAAGCCCTGCGGAGATAGCATCACCACCTCCGTCATCACGCCGTCGTGCTGCCGAAACTCATCCACTACTTTGCCCATCTTGCTGGATCAAGAAGGCGAGGACATCACCGAGCTGAACGTGTGCTGAACATGGAGGTGTCGTACGTTCGGTACTTGATCGGTTGGATCGCGAAGAAGTTCGACTACATCAACCGCGTTACTAAATGCTTCCGCTTACGGTCTACGAGGTTACATAGACACACTCACCCCTCTCGTTGCTATGCATCTCCATGGATTGATCTTGCGTGTGCGTAGAAATTTTTTGTTTTCCATGCAACGTTTCCCAACAATATGAACTCTCACTATTGTCAATTTGGATATATACATGTTGTTCCTTGCGTGACTAACCCATGTAGGAAGATGGACTTCAAAGGGAAATGGATAGCTCCCAACTCAAGCCCTTGAGCATCCACAACAAGTTCAACTACACGACCATGTCAACAACAAAACCCAATGTAAGTCATCACATCTTAGAGAAGCTTAACTCCAAGTCATGAGTCAAAGTAACTCAAGAGGATGTGAATACATTGAAATGCTTAAAGGAAAAGTGGTAACCCATTTGGAGCTTAACGATGAGTATGACCTATGATCAAGTGTTCTCACTTGACTCCTAAGTCAATACACTCTAACATAGGTGGCACAGTCGCTGACCCTTTCCTAGATGAAGTTCTCTGGTGTTTTTCTTGTCTTGTGTATTCCCTTGTGTTTTAGTTGCTTTTAAAAAAAAATCTTCATCTACTTGCTCTTTATTCTTAGATTTTTCTTGTTCTTTTCTTAGTTTGATTCTTTCTTCATTAATTCCTTCCAAATCTTATTCAAATTCATTGCAAATCCTTGTGAGATTCTATTGCAAAGTGAGCTGAGTTTGACAAATTATTCCTTCTGTGGTGAAGTCGGTCCCTCCGATCCGAATACCATCTGTGCCACCAAGACTCTCAATGATGAGTGATATTTTCACACTCATGTACCTTAGCTTAGACCGAGATATTTCATTTAAAGAGAGATATTCACTCCGATATTGCCACTAATGACTAATGAATGCAAAAGGATTCCACAAATCCTATCTTTGATTCCTTTTCATAGGAAATGGGCTAGAAAAGGAAGAAATCACATGGGAATATACAAGGGAATGGAAATGAAGAAATAAGAAATCAACAGGAGGCGTTTCTGCGAAGACAGGGCAAAAGACGATGTTCCATACGGGCGCAAGCCCTCATATGAGCGCTCGTATGGCGTGGAAACTGAGGCAGATCATCTACCTGGATACTTTTATAAAGGGGACCCCATCGAAATGTCAACGAGGGGAGCATCAACAGAAACCAGAACATCATCATCTCCATCTTCATCCACAAACCCTAGCCGCCGCCATTTCCATCTCCATAGCCACCATCACCACCATAGTGCCTCCTCATCTAGTTCAAACTTGTAATCGTGCATAGCACAAGGCATCATTGTAAGACATATTTGCAATCAATCAATCTTGAAGGTGTGTTCTCTGATGTTTTCTTCTCATGATCTGATCTCCATGTGTGAGTAGTTCAGCAAGGTATGGGTTGAGGCATAAGCCTTGCAACCCTCTGTATTTGTTGTGGGGATCAATGGAAGGGCATTCAATTAACATCCCATATGTGTGAAATAAAATTATTATGTAGATGTCTCTTCTCTTGTCCGCGATCTTCATCCCTGCAGGTACCCAGGATCAAGGAGATCGAGCACCGGTGAGGCTAGGAGCAAGGAGAACATGAAGTGTTATACCAAACACCAGTGATAGTAAGGTTCAGTAGGGTAACATGGATCCAATCCTTGGGGATTCATGAGGTGTAGTCCTTAAACACCGAAAGCTCTTGTCTGATTTAATTATCGAGGAAACCCCGCGTGATGGATATGGCCTGCTTTAGGACAACTGATTCTTGATGCAGGACACGTGTCGATCAAGATGTTATTTGGACACATCCCCCACTTTGGTTCGTAACAAGCACATCTCGATGGGAAACTTCCAGCGCACAAATTAAGATCATATCTGGTCCCAACACAATACATGGTTGTAAGCATCAAGACCTCATACACGTACCTCTTTTTATTATAAGTGTTTGAATCACTATTTCCTAGCTTGATCCGGTCAAAAGCTGGAATTGATACTTTAACATAATCTTGCTAGAGACCATCGCCTCAAGGGAATATTCCTCTTGTGGGTTCGATAACCCAGGGTCACCTCCGGGGAAATAGGTGCGGGATACACCTCAAGGCCCAATCCACCCTCCTTCATCGATGCGGCTCTCATCCCCGTTGATGTGGCACATCCAATAACAATCACACCTGGTACACCTAGTGCACCGGCTATGCCAAGCATTGATAATCGGGTGGAGACATAAGCAGTCATTGGAGGGGCGATTACGCCAGTTGACAAGACATTAAACACGAAAGAGGTGCTGAAGGAGGGCGGGCAACATAAGAAAGGCAACATTTTGTCTCAGTTTAACAGAGGCCTTGATGGTCACCTTCGAGGAGTATGTGGTCCAGGTATTGCACTGATCATAATTAATAATGGGAGAAGGCATATTGAGTATAATGTACCAGTACAAAAGAGGGACATCTATCAGTCGGCGTACATGAATTTACATTGGCCTGTGGGCACATATGAGCATGCATAATAAAAGTACTAGTGGTTATACACGTTTGAGCAAAACAAATCAGATTGCCTTCCTATGTAATAGGAAACAGATTCAATTTTGTTATAGAAGGAAGTATGGACGTGAGATAAAAGAGGAGGAGACACAAGTCAAGGTCGATCCGAACTTCCGCACGCCGCCTTAGTGGCCTCTGTTTACACGCTGAAAGTCAGTTTAGGGAAATAAATATTTAATATCTTTTTCCTTACGTAGCAAGAAGAAGGCCTCTTCGGTAAGGATTTCTTGTGCCTGCGTGCATAATAAAAGGCCTGGTCGGCCATGTAAAAAAGGATTAGACTATTTTCTAGAGTTTAGACAATCTATTGTATCGACTATGAAGCGGCCCTCTTTGGGTGTCGTTGCTATTTATTTCGCGTGATTTTTCTATGTGAAAGTTGCGCTTGGCTCGAGGTTCGTCGTCATCGACGGGTTGCGCGCTGGTTATGTCTACTACGGCGGGAGGTTCCTCGTGTGTCAAGGGATTGTTCGTTGGTCGTCGTCACCCCTGCTTCAGGTTACGCGTACTGCTCGTGTAATTGGGAGTATTTTTTATCTGTGGATATTGAAAACTATTGCATCGTAAAAGATCGGGCCAAATCAGCGGCACGTCTGAGGTCGTGCCCACATCAGTTGGTATCAGATTACTGGGTTTATTACGGTGCAATCTTTTTCCTCACAATTTATTCATAGAGATCCTAAAACTGCAATGAGGATGGAACACTACTTTGATGGTGAGATGTCCCAAAGTGAGCAGGATCCATCGCAGACACTTTCTTGGTTTCAGATTTACACACGGGTGCAAGTGGGAGGAATTACTTGTGCTACAATGATGGATCGTTGTTCAAAAATAAATTTGACGAGTCAAACAGTGGTTGATGCTTTGAAGCTGTCCTTGATGGAGCATCCTGACCCATATAGGCTCTCGTGGAGGGGAAAATTCCTAACTATCAAACATCAAGTGAAGGTACGCTTCAAATTATGTGGATACACTGACTTGGTCATTTGTGACGTTCTTCCCCATCATATGCATGTATGTTCGTTGATTTTGGGCCAACCATGGACAAAGAAGAGGGAGTTACGAATTGATAAATCCGGCACTTTTTCTTTTTGAAAATTTAAGTTTTTCCATGAAGGACAGTGGGCACCTTTTGAAGCATACAATTCTGAAGAATATTTGGAAGATTGTTAGCGGCGCGATCATGCACATGCTGCAATTGATGCAAAGAAACAACAAGAGAAAATGGCGTTGTTAGAAAATAAAAAGGCTGAGGATGGTGCCATTGTCACTAAAATTATGTCTTCACATGAAGAGAAAAAAGAGAAAGTGCTAGTACCACCGAGTGGGTTGAATGTACAACTTAAGAGGGTAAATGGCGGAGATAGCATGGTAGTAAGCGGAGGTCAGCGCATGAGTTTATTTCAGACTCAGTGTGATTTTAAGGGTACGGCGTGCAAGTTAATAATTGATGGAGGTAGCTGCACTAATGGCGTCAGCAAGACATTGGTGGAAAAGCTTAGTTTGTCCACATGGGGATATGAAGAACCATATCATTTGGAGTGGTTGAACAATTGTGGACAGCTCAAAATTACACATAAGGTGTGTGTACCATTTTCAGTTGGGTAGTATGTCGATGAGGTGGAATGCGACGTTTTGCCGCAGGAAGTCTGTGGTTTGTTACTAGGCCGACCTTGGCAGTATGACCGCAGTGTGCAGCACGCTGGAAGGAGCAACACATACACTTTTATTCATGATGGGAGGCAAAGGATGCTTAAATCAATGGATGAGAAATTAATCCGCTCAGATGTGGTATTGACGGTGCGGAAGGAGAGGGCTCCCAAAAACAACATGAAACCGATGACAGTTTCTCTTCAAGTGGGGGAGGATGATGTGGCACATCCAATACCAATCACACCTGGTACACCTAGTGCACCGCCTATGCCAAGCATTGATAATCGGGTGGAGACATACGCTGTCATTGGAGGGGCGATTACGCCGGTTGACAAGACATTAAACACGAAAGAGGTGCTGAAGGAGGACGGGCAACATAAGAAAGGCAACATTTTGTCTCAGTTTAACAGAGGCCTTGATGGTCACCCTCGAGGACTATGTGGTCCAGGTATTGCACCGATCATAATTAATAATGGGAGAAGGCATATTGAGTATAATGTACAAGTACAAAAGAGGGACATATGTCAGTTGGCGTACCTGAATTTACATTAGCCTGTGGGCACATATGTGCATGCACATAGCATGCATAATAAAAGTACTAGTGGTTATACACGTTTGAGCAAAACAAATCAGATTGCCTTCCTATGTAATAGGAAACAGATTCAATTTTGTTATAGAAGGAAGTATGGACGTGAGATAAAAGAGGAGGAGACACAAGTCAGGTCGATCCGAACTTCCGCACGCCGCCTTAGTGGCCTCTATTTACACGTTGAAAGTCAGTTTAGGGAAATAAATAATTAATTATCTTTTTCCTTACGTAGCAAGAAGAAGTCTTGTTCGGTTAGGATTTCTTGTGCCTGCGTGCACAATAAAAGGCCTAGTCGGCCATGTAAAAAAGGATTAGACTATTTTCTAGAGTTTAGACAATCTGTTGTATCGACTATGAAGCATCCCTCTTTGGGTGTCATTGCTATTTATTTCACGTGATTTTTCTGTGTGAAAGTTGCGCTTGGCTCGAGGTTCGTCGTCATCGACGGGTTGCGCGTTGGTTACGTCTACTACGGCGGGAGGTTCCTTGTGTGCCGAGGGATTGTTCGTTGGTCGTCGTCACCCCTGCTTCAGGTTACGCGTACTGCTTGTGTAATTGGGAGTATTTTTTATCAGTGGATATTGAAAACTATTGCATCGTAAAAGATCGGGCCAAATCAGCGGCACGTCTGAGGTCGTGCCCACGTTAGTTGGTATCAGATTACTGGGTTTATTACGGTGCAATCTATTTCCTCACAATTTATTCATAGAGATCCTAAAACTGCAATGAGAACGGAACAATACTTTGATGGTGAGATGTCCCAAAGTGTGCAGGATCCATCACGGACACTTTCTTGGTTTCAGATTTACACAGGGGTGCAAGTGGGAGGAATTACTTGTGCTACAATGATGGATCGTTGTTCAAAAATAAATTTGACGACTCAAACAGTGGTTGATGCTGTGAAGCTGTCCTTGATGGAGCATCCTGACCCATATAGGCTCTCATGGCGGGGAAAATTCCTAACTATCAAACATCAAGTGAAGGTACGCTTCAAATTATGTGGATACACCGACTGTGGGGAAACGTAGCATGCAATTTCAAAAAAATTCCTACGCTCACGCAAGATCTATCTACGAGATGCATAGTAACGAGAGGGGAAGAGTGTGTCTACGTACCCTCGTAGACCGAAAGCAGAAGTGTTTGACAACGCGGTTGATGTAGTCGAACTTTTTCTCGTTCCGACCGATCAAGCACCGAACGTACGGCACCTCCGAGTTCTGCACACGTTCAGCTCAATGACGTCCCTCGAACTCTTGATACAGCAAAGTGTCGAGGAAGTAGATGATTTCCGTCAGCACAACGGTGTGGTGACGGTGATGGTGAAGTGATCCGCACAGGGCTTTGCCTAAGCACCGTGAGAATATGACCGAGGGTGTAATCCGTGGAGGGGGGCGCCGCACACGGCTAACACATGTTGGTATGTGTTCTAGGCGCCCCCTCCCCATGTATATATAGGTGGGAGGGGGAGGGGAGCAGCCATGAGGCGCCCCAAGTAGGAGGAATCCTACTTGGGGTCCTATCCCAATTCGCCCCCCCCCTTCCTTATTTACCGGAGTGGGAAGGAAAGAGGAGGGAGGAAGGAAGGAAGGGGGAGGCCGAATCCCTCCCCTTCCTTCTCTCTTCCCCTCTTTCCTTCTCCTCTGGTGCGGCCCATATGGGGGGCGCAGCAGCCCCTGCTGTCTGCTGCGTTTCCCCTCTTGGCCCATTAGGCCCATATCTTTTGCCGGGGGTGGCAGGAACCCCTTCCGGTGACCCGATACCCTCCAGAACACTTCCGGTGTCCGACTACCATCCTCCTATATATCAATCTTTACCTCTCGACCATTTCGAGACTCCTCGTCATGTCCGTGATCTCATCCGGGACTCCGAACAACATTCGGTCACCAAATCACATAACTCATATAATACTAAATCGTCATCGAACGTTAAGCGTGCGGACCCTACGGGTTCGAGAACTATGTAGACATGACCGAGACACTTCTCTGGTCAATAACCAATAGCGGAACCTGGATGCTCATATTGGCTCCCACATATTCTACGAAGATCTTTATCGGTCGAACCGTTATGACAACATACATTATTCCCTTTGTCCATCGGTATGTTACTTGCCCAAGATTCGATCGTCGGTATCTTCATACCTAGTTCAATCTCGTTACCGGCAAGTCTCTTTACTCGTTCCATAATACATCATCCTGTGACTAACTCATTAGTCACTTTGCTTGCAAGGCTTCTTATGATGTGCATTACCGAGAGGGCCCAGAGATACCTCTCCGATACTCGGAGTGACAAATCCTAATCTCGATCTATGCCAACCCAACAGACACCTTCGGAGATACCTATAGAGCATCTTTATAATCACCCAGTTATGTTGTGACGTTTGATAGCACACAAGGCATTCCTCCGGTATCCGGGAGTTGCATAATCTCATAGTCGAAGGAATATGTATTTGACATGAAGAAAGCAGTAGCAATAAAACTGAACGATCATTATGCTAAGCTAATGGATCGGTCTTGTCCATCACACCATTCTCCTAATGATGTGATCCCATTCATCAAATGACAACACATGTCTATGGTTAGGAAACTTAACCATCTTTGATTAACAAGCTAGTCTAGTAGAGGCTTACTAGGGACACGGTGTTTTGTCTATGTATCCACACATGTATCAAGTTTCCGGTTAATACAATTCTAGCATGAATAATAAACATTTATCATGATATAAGGAAATATAAAATAACAACTTTATTATTGCCTCTAGGGCATATTTCCTTCACCGACTTGGTCATTTGTGATGTTCTTCCCCATCATATGCATGTATGTTCGTTGATTTTGGGCCAAGCATGGACAAAGAAGAGGGATTTACGAATTGATAAATCTGGCACTTTTTTGAGAAAATTTAAGTTTTTCCATGAAGGACAGTGGGCAACTTTTGAAGCATACAATTCTGAAGAATATTTGGAAGATCTGTCAGTGGCGCGATCATGCACAAGCTGCAATTGATGCAAATGAACAACAAGAGAAGATGGTGCTGTTAGAAAATAAAAAGGCTGAGGATGGTGTTGTTGTCACTAAAATTATGTCTGCACATGAAGAGAAAAAAGAGAAAGTGCTAGTACCACCGAGTGGGTTGAATGTACAACTTAAGAGGGTAAATGGCGGAGATAGCATGGCAGTAAGCGGAGGTCAGTGCACGAGTTTATTTCAGACTTAGTGTGATATTAAGGGTACAACATGCAAGTTAATAATTGATGGAGGTAGCTGCACTAATGGCGTCAGCAAGACATTGGTGGAAAAGCTTAGTTTGTCCACATGGCGATATGAAGAACCATATCATTTGGAGTGGTTGAACAATTGTGGACAGCTCAAAATTACACATAAGGTGCGTGTACCACTTTCAGTTGGGCAGTATGTCGATGAGGTGGAATGCGATGTTTTGCCGCTGGAAGTCTGTGGTTTGTTACTAGGCCGACCTTGACAGTATGACCGCAGTGTGCAGCATGCTGGAAGGAGCAATGTATACACTTTTATTCATGATGGGAGGCAAAGGATGCTTAAATAAATGCATGAGAAATTAATCCGCTCAGATGTGGCATTGACGGTGCGGAAGGAGAGGGTTCCCAAGAACAACATGAAACTAAGGACGATTTCTCTTCAAGTGGGGGAGGATGATGTGGCACATCCAATACCAATCACACGTGGTACACCTAGTGCACCACCTATGTCAAGCATTGATAATCGAGTGGAGACATACGCAGTCATTGGAGGGGCGATTACACTGGTTGACAAGACATTAAACACGAAAGAGGTGCTGAAGGAGGACGGGCAACATAAGAAAGGCAACATTTTGTCTCAGTTTAACAGAGGCCTTGATGGTCACCTTCGAGGACTATGTGGTCCAGGTATTGCACCGATCATAATTAATAATGGGAGAAGGCATATTGACTATAATATACCAGTACAAAAGAGGGACATATGTCAGTTGGCGTACATGAATTTACATTGGCCTGTGGGCACATATGAGCATGCACATAGCATGCACAATAAAAGTACTAGTGGTTATACACGTTTGAGCAAAACAAATCAGATTGCCTTCCTATGTAATAGGAAACATATTCAATTTTGTTATAGAAGGAAGTATGGACGTGAGATAAAAGAGGAGGAGACACAAGTCAAGGTCGATCCGAACTTCCACACGCCGCCTTAGTGGCCTCTATTTACACGCTAAAAGTCAGTTTAGGGAAATAAATATTTAATTATCTTTTTCCTTACGTAGCAAGAAGAAGTCCTGTTCGGTTAGGATTTCTTGTGCCTGCGTGTGCAATAAAAGGCCTGGTCGGCCATGTAAAAAAGGATTAGACTATTTTCGAAGCGGCCCTCTTTAGGTGTCGTTGCTATTTATTTCGCGTGATTTTTCTGTGTGAAAGTTGCGCTTGGCTCGAGGTTTGTCATCATCGCCGGGTTGCGCGCTGGTTACGTCTACTATGGCGGGAGGTTCCTTGTGTGTCGAGGGATTGTCCGTTGGTCGTCGTCACCCCTGCTTCAGGTTACGCGTACTGCTCGCGTAATTGGGAGTATTTTTTATCAGTGGATATTGAAAACTATTGCATCATAAAAGATCGGGTCAAATCAGCGGCACGACTGAGGTCGTGCCCACATCAGTTGGTATCAGATTACTGGGTTTATTACGGTGCAATCTTTTTCCTCATAATTTATTCATAGAGATCCTAAAACTGCAATGAGGATGGAACACTACTTTGATGGTGAGATGTCCCAAAGTGAGCAGGATCCATCACAGACACTTTCTTGGTTTCAAATTTACACATGGGTGCAAGTGGGAGGAATTACTTGTGCTACAATGATGTATCGTTGTTCAAAAATAAATTTGACGAGTCAAACAGTGGTTGATGCTTTGAAGCTGTCCTTGATGGAGCATCCTGACCCATATAGGCTCTCGTGGCGGGGCAAATTCCTAACTATCAAACATCAAGCTAAGGTATGCTTCAAATTATGTGGATACACCGACTTGGTCATTTGTGATGTTCTTCCCCATCATATGCATGTATGTTCGTTGATTTTGGGCCAACCATGGACAAAGAAGAGGGATTTATGGATTGATAAATATGGCACTTTTTCTTTGAGAAAATTTAAGTTTTTCCATGAAGGACAGTGGGCACCTTTTGAAGCATACAATTCTGAAGAATATTTGGAAGATCGTCAGCGGCGCGATCATGCACATGCTGCAATTGATGCAAAGAAACAACAAGAGAAGATGGTGTTGTTAGAAAATAAAAGGGTTAATTATCCTTTTGCCCTCAGTGGTGTCCACGTACTCAGTTTTGCCCTCAGTTGCGAATCATGCTCAGTTTTGCCCCTAGTCCATGCGCAGCTACTATGACGAGGCCAAACGGCCAGATTTAAGTCCATTCCGTCTGTTGGCGTTAGTGGTAGTGGGTCCGGATCTTACACGTGGGACCGCGCAACGACGACAAGTCCTAGGGTTCGAACCAGGCACACCCGACGCCGATGTGTCCCGTGCGCCGCCCGACCGTCCTGCGCCGCCGCCACCACCTGCGCTGCCGCGGCCATCCTGCTCCACCGCCACCTGCTCCACCGCTACCTGCTCCGCCCTCCACCTTCCTGCGACGCCACGGGTGGGGCGCTCGTTCCGCCACTGCGCCCGCCACCTACTCAACCCGCAGCATGACTTCCTTCCATGCCCCCGGCCGGAGAGCTGATAGGTGGGGGGCTGGTTGATGTCTGCTAGAAGTACGTCGGTTTTTCCCCAGAGAGGGAGGGATGATGCAGCACAGCGACGGTAGGTATTTCCCTCAGTGATGAGGCCAAGGTTATTGAACCAGTAGGAGAACCACGCAACACCACGTAAACAACTCCTGCACACAAAGAACAAATACTTGCAACCCGACGTGTTAAAGGGGTTGTCAATCCCTTTCGGGTAACGAGATAGATAAAATTGTAGTAGATTGAAAGATGCAAATAAAAGCAAATAAAATTCAGCGAGGTATTTTTGGGTTTTTGGATAAATAGATCTGAAAATAAGAGTTGCAAATAAATAAAAGAGCGAATAGCAAAATAGATCTTGAAGGCAAATATATTAAAGAAGAGACCCGGGGGCCGTAGGTTTCACTAGTGGCTTCTCTCGAGAAAAATAGCAAATGATGGGTAAACAAATTACTGTTGGGCAATTGATAGAACTTCAAATAATCATGATGATATTCAGGCAATGATCATTATATAGGCATCACGTCCAAGATTAGTAGACCGACTCCTGCCTACATCTACTACTATTACTCCACACATCGACCGCTATCCAACATGCATCTAGTGTATTAAGTTCATGGAGAAACGGAGTAATACAATAAGAACGATGACATGATGTAGACAAGATCTATTTATGTAGAAATAGACCCCATCTTGTTATCCTTAATGGCAACGATACATACGTGTCGTTTCCCTTTCTGTCACTGGGATCAAGCACCGTAAGATCGAACCCATCACAAAGCACCTCTTCCCATTGCAAGATAAATAGATCAAGTTGGCCAAACAAAACCCAAATATCGGAGAAGAAATACGAGGCTATAAGCAATCATGCATATAAGAGATCAAAGAAGACTCAAATAACTTTCATGGATAAAAAGATAGATCTGATCATAAACTCAAAGTTCATCGGATCCCAACAAACACACCGCAAAAAAGAGTTACATCATATGGATCTCCAAGAGACCATTGTATTGAGAATCAAACAAGAGAGAGAAAGCCATCTAGCTACTAACTACAGACCTGAAGGTCTACAATGAACTACTCACGCATCATCGGAGAGGCACCAATGAGGGTGATGAACCCCTCCATGATGGTGTCTAGATTGGATCTGGTGGTTCTGGAACTTGCGGCGGCTGGAATTGATTTTCGTCAACTCCCCTAGGGTTTCTGGAATATTGGGGTATTTATAGAGCAAAGAGGCGGTGCGGGAGGCGGCCAAGGTGGGCACAACCCACCTGGGTGCGCCTGGGCCTCCAGGCGCGCCCTGGTGGGTTGTGCTCCCCTCGGAGCACCCCCAGGTGCTTCTCCGGCCCACAGGATGTCTTCTGGTCCAAAAAAATCCACAAAAAGTTTCGCTGCGTTTGGACTCCGTTTGGTATTGATTTCCTGCGATGTAAAAAACATGCAGAAAACAGCAACTGGCACTGGGCACTATGTCAATAGGTTAGTACCAAAAAATGATATAAAATGATTATAAAATGATTGTAAAACATCCAAGAATGATAATATAACAGCATGGAACAATAAAAAATTATAGATACGTTGGACACGTATCACTTGTGCACTAAGAGGAACTAGGAGGGTGAACCCCAGGGCGAAATGGCGAGCGGCGGCGACCCCGGAGTATTTGGCGAGGCAGGCATCGGGCCGGAGATCCGCCACGTCCTAGACTGGGTTCCCGAGGGGTAAGTCATGCCTCCTTTTGAGGATATAACCCCGAGGTGTGACCCGCTGAGGAGGGGCCGGGTTATACCATTGGCGACTCAATGAAGAAAGCCCAAGTAGGCCCAAGAAGATTGAAGACGGCGGCTCAAGAGGCGGGCCTGGTGGTGGCCCAAGACCCGGATGTGTGAGCCGCCATATAGTGACTTGCCTGGCAAGGCAAGGCGACTTAGAAACCGAGCCGGTCATGTTGTGTGATCCGGCTTGGACTCTTGTAGGCCTCGGGCCTCGACCTGTGTATATAAAGGCGAGACCCGGTGGCGGGCAAACTCAAGAAACAACCAATCGATAGCTAGGTCAAGCGTGATCCCTCCCTTGTAATCGAAACCCAAGCAATACAACTAGAAGCAGGACGTAGGCTTTTACCTCGTTGTGAGGGGCCGAACCTGGGTAAACCTTGTGTTTTTTGTCCCGTTCAACCCCTTCGAGCTAACCTACATTGCGATGTCTCCACACCTTAAGTCCTTTCTCAAGGGCATCTGTTGTGTTAAGTCCACGACACCTCCTGTTTAGATTGAGCTTCCTTGTGCATTTCACAAGATCTACATCGACGACGCTGGCTGGGGCCCCGAGGTCGACTCAATCGAGTACGGGTACCGGGTCCCCTTCAGTGGAATTCACGTCTTCATCGGCAAGATCGACGAATCAGAACCTGAGCCGGACACCTGCACCGACGTCGTCGAGATGGCTCAGCACGTGCGACCCGCCGGGGTTCAACCCGGCCGGAAGCACGTCTTTGTTGGCTTTGTTCATGGGGCAAATCTCGCGGAAGGTTCCGAATCTGGAGGAGAGACGGCCATTTATTCAGGCGATGAGTCCTCGACCGGAGAGACGGAATCAATCTATCAGCTTCAAGATGGCGGGCTTGGGGGCTATTCCGATGGTGACAGTATTCCGGACCATTATGAGCCGCCGACTAGGGCTGCTATTTTTATGGCTGGTACGCAATCGGTTCTGAACACATCAACAGCGCTGGTATGACGTCTGGATCAACTGCTGTTGCGATAGCTGGAGCGAGCGGTTCAGCTCGGCCGCCGGCTCAAGTCTTATCTAAGCTCCTGGGCACCCTAACGACTCTGTTAGCTACGGAGGTGACTCTGGCGAATCAAGCACAACATAATGCAGAAGTTGCAAAGGAGCGAGATGAGGTGGCTAAGGCCAAGGAGGATCTTAATGCGGAGAATGCCAGGATGGCGATGGAGCGAGGTGTGATGGATGCCGAGTCGCAGCGGATAAGAGCAGAAGCTTTTCAGCTGAGTCTGGATCAGAATGCATCCAATGTTGTCCTTCGAAGGAGACACCAGAGCCGCCTACCTTCATAGTTCGAGGGGCGAAATCTTTTTAATACACCCGAGGCAGGAACAAGTAACCCGCCCGTCTTAACCCAGGCTGCTGAGGCGCTAGGGACTAGAGCGACGGCCCAGCCTCATGTGCCAGACCCGCTTCGTAAGGATCTGACCCCACCTCAACGGGTTCCAACACCCTCTGGCCATTATTCTAACCCGGTCGATAACATGATAGCAGCGGCTACATGACTGGCGGCTATCCCGATCGAAGGCGAGTCTCCAGAGGCAATAGAGACCCGGAACGCGGTGGAACTTCTTCAAATGGCTGTGGCACAGCAGGTGGCTTATTCATATAGTCATGAGTGTGTTCACTCAACCCCCCGCCCAAGTCGAAGCTACAGCCGGTGCATTGAGTCGCAGGCGGTTTCCAGCAGCGAGCGGCATCATAACCGGCCTCATAATGATGACCCGCCCCATGGACATAACCCGCCCCGTGATGATACTAATGCTCAGGCCCTTTTGGATCTGGCTAGAGCCCGTCATGAGGCGGAGTTGGTGGCTCAATTGGGGGCTCATCAGCAGTCTCCAATACACCCTTCGGCAACCGTTGCAGCTGGGATGACTTCTAGGACAGTTGGTGTGCCTTGTCTAGTGCCGGCTCTACGCAATGAATGTTTGCCCAAGGATTTTAGGGGCCCTCGTAAGGTGCCTAATTATACAGCTGATCTTCCTCCTGAGGATTGGATTGAGAGCTACGAGCTAGCTATGGAGATGCTAGATGTTAATGATGTTGTATGTGCCCAGTACTTCACTATGATGTTGGATGGACCGGCTCATACCTGGTTGAAAGGATTACCCGCCAATTCCATCAATTCATGGGCTGAGTTAAAGGCGCGCTTCATTCAGAACTTCAAGGGAACGTGTAAGCAGCCTCTAATGATTATTGATCTGGATAACTGTGTGCAGCGGGAGGATGAGTCGGCCCACCATTGGGTTCGCCGAGTCTCAGCTATTATTCATTCATCAGATAGCATTGCGGCAGGTTCAGCTGTTCTGGTCTTGGAGAAGAATTGTCATTTTACCCCCCTTAAGCAAAAGCCTGGGCGGCTCAAGCGTCACTGTAATGACATGGGAGAGCTCATGGAGGCTCTCATCAAGTATGCCGACTCTGATACCACCAAAGATTCTGGATCTGATGATGAAAAATCCAATAAGGGAAAGAAGAGTGGTAATGGTAAGGGTCAGCAGCAGAACGTGACAGGGCATAATAGTCACAACCAGGGTAATGGTTGTAAGCACAGACAACAAGATGGCGGGTCAGACCTGGTAGCTAACACCAACACTAGATATAAAAGACAGCGCCGTAATGGCAATGGTAAGCAGGCCTATGGAGGGCCAAAATTTAATATTGAGGCGATGATGAACGAACCTTGTCCAAAACACGGTCTGCCCAATAAGCCGGCGGCTCATGCCTGGAAAGAATGTTTCATCATGAGAGGGTACATGAATTCCAACTTCAATTAGAATCATGGCAACAACAATGGCCTGCTTGGCGGGTCAGGATCCGGCTCACAGGGGCCTGACTTTGGTGGTGGCAGCTCAAATTCTGGGTACCAAGGACAGGGCAACCAGGGTGGTTATAACCAACAGTCCGGTCAGGTTAACCAGGAGCATCAGTTAGGGTACCAGAGTAATATGAAGTAGCTTAACAGTGGCCAGTATCATGTTTTTACCACAAGTCTCTGCCAATGAGATCAGAAGGTTCATAAACACGTGGTCAGTGCGATTGAGCCGGTGGTGCCTCAATACTTACGGTGGTCAGAGCAACCAATCACATGAAGTCGAGAGGATCACCCGCCCTGGGTTGACAATCCGGGTCAATTAGCATTGGTGGTAGCCCCTCAGGTTGGGGGTTATAAATTCACTAAAGTGCTCATGGACGGTGGCAGCAATATTAATATCCTTTACTATGATACCTTTCGTCGGATGAATTTAACTGATAAGGAGCTTAAGCCGTCTTCTACAGTTTTTCATGGGGTAGTACCTGGTAAGTCGGCATATCCAGTTGGGAAGATTGCCTTGGAGGTGGCCTTTGGCGATGACTATGACTACAGAGCAGAGACGTTATGGTTTGAAGTGGTCAAAATCAAGAGCCCTTATCATGCCTTATTCGGATGGCCGGCTTACGCCAAATTTATGGCACGACCTTGTTATGTTTATTTACAGCTTAAAATGCCAGGGTATAAGCGCACGATTACAGTCCATGGTAATCGAAGAATTGCATTGGAATGTGAGGAAGGAGATGCTGATTATGCTGAATCAGCTTGTGCTACTAAGGAGCTTAAGTTTTATAAGGATAATGTTGACCCGGCTGATATGACCCCTTTGAAGAAGCCCACCACGGAGCAAGACCCTTTGTTGAAGTTTAAATCGGCTGATGATACTAAGCAGGTTGACTTTCTCCCTGGTGACTCATCTCAGCAGTTCACAATAGGGGCTACCATGGATCCTAATAGGAAAGCGCCCTCATCGAGTTCATCCGTGAGAATCGGGACATCTTTGCATGGAAACCTTCTGACATGCCGGGTGTACCGAGAGAAATCATTGAGCACACTGTTAGTGTTGATCCTAAATTTAAGCCGGTCAAGCAGTTTCTTCATTGTTTCAATGAAGAACGGCATAAGGCCATTGGAGAAGAGGTGGTCCGGCTCTTGGCAGCCGGGTTTATTGTGGAAGTCTTTCATCCAGAGTGGTTGGCTAACTCGGTGCTGGTGCTTAAGAAGAATGGCACTTGGCGTATGTGTGTTGATTACACAGATCTTAACAAGGCTTGTCCAGCGGATCCGTTTGCTCACCCCCGTATTGACCAGATTATTGATGCCACGGTGGGTTGTGAGAGTTTATGTTTCCTGGATGCTTATTCTGGTTATCATCAGATCCAGATGGCAGTTAAAGACCAAGAGAAGACATCTTTTATCACCCCTTTTGGAGCCTTCTGCTATGTCTCTATGCCTTTTGGGCTTAAGAGTGCCCTGGCGACTTACCAACGTTGTGTCCAGAATTGCCTTCACAGTCAAATTGGGTGTAATGTGCATGCTTATGTGGATGATATTGTGGTTAAATCCAGGAAAAAGGAGACACTCTTGGATGATCTAAGGGAGACTTTTGACAATCTACGGGTCTATAAGATGATGCTTAACCCGGCCAAGTGTGTTTTTGGTGTACCTGCAGGCAAGCTCTTGGGTTTTCTGGTCTCAGAGAGAGGTATTGAAGCTAACCCGGAGAAGATTAAGGCTACTACTTCATTGGCTAAGCCGGCGTGTGTCAATGACATCCAGCGCCTGGCGGGTCGTATCGCGGCTCTAAGCCAGTTCATAAGCCGCCTGGGAGAGAAGGCCATTCCCTTATACAAGATGATGAAGAAAACATATCATTTTGTCTGGAGTGATGCTGTTGATAAGGCGCTTGAGGCGCTCAAGAAGCAGTTAGCTGAGCCGCCCGTCCTTGCGGCTCCCATTGAGAAAGAGCCTTGCTCCTGTATGTGGCGGCTAATCGTAAGGCTGTCAGTGTGGTGATTGTGGTGGAGCGCAAAGAAACGGGTAAGGAGTACCCAGTCTAGAGGCCGGCTTATTATGTCAATGAAGTGTTGATTAAGTCCAAGCAATGATATCCACATTGGCAGAAATTGGTATATGGAGTGTTTCTGGCCAGTCGCAAGCTGAAGCATTATTTTCTTGGTCATCCTATCACTGTGGTCAGCTCTGCTCCCTTAGGAGACATTATTCAAAATAGAGAGGCCACAGGCCGGGTTGCTAAGTGGGCAATAGAACTCGGACCTCATGGTCTGAAATATGTGCCAAGGACAGCTATCAAATCTCAGGCTCTGGTGGATTTCATCAATGACTGGACGGAGTTGCAGACGCCTGAGGAGAGGCCAGATAACACATATTGGATGATTCACTTTGATGGGTCCAGGCAGCTGGAAGGCTCGGGGGTTGGAGTTATTTTGACTTCCCCATGAGGTGACAAATTTTGTTATGTGTTAAGGTTGACGTTTCCTTGTACTAACAATGCAAATGAATATGAGGCTTTGCTCCACGGCCTTCGTATGGCCAAGGAAATGAATTTGAGTCGGGTCAGATGTTTTGGCGATTCAGACCTTGTGGCTTAGCAAGTTTCAGGTACATGGGATTCCAAAGACCCACTGATAGCGGCTTATCGCCGGGCAGTTGATAATATTGCTGGTCACTTCAAGGGTTATGCAGTAGAGCACCTTGATCGAAGGAAGAATGAGGCGGCCGATGCCTTGAGCTGGCTTGGGTCTCAACATAAGTCGGTGCCTCCTAATGTGTTTCTTGATGTATTGCACCATCCCTCAGTCAAGTTACCATCAGAAGAGGATCTTGCAATTCCTGACCCGGAGGCGCAGTTGGTGGCGGCTCTTCATGCCATTCCTGATTGGACGCTTTCCTACTTGGCTTATATGACCCGGGGTGAGTTACCTGAGGATGAAACTTTGGCATGGAAAATTGATACGTCTCCGTCGTACCTACTTTTCCTAACGCTTTTCCTCTTGTTTTGGACTCTAATTTGCATGATTTGAATGAAACTAACCCGGAATGACGCTGTTTTCAGCAGAACTACCATGGTGTTGTTTTTTGTGCAGAAATAGAAGTTCTCGGATTGGAATGAAACTTTGCGAGGATTTTTTATACAATAAAAGAGAATTTCTGGAGCCAAGAACCACCGGAGGGGGGCACCTGGGTGGGCACAACCCACCAGGGCACGCCCCCCCTCCTGGCGCGCCCAGGTGGGTTGTCCCCACCTAGTGGCCCCGCAGACCTCAACCTTGACACTATAAAATCACATTTTTTGGAGAAAAAAATTAGGGAGAAAGAATTATCGTGTTTCGCGAGACGGAACCGCTGCCACCTCATGTTCTTCATCAGGAGGCCAGATCTGGAGTTCGTTTGGGGCTCCAGAGAGGGGGATCTTCGATCTTCGTCATCACCAACCCTTCCCCAACCCCAATTCCATGATGCTCCCCACCGGGAGTGAGTAATTCCTTCGTAGGCTCACTGGTCGGTGAGGAGTTGGATGAGATTCATCATGTAATCGAGTTAGTTTTGTTAGGGCTTGATCCCTAGTATCCATTATGTTCTGAGATTGATGTTGCTATGATTTTGCCATGCTTAATGCTTGTCAGTTTGGGCCCGGGTGCCATGATTTCAGATCTGAACCGTTTATGTTATCACCATTATATCTATGTTCTAGATCCGATCTTGCAAGTTATAGTCACCTACTACGTGTTATGATCCGGCAACCCCGGAGTGACAGAAGTCGGGACACTTCCCGATGATGACCGTAGTTTGAGGAGTTTATGTATTCACTATGTGTTAATGCTTTGTTCCGGTTCTCTATTAAGAGGAGGCCTTAATATGCCTTAGTTTCCATTTGGACCCCTCTGCCACGGGAGGGTAGGACAAAAGATGTCATGCAAGTTCTTTCCATAAGCACGTATGACTATTTACGGAATACATGCCTACATTATATTTATGAACTGGAGCTAGTGCCGTATCGCCGTAGGTTATGACTGTTATATGATGAATATCATCCAACGAATTCACCGATCTAATGCCTACGAATTTCTCTCATATTGTTCTTGCTAAGTTACTACTGCTATCGTTACTGTTACACTTGCTACAAAATCATTGATATCACTGTTATTGTTACTATTGTTGTTGCTACTACTATCAAAACTATCATATTACTTTGCTACTGATCACCTTGCTGTAGATAATTAATCTCCAGGTGTGGTTGAATTGACAACTCAACTGCTAATACTTGCAAATATTCTTTGGCTCCCCTTGTGTCGAATCAATAAATTTGGGTTGAATACTCTACCCTCGAAAACTGTTGCGATCCCCTATACTTGTGGGTTATCAAGACCTTTTTCTGGCGCCGTTGCCGGGGAGCATAGCTATATTTGTTGAGTCACTTGAGATTATTATCAAATTATCACTATGAAGAATCTGAAGGACGCTAAGACTAAGATTTTTCCCTCTAAGACGAGGAGAGGTAAGAAACTGCCATCTAGCTCTGCACTTGATTCACCTTCTGTTATAAGTAGACTTGCAACACCACCACATGCTATTAATTTTGATATGTCGCAAGTTATTAATGATGCTACTTATGCTATGAATGATACTCATGATGATGCTAGTACCCTGCTTGATGATAATGTGCCACTTGGTGAATTTCTTGATGAACAACTTGCTAGAACTAAAGCTTTTGAGAATGCTGAAACTGATGAAATTGTTGAAACTGATGAAGAGCTTGAAACTGAAAATCTTGAAACACCTATTAGATCTAGTTCTCCTAGATATGAATTGCCTAAGATACCAGAAGGCTATGTTATGGATGAGGAAACAACTAGAGACTTTCTTGTTTGCAATGATAGGGATGATCTTAAGAAATTATTATGCAAACTAAAAGAAAAATCTTTCAATGCTAGAATGAATTATGATCCTAAGTTTGCTACTTCACCTATCTTTGTTGATGATAAGGATTATGAATTCTCTGTCGACCCAGAGTTAATTACTTTGGTTGAATCCGATCCTTTCCATGGTTATGAAACTAAAACTGTTGTGGCACACCTTACTAAGTTGAATGACATAGCCACCCTTTTTGCTCATCACGAGAAAATTTGCTATTATTATATTCTCAAATTATTTCTGTTATCATTAAAGGGTGATGCTAAGACTTGGTATAATACTCTTGCTCCTGGTTGTGTGCGAAGTCCCCAGGATATGATTTATTACTTCTCTGAAAAATATTTTCCTGCTCATAAGAAACAAGCTGCCATACTGGAAATATTTAACTTTGTGCAAATTGAAGAAGAGAGTCTCCCACAAGCTTGGGGGAGGCTTCTCCAATTGCTTAATGCTTTGCCTGATCATCCTCTTAAGAAAAATGAAATACTTGATATCTTCTATAATGGACTAACCGATGCTTCTAGGGATTTCCTAGATAGTTGTGCTGGTTGTGTTTTCAGGGAATGAACTGTTGAACAAGCTGAAGAATTATTGAATAACATATTGAAAAATTATGATGATTGGATCCTTCCTGAACCACCACTTAAACCTACTCCGAAGAAGAGGGGTATCTTATATCTCAGTCCTGAAGATATGCAAGAGGCAAAGAAATCTATGAAGGAAAAAGGTATTAAAGCAGAGGATGTTAAAAATTTACCTCCTATTGAAGAAATACATGGGCTTGAAACACCACCAACACCTAAGGTGGTAGAGGTAAATTGTTTACTAAGGTTCGATGAAGGTGATATTCCTTATAACAAACATCCTAGTCAACGCTTATATCAGTTTGATAATTACATTAGAAAGCAAGATCACTTCAATGCAAATGTTATGAAACAATGGAAATACAATTCTGATATGATAGCTCGCTTGAGTGATTTGCTATTTAGAATTACCAATGATGTTAGAGGTGTAGAAAAACATGCCTCTATGGTTCAAACTCAATTAGAACAAGTTGCTAAATCTCAAAAAGAGTTGTTAGATGAAATGAATAATAATATCAATGATCATGCTGTTAGAGTAATGACTAGAGGAGGTAGAATGACTCAGGAACCACTTTATCCTGAGGGACACCCTAAAAGAATTGAACAAGACTCTCAAAGAGTCAACACTGATGCACCTAGTCCTTCTAAAAAGAAAAAGAAGAAGGAAGATGGTAGGACTTTGCATGCCTCTAGTGAACTTGAAGTAGAAAAACCTCCTGTTAATGATAATGAAGTCTCTATTTCTGATGCTGAAACTCAATCTGGTAATGAACACTCACCTTCTGATAATGAAAAAGATAATGATGAGGTTCATGAAGACACTCCAACAAATGATAAAGAACTAGACAATGATGTTGAAATAGAACCAGCTGTTGATCTTTATAACCCACAAGTCAAGAATAAAAGATATGATAAAAAAGACTTTGTTGTTAGAAAACATGGTAAGGAAAGAGAACCTTGGGTTCAAAAACCTATGCCCTTTCCACCTAAATCAACTAAGAAGAAAGATTATGAAGAATTCGAACGCTTTGCTGAAATGCTTAGGCTAGTCTTTTTGCGTACACGCTTGACTGATATCTTAAAAATGCCTCCTTATGCAAAATACATGAAAGACATCATCACCAACAAGAGGAAAATACCGGAAGCTGAAATCTCCACCATGCTTGCTAATTATACTTTTAAGGATGGAGTACCTAAAAAACATGGAGATCCGGGAATACCAACTATACCTTGCTCCATCAAAAGAAATTATGTGAAAACCGCTTTGTGTGATTTAGGAGCTGGTGTTAGTATTATGCCTTTCTCTCTATATAAAAGACTTGACTTGAATAAACTCATGCCTACTGAAATATCTTTGCAAATGGCTGACAAATCAACTGCCATACCTATCGGTATTTGTTAGGATGTGCTCGTTGTTGTTGCTAATGTTACTATCTTAACTGACTTTGTTATACTTGAGATGTCCGAGGACGACAACATGTCGATTATCCTTGGTAGACCCTTCTTGAATACTGCAAGGGCTGTTATTGACTGCAATAAAAGCAAGGTCACTTTTCATATCAATGGTAATGAGCATACGGTGCACTTTCCGAAGAAACAATTCCAAGTGAATGGTATTAATGTTATTGAAAAATCTCCGACAATCACTATTGGAAGTTTTCAACTACCTCTACCTACTACCAAAAAGAAATATGAAATGCTTATAGTTGGGGACATTCATATCTCCGTTGAGGTAACTTAGTGTTTTACGAAAGTTCTTCGGTTTCATGCTAATCGAAGGTGGTTGTTAATAAGACTTGATCAACCTTATTAATGAATCATTTTTGAGAGGTGTGAAGTTGATGAATTTAGTGAGCACTACCTTCTGCCCTTTACTTTTACTTCCTGTTTTTCTTAGTTAAATAAAATAAAATGCCATGCTTAGTCTGTTTTTCTGAATTTTCTGTGCAATAAAAAATGACCCAAAAATAAAAGATCTTAGAATGCTCTGAAAATTTAATATGATTTTTTCTGATTATTTAAGAATTTTTGGTGCAAATAACTTCAGAGGGCGGTGCACTAGGTGGGCACAACCCACCTAGGCGCGCCAGCACTCCCAGGCGTGCCCTGGTGGGTTGTGGTCCCCACGTGGGCCCCCTCACTTATCTTTTTAGCCCATGTCACCACCTACCTCCAGAAAAAAAATCACCATTACTCTCTCTCTCGTGTTCTTACTCTCAAACCCGCGGATTTCGATCTCTTTGCTCGAAGCTCCATTTCTGAAACTGTTTTGGGGGAGTGCTACTTGGTATGTGACTCCTCCGTTGGTCCAATTAGTTTTTGCTTTAGTGGTTTATATTTTTTTCTTTAGAAATTGTACGAAAATATGATGATCCTTTTTGGAAGGAGTTCTTCGAGGAGGAGGTCCTCGGAGGCATCCTCTAGTAGCAGCTTTGTTCGTCGGTCCTATGTTGAGTGAAAATTCCATACGAGATGCAGCCACCAGATCATGTTTATGGCCTTGCAACGATTTTATGGTGCGCATTGGTATTAAAGAAGAATTTGAGCAATATGTTCACAATGCCGAGCTCGATCCCTACATTGCAGATAAGTGCAACCAACACCTCAGCATCACTGAATCATTTACTAAAGAATTTAAATACCATCCTCGTGAGTCTAGAGTGTCATTTAAATTGTACGACTATCCTTTCACCATGCCCTTAGAGACATTTTCTAATTACTGCAAAATTCCATTTTGGGGTTTGTTAGACGAACCACCAAGATCGGAGTTTGAGATATTCTTGACTAGCCTTTGCTATGGTGAGACTAGAGGAGTGACGCAAGGTAGAATAAAGAGCATTCATTTTCCCTCAATTCAATACTTTGCACTATTTAATGGAAAATGCATTGTAGGCAAACAAGATTGTAGTTCACTTTGTGCTCCTGACTTGAGCCTCATATGCACCGCTCTCACCGGTGACAAAAGTTGTAACCTTGGAGCGATTGTTGCACGCAGGTTGCAACATAACGCTGGTAGTGGATATTTTTATGGTGGAATTTATGCCACACGTTTAGCAAGGGAGCTGGGTGTTTCACCTTGGCCTTATGACCCCATCCTACCCATGCAGTACCTGGACTTTGATGCTATGAAACATCATAAGATCCTTAGTGGTAAAGCCCATAATTTTACATATAACCTGTTGTTTAATAAAAAGTCTATTGTGGATACCTTTTTGCCTGCGCCTACTCTCTTTGATGTTCATAGCAAGGGAAGGTATTTTGTTCTTGAGAGTGAGGCCCGTGCACACAACGCATGGGTGGTGGCTGCTCGGCAGGCTATGGAGGCTGCACCAAGAGCCTCCGTGAGCTACCACTCTAACTATTACGCAGGCTCCAGACGGTGATTACCAAGCTAGGACAAAAGACTAAGCTTGGGGGAGTACATATGCCCATCGACATTACATTCATGTTCATACATTTCATTCTAGTTGTCGGTGTCCACACTTTTTCACTGTATTATCCATGCTAGATTCATTTTCTCACTTTCTTCTTGTGCGTTTGAAAAACTTTGAGAAAATTCAAAAAAATATTCTTGCTTCTTTTCAGTTTTTCTTTCTAGTTTAATTAGTTGTTGTATTAAAAGAAAACCCAAAAAGATTTCATTGCTCTTCTTTTGCTTGTTGGGAGCTTTCCGGTGTAAATAGTTTTTCTCGTTTTTGTTTTTTCTTTGTGTTTAATCTGCTCTCTTCAAGAAAAAACTAAAAACTCCAAAAACATTTCAGTATGTTTCTCTGAAATTCTTTTCCTTTTATTGAGTCAAACCGAGGAGAAGACCACGATGAAAATGTTGAGTGGCTCTCATATGCATTACTGATGATCTAACAAAGAGCCAAATTACCTTATCTTCTCCTTTTGAATAAAATGTTTGCAGATTCTAGCTTGGTCCATGGTACTCTTGCACTATTATCATTTTCATATCGTTCGGTCGTGCAAGTGAAAGGCAATAATGACGATATTTGGTGAACTGGCTGCGGCAGAGAGAAACGGGTATGAACTCGACTTGTTCTGTTTTTGTAAATATGTTTAACCTAGTATCCATGATTCAGCCTATTATGATTAAACATGTTTGCAATGACAATTAGTGATTATAGTTTCTCATGCCATGCTTAAGTAGCTAGGAGTTAATAATGATTTATCTTGGATGCCAACATTGCGTCAAAATGATTGTGATGTAGTATGGTGATATGGTATCCTCCTCTGAATGTTCGAGTGGCTTGAGTTGGCACATGTTCATGCATGTAGTTGAATCAAAACCAACATAGCCTCTATGATATTTATGTTCATGGTGTTCATATCCTACTCATGTGAGTATCCAATGTTACTTATGCATAACGCATGTTCATGACCGTTTTCGCTCTCTAGCTGGCCGCTTCTCAACCTAATTGCTAGCCTTCGCCTGTACTAAGTGGGAACACTGCTTGTGCATCAAAATCCTAAAACCCAAGTTATCCTAGATGAGTCCACCATACCTACCTATATGTGGTATTACCCTGCCGTCCTAAGTAAATTTGCATGTGCCACCTCTCAAAACTTCAAATAAATATCCTTTTTTTGTGTGCCTGGATTGTTCATAGAGCGACAGGAGGTAGTCAGTATCTTCCATGCTAAGCGGGTTATTCTCATGATGAGTGTTTATTAACTCGTCCTTGCACGAGAGGGGCGATAATAGGGATTCCCAGTCCCGAATTCAAAATTGCAAATAATTAAACAAAACTCCCCCAGGACTGTTGTTGGTATGGACGGTACCCATTGTTTCAGACCAGCCGTGGAGTGTGATTGTTGGTGGAGGGGAGTAAACCTTTACTTTTATCGCTTGGGAACCGCCACTAATGTGTTTAGCATGGAAGATACCGATAACTAATGGTCGCGAAGTAAACGAGAAGGGTGCATTTCTCAAATTTTCATTTACCTCTATTTTAAAAACATGATCTCTGGCACCGCTGCAAATCACTGCTTCCCTCTGCGAAGGGACTATCTATTTACTTTTATGTTGTGTCATCACCTTCTCAAATAAGTGCCAGATCCTGAGAGCACTATTGTCATCCTCATGCATTGTGTGTAGCTAATGTTGGGTGCATCATGACTGGATCTTTTCTACCCTGAATTACAATGTTTAGTCGCTTCTTGAACTTTGGAGGTGCTCTGCATTTATGTTTTGTGGTCTCAGAAAGGGCTAGCGAGATACCACTATTGTCATATTATATCATGGTTGCTTTGACCAAGTGTTGTCATTTGAGATATCTTATTATTGCTCGCTAGTTGATTATGCCATTGATATGAGTTAATATTATTTTTAAGAGTTATTGTCGACATGGTTAGTCATGATCTTGGCTAAAAACCTGGGTGCTACTTAAGCTTATTTATGTAAACAAGAGCAAAAGAGTTCATAAATTTTTTCTTTTCCACTTTCAGTTTATCAACTGAATTGCTTGAGGACAAGCAAAGCTTTAAGCTTGGGGGAGTTGATACGTCTCCATCGTACCTACTTTGCCTAACGCTTTTCCTCTTGTTTTGGACTCTAATTTGCATCATTTGAATGAAACTAACCCAAACTGACGCTGTTTTCAGCAGAACTACCATGGTGTTGTTTTTTGTGTAGAAATAAAAGTTCTCGGATTGGAACAAAACTTTGCGAGGATTTTTTATACAATAAAAGAGAATTTCTGGAGCCAAGAACCACCGAAGGGGGGCAACTGGATGGGCACAACCCACCAGGGCCCGCCCCCCTCCTGGCGCGCCCAGGTGGGTTTTCCCCACCTGGTGGCCCCGCAGACCTCAACCCTGACACTATAAAATCACATTTTTCAGAGAAAAAAATTAGGGAGAAAGAATTATTGCGTTTCGCGAGACGAAGCCGCCGCCACCTCCTGTTCTTCATCGGGAGGCCAGATCTGGAGTCCGTTTGGGGCTCTGGAGAGGGGGATCTTCGATCTTCGTCATCACCAACCCTCCTCCATCGCCAATTCCATGATGCTCCCCACCGGGAGTGAGTAATTCCTTTGTAGGCTCGCTGGTCGGTGAGGAGTTGGATGAGATACATTATGTAATCGAGTTAGTTTTGTTAGGGCTTGATCCCCAGTATCCATTATGTTCTGAGATTGATGTTGCTATGACTTTGCCATGCTTAATGCTTGTCACTTTCGGCCCGGGTGCCATGATTTCAGATCTGAACCGTTTATGTTATCACCATTATATCTATGTTCTAGACCCGATCTTGCAAGTTATAGTAACCTACTACGTGTTATGATCCGGCAATCCCGGAGTGACAGAAGTCGGACACTTCCCGGTGATGACCGTAGTTTGAGGAGTTCATGTATTCACTATGTGTTAATGCTTTGTTTCAGTTCTCTATTAAAAGAGGCCTTAATATCCCTTAGTTTCCATTTGGACCCCGCTGCCACGGGAGGGTAGGACAAAAGATGTCATGCAAGTTCTTTCCATAAGCACGTATGACTATTTACGGAATACATGCCTACATTATATTTATGAACTGGAGCTAGTGACGTATCGCCGTAGGTTATGACTGTTATATGATGAATATCATCCAATGAATTCACCGATCCAATGCCTACGAATTTCTCTCATATTGTTCTTGCTAAGTTACTACTGCTATCGTTACTGTTATACTTGCTACAAAATCATTGCTATCACTGTTACTGTTACTATTGCTGTTGCTACTACTATCAAAACTATCATATTACTTTGCTACTGAGCACCTTGCTACAGATAATTAATCTCCAGGTGTGGTTGAATTGACAACTCAACTGCTAATACTTGCAAATATTCTTTGGCTCCCCTTGTGTCGAATCAATAAATTTGGGTTGAATACTCTACCCTCGAAAACTGTTGCGATCCCCTATACTTGTGGGTTATCACAAATCACCAGGAGGTCTAAGTCTATGACTATTGTTAATGGCGCAGTGTGACAGGCGTGTTCCAATGTTGTGTTTCTCCTTAAGAGGGCCGTGAGATTTGAAGAGAGATCCATGTAGGTGATTATGGGCATCATGCCAGCTCTAAGTCTGTAGTGGCTAAAGCTTTTCGTCATGGGTTTTATTGGTTGACGGCTCACGCTGATGCAGAGGATATCGTCAGTAAGTGTGATGGATGTCAGAAATTTGCTCGACGGGCTCATGTGCTGGCTCAAGAGTTGAGGATGATTCCAATTACTTGGTCATTTGCAGTCTGGGGGCTTGATATGGTGGGACCCTTCAAGAGGTCTAAGGATAAGAAAACCCACCTCTTGGTGGCGGTTGACAAATTTACCAAGTGGGTTGAAGCAGAGCCGGTCGGCAAGTGTGATGCGATGACTGCAGTCCAGTTTGTTAAAAAACTGATCTTCCGTTTTGGTTACCCTCATAGTATCATCACTGATAATGGCACTAATTTGTCTAAGGGTGCTATGAAGGAGTTCTGTCAATAAGAGCATATTCGTCTTGATGTTTCTTCTGTGGCTCATCCGCGGTCTAATGGTCAAACTGAGAGGGCTAACCAAGAAATCTTGAGAGGTATAAAACATCGGCTTATGGTTCCTTTGAAGAGAACGCCGGGTTGTTGGGTTATAGAGTTACCTTCAGTACTCTGGAGTATCAATACCACCCCTAACAGGTCAACAGGCTATATGCCTTTCTTTATGGTCTACGGCGCAGAGGCGGTTCTTCCAAGTGATATTCGTCATGACTCGCCCCGCGTGGCAGCTTATGTTGAAACTGATAATGAGATAGCACGTGAAAATGCACTCGATGCTAGGAGCGTGACCTTGCGGCGGCTCGTTTGGCAATATATCAACAAGACCTACGTCGCTATCATAGCCGTAGAGTTAAAACCAGGGCATTTCAAGAAGGTGACTTGGTGCTCCGGTTGATCCAAGATCAAAGAGATATGCACAAGTTATGCCCACCTTGGGAAGGACCCTTTGTGGTTAGCAAAAACCTGAATAACGGGTCTTATTACCTCATTGATATACGAGAACACAAAGATTCACGCAAGTCGGAGGAGGAGACCCGCCGGCCCTGGAATATTGCTCATCTTCGGCCTTATTACACCTGAGCCACCGCTCTTGTCTTTGTACATACATTTGTCTGTGTATATATATTTTATGATCAATATAATAAAGCCAGCATCCCTGATAATTCAGGGCCTCTGTCGTTTCATTTCTGTGTATATGAGTCTTTATTATTTGGTCATAAGGTCATTTGGGTGCTTCCAACCCACCGGGTTTAGCTTTCATACCCTCTTGACCAGGCGTGGGCGCCAAATTATGAGTTATCCTGCATGTTTACAACTTGCTACTCCGCTAGGTGACCCGCCGAACTCTTAACAGTCAATCTTTTTTAAGACCCTGAACTCGTTAAGGTTAAAATGGAGGCTTGTGTCACGTGAGAGCTGGCTTACAGTGAGCTAGGATTAACTCAAAGGCTGTGTGGCCCTTGAAAGCACATGGCCCTGTGAGCCAACTTGTTTTTGGTCGTGCTTTGGTAAGCCAGCCAGACAATTATTTGAGCATTTTTGAATTTTTTCTTTTGAGTCCTTTGGATTTGTTTTTCCTAAAGATTTTTGCTGTTACATGAATTTTGACAATCCGGATCATAAAGCTCCGATGGTATGCCTCATATTGGAGTATTTTGGGTTTGGTAACCCGCCCTGGCTATGGACTTTAAAGTTACCAGTATGCTTTGGTTTGAACAATTGAGGTCATGTGATTACACGACTTTGGGTTGTCACCCACTCTGGGTATTGATGTTTAAGACATCAGTATGATCCAAATCTACGGGTATGTTTTCAATTGTTATATGAATATTCGAGGTTTGGTAACACGCCCTGGTTTTCGACTATAAGTCGCCAGCATGTTTCGGCTTGAATGGCCTAGATTATAGTCTTGTCAGTAATTGTGTAAGACTATATTATGTTTGGGTTGTTACCCGCCCTGGCTGTTGACGTTAAGTCGCCAGAGAATATGTTGTTCCACCTTTGTGCAGGAGTTGCAAAACTTTAAATGAAAATACGAGTACTGGTATGGCCCATATGCGTGATTACATTAGGCAGGACATAAAGATTAAATTGGCGGTTCAAAAGTCAAAGGTTAACATGCACGAAGGCAGGATACGGTAGACCATTGTTTTCAACTATCCTATTACAAGGCTTTGCTTTGAGCCCACAAAAGTTTTTCAAATGTCTTTGGAGCCGTGCTCCCATAAGCCGGCCTGAGAGCCGCCCGGATCGTCGGCACTCTGATTAGTTTTCCTCCGGCCGCCTTGAGGATTGTGAGTCATCCTGCGCCGGCTCTTCTTCATCGATCATCTGAAGATCAGCCGTTGTCCAGTCGATGCCAGTTAAGGCTTCGAAAGTGGCCTCATCATTGAGTATAATAGAATGATCAACGTCAGGGGGAAAGGTATGCTTACGCCAAGGAGGAATAAGATTGACAACATCATGAGCTGGCGGCTTGATCTTCTGGTTGTTCTCATCATAAGCCGACGTGTAGTGGTTTAAATTCAGATCTTCAATCGGTTTGCAAGCGACGGGTCACATCTCCTTGACGCAGTTGTTGAAGTCTTGTTCCTCGAAGGCAGACCCGTCATCCTTGAATTCGGGGCAACCGGTGGCTATCTCCACCGGGTCAAGTTCTGACTACCATGCCTTGGCCCGGCCCAGAGCAGCAATGCCTCCGGCTCAAGCGACTGACAATTTGTATTCCATGACTTGAGCCGATGCTGTTGAGAGCTGATCCAGCATGGTTTTGATCTGAGTTGGAGGTTTTCTGCCACCTGATAGAGCAACAAGGCTTCGCAAGGTTCCAGTGTATAGCTGCTCCGTCAATGAATATACTGCCGTGAGCTTCATCAACATATTTTCTCCAAGGCTAGCGCTTCTGGGGCCTGTTCATAAGTTGCCAAGCAAGTTAAAACAGCAGGAATTGTAAATCGCCAGGCGGTTTAAAGTAATATCAAAACAAATGTTGAAGTGCATATGAGTCTTACCAAAGATGGTGGCTGTCATATGGGTGATATGTTGTTTTAAGCCGGAAATCTCTTCAGCAACCGGCTTAAGTTGTGATTCCGCCTCTTCAGCTCTCTTCACTAGTACAGTCTTGTCAGATTCCCAGGCGTCTCTCTCGGCATCAAAACTTGCTTTAAGCTTCTCGACTTCCTCCAATGAAGTTGTCAGCTCTAGCTTGGCCTTGGAAGTCTCTGCCTGCTGCAGCTTTATACTCTTCCTCAAATCGCCCATTTGTGATTCCTTCATGCTTAATTCGGCCTGAAATACAATGGTGAAGCAATGAATACAAAGCAAGGTTTAACTATTGGTGATGTTATTCTCTTAAAGTCCCAAGCACACTACAAGTACTCTACTTGGCACTTGGGGGCTAATGTAGGTCATTTCAAAATTTCTTATGACCTGGCTTAACTTGTTAGTCTAAGCCGGCCCTTGGGGGCTACATGTTTGAATTTCTTAAGTGACTATAAGTCCCGGCTTAACTTGTCAGTTTAAGCCGGCCCTGGGGGGCAACATATTGGAATTTCTTAAGTGATTATAAGTCCCGACTCAACTTGTTAGTTGATGCTGGCCCTTGGGGGCTACATGCTTGGACCTTGGAGTTAATTGGTCGGTATGGTTCATCTTATTACTATGAAATAATGGTTGGGAAGCTGCACAAGATTCATTTAAGCTTAATATTTGAAGACCCGGCTCATCTTTATAAGATAAGCCGGCCCTGAGAGGCTATGGTTTGGAAATTTTCATAAAGTCTCAAGCATAGTCAATATTTTTCTTATACTTAAGACTTGGTGGCTATATAAGTACATATGGAAAGGGATCAGTACCATACCTCATAGTGTTCCTTCATAAGGTTCACTAAACCGGCTTCCAGATCATGGCTAGTATGGATGCGGTTTAGATAGCATGCGTGGATGTCACTTGCCCTGAAGCCAGCATAGCTTTCCAGATCCAACATCAATTTACCCTTGTCGGCGGCTAATGGCTCTTCTTTGGCAATATGCTTGGCCAAGACTGTGGGTTTTCCTGGCTCTGTGTAGCCAGTACCGGTGATGATGACATCTTCAATATTCTTCTCGAAGGGGATTTTGTCAGCCGGTTTCGGAAGAGATGGCGACTTGGGACTTGGCAGGTCTTGATTGTTGGAGAACATAGTATTTCAAAATTTTCCTACGATCACGCAAGATCTATCTAGGAGAAGCATAGCAACGAGCGGGGAGAGTTTGTCCACGTACCCTCGTAGACCGAAAGCGGAAGCGTTTAGTAACGCGGTTGATGTAGTTGAACGTCTTCACGATCCAACCGATCCAAGTACCGAACGCACGGCACCTCCGCGATCTGCACACGTTCAGCTCGGTGACGTCCCTCAAACTCTTGATCCAGTTGAGGCCGAGGGAGAGTTTCATCAGCACGACGGCGTGGTGATGGTGATGATGAAGTTACCGATGCAGGGCTTCGCCTAAGCACTATGACAATATGACCGAGGTGGAAATCTGTGGAGGGGGGCACCGCACACGGTTAAAAAATCAACTTGTGTGTCTCTGGGAGCCCCCCTCCCACGTATATAAATGAGGGAGGGAGGAGGAGGCCGTCCAAGGGGAGGAGGCGCACCATAGGGGGGCAATCCTGCTCCAGGTAGGATTCGGCCCCCCCTTTCCTATTCCAACAAGGAGAAGGGGCGAAGGAGGAGGAGGAGAGAAGGAAAGGGGGCCCGCCCCCCTAGCCCTAGTCCAATTCGGTTTGGCTAGGGGGGCGCGCGCCACACCTTGGCCAGCCTCCTCTCTTCCACCACTAGGCCCATGAAGGCCCAATAACCCCTCGGGGGGTTCCGATAACCCCCCGGTAATCCGGAAAATGCCCGAACCTATCCGAAACCTTTCAGGTGTCCAAACATAATCTTCCAATATATCAATCTTTATGTCTCGACCATTTCAAGACTCCTCATCATGTCCGTGATCACATCGGGGACTCCGAACTACCTTCGGTACATCAAAACACATAAACTCATAATACCGATCGTCATCGAACGTTAAGCATGCGGACCCTATGGGTTCGAGAACTATGTAGACATGACCGAGACACATCTCCGGTCAATAACCAATAGCGGAACATGGATGCTCATATTGGCTCCCACATATTCTACGAAGATCTTTATCGGTCAAACCACATAACAACATACGTTGTTCCCTTTGTCATCGGTATGTTACTTGCCCGAGATTCGATCGTCGGTATCATCATACCTAGTTCAATCTCGTTACCGGCAAGTCTCTTTACTCGTTCCATAATGCATCATATCGTAACTAACTAATTAGTAACATTGCTTGCAAGGCTTCATATGATGTGCATTACCGAGAGGGCCCAGAGATACCTCTCCAACAATCGGAGTGACAAATCCTAATCTCGATCTATGCCAACTCAACAAACACCATCGGAGACACCTATAGAGCATCTTTATAATCACCCAGTTACGTTGTGACATTTGATAGCACACAAGGTGTTCCTCCGGTATTCGGGAGTTGCATAATCTCATAGTCAGAGGAACATGTATAAGTCATGAAGAAAGCAATAGCAACAAACTAAACGATCATCGTGCTAAGCTAACGGATGGGTCTAGTCAATCACATCATTCTCTAATGATGTGATCTTGTTCATCAAATGACAACTCATGTCTATGGCTAGGAAACTTAACCATCTTTGATTAACGAGCTAGTCAAGTAGAGGCATACTAGTGACACTCTGTTTTTCTATGTATGCACACATGTATTAAGTTTCCGGTTAATACAATTCTAGGATGAATAATAAACATTTATCATGATATAAGGAAATATAAATAACAACTTTATTATTGCCTCTAGGGCATATTTCCTTCTGTCTCCCACTTGCACTAGAGTCAATAAGCTAAATTACACAGTAATGATTCTAACACCCATGGAGTCTTGGTGCTGATCATGTTTTGCTCGTGAGAGAGGCTTAGTCAACGGGTCTGCAACATTCAGATCCGTATGTATCTTGCAAATCTCTATGTCTCCCTCCTTGACTTGATCGCGGATGGAATTGAAGCGTCTCTTGATGTGTTTGGTTCTCTTATGAAATCTGGATTCTTTTGCCAAGGCAATTGCTCCAGTATTGTCACAAAAGATTTTCATTGGACCCGATGCACTAGGTATGACACCTAGATCGGATATGAACTCCTTCATCCAGAATCCTTCATTCGCTGCTTCCGAAGCAGCTATGTACTCCGCTTCACACGTAGATCCCGCCACGACGCTTTGCTTAGAACTGCACCAACTGACAGCTCCACCGTTCAATATAAATACGTATCCGGTTTGTGACTTAGAGTCATCCGGATCAGTGTCAAAACTTGCATCGACGTAACCACCTACGACGAGCTCTTTGTCACCTCCATAAACGAGAAACATATCCTTAGTCCTTTTCAGGTATTTCAGGATGTTCTTGACCGTTGTCTAGTGATCCACTCCTGGATTACTTTGGTACCTCCCTGCTATACTTATAGCAAGGCACACATCAGGTCTGGTACACAGCATTGCATACATGATAGAACCTATGGCGGAGGCATAGGGAATGACTTTCATTTTCTCTCTATCTTCTGTAGTGGTCGGGCATTGAGTCTTACTCAACTTCACACCTTGCAACACATGCAAGAACCCTTTCCTTGCTTGATCCATTTTGAACTTCTTCAAAACTTTATCAAGGTATGTGCTTTGTGAAAGTCCAATTAAGCGTCTTGATCTATCTCTATAGATCTTGATGCCCAATATATAAGCAGCTTCACCGAGGTCTTTCATTGAAAAACTCTTATTCAAGTATCCTTTTATGTTATCCAGAAATTCTATATCATTTCCAATCAACAATATGTCATCCACATATAATATTAGAAATGCTACAGAGCTCCCACTCACTTTCTTGTAAATACAGGCTTCTCCAAAAGTATGTATAAAACCATATGCTTTGATCACATTATCAAAATGTTTATTCCAACTCCGAGATGCTTGCACCAGTCCATAAATGGATCGCTGGAGCTTGCACACTTTGTTAGCATCCTTTGGATCGATAAAACCTTCGGGTTGCATCATATACAACTCTTCTTCCAGAAATCCATTCAGGAATGCAGTTTTTACATCCATTTGCCAAATTTCATAATCATAAAATGCGGCAATTGCTAACAAGATTCGGACAGACTTAAGCATCACTATGGGTGAGAAGGTCTCATCGTAGTCAACTCCTTGAACTTGTCGAAAACCTTTTGCAACAAGTTGAGCTTTGTAGATAGTAACATTACCATCAGCGTCAGTCTTCTTCTTGAAGATCCATTTATTCTCTATGGCTTGCCGATCATCGGGCAAGTCAACCAAAGTCCACACTTTGTTCTCATACATGGATCCCATCTCAGATTTCATGGCCTCAAGCCATTTCGCGGAATCTGGGCTCATCATCGCTTCCTCATAGTTCGTAGGTTTGTAATGGTCAAGTAACATGACCTCCAGAACAGGATTACCATACCACTCTGGTGCGGATCTTACTCTGGTTGACCTACGAGGTTCGGTAGTAACTTGATCTGAAGTTACATGATCATCATCATTAGCTTCCTCACTAATTGGTGTAGGAGTCACAGGAACTGATTTCTGTGATGAACTACTTTCCAATAAGGGAGCAGCTACAGTTACCTCATCAAGTTCTACTTTCCTCCCACTCACTTCTTTCGAGAGAAACTCCTTCTCTAGAAAGGATCCATTCTTAGCAACGAATGTCTTGCCTTCGGATCTGTGATAGAAGGTGTACCCAATAGTCTCCTTTGGGTATCCTATGAAGACACATTTCTCCGATTTGGGTTCGAGCTTATCAGGTTGAAGTTTTTCACATAAGCATCGCAGCCCCAAACTTTAAGAAACGACAACTTAGGTTTCTTGCCAAACTACAGTTCATAAGGTGTCATTTCAACGGATTTAGATGGTGCCCTATTTAACATGAATGCAGCCGTCTCTAAAGCATAACCCCAAAACGATAGCGGTAAATCAGTAAGAGACATCATAGATCGCACCATATCTAATAAAGTGTGTTCACAATGTTCGGACACACCATTGCGCTGTGGTGTTCCGGGTGGCGTGAGTTGCGAAACTATTCCGCATTGTTTCAAATGAAGACCAAACTCGTAACTCAAATATTCTCCTCCACGATCGAATCGCAGAAACTTTATTTTCTTGTTACGATGATTTTCCACTTCACTCTGAAATTCTTTGAACTTTTCAAATGTTTCAAACTTATGTTTCATCAAGTAGATATACCCATATCTGCTCAAATCATCTGCGATGGTCAGAAAATAACGATACCCACCGCGAGCCTCAATATTCATCGGACCACGTACATCGGTATGTATTATTTCCAATAAATCTGTTGCTCGCTCCATTGTTCCGGAGAACGGAGTTTTAGTCATCTTGCCCATGAGGCATGGTTCGCAAGTACCAAGTGATTCATAATCAAGTGATTCCAAAAGTCCATCAGTATGGAGTTTCTTCATGCGCTTTACACCAATATGACCCAAACGGCAGTGCCACAAATAAGTTGCACTATCATTATCAACTCTGCATCTTTTGGTTTCAATATTATGAATATGTGTATCACTACTATCGAGATTCAACAAAAATAGACCACTCTTCAAGGGTGCATGACCATAAAAGATATTACTCATATAAATAGAACAACCATTATTCTCAGATTTAAATGAATAACCGTCTCGCATCAAACAAGATCCAGATATAATGTTCATGCTTAATGCTGGCACCAAATAACAATTATTCAGGTCTAAAACTAATCCCGAAGGTAGATGTAGAGGTAGCGTGCCGACAGCGATCACATCGACTTTGGAACCATTTTCCACACGCATGGTCACCTCGTCCTTAGCCAATCTTCGCTTAATCCGTAGTCCCTGTTTCGAGTTGCAAATATTAGCAATAGAACCAGTATCAAATACCCAGGCACTACTGCGAGCATTAGTAAGGTACACATCAATAACATGTATATCACATATACCTTTGTTCACTTTGCCATCCTTCTTATCCGCCAAATACTTGGGGCAGTTTTGCTTCCAGTGACCAGTCCCTTTGCAGTAGAAGCACTCAGTATCAGGCTTAGGTCCAGACTTGGGCTTCTTCACTTGAGCAGCAACTTGCTTGCCGTTCTTCTTGAAGTTCCCCTTCTTCCCTTTACCCTTTTTCTTGAAACTGGTGGTCTTGTTGACCATCAACACTTGATGCTCCGTTTTGATTTCTACCTTCGCAGCCTTTAGCATTGCGAAGAGCTCGGGAATTGTCTTATCCATCCCTTGCATATTATAGTTCATCACGAAGCTCTTGTAGCTTGGTGGCAGTGATTGAAGAACTCTGTCAATGACACTATCAACTGGAAGATTAACTCCCAGCTGAGTCAAGTGATTATGATACCCAGACATTTTGAGTATATGCTCACTGACAGAACTATTCTCCTCCATTTTGCAGCTATAGAACTTATTGGAGACTTCATATCTCTCAATCCGGGCATTTGCTTGAAATATTAACTTCAACTCCTGGAACATCTCATATGCTCCATGACGTTCAAAACGTCGTTGAAGTCCCGGTTCTAAGCCGTAAAGCATGGCACACTGAACTATCGAGTAGTCATCAGCTTTGCTCTGCCAGACATTCTTAACGTCATCAGTAGCGTCTGCAGCAGGCCTAGCACCTAGCGGTGCTTCCAGGACGTAATTCTTCTGTGCAGCAATGAGGATAATCCTCAAGTTATGGACCCAGTCCGTATAGTTGCTACCATCATCTTTCAACTTAGCTTTCTCTAGGAACGCATTAAAATTCAAAGGAACAGTAGCACGGGCCATTGATCTACAACAACATAGACATGCAAAATACTATCAGGTACTAAGTTCATGATAAATTAAAGTTCAATTAATCATATTACTTAAGAACTCCCACTTAGATAGACATCCCTCTAATCATCTAAGTGATCACGTGATCCAAATCAACTAAACCATGTCCGATCATCATGTGAGATGGAGTAGTTTTCAATGGTGAACATCACTATGTTGATCATATCTACTATATGATTCACGCTCGACCTTTCGGTCTCAGTGTTCCGAGGCCATATCTGCATATGCTAGGCTCGTCAAGTTTAACCCGAGTATTCTGCGTGTGCAAAACTGGCTTGCACCCGTTGTATGTGAACGTAGAGCTTATCACACCCGATCATCACGTGGTGTCTCGGCACGATGAACTGTAGCAACGGTGCATACTCAGGGAGAACACTTGTACCTTGAAATTTAGTGAGAGATCATCTTATAATGCTACCGCCGTACTAAGCAAAATAAGATGCATAAAAGGATTAACATCACATGCAATTCAATATAAGTGATATGATATGGCCATCATCATCTTGTGCCTTTGATCTCCATCTCCAAAGCACCGTCATGATCACCATCGTCACCGGCGCCCCAGCTTGATCTCCATCGTCACCGGTGCCCCAGCATGATCTCCATCGTAGCATCGTTGTCGTCTCGCCAACTATTGCTTCTACAACAATCGCTACCGCTTAGTGATAAAGTAAAAACAATTACATGGTGATTGCATTGCATACAATAAAGCGACAACCATATGGCTCCTGCCGGTTGCCGATAACTTTGTTACAAAACATGATCATCTCATACAACAAATTATATCACATCATGTCTTGACCATATCACATCAAAGCAAGCCCTACAAAAACAAGTTAGACGTCCTCTACTTTGTTGTTGCAAGTTTTACGTGGCTGCTACAGGCTTCTAGCAAGAACCGTTCTTACCTACGCATCAAAACCACAACATGGTGTAGTGATTGCTTTTTGGTCTTCTAAAAGAACTCTCTTCATTGAAACCGATTCAACTAAAGTGAGAGAAACAGACACCCGCCAGTCACCTTTAAGCAACGAGTGCTCGCAGCGGTGAAACCAGTCTCGCGTAAGCGTACGCGTAATGTCGGTCCGGGCCGCTTCATCTCACAATACCGCTGAACCAAGTAACAACTAGTAACGGCAAGCAATATGTATACACCCACGCCCACAACTCCTTTGTGTTCTACTCGTGCAAATAACATCTACGCATAGACCTGGCTCATGATGCCACTGTTGGAGAACGTAGTATTTCAAAATTTTCCTACGATCACGCAAGATCTATCTAGGAGAAGCATAGCAACGAGCGGGGAGAGTTTGTCCATGTACCCTCGTAGACCGAAAGCGGAAGCGTTTAGTAACGCGGCTGATGTAGTCGAACATCTTCACGATCCAACCGATCCAAGTACCGAACGCACGGCACCTCCGCGATCTGCACACGTTCAGCTCGGTGACGTCCCTCGAACTCTTGATCCAGTTGAGGCTGAGGGAGAGTTTCGTCAGCACGACAGCGTGGTGACGGTGATGATGAAGTTACCAACGCAGGGCTTCGCCTAAGCACTACGACAATATGACCGAGGTGGAAATCTGTGGAGGGGGGCACCGCACACGGTTAAACAATCAACTTGTGTGTCTCTGGGTGCCCCCCTCCCACGTATATAAAAGAGGGAGGGAGGAGGAGGCCGGCCAAGGGGAGGAGGCGCGCCATAGGGGGGCAATCCTACTCCAGGTAGGATTCGCCCGCCCCCCCTTTCCTATTCCAACAAGGAGAAGGGGGGAAGGAGGAGGAGGAGAGAAGGAAAGGGGGGCCGGCCCCCTAGCCCTAGTCCAAATCGGTTTGGCTAGGGGGGGCGCACGCCACACCTTGGCCTGCCTCCTCTCTTCCACCACTAGGTCCATGAAGGCCCAATAACCCCCCGGGGGGTTCCGATAACCCCCCGGTACTCCGGAAAATGGCCGAACCTATCCGAAACCTTTCCGGTGTCCAAACATAACCTTCCAATATATCAATCTTTATGTCTCAACCATTTCGAGACTCCTCGTCATGTCCGTGATCACATCCGGGACTCCGAACTACCTTCGGTACATCAAAACACATAAACTCATAATATCGATCGTCATCGAACGTTAAGCGTGTGGACCCTACGGGTTCGAGAACTATGTAGACATGACCGAGATACATCTCCGGTCAATAACCAATAGCGGAACCTGGATGCTCATATTGGCTCCCACATATTCTACGAAGATCTTTATCGGTCAAACCGCATAACAACATACGTTGTTCCCTTTGTCATCGGTATGTTACTTGCCCGAGATTCGATCGTCGGTATCATCATACCTAGTTCAATCTCGTTACCGGCAAGTCTCTTTACTCGTTCCGTAATGCATCATCTCGTAACTAACTCATTAGTCACATTGCTTGCAAGGCTTCATATGATGTGCATTACCGAGAGGGCCCAGAGATACCTCTCCGACAATCGGAGTGACAAATCCTAATCTCGATCTATGCCAACTCAACAAACACCATCGGAGACACCTGTAAAGCATCTTTATAATCACCCAGTTACGTTGTGATGTTTGATAGCACACAAGGTGTTCCTCCGGTATTCCGGAGTTGCATAATCTCATAGTTAGAGGAACATGTATAAGTCATGAAGAAAGCAATAGCAACAAACTAAACGATCATCGTGCTAAGCTAACGGATGGGTCTAGTCAATCACATCATTCTCTAATGATGTGATCTCATTCATCAAATGACAACTCATGTCTATGGCTAGGAAACTTAACCATCTTTGATTAACGAGCTAGTCAAGTAGAGGCATACTAGTGACACTCTGTTTGTCTATGTATTCACACATGTATTAAGTTTCCGGTTAATACAATTCTAGCATGAATAATAAACATTTATCATGATATAAAGAAATATAAATAACAACTTTATTATTGCCTCTAGAGCATATTTCCTTCATTGATGAGCAGACGTATTGATGTCAGTTTGCAGTGATTCTAAGACTGTGATATCAACTTGTGGTGGCGGGTCATTGATAAGACGGTCAGGATTTTCTGATGCCTCAGTTGCTACTGGTGTTTGTTTCTCTGGCTCAACAGTTTGGGGATCTTTGGAAGAACCGCCCACCTTCTGTTTCTTGCCTGCTTTTGCCACACCACTGCAACAAGAGAACAGGAATTTGTAAATATGTTATTGCAAGTTATGTATGAAACAAGCATAAATACTTACCCAGGGGCAACTTTGAAGACAGACATTTGAGTCCTAGTAGATTTGCCAGAAGATGAATGAGGTGTTCCCGGGTAATTTGATTCGAAAGAGTTAAGCGGTTGACGAATGAGACCCGCCTTTGGAAAGGAGAGGGATGGATTATGTGGCACCTCATTTCGGCGCTTGCGAGGGGCAGGCGTGTTGGGTAAGCTGGCTGCAAGGTCTCCACCACCACTGCTCCGGGTTGTGCGCTTTGCCTCGTGCTACTGTTTTTTAAAAAGAAAATTGGGGTCCAGATAAGCAAGAGGATGAGAAAATCTTACTTTTCGAGAGACCCGCCGAGTTTTTTGTCTTGGCAAAGGTTCTAAGTCGGAGGAGATTATGGTTACCTCTGCTGCGTCTGCATGACTGGTCTTCGCATCATCCTGAGAGGAGTCAGTGTCAATAAGTTGCATAAAAAGAAAGCCAAGAGAATCGAGTTCTACCTCCGACTCATTGTCAAGGGCAAATAAGTCTTCAGCATCCTGTTTCTTTCCTTTGGTCTTTTTTGGAGCTCGAGATTTCACTTTGACCTTTTTGGCTGGCTTATCTTGTAGTTTCTTGTTCTAGAAGGAAGAGCCGGCCTGAGAGCATAAATGACAATGATAAGATATGCAGTTTATGAGAGAATGATAAATGAGTTAAAGAATGGCTTAAAATACCTACGCCGGGAGCCGGATTAAGAGCGCAGAAAGGGTTCAGTCCCATTTTACTGCAGCTTTCTAAGGTCTCCCCGAGCAGTGTCTTGGTCATTTCATTGATTTGCTAATCCTCAAGACGTATTTGGATGTATCGCTGCGGGTCCTTTACATCACATGTGTATTGGTACATTAAGCCGGTGCGGCGGCTCAGAGGCAAAATCCTCCAGGCAACCCAGTAGCGGACCAGGTCAACTCCAGTTAAGCCGTTGGCTAATAAAGCCCTTATTCTTGAAAAGGTAGGTGCGTACTTGGCCCGTTCTGAAGCAGTGATCCGGTCAGGGAGTTCATGCCTAGGGATAAGCCGAAAGGGGCGGAAACCCGGCAGAGGATTTTCATCAGCTGGAGAGGTATCTTGGCAGTAGAACCAAGACTGATTCCAGTCCTTGGGGTGACTGGGTAGTACAGCTGCAGGGAAAACAACGTCTCTCCGCCTCTAGATAGAAATCCCACCGAGTTTAAGGCTAGGCCCGTCTGTCATCTCGGTCTAGCGATTCAGGTAATAGTACTATGTGAATAAGTCAACACTGGGCTCCTCTTGAAGGTACACCTAAGAGAAGACTTGAAAGTTGCATATATTGGAAACAGAGTTGGGGCCAATATCTTGGGGGTGTAGCTTGTAGAAGTTCAGAATGTCCCGAAAGAATTTTGATCCGGGTGGTGAGAATCCACGGAGGAGGTGATCTGAAAAGACTATAACTTCGCCCTCTTTAGGTTGAGGCTTAGTTTCGACCCCTGGTACTCGCCAGTGGATGACGCTTTTTGCTGGAAAAATGCCCATCTCAACATACTCATTGAGGGATTGTTCAGTGACAGTGGAAGCAACCCAATCGCAAGAGGTGGTGGTCTTAGTCATGTTTGGCAGTGGATGCCTGAGAATAAAGAATTGACGAGTTAACGTTATGACATTAAGCCGCCCAATCATTAATGACTGGTTATAAGGGACAATCATTATGGCGGGTCATGGAAAAGGTTATAAACTACATGGATTAAGCTGGCTAAGTTCTGGTGGGTCACAAAGGTTGTTATTTAAAGCTGCCCGAACAATGAATGGCGGGTTAGTTGACTATCAAATCAAATGGTTGGGATTATGATAAGTATAAGGTAAAACAAGTTTCACGGATTATGCCTAAAAATTTGGATCTACGGCAGTTCAAGAAATGAAGAACAATTCCAAAACCTAAGGTATGGTAGTGAAAAAGCAGGTGAGCCATATATGGATTCTGAAGAAAGGGGATCTACGTGAGATGCAAGATATGGGCTAAGACTGCTACTGCACGGTTTCAGTAATACTTTTGGATTGAGTTAAGTACAGATAGAGGGAGCTATGATGAACTTGGATGAACACGACGAGCTCCGACGAACCCTAGGAACAGGATCAATCTAATGTGGATCTGGGTCAAGGAAAGAGCTTTACCTGGGTGCTTGACTGAAGAATGGAGGAGTGTCACGATCTCTGGTCTTAGTCAGGTTTATGCAGCGGCCTGGTTGGAGTCGCTGGCGAGGAACGGCGGCGGCGGAACTCCAACGGCAGCGGACGACGCGAGGAGGAAGAAGAAGAAGAGACAAAGGTGGGGTAGAAGTGAAAAAGAAACCCCCTCGGGCCTATTTATAAGGAAAAAGTGAAACAGTGGGATGGCAGGTGCGGGAATCAAGGAGATGTCATGATTATCTAAAGACTGAAGGTGCCTCGATTCTCGGACGACTAATTAATGCAAAAAGATCTGTTGTGATGTCACGGGTTTTTTATGAATTTACTTCATGTGACGTCATGGTGGGTTACAGTGTTTATTTCAAGGTTAAGCTTTGGAAAGATGACTCGCCAACTAAAGCAGTGAAGATTGGCACGAACAAGTTTAGATCAATCTAGGGCCTAATGTTGGGGATATAACCCCGAGGTGTGACCCGCCCAGGAGGGGCGGGGTTATACCATTGGCGACTCAATGAAGAAAGCCCAAGTAGGCCCAAGAAGATTGAAGACGGCGGCTCAAGAGGCGGGCCTGGTGGTGGCCCAAGACCCGGACGTGTGAGCCGCCATATAGTGACTTGCCTGGTAAGGCAAGGCGACTTACAAACCGTGCCGGTCACGTTGTGATCCGGCTTGGACTCTTGTAAGCCTCGGGCCTCGACCTGTGTATATAAAGGCGAGACCCGGCGGTGGGTAAACTCAAGAAACAACCAATCGATAGCTAGGTCAAGCGTGATCGCTCCCTTGTAATCAAAGCCCAAGCAATACAACCAGAAGCAGGACGTAGGCTTTTACCTTGTTGTGAGGGGCCAAACCTGGGTAAACCTTGTGTCCTTTGTCCCGTTCAACCCCTTTGAGCTAACCTACGTTGTGATGTCTCCACACCTAAGTCCTTTCACAAGGGCATCTGCCGTGTTAAGTCCACGACACCTCCTGTTTAGATTGAGCTTCCTTGTGCATTTCAACAGTCGATTCGAGTTGGTTTGCGGTTGCTTTTGCTATTGGTGTGCTGATTGCATCTCTGTTTTTCATGGGTTAGGATGGAGTTGCGGTTTGTTTTCTTGGTGCACATTAGAAGGAAGGGGTACATCCTGAATGCAAAGAATAAGAAGAAATTCCAAGGAGGTTTCGATTATCTATTGCCAATGGCTTGTAATTGGAGTTTCAGACAATTTGGGGAGGTAATTTGCAGCCAATATCCTTGGGGTTTGCTTGATGAAGTGGAATACAAATACTACGATGGGGAAAATAAATGGGTGACAGTTAGTAATGATGAAGAGCTCGCTACCATGTTTGCTAAGCATAAGGAGAAAGAGAATTTTCATGTGAGGCTGCAAATTGATGTGCTTGAGCAGGCATTTGGACCTAGGATAGTGGGTGCACCTTCTCGGGCAGAACCATGTCTTCGTAATGGCAGCTCTAGCCAGAATAGTTCAGTTAGTGCACGGTGACGTGGTGGCTCGACAAGCGTGGGCACCAGCAGAAGGATCCCCCTTGAAGTGGAGCCTGACTACAATTCTGGGGTTGATGAAGAGAAGCTATATTCTGATGTAATTCAGAATTTACGATGGGCACCTTGGGCTGAAAGCCAAGATGAGGCTGACAATGATGTTCGTGTGGAGGATGACGTGGTGGGTGAGGACAAAGACCTTGCAGCTGTTGAATGGGACCCTTTGAACCCTCATATGGAAGAAGGTTCCGTTTTTGCATCCATGAGTGAGTGTAGAAATGCACTTGTGGCGTACTGCATCAAGGCAGAACATACTTTCAAAGTTGACAAGAGCGATCAAGTACGTTACAGAGTGCACTGTCCGACTGAGGGTTGTCCGTGGAGGATGCTCGCATCTAAAATGTGAAATAGCATGAATGTTCAGGTCAAATTGAACCCTTTTTGGCACACATGCCAGGAATCAACCCTTAGGAAGGAAACAATCAGTAGAGCCAAGTCAAGATGGGTGGCGGAAGAAGTAAAGAAGTGGGTGAAATAAAACCAGCAAGTGGGTGCAAAGGAATTGCAGAAGAACATCAAAGACAAGTTCAAGATAGAGTTACCATACATGAGGGAGTTCAATGGTAAACAACATGCTATGGATTCTATTTATGGTAACTGGCAAGAAATTTTTCAATTGTTGTATTCATTCAAAGGTGAAGTGGAGAGGACCAGCCCAGGTAGTATTGTAGATATTGACCACCACACCGTGGAGTACACATTCAGGGGAGTGACAAAGACCAAGGAATGCTTTAGGAGGGTTTTTGTCTGCTTTGAGGCTTGTCGCCAGGGTTTTTTGGTAGGCTGCAGACCGTATTTGGCTATTGATGCTACTTTTCTCACATGGAGGTTTAAAGGACAGTTAGTAGCAGCTTGTGCAGTTGATGCACACAGTTTCGTATTTCCAGTTGCCTACGGTGTGCTGGAGACAGAGTCTGAGGAGAGCTGGACTTGGTTTTTGCATAATCTGCGTCGGGCTATTGCACATCCCAATGGGTTGGTAATTTATACATATGCCTCCAAAGGTTTAGAACTGGCCGTGGACAATGTGTTCCCTGGAGTAGAGCGTAGGGAATGCATGTGTCACCTTGCTGCAAATTTTGTGAAGAAATACAAAGGAAAGGTGTATACCGACAATTTATGGCCAGCATCTTTGACTTGCAGTGTGAAGAAGCACAACTATCCCTTGAGGCAATTATACACGAATCCCAAAGTGAAGGAATACTTGGAAACACACCACTCCAAGTTATGGGCCAGAAGCCAATTCAGTGAACTGAGCAAAGTTGGCTATGTGCACAATAATCTTGCAGAGTCTTTCAACTCAACGATCCGGAAACTAAAGGGTCTTTATGTGGTGGATTTGCTTGACAGGATAAGGATAGAATACATGCAAAAGTTTCATTATCGTGCAGGAATAGCAATGGCAAAATTCATGGGCCACATTATCATCCCTGCCGTGATGAATGAACTAAAGCAGAAAACAACAGGCTTGGAAATGAACATGACTCTTTGCTTGGGTACCACAGCAGAGATATCATTTTTGGATAAAGAGAAGAGGGGATGGAGATATCCAGTGGATTTAGAAGCTAGAACTTGCAGTTGTAGGCAATGGCAGATAACTGGGTTGCCATGCATACATGCCTTGTTTTTCATCATTTCTCTCTCAGGTCCAGCAGGGAACATACAACAGTATGTGCATGATTACTACTCTGTTGCAAGGTTCAAAGCCACATATGCATATGCCTTACCTAATTTGGAGGGAAAATAACAATGGGACATAGTGGACCCTGGATTCAAGCTTTGCGCTCCAGTTCTGAAGAGAGCTGCAGGTAGACCAAGGAAGACTCGAATCAGACCTCGCAGCGAAGGAGCTGGACTTGGAGCGAGGATGCGTAAATGCATAAGGTGTGGTGGGTCTGGTCATTTCGGTAAGTATTGTGATAACACAGTAGATCCAGCATTCGGAGAGTGTTTCGATGAAGGATTCGATGAAAATGTTGGTCAGCAGCCGGTTGCAACAGATGATGAAAATGATGGTCAACAGCCGGTTGCAACAGATGAGGATTTTGACGAGGTTCCAAATGATGATGGTCAACAGCCGCATGATTTTGATGATGATCCAAAATATCCTCCAAATGATGATCCAAGTGAGGATCCAAATGGTGATCCAAGTGAGGCTCCAAATGATGATCCAAGTGAGGCTCCAAATGGTGACCAACCTTTTGTCGTTGTGAGTTCTGCTAGGTATGTAAATCTTGCCAATACTACTATACATTTATCACTTGACATGATCTCATTACCATTTATGTTTTGTACAGCTATGCGGTAGGTTCGAAGAAGACGCTTAAGGTACTGACAACCAAGAGGATAAGAGAAGAAGCAATTAGCACAAGGAGCACAAGGAGCAAAGTGGTGGCAAGAAGCTCAAGGATCAAACAGAAGCCCCAACAATATTTATGAAAATTTATGAAACATTATGAATAATGTTGTATTTCTGTTGAATGATGTTTGACCTATGTTAGAACTATGTTTGAATGATATTGGAATGATGATGGTACATGTTTTGAGCAAGTCATGTCAAAAATTTGTACCAAAAATCAAATTTGTACCAAAAAATCAAATTTGAACCAAACTTCAAATTTGACATGCTATTTCGATGTTGCAATTCTTTTAAAACTATGATGAACTTGTTTGTTCTAACTTGGTCATCAATCCGAGCCCTTTTGCAAAGTAAACTCACATTTATGAAAAATGTGCTTAAAAAGAGCTCCAAAGGTAGGGTAAACGGTCTCATTTCTAAGCAAGGTTTTGTGACCTTGTCTAAATCAGCCAAATAACTTTCCTACACATCTATTCTATATATACAGACTATGTGAGCAGGTTTTTAATTTTTTTGATTTTGTTATGCTCATTTGAATTCTGGTCAAACCTAACTTTGACCAACATTTAAACAAGTCTAAAACATGAAAATGAAAAACTAAGCCTAGATCCTTCTTAGTCACTCCAAAATGAAGCTTTGGTGAGGTATTTTTGTAAATTTCATGTTCCAAACCCCAAACCACTTCTCTTCACTTTCATACATCAGAGTTTGAGATATCACATGAGATACATGAATTTTCTGTTTGAATGTATGTAGACCTTGTTTATCAACTTAAATCGTTAGTATATGACATAAGAAGACTATGTGCGCAGGTTTTTCATTTTTCTGATTTTTTTTTAATTCATTATGCCCATTTCAATTCTGGTCAAACCTAACTTTGACCAACACTTAAACAAGTTTAAAACATGAAAATGAAAAACTAAGCCTGGATCCTTCTTAGTCACTCCAAAATAAAGCTTTGTTGAGGTTTTTGAAAATTTCCATGTTCCAAACCCCAAACCACTTCTCTTCAATTCATACAAGAGAGTTTGAGATACCCTTGACATATCACATGAGATACATGAATTTTTTGTTTGAATGTATGTAGACCTTGTTTACCAACTTAAATCGTTAGTATATGACATAAGAAGACTGTGCGTAGCTTCTTCATTTTTCTGATTTTTTTGAATTTATTAGGCTCATTTGAAATCTGGTCAATCCTATCTTTGACTAACTCCAAACCCCTCCCAAACCTCGCCGAACAGTGACCGTCCATCTAACCCTAGCGTTGAACAAGGACCATCGATCTAACCCTTCTAGAAGGAATCTACGGGGAGGCAGAGGGCAATCCGCAAGATGCAATCTGATTGGCTGGCCGCTTTTTTCTCAACATGGATAGTGGGCGCGCTGGATGCACCATTGCGCAGTCTCGCGGGGCGGGCCTGTGAGCCTTGTTAATGCCCCATCTTAGCCTTTCCAGGCCTGCATGCATGGGAAGCAAGGCGATGTGGGCATGCATGCGCGGGCTAGCGACGTGGGCATGCATGCGCAGGCGAGCGACGTGGCCATGCACCCCTTGATTCAGATGTATGCAGTGATTTAGATGCACTGCAGTCACTCAGTGTAAAACGCGCTCGGATACACACACGCCCGGATACACACGCCCCATCGTTTCAGTGTAAAACATAATGGATACACATGCACGCACCCAGATTCACACATGCGCCGTTCATTCATTTGCAACCCTTATCTCTTCCTCTCCCACTCACACGCCTATTTATATGCCTCTCTTCCTCTCCAACTCACCACCCAAGCCAGATCCATTGTCTCCACTTCAAACACCCAATCCATCCTCTCTGAGAACCCCAAGCACCAACTGAAGATGCAGTACAACGGGCCGACCTTCCTTCGTCTGCCTACCGTGCAGGAGTTGCGCTACCCGCCGGGCGTCCTCGTGGAGAGCATGCTCCGTGTGTGGGTGTAATCCAGGTGGAGGGGGTCCGTCGAGCTCGCCCGCGACTTCCTCACCGCCGGCTTTGCCCACCTCCCATGGGGCTTGCCTAGGATGTTTACCCTCAACGAGGTTCATGGCCGCGCCGGCACCCTCAAACTGCTCACAATCACCTTCACCAACCCGTTTGACGCATGCGAGCTCCTCGGTGAAGTGTTTTGGTGTGGCTGCGAGTCCATCTTCTTCACGGTGTACAATCTTCACCAATATCGACAGCATCTTCCCCACCGAAAACCAGATGCACTCCCTTCCCTACTATGAGGAGTGAAATTGAAGACAGTGGTGAAGGGGCACGGCCAAGGTGGAAGAAAGGTCAAGATGAAGATGTTCAAGAAGGGGTGCGAGCCCGGAGTGAAGTTGTTCATCAAGCTCGTCATGTTGTAGTTTTATCATTTTTATTTTGTTGCTTTTCTATGTGGTACGTGCCGTGTCGTGTCCCTGGAATTATCTATGTAGGGTACACACCTATGTAAGGGTACGGTGGTTTGCATCTTATTTACCTAAGTTATTATGTGTGTTCAAAAATGTCAGTGCCCAAAGAGATCATTTGTGTGTGTTGAAAAATGTTCGTGCCCATAAATGTTCGTGCCCAAAGATCAAGAAGTGGTTAAGCTTGTAATGGATTTTGTGACCATGGAAGCATGCAGATTTCTTTCGTTTAAACCCTAAACCAAGTCATGAACTAACATGCACATTTCTTCCCTTTAAACCCTAAACCAAGTGCCACTCTAACTAGAATCATGTGGCAACATCCGTTTCCAGAAATTCAGTACAAAACAAAGGAAAACCACTCTCACGCGCGTGCAAACATTCAGTACAAACATGAGTTTTTAAACCCTAAACCAAGTCATGGGCTCACTATGTATAGACTACTTCCCTTTCCATGTCAAAGTCTTTCCATCTGCCCTACCGGTTACCAGCGCAGCCCTAAACGCCACAAACCCACGCGGTCTTGGGTTCGAGTCCCAGCCGCACCATTTTTGTTCATTTTCCACCCTTCTCATTTTTTTAGACAAATTATTTTTTTCAAACACGCAAGAGATCTGAGTATTGTTATATTAAGAAAAAAAATGGGACAAGAACCCATACAACACCACTCGCACACGCTATTGCTCTTTTGTTCATTTTCCACCCTTCTCATTTGCCCACCCCGAGTGGGCCTAATTGGATGGAGTTGGCCCATTAGTCTAGCCGACACTGGGCTCTTGGCTCTGAATTTGGCCCACAGAGAAACCCTTTTTTTACAGAAAGGCAGAGCAGAAAGCTGCATTTCATTGATCAAAGTTTCTGAATTTCTCATTTCTTTTCACTTTTTTCAACATTTTTTCATACAATTTCAAGCTTACAAATTCCTCCCAAATTCATGCCTTTCCATACAATTTCAACATTAAACCCAGTGCGATTACCATACCTACAAATGTCCAAATGTAATTGCAAATGGGTATTTGTGCTCGATCTTCGAGCTCAACATCTACCTCTTTGTCATTGCGTGCTCTGCCCTCCATCTCTTCTTCCGGAGCTCGTGCTGCGGCCGCTGCCGTTCGTGGCAGGATGGGCAACCACTCTTCATGCTCTTCTAGCAGTTCATTCATCAGAGTCTTCGCCAGAGCATCGACCCAAAGGAAGAAACATTTCACCTGCATGAACACAAAACAGATCAACCGTATTGCTCAAGGATCCCGACCACGAAAATGGTGCAATTGCTCCGATTCTTACCCCATTCCCACTACACACATAGAACGGACGATTATGGTTCTTCTGTGTGCGTGAAACCCTCCGATCAACCTCCGCCCAGCACCGCGGACCGAGGAACATCGGCATCTCCACGCGCGCCGGCCTCTGGATCCGCGAGGTGGTGCGGGAGCTAGAAGAAGACATTGAGCTCGGAGCCGAAGGGGATCTCAACACCGCCGCGCCCTCCACAGCAATCTTCCCATCGACCGAAGATGAAGGGGATCTCGCCGCCGCTCTCTTGGTCACCCGCGCCCGGCTCCTAGCTACCAACAGTGGTCGCCCCCACCCCTGCGCGTGTCCACCTCCAACCCCGCCCCCGCTCGGCTGATTCGTTGCTCACCGCTAAGAGCGCAGGGGGCGCGCGCCGCCGCTTTTATCGTAGACCCGTGGCCAGCAACGGCTCTCTCTGTTGGGTCCCATAAGCCACGAGAGCAACGGCTCTCTATTGGGTCCCACAAGCCACGAATGCAACGAACAGCAACGGTCGTCTCCGCCTGCCGCCTGGTCCCACCAGTAAGGGCCGAGTCAAACACGTTGACCTGACGGAGATGGCAATACTCACGAAACGAGTTGGAGCGCAGAGAATAGGGGCAAAACTGAGCACGATTCGAGACAGAGGGCAAAACTGAGTATATGGACACCACTGAGGGCAAAAGGATAATTAACCCAAAATAAAAATGTTGAGGATGGTGCCGTTGTCACTAAAATTATGTCTGCACATGAAGAGAAAAAAGAGAAAGTGATAGTACCACCGAGTGGGTTGAATGTACAACTTAAGAGGGTAAATGGCGGAGATAGCATGGCAGTAAGCGGAGGTCAGCGCATGAGTTTATTTCAGACTCAGTGTGATATTAAGGGTACGGCGTGCAAGTTAATAATTGATGGAGGTAACTGCACTAATGGCATCAGCAAGACATTGGTGGAAAAGCTTAGTTTGTCCACATGGCGATATGAAGAACTTTATCATTTGGAGTGGTTGAACAATTGTGGACAGCTCAAAATTACACATAAGGTGCGTGTACCATTTTCAGTTGGGCAGTATGTCGATGAGGTGGAATGCGATGTTTTGCCGCTGGAAGTCTGTGGTTTGTTACTAGGCCGACCTTGGCAGTATGACCGCAGTGTGCAGCACGCTGGAAGGAGCAACACATACACTTTTATTCACTAGTAGAATGCCCGTGCGTTGCCAAGGGCTTTTGAAATATTTTTGCTAAAATTATATAAACATAGTGCATGTTAAATTTCACATGTGGCGAAAAAATAGCACGGGCACAATCGGGTAATGATTAAAATTCACTTCACTCGCAATGTAAATTGATAACAAAAAGGCTATTTGATGATGTATACATATAGAGCGATTATATCCAACTAAAAATATGTTACAAATTATGGTCTAGTTGATGCGCTTAAAAAATTCTCGCAAAATATCAGGAATGTTGTTTTTAGCTACATCCACACGATATTTGATCAAGTATAATAAAAACTTGTTCCTCAACTCTTACTCATCCTACAAAAGCAATATATTTAATTAGCACGAATACTTCACGTTCAAGGTCTTAAAATGTGTAACACCATGCAAACTAGACGAACCAATTCTTTACCGTTCCACCAGAGCATAATATGAAAAACAAAATAGCTAGGCACATCCCTGCAATTTGCTAAATTAATATTATCTTGAATATAGTGATAAAAAATAAATATTTGTATTGTGAAAATGTTATGATAATGAAAAATATAAATTTACCCATCTATGCTCGTTGGAATAACAGGCGGAAATAAACTTTGCCATCTAGATATATCGGAATTCCAACCGGTTTTCTTTATTTTGAGTGTGTCGATGAATTCCCTCGCAAATCTTTGTAATTTAACTAAAACTCTGGCGTCGGTGATGTATGGATAGGGTCCAGATATATACACGGCATGCATGTTTGTTGATGATGTACAAGATGTATCGGCCGATGAATGCATATGAAAGATAATTCTACAATTGCTAGCTATTAGAAACAATAAACACTACAACAGGAACCCCCATTTAGCAACACATTGATGCGTTGTCGTATGTCTGTATAACCGTGGCTGAGGTCTACACCAACGGATTATTATGCGTTGTCGTTGGTGGCGCTAGAAGGGTCTACACCAACCCATATAATTGCGTTGGTAATCGACGTGAAGAAGCGTTGTAGGGTAGCAACGTATATAGTTGCGGCCTAACAACGCTTCATATGCGTTGGTGGTACACGAACCGATTTTGAAATGGACATAACAAATTAGTGCGACCATTCTATGTTACTATTTTATAAATTAGCAACAATAATGACTAAATCAACATTGATATTGCATATGAGTGACAAATCCAGTAAATAGAAAGATCTCTTTATTAAATCATGTCGGTTGTATTACATGGAACACAATCAAATGATTCCTATACATTAACCATGAAATTCATGTTCTACAATGTGAATGTAAAACTATTTAGTAGTAGACAACTTGTCCCCCATTCTCCACCTTGCAATCAACAACTTGGCCCCCATTCTCCACCTTGCAATCTACAACTTGGCCCACATTCTCCACCTTGCAATCAACAACTTAGCCCCCATTCTCCACCATGCAATTAACAACTTAGCCATGCACCATTCAATTATCTTGGCGATCTGCAGCAATATAAAAAAAAAGCTGAGATGAGTGATATATCATTAGAGAAAGAAGAAACAAATAGCTTAATAGAGCAATAAAATTTAAAAGAGAAGCAATATATACAAGGTTGAAAGCCATGAGATAAATAATCTAGCTGCATGATCTGTGACACTTTTGAGTGGTCATATCAACTGATCAAAATTTTCTATTGTAGCATCAGCACACATTGCTCACAATTCATTTCCAAAGTTAACAACCTCAGTTTTATATCCTAGGTCAATACTTACCAGTGTAACAAACAAATTTTCTCTCAGCCAACGCGGAGTTGGATTGTTGATAGGAACCGAGATCCTACCAGGTCTAGCCCTCAGGTTGTAGGGATGGAAGGGAGGCTGTCGAGGCGAGGGACACGAGCGACGGCGCTGTGGTGCCGTGATCACGCAGAAGAGAGGGAGCCGCAGGGGGCTGCTAGGGTTTAGGGTTCCCGGCTCCTGAAGGGAGCCGAGCAATAAAGATGACTTCTTGCTTAATTCCAAAACGAGTCCTTACAAGTGTTTATATAATCCTCCTATGCGCTAATAAAAATAACGATAAGTTGGGCCAAGCCCCTAACTAGCCACGCCATTGGGCCTCCTCCGGCTATAATGAACGCCGGTCATAACATCTCTCCCCGCCTGTGCAAATAGCTCGTCCTCGAGCTGGAAGTCTGGAAAGTGCTGGCGGAACTCCTCGAGCTGCTCCCAAGTGGCGTCCTCCTCCGGAAGGCCTTGCCACTGGATCAACAAACGCCAAACACCACGGCTCTACTGGGCCTTCAACACCTTCTGTGGACCCGGAAGGAGACGTCCAGTGGAGGTTGGAGGGAGAGCCGGCGCGGCCATTGGCGGATCGCCGCGGAAAGACTTCAACAAGCCCACATGGAAGACATCGTGGATGCGGGCGCCAGGTGAAAGGTGAAGTCGGTAGGTGATGTTTCCAATGTGTTCCAACACCGGAAACGGTCCTGCGTAGCGAGGGCCCAGCTTGCGCTTGGCGTGCGGGTCCAGTGACTGTGTGGCACGGTGAAGGAGCCGTAGCCACACCTAGTCACCCACCGCAAACTCCGCCTCGCGGTGGTGGGCATCGTAGTATTTCTTGGACAGCTGTTGGGCCTGGAGAAGATGCTGGCGCACCTCGGCAAGGATCTCATCCCTGCTGCAGAGAAGATCTTCTGTCGTCTCCGTCCGGTACATACCGGGTTGAAACGGCAGGATGGGTGGTGGAGGGCGGCCGTAGACCACCTCGAAGGATGTGGCACGCAGGTGGATGCGGTGTTCGTAGTGCCGGACTAGCGGAAGGCCCTGTGGCTTGTCGAAGAGGTCGTTGTGCTGCTGCAACAGGCTAGACAGCAGAGGATGCTCAACGTCGACGGCGGCTGCCATCAGCTGGGATTGGGACACCGCCGGGGCGGCGCCCCCCATGCCCTCCCACCGGACGCGGCGACCCAGGCGCCAGATGATTATCGTCATGGCGTCGAAGTCCCAGAGGATGGGACCCAGGGTCCGTAAAAAGTCAACACCGAGGATGAAGTCGAAGCAGCCCAAGTCAATGCCGACGCAGGTGATGGCGAAGTGCTCATCGCCGATGAGGATGGGGACATGCCGAGCAATACCCTAGTAGTGTAGACGGTCACCGTTGGCTAAGGTAACTCATAGCTGCTACCCGCCAGTCGGTTTAAGCACTGATAACCCACAAGTATAGGGGATCGCAACAGTTTTCGAGGGTAGAGTATTCAACCCAAATTTATTGATTCGACACAAGGGGAGCTAAAGAATATTCTCAAGTATTAGCAGCTGAGTTCTCAATTCAACCACACCTGAAAGACTTAATATCTGCAGCAAAGTATTTAGTAGCAAAGTAGTATGGAAGTAACGGTAACGGTGGCAAAAGTAACAGTAGTAGTTTTGTAGCAATTGTAACAGTGGCAACGGAAAAGTAACGTAGTAAAGATCAATATGAGAAAAGCTCATAGGCAATGGATCAATGATGGATAATTATGTCGGATGGCATTCATCATGCAACAGTTATAACCTAGGGTGACACAGAACTAGCTCCAATTCATCAATATAATATAGACATGTATTCCGAATATAGTCATACGTGCTTATGGAAAAGAACTTGCATGACATCTTTTGTCCTACCCTCCCGTGGCAGCGGGGTCCTAATGGAAACTAAGGGATATTAAGGCCTCCTTTTAATAGAGAACCAGACCAAAACATTAGCACTTAGTGAATACATGAACTCCTCAAACTATGGTCATCACCGGGAAGTGTCCCGACTTCTGTCACTCCGGGGTTGCCGGATCATAACACGTAGTAGGTAACTATAGCTAGCAAGATAGGGTCAAGAACACATATATATTCATGAAAACATAATAGGTTCAGATCTGAAATCATGGCAATCGGGCCCTAGTGACAAGCATTAGGCATAACAAAGTCATAGCAACATCAATGTTAGAACATAGTGGATACTATGGATCAAACCCTAACCAAACTAACTCGATTACATGATAAATCTCATCCAACCCATCACCGTCCAGCAAGCCTAGGATGGAATTACTCATGCATGGCGGTGAGCATCATGAAATTGGTGATGGAGGATGGTTGATTATGATGATGGCGACGATTTCCCCTCTCCGGAGCCCCGAACGGACTCCAGATCTGCCCTCCCGAGGAAGAACAGGAGGTGGCGGCGGCTCCGTATCGTAAAACGCCATGAATCCTTCTTTCTGATTTTTTTCTCCCCGAACATGAATATATGGAGTTGGAGTTGAGGCCGGTGGAGCTTCGTGGGACCCACAAGCCAGGGGGTGCGCCCAGGGGGGTAGGGCGCGCCCCCCACCCTTGTGGACAGGTGGTGGGTCCCCCTCGGTTGATTCTTTTGCCAATATTTTTATTTTTTTCCAAAAGTATTCTCCGTGAAGTTTCAGGTCATTCCGAGAACTTTTATTTCTGCACAAAAATAACACCATGGCAATTCTGCTGAAAACAACGTCAGTCCGGGTTAGTTCCATTCAAGTCATGCAAATTAGAGTCCAAAACAAGGGCAAAAGAGTTTGGAAAAATAGATACGATGGAGACGTATCAACTCCCCCAAGCTTAACTCATTGCTTGTCCTCAAGCAATTCAGTTGACAAACTGAAAGTGATAAAGAAAAACTTTTACAAACTCTGTTTGATATTGTTGCTGCAAATATGGAAAGCCAGCATTCAAGTTTTCAGCAAATATTATAAACTAACCATATTCACAATAACATTTAGGTGTCACGTTTACTCATATCAATAGCACAATCAACTAGCGAGTAATAATAATAAATCTCGGATGACAACACTTTTTCAAAACAATCATGATATGATATAACAAGATGGTATCTCGCTAGCCCTTTCTGAGACCGCAAAACATAAATGCAGAGCACCCCTGAAGATCAAGGACTGACTAGACCTTGTAATTCATGGTAAAAGAGATCCAGTCATAGTCATACTCAATATCAATTAATAGCAAAGCATACAAATGACAGTGGTGCTCTCTAACTGGTGCTTTTTATAAGAGAATGATGACTCAGCATAAAAGTAAATAGATAGGCCCTTCGCAGAGGGAAGCAGGGATTTGCAGAGGTGCCAGAGCTCGAGCTTTTTGAAACGGAGATGAATATAATTTTGAGCAGTATGCTTTCATTGTCAACATAACGACCAAGAGATCTCGGTATCTTCCGTGCTACATGCATTATAGGCGGTTCCCAAACAGAATGGTAAAGTTTTTACTCCCCCTCAACCAACAAGCACACTCCACGGCTGGTCCGAAACAACAGGTACCGTCCATACAAGCAACAATCCTGGGGGAGTTTTGTTTTAAATTATTTTGATTTGATTTGAGCATGGGACTAGGCATCCCGATTACCAGCCATTTTCTCAAGAATGATGAGCGGAGTCCACTCATCATGAGAATAACCCACCTAGCATGGAAGATACTGACAGCCCCCAGTCACTACATGAGCGATTCGGGCATAAAAACAGATTATCATTTGAAGGTTTAGAGTTTGGCACATGCAAATTTACTTGGAACGGCAGGTAAATACCGCATATAGGTAGGTATGGTGGACTCAAATGGAATAACTTTGGGTTTATGGAAGTGGATGCACAAGCAGTATTCCCGCTTAGTACAAGTGAAGGCTAGCAAAAGACTGGGAAGCGACCAACTAGAGAGCGACAACAGTCATAAACATGCATTGAGAGTAACCAACATTGAGTGCAAGCATGAGTAGGATATAAATCACCATGAACGTAAATATCATGGAGGCTATGTTGATTTTGTTTCAACTACATGTGTGAACATGTGCCAAGGCAAGCCACTCGAATCATTCAAAGGAGGATACCATCCTATCATACTACATCACAACCATTTTAAAAGCATGTTGGCACGCAAGGTAAACCATTATAAACTCCTAGCTAATTAAGCATGGCATGAGTAACTATAATCTCTAATTATCATTGCAAACATGTTTCATTCATAATAGGCTAAATCAGGAATGATGAACTAATCATATTTACAAAAACAAGATAGGTCGAGTTCATACCAGCTTTTCTTCATCCCAATCATTTCATCATATATCGTCATTATTGCCTTTCACTTGCACGATCGAACGATGTGAATAATAATAATAATAATAGTGCACGTGCATTGGACTAAGATGGAATCTGCGAACATTTATTCAAAGGAGAAAACAAGGTAGTATGGGCTCTTCGTTAGATCAACAATAATGCATATGGGAGCCACTCATCATTTTCATCGTGGTCTTCTCCTCTCGACCCCCAAAGAAAAAAAAAAGAATTTCAAAGAAACACACTGAAATGTTTTTGGAGTTTTTGTTTTTCTGAAGAAAGTAAAACAGGAACGAGAAAAACTATTTACACGGGAAAGCTCCCGACAAGCAAAAGAAGAACGTGAAATCTTTTTGGGTTTTCTTTAATAGTACAACTAAGCATGGTAAGGAAATAAGCTATAACTAATTATTTTTTTCTCAAAAAATTTCAAACACACAAGAAGAAAGCGGGAAAAGGAAAGTAAACTAACATGGATAACAAAATGAAAAAGTATGAACACCGACAACTGAAATAAGTGTGTGAACATGAATGTAATGTCGGTGAGAAATACATACTCCCCCAAGCTTAGGCTTTTGGCCTAAGTGTTGGGAAACGTTGCATGGAAAACAAAAAAATTCTACGCACACGCAAGATCTATCAAGGAGATGCATAGCAACGAGATGGGAGAGTGTGTCTACGTACCATCGTAGAACGTAAGCAGAAGCGTTTCACAACGCGGTTGATGTAGTCGAACTTTCTTCGCGCTCCAACCGATCTAGTACCAAACGCACGGCACCTCCGTGTTCTGCACACGTTCAGCTCGGTGACGTCCTCGCCTTCTTGATCCAGCAAGATGGGAGAAGTAGTAGATGAGTTCCGTCATCACTATGGCATGGTGACGGTGATGGTGAAGTGATCTCCGCAGGGCTTCGCTTAAGCACCGCGAAAATATGACCGAGGGAGTAAACGGTGGACGGGGGCGCCGCGCACGGCAAAGACAATGTTGTGTCCTGGTGTGGCGCCCCCTCCCCACATATATATAGGTGGGAGGGGAGGAGGCAGCCCTTAGGGCGCCCCAAGAGACCTGGCAGCAGCCCTAGGGCTGCTGCCTTGCCCTGCGCCCCCCCCCCTTTCCTTATATGTCGGAGGGGGAAGGAAAGGGGGGAGAGGTGGAAGGAAGGGGGAATCCTATTCCCTTTCTTTCCTTACCTCCTTCCCCTTTCCTTCTCCACCTTGGGCGGCCCATATGGGGGTGCACCAGCCCCTTGTGGCTGGTTTGTTTCCCCTCTTGGCCCATAAGGCCCATATCTTTTGCCGGGGGTGCCCGGAACCTCTTTCGGTGACCCGATAAGTACCCGGTGACCCCCGAAACACTTCCGGTGTCCGAATACCATCGTCCTATATATCAATCTTTACCTCTCGACCATTTCGAGACTACTCATCATGTCCATGATCTCATCCGAGACTCCGAACAACATTCGGTCACCAAATCACATAACTCATATAATACTATATCGTCAACAAACGTTAAGCGTGCGGACCCTACGGGTTCGAGAACTATGTAGACATGACCGAGACACCTCTCCGGTCAATAACCAATAGCGGAACCTGGATGCTCATATTGGCTCCTACATATTCTACGAAGCTCTTTTATCAGTCGAACCGTTATGACAACATACATAATTCCCTTTGTCCATCAGTATGTTACTTGCCCGAGATTCGATCGTCGGTATCTTCATACCTAGTTCAATCTCGTTACCGGCAAGTTTCTTTACTCGTTCCGTAATACATCACCTCGTGACCAACTCCTTAGTCATTTGCTTGCAAGCTTATGATGTGTATTACCGAGAGGGCCCAGAGATACCTCTCCGAAACTCGAAGTGAAAATCCTAATCTCGATCTATGCCAACTCAACAAATACCTTCGAAGATACCTGTAGAGCATCTTTATAATCACTCAGTTATGTTGTGACATTTGATAGCACACAAGGCATTCCTCTGGTATCCGGGAGTTGCATAATCTCATAGTCAAAGGAATATGTATTTGACATGAAGAAAGCAATAGCAATAAAACTGAACGATCATTATGCTAAGCTAATGGATGGGTCTTGTCCATCACATCATTCTCCTAATTATGTGATCCCGTTATCAAATGACAACTCATGTCCATGGTTAGGAAACCATAACCATATTTGATCAACGAGCTAGTCAAGTAGAGGCTCACTAGGGTCACGGTGTTTGTTTATGTATTCACACATGTATTTAGGTTTTCGATCAATACAATTCTAGCATGAATAATAAACCTTTATCATGAATAAGGAAATATAAAATAACAACTTTATTATTGCCTCTAGGGCATATTTCCTTTAGTCTCCCACTTGCACTAGAGTCAATAATCTAGTTCACATTGCCATGTGATTAACACCCATAGTTCACATCGTCATGTGACCAATACCCAAAGAGTTTACTAGAGTCAATAATCTAGTTCACATCGCCATGTGATTAACACCCAAAGAGTACTAAGGTGTTATCATGTTTTGCTTGTGTGAGAAGTTTAGTCAACAGGTCTGCCACATTCAGATCCGTATGTATTTTGCAAATTTCTATGTCTTCAATGCTCTGCATGGAGCTACTCTAGCTGATTGCTCCCACTTTCAATATGTATCCAGATTGATACTCAGAGTCATCCGGATCGGTGTTAAAGCTTGCATGGACATAACACTTTACGATGAACTCTTTATCACCTCCATAACCGAGAAACATTTCCTTAGTCCTCTTAGGTAACTAAGGATAATTTTGTCCGCTGTCCAGTGGTCCACTCCTGGATCACTCTTGTACCCTCTTTGCCAGATAAGTGGCAAGATACACATCAGGTGTGGTACATAGCATGGCATATCGTATAGAACCTATGGCTGAGGCATAGGGAATGACTTTCATTCTCTCTTTATCTTCTGCCGTGGTCGGGCTTTGAGTCTTACTCAACTTCACAGCTTGTAATACAGGCAAGAACTCCTTCTTTGACTGATCCATTTTGAACTCCTTCAAAATCTTGTCAAGGTATGTGCTTTGTGAAAGTCCTATTAAGCGTCTCGATCTATCCCTATAGATCTTGATACTCAATACGTAAGCAGCTTCACCGAGGTCTTTCATTGAAAAATTATTATTCAAGTATCCTTTTATGCTATCCAAAAACTCTATATCATTTCCAATCAATAATATGTCATCCACATATAATATCAGAAATGCTACAGAGCTCCCACTCACTTTCTTGTAAATACAGGCTTCACCGTAAGTCTGTATAAAACCATATGCTTTGGTCACCTCATCAAAGCGTATATTCCAACTCCGAGATGCTTGCACCAGTCCATAGATGGATCGCTGAAGCTTGCACACTTTGTCAGCACTTTTAGGATTGACAAAACCTTCTGGTTGCATCATATACAACTCTTCTTTGAGATATCCATTAAGGAATGCAGTTTTGACGTCCATTTGCCAGATTTCATAATCATAAAATGCGGCAATTGCTAACATGATTTGGACAGACTTAAGCATCGCTATGGGTGAGAAAGTCTCATCGTAGTCAACTCCTTGAACTTGTCAAAAACCTTTTCGCAACAAGTCGAGCTTCATAGACAGTAACATTACCATCAGCGTCAGTCTTCTTCTTGAAGATCCATTTATTCTCTATGGCTTGCCGATCATCGGGCAAGTCCACCAAAGTCCACACTTTGTTCTCATACATGGATCCTATCTCAGATTTCATGGCCTCAAGCCATCTGTCGGAATCTGGTCTCATCATAGCTTCTTCATAGTTTGTAGGTTCGCCTTGGTCTAGTAACATGACTTCCAGGACAGGATTACCATACCACTCTGGTGCGGATTGTGCTTTGGTCGACCTACGAAGTTCAGTAGTAACTTCATCTGAAGTTTCATGATCATCATCATTAGCTTCCTCTCTTGATGGTGTAGGCATCACGGGAACAGTTTTTTGTGATGTGCTACTTTTCAATTCGAGAGAAGGTACAATTACCTCATCAAGTTCTACTTCCCTCCCACTCACTTCTTTCGAGAGAGACTCCTTCTCTAGAAAGGACCCATTCTTAGCAACAAAGATCTTGCCTTCAGATCTGTGGTAGAAGGTGTACCCAATAGTTTCCTTAGGGTATCCTATGAAGATGCACTTCTCCGATTTAGGTTCGAGCTTATTAGGCAGAAGCCTTTTTGACATAAGCGTCGCATCCCCAAACTTTAAGAAATGACAGCTTAGGTTTCTTGCCAAACCACAGTTCATATGGTGTCGTCTCAATAGATTTAGATGATGCCCTATTTAATGTGAATGTAGCTATCTCTAATGCATAACCCCAAAACGATAGTGGTAAATCGGTAAGAGACATCATAGAACGCACCATATCTAATAAAGTACGGTTACGATGTTCGGACACACCATTACGCTGTGGTGTTCCAGGTGGCATGAGTTGTGAAACTATTCCACATTGTTTTAAATGAAGGCCAAACTCGTAACTCAAATATTCGCTTCCACGATCGGATCGTAGAAACTTTATTTTCTTGTTACGATGATTCTCCACTTCACTTTGAAATTCTTTGAACTTTTCAAATGTTTCAGACTTGTGTTTTATCAAATAGATATACCCATATCTACTCAAATCATCTATGAAGGTCAGAAAATAATGATACCCGCCACATGCTTCAACACTCATCGGACCGCATACATCGGTATGTATTATTTCCAATAAGTCATTAGATCGCTCCATTGTTCCGGAGAACGGAGTTTTAGTCATCTTGCCCATGAGGCATGGTTTACAAGTATCAAATGATTCATAATCAAGTGATTCCAAAAGTCCATCCGCATGGAGTTTCTTCATGCGCTTTACACCAATATGACCTAAACGGCAGTGCCACAAGTATGTTGCACTATCATTATCAACTCTGCATCTTTTGGCGTCAATATTATGAATATGTGTATCATTACAATCGAGATTCAATGAACCATTTACATTGGGTGTATGACCATAGAAGGTTTTATTCATGTAAACAGAACAACAATTATTCTCTGACTTAATGAATAACCGTATCGCAATAAACATGATTCAATCATATTCATGCTCAACGCAAACACCAATTAACATTTATTTAGGTCCAACACTAATCCCGAAGGTAGAGGGAGTGTGCGATGGTGATCTTATCAACCTTGGAATCACTTCCAACACACATCGTCACCTCGCCATTAACTAGTCTTTGTTCATTTTGCAACTCCTGTTTCGAGTTACTAATCTTAGCAACTGAACTGGTATCAAATACCCAGGGGCTACTATGAACATTAGTAAAATACACATCAATAACATGTATATCAAATATACCTTTGTTCACATTGCCATCCTTCTTATCCGCCAAGTATTTGAGGTAGTTCCGCTTCCAGTAACCATTTCCTTTGCAGTAGAAGCACTCGGTTTCAGGCTTGGGTCTAGCTTTGGGCTTCTTCATGGGAGCGGCAACTTGCTTGCCATTCTTCTTGAAGTTCCCTTTCTTTCCCTTGCCCTTTTTCTTGAAACTAGTGGTCTTTTTAACCATCAACATTTGATGCTCTTTCTTGATTTCTACCATCGCCGATTTCAGCATCGCGAAGAGCTCGGGAATCATTTTCGTCATCCCTCGCATATTATAGTTCATCACGAAGTTCTAGTAGCTTGGTGATAGTGACTAGAGAACTTTGTCAATCACTATCTTATCTAGAAGATTAACTCCCACTTGATTCAAGCGATTGTAGTACCCAGACATTCTGAGCAAATGCTCACTAGTTGAGCCATTCTCCTCCATCTTGTAGGCAAAGTACTTGTCAGAGGTCTCATACCTCTTGATACGGGCATGAGTCTGGAATACCAATTTCAACTCTTGAACATCTCATATGCTCCATGGCGTTCAAAACGTTTTCGAAGTCCCGGTTCTAAGCCGTAAAGCATGGCGCACTAAACTATCAAGTAGTCATCATACCGAGCTTGCCAAACATTCATAACATCTGCATCTGCTCCTGCAATAGGTCTGTCACCTAGCGGTGCATCAAGGACATAATTCTTCTGTGCAGCAATGAGGATAATCCTCAGATCACGGACCCAGTCCGTATCATTGCTACTATCATCTTTCAACTTAGTTTTCTCTAGGAACATATCAAAATAAAACAGGGGAGCTATACGCGAGCTATTGATCTACAACATAGATATGCAAATACTATCAGGACTAAGTTCATGATAAATTAAGTTCAATTAATCAAATTACTTAAGAACTCCCACTTAAATAGACATCCCTCAAGTCATCTAAGTGATACGTGATCCAAATCAACTAACCCATGTCCGATCATCACGTGAGATGTGGTAGTCATCAATGGTGAACATCTCTATGGTGATCATATCTACTATATGATTCACGTTTGATCTTTCGATCTCCAGTGTTCCGAGGCCATGTCTATACATGCTAGGCTCGTCAAGTTTAACCCGAGTATTCCACATGCGCAAAACTGTCTTGCACCCATTGTATGTGAATGTAGAGTCTATCACACCCGATCATCACGTGGTGTCTCAACACGACGAACTGTCGCAATGGTGCATACTCAGGGAGAACACTTATACCTGGAAATTTAGTGAAGGGATCATCTTATAATGCTACCGCCGTACTAAGCAAAATAAGATGCATAAAAGATAAACATCACATGCAATCAAAATATGTGACATGATATGGCCATCATCATCTTGTGCTTTTGATCTCCATCTCCAAAGCATCATCATGATCTCCATTGTTATCGGCTCGACACCTTGATCTCCATTGTTGCGTCGTGGTCGTCTCGCGAACTATTGCTTCTACAACTATCGCTAACGCATAGTGATAAAGTAAAGCAATTACATGGCGTTTGCATTTCATACAATAAAGCGACAACCATAAGGCTCCTGCCAGTTGCCGATAACTTACAAAACATGATCATCTCATACAACAATGTATATCACATCATGTCTTGACCATATCACATCACAACATGCCCTGCAAAAACAAGTTAGACGTCCTCTACTTTGTTGTTGCAAGTTTTATGTGGCTGCTACGTGCTTTGTCGCGGGAAACCGCGGCCACCTATGGGGCCAAGGGGCCCCTTGCTGGTTCGGCAGGGGGGATGTCACGTTGCACAAAGAGCAGAAGAACGTGGGGCAGCACGACAGAGATCACATGGGCAATTTTACCCAGGTTCGGGCCGCCGTGAGGCGTAAACCCTACTCCTGCTTTGGTGGATTGATGGTAGAAAAATGGTGGTGGAGCGTAGTGCAGTTGCCCGGCAGGCTCGCCCTGGGGAGGCAGTGACTACGCGCGTACGAGCATGGGGGTGTTCAACTTTCCAACCCTTGCTACGGTTGCCATGGGCCTCCTTTTATAGGTTAAGAGGTCACCACAGTGGCAAAACAGTCATTATGCACTGATAAGATAGCAAATAGTGCTATCATACCTAATTCTGCAGGCTGACAGAGTGCATTAAATGCACCGCTTAATGTCACATCGTTGCTCGCCCGGCAAGCCTTGCCGGGCTCGTCTTGCCAGCTCCATGCCTGCTTGCTTGACACGCTGTAGGACGGGTGTCATCTGTAGGTATTTCTTGTAGAAAGAGGCCGCCATGTGGCGAATGGCTGCCACTTAGTCACTTTGCGGCTTGACACCGCATTCATCAATGACGTGGGTCGTGGTGAGATGGCTTGGTGAGGTGTCTTTGCCCTCGTGAGTCCCGGCAGGCCCTGCTGGGACGCCTTGAATGCTTTCTTCCGAAGGAGCCGTTGTCCTTGCCAGGTCCGCCTGCCCGGCAAGGGAGGCTTTTCTCCTGGTGGTGTCTCGCTTCTCTGTCTTGGTCTTGGCCTTCTTAATCAGCATGCTGGTTCTTCGAAGATCTTGGTTTCTTGTATCTTGACACAGCCTTGGTGTTGTAATCTTGTTCTCGTGCCTGTGCATAGTCAGGGCAACAGACTCAGGGTTTGTTGCACCGACAGAAGCCCCCGAGCCTGCCCCGATCACGCTGCCGGGCGTCGTCGGGGTAGGTCCTAATAAGTGCACAGGCAGGGGTGCTGAAGAGGCTGATCTCTTGGAGTCTTCTTTGCTTCTTCTTTAATCTCGACTCTGGGCCAGTTTCTAGTTTTCCCGCTCGTCGTGCGTAATGCTGCGGAAAACTTGGACTGTGGCCCCGTGGATTGCCCACGCCCCACGATCACGGGGCGGAAACTGCCATCCCACTTGCTCCCCGCTTCGCATGCACCTGCCACGTGTTCCGCATGCATTGGCCGTGGTAGGTGGTGGATGCGGGGACGAGTGCCACGGTTGAGAACCATGCGTCGATTGTTGGGGCAGAGGGTCGGCCTTGATTCTTTGGGCCATAGAAGGTGCAGGGAGGCCGCATTGGGGGAACGGGGCGGCCGTTTCCTGCGCAAGAGGCTAGCCCCCTGCTCCATCCTTCTATAAAAAGGGGGGAAGAGTAGTGCATTTTCACTCACACCTCTTCCCCCTTCTTGCAATCATCCTCCACTCGCCATGGTGAGAGGACGAGGGTGCGGCGGCACTCCAGCGGCGGCGACGAGGGCTTCTACTCGACAGTGCATCCCTCCTCCTCCTGATCCCGTGATAGGGGATCCCACCGCGAGAGGAGGAGGGAGGGGTGAGGCCGAGGTCGCCGCGGTGCTCGAGGAAGAGGGGGACGGGGTGATGCCTTAGCCGCGCCCCCGCCGGTGCTCCTCCCTCCAATGGACGGCCATGTCAGGGATCAGCCTCGAGAGTTCATCATCAGGCGGTACAATCCCCCATGCGGCCATCTTCGCCTCCCTACTCCATTCGCACGGGAAATGGAGCTCGAACAGCCACGCGCTTTGAGGTTGCACATGAGGGGCTGTGGGAACAGTGGCATGTGGATTGATGTCGACTTCCCCGCTCCTCATGTGATGTACCTCCATCGTGGTTGGAAGACCTTTGCTCATGCCCATAGTTTCTCGGAAGGGCACGTTCTCCAGTTCAAATTAATGGAGAGCGGCCTGCTCCATCAAGATCTTCGGGCACTCAGGAGCTCGCTTAGGGTGCTGTGCGGAGAGCTCGACCAACGACGAAAGCTCCTCCTCGAGTGAAAGCGACGAGGAGGATAGTGACGGCGATGACGACGGCAGCGCACGGGAGGGCGACGACTCTGGCTCCGGCTGAGCGTCACCCGCACCATCTTCATCAGGCGGCGGTACCATCATCTGCATCTGCCTCTACTTCCCGGCAAGGTGATTTGCCGGGGAGTTAGATGCAGGGGTGGGGATGGTGCCGCCCGGCTTCCTCCAGCAGTCTTCCAGCTGGACCCCGGCAGGCTTCCTCTCGGACTGCAGCTCCGTTAGCCCTGCCGTGTGCTGCTGGCCTTGGTGGTGGTGGTTGGCGGGTCGCCTCCGTCGTGCTCTCCATTGATGCGTTCCCCGGTGCTCCCCCGTCCCCGTCAGGCTACCTCTCCTAGAGCCTGATGGGAACGGGCCGGGGTTCTGCCCAGGCACTCCTTTTGCCCTTCTCGCCTTCAACTATTGTGCCTAGGAGGAGAGGGACAAGAAAGGGCATCACGGGGCACTTATCTTTTTTCATTCTTAAACTTGCCGGCACTTGCCAAATTTTAGTTCAAATAATGTAATCTCTCGAGTCCATGTCTGTGTTCTGTAAGGTTTGTACTTGTATGACCATCATATTAATGAAAAAGATGAACCTTGCCGGGAACTCGTGCATGTATATGTGCATGCAGAGGTGAAATGCCTCTTTATTTTAAATAAACGAGTTTTCCCCGGCAGGCTATCTTGCCGGTACCCTTTCTTCGTTGCCGGGGAACTGAGCCTACCGGCAAGAAATAGAGGGACCAGCCCCCAGCCAACTTCTTTTCATCAAAGGCCACTACGACCATCCAGGCCGAAGCAACGTTCGAGCTAGGGACGGGAGCACCTAAGTTTCGAAGAGTGGCGGGGTTTTCTTATGCACAAGTTTTAGCTTATAGAACACTTATGGACAAGAGGTAGAACTTATCTGTTTGGTTTGCCGGGGATCGCAGCGTTGGTTCATCTCCCCATCTTCTTGCAGAAACCGAGTTCTTGGCAGGAACCTGCAGCTTTATGCAGATGAGAATGATGCAGGATGTGATCCTATCTATATGCATATGCAAATGGATGCGATCCTATCTATATGCATATGCAAATGCTCTTGGAATGCTTATGCATGCATGCTACTTGGTCGAGGGCCCCCCAGGGCTTCGTTTATTTCTCTGGTGCTCAGGGTCATCGCCTGGCTTTGTACAAGGGGTTACATGCAACTGAGGCAAGGCCTCTACAAAAGGGTGGCTGCCGGGCAGGGCCGACAGCCACGCCTTACGGATAGAACTTGTGGAGATGCTCAATATTCCATGAGTTTTGCAATTGAATGCCATCTCCAGTCTCCAGACGGACTGCGCGAGGTCTGGTGACTCGTACTACCCAGTAAGGGCCTTCCCACTTCGGCGTCAACTTGTTTGTACCTTGGCGGACTGAACGCGCCTAAGGACAAGGTCGCCTTCCTCAAAACACCGGGCATGAACCCTGCGGCTATGATAGCGACGCAGGGCTTGCTGATAGCGTGCAGCACGCGTAGCAGCCCGGAGACGGTTCTCCTCGAGTAGCACAGCGTCGTCACGCCGGTGCTGAACTTGCGCTACTTCGTCGTAGGCAAGCACTCGAGGCGACCCGTAAATGAGTTCTATGGGGATAACTGCTTCCGCCCCATAGACCAGGGAAAAAGGAGTCTGCTCGATAGCTCGATTTGGTGTTGTTCTGAGGGACCATAGAACTACCGGAAGCTCATCGATCCACCGCCTGCCGTGCTTATGCAGTGTATCAAATGTTCTTTTTTTGAGTCCCCACAGCACTTCAGCGTTCGCCCTCTCAGCTTGCCCATTGCTTCTGGGATGTGCGACAGAGGCAAACGAGATCTTACTTCCGAGGGCATGAACATATTGCATGAAGGCGCGGCTCGTGAATTGGGTGCCGTTGTCGGTAATGATCCTTGCCGGGATTCCAAAACGACACACCAAATCTTTCAAGAACTTGATAGCTGATTGAGCAGTCACCTTTCTCACGGCAGCAACTTCCGGCCAGTTTGTAAACTTGTCGATAGCAACGAACAAGAATTCAAAGCCCCCGATCGCTCGGGGGAAACGACCAAGGATATCGAGCCCCCAGACTGAAAATGGCCATGATAAAGGGATTGTCTGAAGAGCTTGGGCAGGCAGGTGGATTTTCTTGGAATGGAACTGACAGGCTTCACATTTGGTGATGAGCTCAACCGCATCTCGGAGGGCTATGGGCCAATAGAATCCTTGCCGGAATGCTTTCCCAACCAGCGCCCTTGATCCAATGTGGGAGCCGCACATGCCTTTGTGTATCTCAGCCAGCAGTTCCTTCTCTTCTTTCTAGCAGATGCACTTCAATTTCACAACGTTGGGCCTCCTTCTGTACAGAGTGTCATCGACAAACTGGTACATACTGGCCCTCCGGGCTACTCTTTCAGCCTCATCTTGGTAATTGGGGAGTTCTCCGGTTTGGAGAAAGTGGACTATGTGCCTTGCCCAAGTTGGAGCCTGGGGCTCGGCAACAAGGACTAGCGGCACCATCTCAACTACGGGGGCACATTCCTCATTCCAGGGACCATGGGTCCGGCTGGAGGGTGCGGTCCGGCAGGTTGTGAGGAGTTGTTTCCGGCAGGGTCCCTGCCAGGAGCGGATAGCTCTATCGGGAGAGGCTTACCGGAGTCCAGCTTTCTCCTTTTTCGGGCCATTGTTGCTGGGGATACGGAGGGCTGAGTAAGATGGAGAACAAAAGTTCCTGGTTCCGCAAGAAGCTTTTGGGCAGCACACTTTGACAGGTGATCAGCTATGTTGTTTTCCGCACGAGGTATGTGCTCTGTTTGCAACCCGTCAAAGCGCTCCTCCAATCTTCTCACTTCCTCAACGTATGCCTCCATCAATGGACTTTGGTAATCCTTGTTGACTTGTCTCACCACAAGCTGTGAGTCTCCTCGAATGATCAGCTTCTTGATTCCCAATTCTGCGGCAATCCTGAGCCCGGCAAGGAGCCCTTCATACTCTGTTGTATTGTTGGTTGCCTCTTCCCGGGCAAAATGCATCTGGACGACGTACTTCAAGTGTTCCCCAGAGGGAGCGACGAGAAGCAAGCCAGCCCCTGCACCTTGTAGGGAAAAAGCACCATCAAAATACATGATCCATACTTGGGGCGCCTCCTTGCCGGGGATAACTGTTTCTGGCACTTCCTTGTCAGGGGTTGGCATCCATTCTGCAATAAACTCTGCCAATGCCCTGCTCTGGATTATTGGTGTGCTCTCAAACTTCAAACCAAAACTGGATAACTCCAAAGCCCACTCCACTATTTTGCCAGTAGCCTCAGGGTTCCGGAGTTTCTTTTGCAATGGGAAGCGAGTGACAACCGTGATCTCATGGGCTTGGAAGTAGTGGCGCAGTTTCCTTGAGGCCATGATGAGGCCAAAGATCAACTTTTGCATGCCAGAGTACCTCGATCTAGCCCCCTGTAGCAGGGAACTGACGAAGTACACTGCACGCTACACCACTTTCCTCCTTGCCGTGTCCTTGGGGTTGTCTTCGCTGCCGTGCTTACCTCTGTCCTGATCCCTATCTGACTCTACCGATCTTTTCTCACTCTCTGTTTCATCCACTTCCCGCTGTGCCACCAAGGCTGCACTAACCACTTGATTGGTTGCCGCCAAGTATAACAGCAATGGCTCTTGCGGTTTGGGAGGAACCAAGGTGGGCATAGAAGATAGGTAGGCCTTCAACTCTTACAAAGCCGCATCTGCTTCTGGAGTCCACTTCATGGGCCCTGCCTTCTTCAAGATTTTGAAGAACGGCGAGGCGCGCTCGGCAGACTTGGAAATGAATCTGCTTAGCGCGGCAACGCACCCTGTCAGATGCCTTACATCTTTGACCGTCTTTGGTGCTTGGATCTGTTCGATGGCTTGGATCTTATCGGTGTTGGCTTCGATCCCCCGATGGGATACAAAGTACCCGAGCAGCTTGCTGGAGGGAACACCAAATACACACTTCTCCGGGTTGAGCTTCAAGTTGATCTTGCGCAAATTGGCAAATGTCTCCTCCAAATCCTGGATAAGGGTTGATCTGTCCTTGGTTTTGACTACAATATCATCCATATAAGCCTCAATGTTTCTGTGCAGCTGTGGCCCAAAACCAATCTGGACCGCCCTTGCAAAAGTAGACCCGGCACTCTTTAATCGGAAAGTCATGCGGATAAAACAGTACATACCACACGGGGTGATGAACGAGGTCTTCTCTTCGTCTTCCTTGGACATGAAGATTTGATGATACCCAGAATATGCATCCAAAAAGGAGAGCAAATCGCAGCCTGAAGTGGAGTCCACGATCTGGTCGATGCGCGGCAAGGGAAATGGGTCTTTCGGGCAAGCCTTGTTGAGATCTGTGAAGTCTATGCAAAGTCTCCATTTCCCATTGGCCTTACAGACAACCACTGGATTTGCTAACCACGTTGGATGCAGCACTCCTCTGACCAAACCAGCTGCCTCAAGTTTCTTGATCTCCTCTATAATGAACTGCTGCCTCTCCAAGGCCTGCTTTCGGACTTTCTGCTTGACAGGTCGGGCATGTGGGCAGACAGCAAGGTGGTGCTTGATTACCTCCCTGGGAACACCGGGGATATCAGATGGTTGCCAGGCAAACACATCGATATTCGCCCGCTGGAAGGCAATGAGCGTGCTTTCCTATATTTCATCGAGGGTGGCGCTGATGGTGAAAGTACCATCAACGCCAGCCAGCCCTGCCGGGACCTTCTTCACTTGTGGAGCAGCAACCTTGAATCTCTTGTTGTTGGAACTCTCCGGCAAGTCATCAACAGGCGCAACGCACTCTGGAGAGGCGCGCTTCCCGAATTCCTTGCTGGAGCCCTTACCATCCTTCTTCTTCCCTCTGTTCTCCTTGGCGGGAACTGCCACTGCCGCTGCTCTGCCACGACTGCGTCCCGGTACATCTTGTCCACACAAATGATTGCGTCTTTCTCATCTGATGGGACGGAAATGACTCCAACTGGCCCTGGCATCTTCAAGAGGTTGTAGGCATAGTGGGATGCCGCCATGAACTTAGCCAGGGCTGGTCATCCAAGGATTCCATTGTACGGCAAGGGGAGGTCAACCACATCAAACACAATCTTTTCAGTCCGGTAGTTCAGCTCTCCCCCAAATGTCACAGGCAACGTGATCTTTCCCTTAGGATGACTCCTGCCGGGATTAACTGCTTGAAACGTGTCGGTGACTTTTAACTCATCCTCTGCTATCTGAAGCTTGCTAATAACCTTTAGGGAAATCAGATTCAACCCGGCCCCGCCGTCCACCAACATCTTCATGACCTTGAGGTTGCGGATTGTTGGAGAGACCAACAACGGCAAACATCCTACCATGGTGGTGCTGTCAGGATGATCCTCTTCGTAAAAAATGATGGGCATGTGTGACCATTTGAGTGGTTTCCAGGCCCCTGGCGCTGGTTCCACGGCATTAACCTCACGCGCCCACCGCTTGAGTTGGTGGTGAGAGGCGTGTAGGGACGCACCCCCGTCAATGCACAGGGCGTCAGTGGCCTTCTGGAACCCCTGCTCACTGGTTTCCTCCTCATCCCCTTCATCACTCTCATCACCGCAGGCTTCCTTCTCTCGATCCCTGGCGGGTTTCCCTTTGTTCCGAAGAGGTATGCCGGGGCAATTTACTTCACCACCACGACCCTTACCGCCAGCAACATTATGTCCCTTTTCCTTGTCACGCCTCTCATATTCTGCTTTCTGTCTCTTGACAAGCTGCTCAACCTAATAACACTCTTGAAGGCATGGCCCTTGGTCCGATGGATCTTGCAGTATGGCCCATCACCTTTCCCGGCCTTTTCGGCGGCCGCGGCCTCCCGGCAGTCAGAGCACATGGCAGCTTCCTTGCCGGGGGTTTCGGCCTTTAACCTTCTTGCCGGTACTAGGGATACCCGACACTTCAACAGACATTACCGCCTTATCCTTGCACTTCTTATTGTGCTTCTTGCTCTTCTTCTGACTAGTGGACTCGTCATCATCCTCTGAATCAACATTAATGCAATCCTCCTCTCCGAGTAGTTTTCTTCCCTCCTCCATCAGAGCACACTTATCCACCAAAGTGTAAAGTTCCTTCACAGTCTTGGGCAACCGAACATTCATCTTGGAATGAATCTTCCGGTTGCGCACATTGGACTGGAAGGCAGCTATCACAGCTGCTGGATGGATATTTGGGATGTTTCTGTGGACTCTGCTAAATCTCTGCAAATACTTCTAGAGAGTCTCTCCCTCTTTCTGCCGAAGAAGCTGCAGATCACTGGGCCGACCTGGTTCTTGATGGCCGCCAGTGAAGGCGCCAATGAACTCATGGCACAAATCAGCCCATGATGAAATGGAGTTCTCTGGCAGGTGCATCAGCCAAGACCTCACATTGGACTTGAGAGCCAAAGGGAAGTAGTTGGCGAATACCTTCTCATCTCTTCCCCCGGCAGCTTGAATAGCTATGGTGTAGATGCTCAGAAACTCTGCCGGGTTCAGCCTCCCATCGAACTTCTCGGGTATCTCTGGCTTGAACGTGCAGACGGACGGCCAACGGACTTGCCGCAGCTCATGAGTAAAGGCAGGGCACCCAACCTCGAAAGGTAGGTACCCGCCAGTATCGAGTGCAGGCTCATCGACGTCGGGACCATCGCACCCATTGGCCCGGCGATGGGCGTAGCAGCGTTGCTCAACGAAAATGCACGCGTCTCCCCTCCGCCTGTCCTCTGGGGCACGCTGCCGGCCTGGACACGCTCGAGGGTCAGAAGAGGCCGTTGAGACGCCATCAAGTTCTTGATTCCGCTGCGCCCGCGCCAGCTGCCGTGGCGGGTATTGTACCGTGGGGGTGGCCCCTTCCGTACGACCAGCAGCATGGGCCGTTGTCGTCGCTTGGGGAGGCCATGGTGGGCCAGCTCGCCATGAGCCCCTAGCCTTGGCGAAGCCGAGCAGGCTCTAGATGGTGGCACGCCATTCATCCATCTGCTCGGCTGCTGCGGAAACCTCAGCAGTAGTTGAGCCCGTGCCATGGCCTTCGTAGCAGTACTTGGTATGGGCGATGATGACGCAGATCGCGCTGTCGCTCGGCTCCTGACGGGGCCAGCAGCCACCGTATCACGTCCCCGCTGTTGCGGGGCGGCCACCTGGATGGCATGGTGGAGCGGTGATGGCGCTTGAGGGTCAGCAGCTCCACTAGGCGTAGCAGCCTGGTTGACTCATCCCGGGGAAGGTGCACGCATTGCGGCCGCCCCTATGGTGGGGGCGGCCGGAGGGGGCAATTCGCCCCGGACCGAGCGCCATCGCTGCGGCTATGCCCGTCGGCGAGGGGAAGGAGTTTGGATGGAGTAGCCCCTTCACCCGTACCTCACGGAGCATGGCCATCGGGGTGTTGCTGATGTTGATCTCCTCTGGCATCTCTTGCTCCTGCTTCGACCGCAGGGGAAGTGGTGACGGTGCCGCCTGCCCCGACCACAGCCCCAGTGGCACCCACACTCTCGTGCGCCTCCGCGTCCCCCGCAGCATTGGTGGCTGCGGGCGGCGGAGCCTTTGAGGTGGATGGGTGAGCAGCAGCACCGGGCTTCTTCTTGGGCGCCATTGCCGACGGCGCCGTCGAAGATGAAGATGGTGATGAAGATGACGCGCTGCGCACGCTTTCAGGTTCGCGCAAGCGATCCCCCTACCTGGCGCACCAAAGATGTCGCGGGAAACCACGGCCTATGGGGCCAAGGGGCCCCTTGCTGGTTCGGCAGGGGGGATGTCGCGTTGCACAAAGAGCAGAAGAATGTGGGGCAGCACGGCAGAGATCACACGGGTAATTTTACCCAGGTTCGGGCCGCCGCGAGGCGTAAAACCCTACTCCTGCTTTGGAGGATTGATGGTGGAAAAGTGGTGGTTGAGCGTAGTACACTTGCCCGGCAGGCTCGCCCTGGGGAGGCAGTGACTACGCGCGTACGAGTGTGGGGGTGTTCAACTTGCCAACCCTTGCTACGGTTGCCATGGGCCTCCTTTTATAGGTTAAGGGGTCACCACAGTGGCAAAACAGTCATTATGCACTGATAAGATAGCAAACAGTGCTATCATACCTAATTCTGCAGGCTGACAGAGTGCATTAAATGCACCGCTTAATGTCACATCATTGCTCGCCCGGCAAGCCTTGCCGGGCTCGTCTTGCCAACTCCATGCCTACTTGCTTGACACGCCGTAGGACGGGTGTCATCTGTAGGTATTTCTTGTAGAAAGAGGCCGCCATGTGGCGAATGGCTGCCACTTAGTCACTTTGCGGCTTGACACCGCATTGGTCAACGACGTGGGTCGTGGTGAGATGGCTTGGTGAGGTGTCTTTGGCCTCGTGAGTCCCGGCAGGCCCTGCCGGGATGCCTTGAATGCTTTCTTCCGGGGGAGCCCTTGTCCTTGCCAGGTCCGCCTGCCCGGCAAGGGAGGCTTTTCTCCTGGTGGTGTCTCGCTTCTCTGTCTTGGTCTTGGCCTTCTTAATTAGCATGCTGGTTCTTCGAAGATCTTGGTTTCTTGTATCTTGACACAGCCTTGGTGTTGTAATGTTGTTCTCGTGCATGTGCACAGTCAGGGCAACAGACCCAGGGTTGGTTGCACCGACAGGCTTTTAGCAAGAACCGTTCTTACCTACACACAAAACCACAACGGTGTTTCATCAAGTTTGCTGTTTTAACCTTCTTCAAGGACCGGCCATAGTCAAATTCAATTCAACTAAAGTAGGAGAAACAGACACCCGCCAGCCACCTTTGTGCAAAACTGGTTGGATGTCAGTCGGTGGAACCGGTCTCATGTGCGTGGACATGTAAGGTTGGTCCGGGCCGCTTCATCCCATAATACCGCCGAATCAAAATAAGACGTTGGTGGTAAGCAGTATGACTATCACCGCACACAACTCTTTGTGTTCTACTCGTGCATATCATCTACGCATAAACCTGGCTCTGATACCACTGTTGGGAAACGTTGCATGGAAAACAAAAAATTTCTACGCACATGCAAGATCTATCAAGGAGATGCATAGCAACGAGAGGGGAGAGTGTGTCTACGTACCTCGTAGACCGTAAGCGGAAGCGTTTCACAACGCGGTTGATATAGTCGAACTTTCTTCGCGCTCCAACCGATCTAGTACCGAACACACGGCACCTCCGCGTTCGGCACACGTTCAGCTCGGTGATGTCCTTGCCTTCTTGATCCAGCAAGAAGGGAGAAGTAGTAGATGAGTTCCATCAGCATGATGGCGTGGTGGCGGTGATGGTGAAGTGATCTCCGCAGGGCTTCGCCTAAGCACCGCGAAAATATGATCGAGGGAGTAAACGGTGGACGGGGGCGCCGCACACGGCTGAGACAATGTTGTGTCCTGGTGTGGCGCCCCCTCCCCACATATATATAGGTGGGAGGGGAGGAGGCAGCCCCTAGGGCGCCCCAAGAGACCTGGCGGCAGCCCTAGGGCTGCTGCCTTGCCCTGCGCCTCCCCCCCCCTCTTTCCTTATATGTTGGAGGGGGAAGGAAAGGGGGAGAGGTGGAAGGAAGGGGGAATCCTATTCCCTTTCTTTCCTTTCCTCCATCCCCTTTACTTCTCCACCTTGGCCGGCACATATGGGGGGCGCACCAGCCCCTTGTGGCTGGTGTGTTTCGCCCCTTGGCCCATAGGGCCCATATATTTTGCCGGGGGTGCCCGAAACCTCTTCCGGTGACCCGATAAGTACCCGGTGATCCCCCAAAACACTTTCGGTGTCCGAATACCATCGTCCTATATATCAATCTTTACCTCTCAACCATTTCGAGACTCCTCATCAAGTCCGTGATCTCATCCGGGACTCCAAACAACATTCGGTCACCAAATCACATAACTCATATAATACTATATCGTCAACGAACATTAAGCGTGCGGACCCTACGGGTTCGAGAACTATGTAGACATGACCGAGACACCTCTCCGGTCAATAACCAATAGCGGAAACTGGATACTCATATTGGCTCCTACATATTCTATGAAGATCTTTTATCGGTCGAACCGTTATGACAACATACGTAATTCCCTTTGTCCATCGGTATGTCACTTGCCCAAGATTCGATCGTCGATATCTTCATACCTAGTTCAATCTCGTTACCGGCAAGTTTCTTTACTCGTTTCGTAATACATCACCTCGTGACCAACTCCTTAGTCGTTTGCTTGCAAGCTTATGATGTGTATTACCGAGAGGGCCCAGAGATACCTCTCCGAAACTCGGAGTGACAAATCCTAATCTCGGTCTATGCCAACTCAACAAATACCTTCGGAGATGCCTATAGAGCATCTTAATAATCACCCAGTTACGTTGTGACGTTTGATAGCACACAAGGCATTCCTCCGGTATCCGGGAGTTGCATAATCTCATTGTCAAAGGAATATGTATTTAACATGAAGAAAGCAATAGCATTAAAACTGAACGATCATTATGCTAAGCTAACGGATGGGTCTTGTCCATCACATCATTCTCCTAATGATGTGATCCCGTTATCAAATGATAACTCATGTCCATGGTTAGGAAACCATAACCATCTTTGATCAACGAGCTAGTCAAGTAGAGGCTCACTAGGGACACGGTGTTTGTTTATGTATTCACACATGTATTTAGGTTTCCGATCAATACAATTCTAGCATGAATAATAAACCTTTATCATGAATAAGGAAATATAAAATAACAACTTTATTATTGCCTCTAGGGCATATTTCCTTCACTAAGTTGGTTTAGGCCCATGGATCAAAGTGACCCTCTTCGGTGTACTGAGGAGGATCCTGGGGGTTCCACTGGTTAGCGAGCTCCTACGGCTCCCACTGATAAATAGACTCTTGATATGGATCAGGTGATGGCTCTAGCTCAGGAACTGGAGATCGTGTCCCCTCCCAGTATGCGTAAATATCCGCGGGCATGATGAAGTACCTGCCTGAATGAATATTGAACAAAGAAGGTGCAGGCAAGGTAATAATCTGACAAGTCTTCTCGCTAAATACCAGGTTATAGATGAGTCTCTTTTCATCGTCTTTCTTAATAAAATCATGTGCTCCTCATGCTCATCAAAAGGAATCCGTTAACAAGGTTGATCAAGTCTTATTAACAAACCTCTTTCGAATAACATGAAACCGGTGAATTTTTGAATAACACTAAGTTACCTCAACGGGGATATGCATGTCCCCAACAATAAGAATATCATATTTCTTTCTGATAGTAAGGAGAGGGAATTCAAAACATCCGATAGTAATAGTTGAAATTTTTCCAATAGAATTGATACTATGTACTTGAGGTTGTTTCTTCGGAAAGTGTACCGTATGCTCATTACCATTAACATGAAAAGTGACATTGCCTTTATTGCAATCAATAACAGCCCCTGCAGTATTCAAAAAGGGTCTACCAAGGATGATCGACATACTGTCGTCCTCGGGAATATCAAGAATAACAAAGTCCGTTAAGATAGTAAGGTTTGCAACCACAACAGGCACATACTCGCAAATACCGATGGGTATAGCAGTTGATTTATCAGCCATTTGCAAAGAGATTTCAGTAGGTGTCAACTTATTCAATTCAAGTCTACGATATAAAGAGAAAGGCATAACACTAACACCGGCTCCAAGATCACATAAAGCAGTTTTAATATTGTTTCTTTTAATGGAGCATGGTATAGTTGGTACTCGTGGATCTCCAAGTTTCTTTGGTATTCCACCCTTAAAAGTATAATTAGCAAGCATGGTGGAAATTTCAGCTTCAGGTATCTTTCTTTTATTTGTGACAATATTTTTCATATACTTAGCATAAGGAGACATTTTCAGCACATTAGTTAAACGCATACGCAAGAAGATTGTAACACCCCCTGTATTAAGCTACAGTGATCACCCTTTTGATGAGGCCATGTCATCATGATTAATAGTGCATAATCATCATTAGCATCATATTGCATTTCAACTCCTAAGTCAAATTCAAATTTAAATGAAAGTGGAATATAAAAGTTGTCCAACATAGAAACTAAAATGACAGATAAATAACAAATATTCCAGAGGCTATTCTAAAATTGAAACCAACATCATTGGAATTGGATAAGTGACTCGAACAACCTCAAACAGTGGATAAAGATAATATTTAATAACCATTTATTAAATCTGAAATAAATATGGAATTATGTTTTGTCCAAACTAATTTTAGGTGTTAGGGAATAATGCACTGGTATTTATGAAATAGGTCACACTTTTTACAAAAACCATTTGGGGCCTAAACATTTAACAGTGGAGAGAAGAGAATAAAGAAAAGGAAAAAAAACCCCCCCCCCCCCCGACTGGGCCTCGGCCCAGCAAGCCACCGGGCCGCCAGGCCGGCCCAGCCGGCACCTACATAGCCGGCCACCCCCAACCGAAACCCTAGCCCAAAGCCGACCGACCGCTCACCACAAATCGCTTAGTCCGCACTCCACTCACTAGGTGTGATCGGTATCGTGCTCACGGCAGATCCCACACGAGATCCAGGCCCAGTGTAGGGTGGAAAAAAAAGAAACCTATCCACACTGTCCCGAACAACCAACATTCTCAACAAACCCCCCACGACAACAAATCACTTTCACTCTCCCGCTCCCCAATGTTAGTAAGATAGAAGTTGGAAGGACGAAGAAAGGGAAAGATATAAATAGAAGGAATGATAAATAGAAGACAAGATAGAAAAGAAGAGCAGAAGAACGCGCCCAAACACAACCCCACCATGTATCAAATATCGCGACGACCGAGACACGTGCAAAGCTTAGTACCAGCAGGCCTGCCTCCCATCGCCGTCGTCCCCGTCGACCACCCCGACCCCCGCTGCCCCGTCCCTACGGATCACGGTGAGGCCTCGGGCCTCTTCCCCCCTCTCTGCTCCCGCACCTCGCCGCGCACGCATCCGCGCCGGCCATGCCGCGACCACCCCGTGCCTCCGTCCTCGCGCCGCGCGGCGCGCTGGCCGCCCGGGTCCCCGCCGGGTCGCCTCGACCCGCTCCGCCCCCGCTTCGCCTACCGCGCGACGCCGCCGCTGCCGCTGCCAGCACCGCGCCGCCCGCCCGCCGCCCGCGTGCGCTCGCCTGCGCCACGCTTCGCCCTCGCACCGGCCGACCCGCCCACGCGACATGCCCGTGCGTCCCCTTTGGGCACCGGACATGTCCGGTCCCAAAAGGGGCACGCCCCGGACGTGTCCGCCCCTGGTCCACTGACCAGTGGGGCCCATGACCCAAATAAAAATAAGAAATAAAAATAAATAATTAAAATAATTAATTAATTAATTAGTTAATTAATCCTGATTAGGTTAATCTAATTAACTAATTAGTGTTAATTAAACAGTAATTAGTAATTAACTTAATTAACTGCTGACGTCAGCATGATGTCATGCTGACGTCATCAATCACTGTTTCGGATAATGTTGAATTAAATAATTAATTAAAGTTTCAGAAATTAATAAAAACTTTAGAAAATCATATCTTTTAAACCGTAACTCCGATGAAAATATTTTATACATGAAACTTGCTCAGAACGACGATACGAACCCGAATACAACCTCCGTATTCCCGTCAGATGCCCGCAGCAATGAGAACGTTGAACAATTAGACCGATTTCGATAAATGAATAGTGTCCAACCCTAATTAAATAAATCCGAATAAATTCCTAAATTAACTAAATCGCTTAGTTAGGCTGTATATCACCCTGGCCCTGCGTTTAGATATGTCATGCATCCCTGTTGCATTATTGCCGTGTGTTTACTGTTTCTTCCCCCTCTTCTCTTCGGTAGACTACGGGACCGACGCAGCTGCTGGTGCCCCGACCGACTACGTTGTTGACGACCCCTACTTGCCAGAGCAACCAGGCAAGCCCCCCCCTTGATCACCAGATATCGCCTATTCTTCTCTATACTGCTTGCATTAGAGTAGTGTAGCCTGTTACTGCTTTCCGTTAATCCTATTCTGATGCATAGCCTGTCATTGTTGCTACTGTTGTTGATACCTTACCTGCAATCCTAAATGCCTAGTGTAGGATGCTAGTTTGTCATCAGTGGCCCTACATTCTCGTCTGTCTGCTATGCTACATTATTGGGCCGTGCTCGCCACGGGTGGCGATTGCGGATATGTATACTACTTATTACATGTGACATCAGATGGATACTAAAGTCGGGTCGGCTCGTGGAGCACCCGCAGGTGATTCACGAATGGGGGCTGAAAGGATTGGCCTCCTCGACGGCCCCCTAAGTGACTCTTTGTTGTGGAGCGGCAGGGCAGGTTGTGACCACCTAGGAGAGAGGTGGGCCTGGCCCTGGTCGTCGTCCGCGGTGATCTCATAATAACACGTTTAACGAGATTGGATATTTGATCTGAGTCTGGCCACTGGCCTATACGCACTAACCAACTACGCGGGAGTAGTTATGGGTATCCCGGCGTCGTGGTATCAGCTGAAGCCTTCTTGACGTCAGCGACTGAGCGGCGCGCGCCGTGTTGGACCGCGATAACGTAACCGCCGTGATCGTGTGGGTTGCTAGGTCTGCTCGCGGCCGCGTACGCAACGTGCGGGAGCGCACTGGGCGATGGGCCCAGACCCCAGAGTGCCTAGGATTAGTCCGGCGTGCTGACCTCTCTGTTGAGCCTAGGTGGGGCTGCGACGTGTGGATCTTCCGAGGCCGGGCATGACCCAGGAAAGTGTGTCCGGCCAAAGGGGATCGAGCGTGTTGGGGAATATGTGGTGCACCCCTGCAGGGAAGTTTATCTATTCGAATAGCCGTGTCCCTCGGTAAAAGGACGACCCGGAGTTGTATTCCGACCTCATGACAACTAGAAATGGATACTTAATAAAACACACCCTTACAAGTGACAGATATAACCCGGTGGTCGCTCTCTCGCATGGTGGCGACGAGAGGATCGACGGGTAGGATTATGCTATACGTTGTTGCTTGGTTAACTTCCAACTACTCTCTTCTATTGCTTCAAGATGGAGGCTGCCAGAAGGGTAGTCTTCGACAGGACTAGCTATCCCCCTCTTATTCTGGCATTCTGCAGTTCAGTCCACCGATATTGCCTCTTTACACATATACCATGCATATGTAGTATAGATCCTTGCTTGCGAGTACTTTGGATGAGTACTCATGGTTGCTTTCCCCCTCCTTTCCCCCTTTCCCTCCTTGCTGGTTGTCGCAACCAGATGTTGGAGCCCAGGAGCCAGACGCCACCTTCGACGACTACTACTACCAGGGCGGAGCCTACTACTACGTCCAGGACGCCGACGACCAGGAGTAGTTAGGAGGATCCCAGGCAGGAGGCCCTACGCCTGTTCGATCTGTTGTATCCCTGTTTGTGCTAGCCATCTTATGGCACCTTGTTTAACTTATGTCTGTACTCAGATATTGTTGCTTCCGCTGACTCGTCTATGATCGAGCATTTGTATTCGAGCCCTCGTGGCCCCTGGCTTGTATTATGATGCTTGTATGACTTATTTATGTTTTAGAGTTGTGTTGTGATATCTTCCCGTGAGTCCCTGATCTTGATCGTACACGTTTGCGTGCATGATTAGTGTACGATTGAGCCGGGGGCGCCACAAGTTGGTATCAGAGCCGACTGCCTGTAGGAATCCCCCTTTCCAATTCCTTGGCCGAAGTTGAGTCTAGACATAGAAAACCGTTTTACTAACTTGGCTGTGTGGCTTACGGGCCCACATTGCCAACTGGGTGGTATTAGGATCTTTTATTCCTCGTCTATACTCTGGGACTCTGATCTCTCTTCTACTCGGGTTAAATGAATTTTACTAACGCCGACACTTAGGGTCTCGTGATCACATCCACCGGAGTTCTGAAAATTTCCCCCCTTGCTTCGAGATTGTGGGCCAGGTTCTGCTTACAGGATCCTTTTATCGAGGGCACCCTGTGTTGTCACTTGCAGATTCCTCGCCCCACCAGTTTTTCCCGACGTTGATGTAGCCTTTGCTATGTCCCGTTGTGTACTTCCTTACCGCGTGCCTGCGCGCCGCCTAGCATGTCCAGTTTATGAAATTGCGCCGTTATGCTGTCCGCTTGTACCCGACGTTGTGTATGGATCTGTATGTCTTAATCGACTACTGTTATGTATCTATAACACTGCTTGGAGTATTGTCGTGTTACATCATGCTTGTCACTAAGCACTCGCGCTTGCTTTTACTAAACTACCCCCTGTTGTAATTTAGCAGGATGGTTAGACCCGCTGGTCGTGGTCGTGGCCGTGGTGCCAACGATCCACCACCGCCGAACTATATGGCTGGAATGATGCAGCAATTTGAACTGCACCGCCAGTTCATGGTTGGAATCATGGCTCAGTTTCCGCATCAGAAGAGCAACTATGACCGTAAGCACCAGGAAATGGTCTATCAACCTGGCGAACAAGCTTACCTTCGTGTCACTCCATTGAAAGGCACTCATCGGTTCGGGATCAAGGGCAAGCTAGCTCCTCGCTATATTGGTCCTTTCACTGTTCTTGAAAGGCGGGGTAGAGTGGCATATCAGTTAGAACTTCCACCGAACCTTTCTCAGGTTCACGATGTGTTCCACGTATCACAACTCCGCCGCTGCTTCAAAGACCCTATCCGCGGAGTAGATCACGAATTGCTTGAACTGCAACAAGACCTCTCTTATAAAGAGCATCCGGTCCGCATTCTCGATCAAGCCGAGCGTCGCACACGCCAGGAGGTTATCAAGTTCCTCAAGGTTCAGTGGTCAAACCATTCTGAGGATGAAGCCACTTGGGAACGCGAGGATCGTCTTCGCGATGAATACCCCGCTTTGTTTCTTTCTACCTCCTAAATCTCAGGACGAGATTTCTTGTAGTGGAGGAGATTTGTAACACCCCCTGTATTAAGCTACAGTGATCACCCTTTTGATGAGGCCATGTCATCATGATTAATAGTGCATAATCATCATTAGCATCATATTGCATTTCAACTCCTAAGTCAAATTCAAATTTAAATGAAAGTGGAATATAAAAGTTGTCCAACATAGAAACTAAAATGTCAGATAAATAACAAATATTCCAGAGGCTATTCTAAAATTGAAACCAACATCATTGGAATTGGATAAGTGACTCGAACAACCTCAAACAGTGGATAAAGATAATATTTAATAACCATTTATTAAATCTGAAATAAATATGGAATTATGTTTTTTCCAAACTAATTTTAGGTGTTAGGGAATAATGCACTGGTATTTATGAAATAGGTCACACTTTTTACAAAAACCATTTGGGGCCTAAACATTTAACAGTGGAGAGAAGAGAATAAAGAAAAGGAAAAAGAAACAGAAAAGGATAAAGGAACCCCCCCCCACCCCCCGACTGGGCCTCGGCCCAGCAAGCACGGGCCGCCAGGCCGGCCCCGCCGGCGCCTACACTAGCCGGCCACCCCCACCCGAAAACCCATAGCCCAACCCCCGAACCCCCCCCCTCGCTTTCGCCCCCCTCCCTCGGCTGGATCTGGATCGGGGCGATCCCCGATCCCGTCCGCCCTGTCGCCGTCGCCGTGGACGCCGCCGCCCGGAGCCCGCTCTCCCTCGCCGGCCTGCTCCTCGACGCCGCTCGCCCCCCGACGCGCCCGACCGCGCCCCCCCCCCCCCCCCGTCTCCATTCTCGCGCCGAAGCCACGTCGCCGCTTCGTCCCGCCGGCCTGCCTCCCCATCGCCGTCGTCCCCGTCGACCACCCCGACCCCCGCTGCCCCGTCCCTACGGATCACGGTGAGGCCTCGGGCCTCTTCCCCCCTCTCTGCTCCCGCACCTCGCGCGCACGCATCCGCGCCGGCCACTGCCGCGACCACCCGTGCCTCCCCGTCCTCGCGCCCGCGCGCCTGACGCGTGCTCCCCGCGCGTCCCCGGTCGCCTCGACCCGCTCCGGCCCCCGCTTCGCCTCCGCCAACCGCCGCCCGCTGCCGCTCCAGCCACCGCGCCGCCGCCCGCCTCCGGCCCCGCGTGCGCTCGCCTGCGCCCACGCTTCGCCGCGCCCCCGACCGCCCCCGCGCCCGCCGTGCGTCCCCTTTGGGCACCGGACAATGTCCGGTCCCAAAAGGGGCACGCCCGGACGTGTCCGCCCCTGGTCCACTGACCAGTGGGGCCCATGACCCAAATAAAAATAAGAAATAAAAATAAATAATTAAATAATAATTAATAATTAGTTAATTAATTAGTTAATTAATCCTGATTAGGTTAATCTAATTAACTAATTAGTTAATTAAACAGTAATTAGTAATTAACTTAATTAACTGCTGACGTCAGCATGATGTCATGCTGACGTCATCAATCACTGTTTCGGATAATGTTGAATTAATAATTAATTAAAATTTCAGAAATTAATAAAAACTTTAGAAAATCATATCTTTTAAACCGTAACTCCGATGAAAATATTTTATACATGAAACTTGCTCAGAACGACGATACGAACCCGAATACATCCTCCGTATTCCCGTCAGATGCCCGCAGCAATGAGAACGTTGAACAATTAGACCGATTTCGATAAATGAATAGTGTCCAACCCTAATTAAAAAATCCGAATAAATTCCTAAATTAACTAAATCGCTTAGTTAGGCTGTATATCACCCTGGCCTGCGTTTAGATATGTCATGCATCCCGTTGCATTATTGCCGTGAGTTTACTGTTTTTCCCCCTCTCTCTTCGGTAGACTACGGGACCGACGCAGCTGTGGTGCCCCGACCGACTACGTTGTTGAACACCCTACTTGCCAGAGCAACCAGGCAAGCCCCCCCCTGATCACCAGATATCGCCTATTCTTCTCTATACTGCTTGCATTAGAGTAGTGTAGCCTGTTACTGCTTTCCGTTAATCCTATTCTGATGCATAGCCTGTCATTGTTGCTACTGTTGTTGATACCTTACCTGCAATCCTAAATGCCTAGTGTAGGATGCTAGTTTGTCATCAGTGGCCCTACATTCTCGTCTGTCTGCTATGCTACATTATTGGGCCGTGCTCGCCAGAGGTGGCGATTGCGGATATGTATACTACTTTATAATGTGACATCAGATGGATACTAAAGTCGGGTCGGCTCGTGGAGCACCCGCAGGGTGTTCACGAATGGGGGCTGAAAGGATTGGCCTCCTCGACGGCCCCCTAAGTGACTCTTTGTTGTGGAGCGGCAGGGCAGGTTGTGACCACCTAGGAGAGAGGTGGGCCTGGCCCTGGTCGTCGTCGCGAGGTGATCTCATAAAACACGTTTAACGAGATTGGATATTGATCTGAGTCTGGCCACTGGCCTATACGCACTAACCAACAATACGCGGGAGTAGTTATGGGTATCCCGGCGTTCGTGGTATCAGCTGAAGCCTTCTTGACGTCAGCGACTGAGCGGCGGCGCGCGTGTTGGACCGCGATAACGTAACCGCCGTGATCGTGTGGGTTGCTAGGTCTGCTCGCGGCCGCGTACGCAACGTGCGGGAGCGCACTGGGCGATGGGCCCAGACCCCAGAGTGCCTAGGATAGTCCGGCGTGCTGACCTCTCTGTTGAGCCTAGGTGGGGCTGCGACGTGTGGATCTTCCGAGGCCGGGCATGACCCAGAAAAGTGGTCCGGCCAAAGGGGATCGAGCGTGTTGGGGAATATGTGGTGCACCCCTGCAGGGAAGTTTATCTATTCGAATAGCCGTGTCCCTCGGTAAAAGGACGACCCGGAGTTGTATTCCGACCTCATGACAACTAGAAATGGATACTTAATAAAACACACCCTTACAAGTGACAGATATAACCCGGTGGTCGCTCTCTCGCATGGTGGCGACGAGAGGATCGACGGGTAGGATTATGCTATATGTTGTTGCTTGGTTAACTTCCAACTACTCTCTTCTATTGCTTCAAGATGGAGGCTGCCAGAAGCGTAGTCTTCGACAGGACTAGCTATCCCCCTCTTATTCTGGCATTCTGCAGTTCAGTCCACCGATATTGCCTCTTTACACATATACCATGCATATGTAGTATAGATCCTTGCTTGCGAGTACTTTGGATGAGTACTCATGGTTGCTTTCCCCCTCCTTTCCCCCTTTCCCTCCTTGCTGGTTGTCGCAACCAGATGTTGGAGCCCAGGAGCCAGACGCCACCTTCGACGACTACTACCACCAGGGCGGAGCCTACTACTACGTCCAGGACGCCGACGACCAGGAGTAGTTAGGAGGATCCCAGGCAGGAGGCCCTACGCCTGTTCGATCTGTTGTATCCCTGTTTGTGCTAGCCATCTTATGGCACCTTGTTTAACTTATGTCTGTACTCAGATATTGTTGCTTCCGCTGACTCGTCTATGATCGAGCATTTGTATTCGAGCCCTCGTGGCCCCTGGCTTGTATTATGATGCTTGTATGACTTATTTATGTTTTAGAGTTGTGTTGTGATATCTTCCCGTGAGTCCCTGATCTTGATCGTACACGTTTGCGTGCATGATTAGTGTACGATTGAGCCGGGGGCGCCACAAAGATAGGTCTAATCATTTCAGCAAAGCGCTCAAAATCCTCATCATCCTTTTTCTTGGATGGCTTAGGAGGAAAGGGCATGGGTTTCTGAACCCATGGTTCTCTTTCTTTACCATGTTTCCTAGCAACGAAATCTCTCTTATCATAACGTTGATTCTTTGATTGTGGGTTATCAAGATCAACAGCAGGTTCAATCTCTACATCATTATCATTACTAGGTTGAGCATCGACATGAACATCATGATTAACATTATCACTAGGTTCATGTTCATCACCAGATTGTGTCTTAGCATCAAAAATAGAAATATCATTTGGATTCTCAGGTGTGTCTATAACAGGTTCACTAGAAGCATGCAAAGTCCTATTAGTTTTCTTTTTCTTTTTATTATTAGGACTAGATGCATCAGTATGAATTCTCTGAGAATCTTGCTCAACTCTCTTAGGAAGACCCTCAGGATACAAAGGTTCCTGGGTCATTTTACCACCTCTAGTCATAACCCTAGCAGCATTATCATTGTTCTTACTATTCAACTCATTAAGCAGATCATCATGTGCCTTAAGCACTTGTTCTACTTGAGTTCTAACCATGGAAGCATGTTTACTAATAAGCTTAAGATCATTAACAGTTCTACTCATATAATCACCCAAGTGGTCAAGCATGTGAGCATTACGTTTCAATTGTCTACTAACATAAGCATTGAAATTTTCTTGTTTAACAATAAAATTATCAAACTCATCCAAGCATTGACTAGCAGACTTATTATGAGGAATATCACCTTCATCAAATCTATAAAGAGAGTTTACCCCTACTACATGTGTCGGGTTATCAAGACCATGTATTTCTTCAATAGACGGTAAATTCTTAACATCTTCAGCTTTAATACCTTTTTCTTTCATAGATTTCTTTGCCTCTTGCATATCTTCAGGACTGAGAAATAGAATACCTCTTTTATTTGGAGTTGGCTTAGGTGGTGGTTCGGGAAGATTCCAATCATTATCATTACTCAATATATTAGTCAATAGCAATTCAGCTTGCTCAACAGTTCGTTCCCTGAAAACACAATCAGCACAACTATCTAGGTGGTCCCTAGAAGCATCGGTTAATCCATTATAAAAGATATCAAGTATTTTATTTTTCTTGAGAGGATGCTCACGCAAAGCATTAAGTAATTGGAGAAGCCTCCCCAAGCTTGTGGGAGACTCTCTTCTTCAATTTGCTCAAAGTTAAATATTTCCTTCAAAGCAACTGGTTTCTTATGAGTAGGGAAATATTTTTCAGAGAAGCAATATATCATATCCTGGGGACAACGCACACAACCAGGAGCAAGAGAATTAAATCATAATTTAGCATCACCCTTTAACAAGAAAGAAAACAATTTAAGAATATAGTAATAGCGGATTTTTTCCTCATGAGCGAATAGGTTGGCTATATCATTCAATTTAGTAAGATGTGCCACGACAGTTTCAGATTCATAACCATAGAAAGGATCAGATTCAACCAAAGTAATTAACTCAGGATCGACAGAGAATTCATCATCCTTATCAGTAACAAAGATAGGTGAAGTAGCAAACTTAGGATCATATTGCATTCTAGCATTCAAAGACTTTTCCTTCAGCTTAGCTAACAGTTTCTTAAGATCCTCTCTATCATTGCAAGCAAGAAAGTCTCTAGCAATTTCTTCATCCATAATATAACCCTCAGGTACAACAGGCAATTCATATCTAGGGGGAGAATCATAATCTTCAGTTTCAGTAATTTCATTTTCTCTAACCCTAGCAAGTTGTTCATCAAGAAATTCACCTAGTGGCATAGTATTATCAAGCAAAGCAGTAGTATCATCATAAGCATCATGCATAGCAGAAGTGGCCTCATCAATTACTTGCGACATATCAGAATTACTAGCAGGTGTAGGTGTCGCAAGCTTACTCAAAACAGAAGGTGAATCAAGTGCAGAGCTAGATGGCAGTTCCTTACCTCCCCTCGTAGTAGAGGGAAAAATCTTGGTTCTAGTATCTTTCAAATTCCTCATAGTGATCAACAGATATAAATCCCAAGTGACTCAAAGAATAGAGCTATGCTCCCCGGCAACGGCGCCAGAAAAAGGGTCTTGATAACCCACAGGTATAGGGGATCGCAACAGTTTTCGAGGGTAGAGTATTCAACCCAAATTTATTGATTCAACACAAGGGGAGCCAAAGAATATTCTCAAGTATTAGCAGCTGAGTTGTCAATTCAACCACACCTGAAATACTTAATATCTGCAGAAAAGTATTTAGTAGCAAAGTAGTATGGAAGTAACGGTAATGGTGGCAAAAGTAACAGTAGCAGTTTTGTAGCAATTGTAAAAGTGGCACCGGAAAAGTAACGCAGTAAAGATCAATATGTGAAAAGCTCGTAGGCAATGGATCAATGATGGATAACTATGTCAGATGGCATTCATCATGCAACAGTTATAACCTAGGGTGACACAGAACTAGCTCCAACTCATCAATATAATGTAGGCATGTATTCCGAATATAGTCATACGTGCTTATGGAAAAGAACTTGCATGACATCTTTTGTCCTACCCTCCCGTGGCAGCGGGGTCTGATACGTCTCCAACGTATCTATAATTTATGAAGTATTCATGCTGCTATATTATCATTCTTGGATGTTTTACAATCATTTTATAGCAACTTTATATCATTTTTTGGGACTAACTTATTGACATAGTGCCTAGTGCCAGTTGTTGTTTTTTGCTTGTTTTTTACATCGCAGAAAATCAATACCAAACGGAGTCCAAACTCAGCGAAACTTTTTGTGGATTTTTTATGGACCAGAAGACATCCAATGGCCCAGAGCAGCACCTGGGGGGTGCCCCGAGGAGGGCACAACCCACCAGTGCGTGCCTGGGCCCCCAGGCGCGCCCCGGTGGGTTGTGCCCACCTCGGTGGCTTCCCGCACCGCCTCTTCGCCCTATAAATTGACAAATATTCCAAAAACCCTCGCGAAAACCCTAGATCAGAAGTTCCGCCGCCGCAAGCCTCTGTAGCCACGAAAAACCAATCTAGACCCCGTTCCGGCACTCCGCCGGAGGGGGAAATCATCACCGGTGGCCATCTTCATCATTCCGGCGGCCACCAGGATGAGGAGGGAGTAGTCCACCCTCAGGGCTGAGGGTTTGTACCAGTAGCTATGTGTTTAATCTCTCTCTCTCTCTCTCTTGTGTTCTTGAGATGTCACGATCTTGATGTATCGTGGGCTTCGTTAATATAGTTGGATCATATGGTGTTTTCCCCTCTCTATCTTGTTGTGATGAATTGAGTTTTCCCTTTGAGATTTCGTTTTATCGGATTGAATACTTTTATGGATTTGAGAACACTTTATGTATGTCTTGCTATGAATACCCGTGGTGACAATGGGGTATCGTATTGATTCACTTGATATATATTTTGGCACTCAACTCGCGGATTCCCGAGGTGACATTGGGGTGATCTATGCATAGGGGTTGATGCATGTTCTTGTCTTTGTTTCTCCGGTAGAAATCTTGGGGCACTCTTTGAAGTTCTTTGTGTTGGATTGAGTATTATGAATCTGAAATTATTTGGTGTTATTTTAGTACGAACTCTTGGATAGATCGATCGGAAAGAATAGCTTCGAGGTGGTTTCGTACCCTACAAACAATTTCTTCTTATGTTCTCCGCTAGATAGGAACTTTGGAGTGATTCTTCATCGCACTTTGAGGGATGGTTATATGATCCAATTATATTAGCATTGTTGAGAGGTTGCACTAGTGAAAGTACGGATCCTAGGCCTCATTTTCAAGCATTGCAATACCGTTTGTGCTCCGTTTTATCAATTGCTACCTTGCTGTTTTTTATTGTTCCTATTACAAAAATCAATATCTACTATCATTACTACACTTTTATCACCATCTCTTCGCTGAACTAGTGCACCTATACAATTTGCCATTGTATTAGGTGTGTTGGGGACACAAGAGACTTTTTATTATTTGGTTGCAGGGTTGTTTGAGAGAGACCATCTTCATCCTACACCTCCCACGGATTGATAAACCTTAGGTCATCCACTTGAGGGAAATTTTCTACTGTCCTACAAAACTCTATGCTTGGAGGCCCAACACGAGTCTACAAGAACAAGTTGTGGAGTAGACATCAAGCTCTTTTCTGGTGCCGTTGCCGGGGAGGTGAGTGATTGAAGGTATATCTTTCGATCTTGCAATTGAATCTTTTAGTTTCTTGTTTTATCACTAGTTTGGTTCATGAAAGAAAACTAAAAAAAATGGAATTGAGGTTGCATCATATTATTCATCTCTATAATGTCTTTCGTGAAAATGATGGAAAGGGAAATTGTGCTCAATTGATAGAAGAAGAATTCTATAAAATGTTTGACAAAAAATCTTTGAATGATGAGCATGATTGCAATGTTGTTGGTATGAATTCTTTGAATATCCATGATGCTAATGATACGCAAAGCTACAAGCTTGGGGATGCTATGTTTAATGAAGATGATATTTTTAGTCCCCCAAGTTTTGATGTGTAAATTTGTTATAATGGTAGCATGCCTCCTATTTATGACGATTATATTGATGAAAGTGGGTTTGGAAGAGTGTCAACTCTAGGTACTAATGATCCCACTATTTTGAAGGGTGTTGAATCTTATTGTGATAATTATGAAAGTGGATTTGGAGAGGTCATGACTTTATTTAGTGATGAATCCACTAGTTTGGAAGAGGTTTCAATTGATTATGACAACAAAGTTGCTATCTATGATGATTATGGTGATGACATGTGTGATATAAAGAATAATGATAACCATGAAAATTGTCATCATAATTTTAATGTTCAATTTGATTATGTCAATCAAGTAGCACATGATAGTTATTTTGTTGAATTTGCTCCCACTACTATTGATGAGAATAAATTTGCTTATGTGGAGAGTAATAAATTTTCTATGCTTGTGGATCATGAAAATAATGCTTTATATGATGGTTATATCACTAAAACAAAATAGGCATGTAGAGGCACTCAATGTAGGTGCTAGAGGCGCAATAAATCATCTCTAGCGGATTTTAGAGTCGCTCATTAAAGCGTCCTTGGAGCGTCTCCCCACGCACCGTCTCAAATACCATTGAGACGCACAGGGAGCGTGTCTACATGAAAATGAGACATTTTAAGAGCGTCCTTACAAAGCGTGTCTACATGGATGAGACATTTTAAGAGCGTCCTCATGCCCTTAGAGACGCATTGCTAAATTCATGGTAGATGCAACTGCATATATTCTCTTTCGTTTTATAATTTCTTAATTAAGTTGCACTTAATAAAATTACTTTCTTATATTAAACAGTTTGACTCCCATTTACATATCAAAAAATATTCAAAAAATGTATGGCATCGCGCAAAATAATAGCATTGTATTAATGAGAGCAGTAGTATTTTACAAACTCAATTGTACACATCATCAATAAAAAAATTACATATGTCACAAACTAGTTGAAATATATCTACTCCCTCCATTTCTAAAGATAAGTCTTTTTACAGATTTTAATTGGGACTACATACTAATGTATATAGATGTACTTTAGAGTGTAGATTCACTGATTTTGCTCTGTATATAGTTCATATCGAAGTCTCTAAAAAGGCTTATATTTAGGAACGGAGGGAGTATATGATTTCTGGTTTCTACATGCTGATAGTGGAAGAATAGCTCCTTGCTTTCTCTACTTCTGTAGTTTATCCTTGTGGTGGCTACCTTTAGAATCCGCACGTACAAGTTTTCTGCAAAGAAAGCAAAATGAGATTTTAAAAAAATCATTGGAACTTCCACCAGTGAGTTCTCCTTTGCTGAACATACAACCATAAGAATAGAGAATGGTATTTATGTACCACACTGAGTAAACATGCCCTTCAGAAGTTCAATCTAGTCTGGTTGATGTCATGTTACCATATGAAGTATAGATACATATACTATAAAAGGAAGAAACATCATGTTGTTGTTGATGGATATACCTTACAAAAAATATGTATAGAAATAACATCAGGTTAACATACGGGGACTGAACTCTCATGGTTGTTGACACTAATAATCTCCAAGCGTTAATACCATCTCTACATAAGAGTATAAGACGACATTTACCATAAAAAACTGAATTCTCATGCTAGTTCACATTAATAATCTTCAATCTAACAAAAAAGCGAGCATGACGCCATTTTGCAGCTTCAGACATAGTGCAACGCATCTGATCCAGATGTTTCACATAATCACATATGATTAGATTTTACCAAAAATGATAATATATCCATCCACAGTGCTCTTTATCAGACAACATCAGAAAAGTTTCTGCAGATGGGAAACCACATGTATGAGTTGATCTCTCCCTCTTATAGTACAAGGCATGTTTATTCAAAAAAATATTAGAACGTGGGCACAAAGCTCTTATTATCAGTTATGGGGGAAAATGAAGGTGATTTGATAATTGATACATGAGCATTATTAACTGCATGAAAAAGAAAAATTCGTTAAGAACACTGACCATCTTATTCTATCAGGACATTCTCACATGCTTTTTATCAAGCACCAACATTCGTGTGTGCCAATAATTTGGGAGCAAACAAGTGTAAGATCGACTTTAAGTTGAACTAGTAGTTTAGTCAGTAAAATGTGAGAGTTCAGAAAAAAAACGACAAAGTATTGTTGTCCCATATTGTAATAGAGATAACCTAAAGTAAATGTAATGTCAAGATTCTCCTCCACAATTAAGTACGCATCAAGGCAGGGGCTCTAATTTTTTAATTGGAATGAATTGATAGAACAACAACTAAAACTAAAAAAGTAGATCAACTCACCTATAGATGAATTGGCCGCCTTGTGCGCTCGTGCAAGTCACTTATGTTCTCCAAATCACCCGCTAGCTTGCCGCTGGTCGACAGTGGCGGGCACAAGGTCAGTCTACCTGATGGCAACAAGCTTCACATGGCAGAGAACGCATGGACGATTTTTGATCGCAAGACGAAGGGTTCTCAGAGACAGAGAGGGTGGCAGCTCACCGGGGCGGACATTTATTCCACGAGGATCAGTGGCGGAGGACGAATTTTTTCTGAGGTGGGGCGAACTCTAAAGCACAAAAAAAAATCGAAAGACAATGGTAGTGCACACAAATACTTTTAGCTGAAAATGCCACTAAAATTCAAAAAATTACACACCTCCCCTTTGCCTTTGCTAGCCCTTCCCCTTCATATCCATGTTTTCCCTTCGCCCGCAAAGTTGGCAACGCCGCTGCGCCACCCACACACACTCACTGCTTTTAATCAGCAATTGTCAATTTGTCATCAATATTCAGACAAATTTCTATCACAGAGCATAAAGCACATACAAAAATGACTGTAAAGCGCTCAGTAATTACTATCACATATCACACATTCTCACTGTTTTTAATTAGAAAAATTCGTCAATATGTTATGAATCTCCAGCCACTAGTGTACACACGACTACAAAAAGAGAAAACAGACCATGGATGGAAAAAGAACACGAAGTCGATGAGGGGGCTGCAGGCGGGGTGTGGATGCTGACCGCCGCCCTCGCCGCTCCAGCCGGCCGCCGGCCTCGCTGCTCTCGCTGTCCACCGGCCCACGCATCGACCGCAGCCGCCCACCGGCTCTGCGCGCCGCTCTGTGCTGCTAGGTAAGCTCCGGCTGGCTTCGTGCTGCGTTGGACAGCTGGAACCTTGGAGGACAGAATCGCTGCTTACTGACTCACGATCCAACAAGACAACGATTTTTTCAGGAACTATCGATGAATCAGAGCGAGTACACATACGTATACCTATACGTAATTTTCTTCCCCGGCAAATCAAGGTAGGGCGGGCGCCCGTCCTCGCCCTACCGAGAGCTCCCCCTGTGCCGAGGAATAGGATCACATAAACTAATTAAGATGACTGTGATAAGATTGTTGTAGTGGGCAGGCAAATAAAACAGCAACATACAGAAAGATGAATCTCAATCAAAGTCTGATCGACACCGACAGTGTACATACAAACAAACGAGTGCCTAGCTGATCAGTACAATGTCTCGTTAATGGTGGTGGTGGACCCGGAGTGCAAAACATGGGGGCGGGGGTGAGTCAGTACTCAGTAGGAGGAGGTGGCGATGTGCAGTTCTGTGCCGACCCCGCCATCCATCATCTTCCCTTCCAGTCGCAGCGCACCGTGTGTCGGAGCTGTAGGTCGAGGCGGCCGGAGTGGGGCTGGGCGCCGCCTGGAAGCTGGCGTCCCTAAGACCCCGAGGCTACTGCTGGCGGCTGGCGAGCGAGGGGGGAGGCTGGGAGGGGGGTGGGGGAGTGGACCTGCGACAGCGAGTCTGCGGTGGGGAGGACCAGGATCTTGGAAGAGGCGGCGGCGTGGCATGGCGGTGCTAGGTTTAGAGGTCACAGAGATCGCTCTTTTTTTCACGGTAGTTATTTTCTTAGCCCATATCGCACGATGGGGGACGGTGGTTAAACAAGATATTTTGACGCATCTGGATTTTTTTATGGGAATCAAGGGACGATGTCCTTTGCGCCTCACAAGACGTCCCTATGCGCCAAGTGATTTTGAATAATGAGACGTAGATAAAAGCGTCAAATTGAAAATGTCTCTATATGTCTATTTTGTTGTAGTGTATTGTTGAATTCATTCATGATGCTACTGAAAATTACTATGAGAGAGGAACATATGCTTTTACATATTGCAAAAATATCAAGTTTCCTCTCTATGTGTTGAAAGTTTTGAAGTTTTGCACGTTTTGCCTTCCTATGCTAATTGATTCTTGTTCCCATAAGTTGTTTGCTCACAAAAACCCTATGCATAGGAAGTGGTTAGGCTTAAATGTGCTAGTCATATGCTTCATGATGCTCTCTTTATATTTCAATTCTTATCTTTTATGCGAGCATCATTGAAATCAACATGCCTAGCTAAAAGGCATTAAAGAAAAGCGCTTGTTGGGAGACAACCCAACATTTACCCCTACTGTTTTTATGTGTTCACATGATTATTCTACTGTAGTAATCATGTTTTATTGCTATTGTTTCAATAAAGTGCCAAGTAAAGCCTTTGGGATAGTGTCGATGATAGTTGACTCGAATCTGTGCAAAAACAGAAACTTTTGCGCTCAGTCCAGGAATTTTGAAAATTCACTGGAACATGCTTTTGATCTGAATTTTTTTACAGGTGATAGGTATACAAATTCTCTATGTTGTCCAAATTTTTCAGAATTTTTGGAGTATCAGAAGTATGGTTGGAGTACATATTACTACAGACTGTTCTGTTTTTGACATATTCTGTTTTCAATGCATAGTTTGCTTGTTTTCTAGTTTCTATGGCTTATATTGATCAATATAAATTGTGGAAATGATATGCTACAGTAGGAATTGTGTGGAAACAATTACGAATCTTTTCTTTGACAGTACCAAAGTGAAATGGTTTGCTCTTTATCATACTAACCTATCTCATGAAGTTCCGTTAAGTCTTGTGTGATTGAAGTTTTCAAGTTTTGCGTGAGATGTCGATATGAGGAGAATAAGGAGTGACAAGACCCTAAGCTTGATTCCCATGGCACCCCAATGTAATATTCAAGGAATATCCAAGCAACTAAGCTTGGGGATGCCCCGGCATCCCCTCTTTCGTCTCCAACATTATCAGTAACCTCACTTGGAGCTACATTTTTTTTCGTCACATGATATGTGTTTTGCTCGGAGCGTCATTTTATTTTATTAGTATTTGCTTGCTGTTATCTATAATAATGTTTTGCATCTTTTACTTCAATAAAAATGTCAAGGATAGTCTTTACCATGATCATTTTGCAAGTATATGAGTTACTGTTTCAAAACAGAAACTTTATCGATGTTGCAAAAATTCTCGAGAAAAGTCAGAATGAGATAAAATGCTGAAACTTTTTGCACAGTAAGAGCTGATAAATTTTATACAGTGTGGTAAATTTTCATAATTTTTGGAGATAAATAAGTATTGATGCTCTTGCATTCTTTACAGACTGTACTGTTTTGGCAGATTGCTGTTATGTTTGCATATGTTTGCTTGCGTAATGATTCTATTTGAGGATAGGAATATTAAATATGCAGAGGCATTTAGTATGCAATGTTGAATAATATTTTTTGGCATTTGCTATAGTAGATAATGGTAAGGTTTTTGCATTGGTTTATACTAACTTATCTCATGAGTTCTTGTTGAGTTTTGTGTGTATAAAGTTTTTAAGATTTAGGGAAAACGTGATATAAAAGGAATTAAGGAGACGCAAAAGCTCAAGCTTGGGGATGCCCAAGGCACCCAAAGATAATATTTCAAGAAGTCTCAAGCATCTAAGCTTGGGGATGCCCCGGTAGGCATCCCACCTTTCTTCATCAACAATTATCGGTTAGTATCAGTTGAGCCTAAGTTTTTGCTTCTTCACTTGAGTTGTGCTATTCTTGGAATGTCATTTTGTTTTGTTTTACTTGCTGTTTTAATAAAATACTTAGATATGAAGGTTTTTAAATAAGAGAGAGTCCTCAATTAGCTACCCCTTTACTTAACTACTCGCTTGATCTTCACTTATATCTTTTTGGAGTAGTTTGTCATTCACTCTTGTGCTTCACTTATATCCTATGAGTAAATTTTTGAATGAATTGAATATCATGAAGTTGAAATTATATGTTCATATCATGCCTAGTGGTTGCTTCACATTGGGTTTAGAAAGTGAAATCTTTTGAAGCTTGACAATCATAATATTGGTCATACAAGCAATTCATGAATGATTACTATAAGGAAGAGAACTTTCACATGAAAATACACTATCTTGGAAATCTTTTGTGATTGTGAGCCCCCATCAAAACATTATATGCCAAAATTGTTGACGTTGGACATGGAAGACAACGTAATGATTTATGTTTGTTCATATTCACATAGAAGTTATATTGTCATAGATCCTTCAACATGTGGTGCTTGCCCCCCATCTTTGCTAGCCAAAAATTCCGCACCAAGTAGAGATACTACTTGTGCATCCAAAAACCCTTAAACCCAAATCTTATTTTCAAGAGTCCACCATACCTACCTAAGGATTGAGTAAGATCCTTCAAGTAAGTTGTCATCGGTGCAATAAGGCAATAAAAATTGCTTCTGAAAGTGTTAGATCATTTAGTGTAAGAGAAAATTAAGCGTTATACGAACTTGTGATGGCAAAGAATAAAAGCGACAGACTGTATAATAAAGGTTGCTATCATAAGAGGCAATATAACGTGACGTTCTTTTGTACTAAGGGATTGAGCATACAAACAAAAAGCACATGGCAACCTCTGCTTCCCTCTGCGAAGGGCCTATCTTTTACTTTTATGTATTTACTTTCATGCAAGGGTCAAAATTTTTCTCTCTATTCCTTTCTATTTTTCTCTTTTGGCAAGCATCATGTGGTGAGAAAAGATCTAAGCACATATATCCAGTTGGATATGGGTACCATGAGTTATTATTGTTGACATCACCCTTGAGGTGAATACGTTGGGAGGCGAAATTATAAGCCCCTATCTTTCTATGTGTTCGGTTGAAACGTTTTGCTCATGTGTATGCGGTGAGTGCTAGCAATCATAGAAGGCTATATGATGGTTGAGTATGTGGAGCTCTTACTTAGACTCTGTTGAATAAGTTGAATTGCAGTTGTTAGGTGACTAAGAATATAGGTTGTTGAGTTTCAAGAGAATTCATTGTTTGAACCTTAACATGTGAATTGGCTGCTACTTTAACATGATGAGTTTTATGAGAAAGAGTTGCTGTTATGATGCTAGAAAAAGTGATTGAAATTACTATTGATCAAACTTATGCACTTTGCTAGCATTCACACTTCATAAATTATTTCTTTTATCATTTACCTACTCGAGGACGAGTAGGAATTAAGCTTGGGGATGCAGATCCGTCTCCAACGTATCTATAATTTATGAAGTATTCATGCTGCTATATTATCATTCTTGGATGTTTTACAATCATTTTATAGCAACTTTATATCATTTTTGGGACTAACTTATTGACATAGTGCCCAGTGCCAGTTGCTGTTTTTTACATCGCAGAAAATAAATACCAAACGGAGTCCAAACGCAGCGAAACTTTTTTTAGATTTTTTATGGACCAGAAGATATCCAATGGGCTAGAGCAACACCTGTGGGGTGCCCCGAGGAGGGCACAACCCACCAGGGCGCGCCTGGGACCCCAGGCGCGCCCCGGTGGGTTGTGCCCACCTCGGTGGCCTCCCGCACCGCCTCTTCGCCCTATAAATTGCCAAATATTCCAAAAACCCTCGCGAAAACACTAGATCAGAAGTTTCACCGCCGCAAGCCTCTGTAGCCACAAAAAACCAATCTAGACCCATTCCGGCACTCCGCCAGAGGGGGAAATCATCACCGGTGGCCATCTTCATCATCCCGGCGGCCACCATGATGAGGAGGGAGTAGTCCACCCTCGGGGCTGAGGGTTTGTACCAGTAGCTATGTGTTTAATCTCTCTCTCTCTCATGTTCTTGAGATGTCACGATCTTGATGTATCTTGGGCTTTGTTAATATAGTTGGATCATATGGTGTTTTCCCCTCTCTATCTTGTTGTGACTAGTAAATGCGCACGTGCAACGCTTGTTAATGTTTAGGCAATATATCAATTGCACGCGGATATTAGGTATGCTATTATTTGTGTGTTAATCATGTGATTAGTGCAATATTTGGTATGATATTAATTGCACGTTAAACACATTTAACACTCGCCATTGGAGCAGTCTAGGTCGTTGGATTGACTTAGTTCGATGACCGAGATCAGTTGGATCTGCCTCTTTGGGTCTTTTTATATTGGTATAGATGAATTGAGTTTTCCCTTTGATATTTCGTTTTATCGGATTGAATACTTTTATGGATTTGAGAACACTTTATGTATGTCTTGCTATGAATACCCGTGGTGACAATGGGGTATCGTATTGATTCACTTGATATATGTTTTGGCACTCAACTCACGGATTCCCGAGGTGACATTGGGGTAATCTATGCATAGGGGTTGATGCACGTTCTTGTCTTTGTTTCTCCGGTAGAAATCTTGGGACACTCTTTGAGGTTCTTTGTGTTGGATTGAGTATTATGAATCTGAAATTATTTGGTGTTATTTTAGTACGAACTCTTGGATAGATCGATCGGAAAGAATAGCTTCGAGGTGGTTTCATACCCTACAAACAATTTCTTCTTATGTTCTCCGCTAGATAGGAACTTTGGAGTGATTCTTCATCGCACTTTGAGGGAAGTTTATATGATCCAATTATATTAGCATTGTTGAGAGGTTGCACTAGTGAAAGTACGGACCCTAGGCCTCATTTTCAAGCATTGCAATACCATTTGTGCTCCGTTTTATCAATTGCTACCTTGCTGTTTTTTATTGTTCCTATGACAAAAATCAATATCTACTATCATTACTACACTTTTATCACCATCTCTTCGCCGAACTAGTGCACCTATATAATTTTCCATTGTATTTGGTGTGTTGGGGACACAAGAGACTTTTTATTATTTGGTTGCAGGGTTGTTTGAGAGAGACCATCTTCATCCTACACCTCCCACGGATTGATAAACCTTAGGTCATCCACTTGAGGGAAATTTGCTACTGTCCTACAAAACTCTGCGCTTGGAGGCCCAACACGAGTCTACAAGAACAAGTTGTTTAGTAGACATCAGGGTCCTAATGGAAACTAAGGGATATTAAGGCCTCATTTTAATAGAGAACCGGACCAAACATTAGCACTTAGTGAATACATGAACTCCTTAAACTACGGTCATCACTGGGAAGTGTCCCGACTATTGTCACTCCGGGGTTGCCGGATCATAACACGTAGTAGGTAACTATAACTTGCAAGATAGGATCAAAAACACATATATATTCATGAAAACATAATAGGTTCAGATCTGAAATCATGGCACTCGGGCCCTAGTGACAAGCATTAGGCATAGCAAAGTCATAGCAACATCAATCTTAGAACACAGTGGATACTAGGGATCAAACCCTAACCAAACTAACTCGATTACATGATAAATCTCATCCAACCCATCACCGTCCAGCAAGCCTACGATGGAATTACTCACGCACGGCAATGAGCATCATGAAATTGGTGATGGAGGATGGTTGATGATGATGATGGCGACGATTTCCCCTCTCCGGAGTCCCGAACAGACTTCAGATCTGCCCTCCCTAGGAAGAACAGGAGGTGGCGGCGACTCCGTATCGTAAAACGCGATGAATCCTTCTCTCTGATTTTTTTCTCCCCAAATGTGAATATATGGAGTTGGAGTTTGAGGCCGGTGGAGCTTCATGGGACCCACAAGCCAGGAGGGCGCGCCCAGGGGGGTAGGGCGCACCCCCACCCTTGTGGACAGGTGGTGGGTCCCCCTCTGTTGATTCTTTCGCCAATATTTTTTATTTATTCCAAAAATATTCTCCGTGAAGTTTCAGGTCATTCCGAGAACTTTTATTTCTGCACAAAAATAACACCATGGCAATTCTGCTAAAAACAGCGTCAGTCCTGGTTAGTTCCATTCAAATCATGCAAATTAGAGTCCAAAATAAGGGCAAAAGAGTTTGGAAAAGTAGATACGATGGAGACGTATCAAGCGCCAGGTGGCGCATGGTGGCCCCGGGCAGGAAGTTGTGGGTGAAGCATGTATCCAGCAAGGCGAGGAACTGCTCACCGTTGATCGTCACCGATAGCAGCATAGTCTTCTCCGTCTGTATGCCCATGAGGGCATGGAGGGAGACCACGAGGGCGTTCGCCTGGGCAGCCCCCGGGGGAACCTCGGCGTCCAATGGGGCGGCCGGGTCGCCGAGCCCGGCAGCAGCGACGTCCTCCTCGATGTAGTCCGCGGCCTCCAAGTAGAAGAGGCACGGACAAACGTGGCTCGGAACGTAGGGCTCGTCGCAGTTGTAGCACAGCCCCTGGCGACGGCGCTCGAGCTGCTCGGACGGGGTGAGCCGACGGAAGGGGCGCGTCGCGGCCGGGGCGTTGGGCGCCGCGGGGGCCTGGGCAGGACGCCCCGGCACTAGTGGTGTCGGTGTCGGCCGGGGCGGAGGCGCCTGTTGCATGGCCACCGTGCGGCGCTCGAAGGCGCGGGCATAGTACATGGCCATCTGGAGGTCCTGAGGCCCGCGCATCTCCACGTCCACGCGGATGTGATCCGGCAGACCGCCAACGAAGAGCTCGGCCCGCTGGCGAGCCGTGACGCCGGGAGCATGGCAAGCCAGGGCCTGGAAACGGTCGGCGAAGTCTTGCACCGTGGAGAGAAAAGGCAGGCGCCCAAGCTCCGCCAGACGGCTCCCGTGTATCGGCGGTCCGAAGCACAAGAGACAGAGCTCGTGGAAGCGCTCCCATGGGGGCATGACGCCCACGTCCTGTTTGAGGGCGGAGTACCACGTCTGAGCTGCTCCCCGGAGGTGATATGAGGCGATCCATGTGCGATTGGACGCGAGCGTGCGCTGCCCCCTGAAAAATTGGTCGCACTGGTTGAGCCAATTCAGGGGGTCCACGGTGCCGTCATAGGTGGCGAACTCCAACTTGGAGAATCTCGGCGGTGGCTGGGTGTGGACGAGGGTCGGGTGCGCCTCGTCAGCACGGAACAGCGAGGATGGCGAAGCCGAGTAGGCGGGCATCAGGGTGCCGCCCTGGAACAGGGGCCCGTCGACACCGTCGTAGTGGCCGGTGGAGCTCGAGGTCCCGCCGTACTGTAGGGCCGGATGCGACGCTTGTGGCGGCGGCACGTACGGTTGGCCTGAGGCCGTCGTATAGACTGGCTCGAGGGGCCCGGAGAGGCAGGCCGGCAGCAGGGACGGCGACGGGGGAAACCGGACCTGGTGGATGGGCACCCCGGGCGCCGTCGTCGGAATACCTGGCCCCGAGGTCGCCAGTGGCGGCGGCGGTAGCTGCTGCTGCTGCGGCAGCGGCATGATGGAGGCGAAAGAGGTCGCCGGGGGTGGCGGCTACCACGGGAGCTGCTGTGGACCCGTGATGCCAAGGGGGCGGGCGGCTGCAGCCCATATGGCCCCGCGAGGAAGGTGCGGATGCCCTGGACCGCCTGAGTAAGGTCCCGAAGCGCCGCCGACATCTCCTCCGGGGTGAGGACGGCGGGGGCGGGCACGGGTGGCGTCCAGGCGGCGAAGGAGACCGGCCCGGTCAGGGATGGCGCGCCGGCCGCGGTGGTCATCGACGGCGAGGTGGCGATCGGCAACGGGAGGGTGGCGGTGGGCGGAGGAGCGGACATGATCGATCTCGAGACCTCTGATACCAGATTGATAGGAACCGAGATCCTACCAGGTCTAGCCCTCAGGTTGTAGGGATGGAAGGGAGGCTGTCGAGGCAAGGGATGCGAGCGACGGCGCTGCGGCGCCGTGATCGCGCGGAAGGGAGGGAGGCGCAGGGGGCGGCTAGGGTTTAGTGTTCCTGGCTCCTGAAGGGAGCCGAGCAATAAAGATGACTTCTTGCTTAATTCCAAAACGAGTCCTTACAAGTGTTTATATAATCCTCCTATGCACTAATAAAAATAACGATAAGTTGGGCCAACCCCTAACTGGCCGCGCCATTGGGCCTCCTCCGGCTATAATGAACGCCGGTCATAACAATTGTGCTTATATATTTTCCAGAATTTGAAGATGGTAATAAACGATCACCATTTCTACATCTCTGAAAATCAAGTATGCGATGAGAATACAATCAAAACAAGGTCTATGAAGAGGTGATGGCTGAAGTGATTTCACCTTTGGTTATTGTAGACATGCAACTTATGTACAGGAAGTAGGCCTATTATAAGAATCAAGACTAAAATATATCTCACTAATAACAATATACAATAGTTTTCGCGCCATTGTCAAATTGATGTTCATCCATGCTAAATGGAATTATCTGTAACAATGTACTTGTACAGGTTGTATTGCATAATCTCTGTATAACAAATATAGCATGCTTCCATGGAAATTATTTTCTTCCATAAACCACTTTCAAAATACGCCCATATCACTTGAGTACATCAGCATGTTTTGTAATCAAACTCGAAGAGATATCTAGAGATATACATAGGTCATACACATCGTTTGCACTATTAGACATCCCATACACATAGTTTGAACTATTTTCGTTGACAGAACAAAATTTAAATACCTATAGTACTAACCTTCTTGCAATACATATATATAGAGGAGGCCAACAGTAGCTCTACCTGTATTCCTTCTTGAGCGTGGAACCAAATTAGAGATACCATACAGAGGATATTGTCGGGGTTTTCTAGTTACTAAGCCAGCTGGGAGTTATATGAGAATTAGATACGAACACTATCAATACGCATAAAAGACAAGTGAACATTAGATGTACCAGGGTGTGGTGTATAACTTGTTCCATAACAGGACACCAAAGTGGTTATGGGGAGACCAAATTGTCCTGGATTCTGCGCACAACTCCCGCAAGAAGAATTCAGGCAAGCCTACTACTTCTTTGAACAGCGCCCCTGAATATCACATAAACCCATTGTTAACTTTCATGACAGAACAATATAAACGCAATCAAACTACTACCAGATTTTTTATGCATATCCTAATACAAAGTGTTTATTAGTCATTTAATTCACAACTCACAAGCGGATATGTATTACATAATCCAGAGTTTTCAGTTAGTGATTTGCATTACAGTTGACTTGGACATGCACTGCTAAAAGTTAAATACATACTTTTAATTTAATTCATAATGCACACTGAAAAGAAAAGGGAATTCTTCTAACTGTATAAGAATCAAGTCATTTCATTTTTCACAAAAAAATAAATTACTTAATTGTGATGGTTGTCAGTAGGCAAAAGGAGTTCCTTATTTTTAATAAATATCGTGTCATTTGCTCAGTACTTATTCAGCGGAACTGGTCATAAATGCAGTACCAAACTCACATGTGGTGTCATTAGCTGTGTTCCTAATTTGGAGGAGTTGACATATAAACAGTTGTTGAAAGCACATATTTTTAAAGGATTTGGTGCAGGCATACAACAGATTATTGCTAGCGTGTGATTCAACATATCAAAACTACAAGGTCAATCTAAATCAGGTCCTTGAATATCTAACATTAACAGGGGGGTCAAGATTGTGGCACCTACTTTTTCCCTATAAAAGTGGACTTTTAAATTAGAATTCGCCAATTAACAGAGCCCAAATTGCATTATAAGAACAATTATTTCCCAAACTCGACTACAGTTCATTGCGGTGCTTCCCTCTTTCCTATATGACATCAACTTCCAATGGGCACACATTACGTCCATATCAACCAGAAGAGGAAAACACACTACTTGCCTATCAAATAGACAGAGAAGATGTACAATTATTTTAACCACGAGAGGAACGCACAATCACGACAGCCGTTCACATAGATGATGGAGGCACAGTCAAGAATCCTACCGTGGTTGGGAGAGGGGAGCTGAGGGGGCGCTTGGGGGAAAGGTATCGGCTGCCTGCCGCAGCAGAGGGTCGGGCGGTGGCGTCGAACAACACTAAGACGCCGGGGAAGGGGCACGGAGGCGGTGTGTGTGGTGCGCGTCGCGCCTTCGGACTCGCGCGTCTGGCGCGGTGGCCATGTAGGTGGGCAGCGGCTAGAAGGATAAGAGAATATGGGAGGAGTGCCTTACCGAACCGTTGGCGTTGAAGTCGATGTAGCCGATGCGGAGCAGCACCGTCGAGCCCAATTCGGCTCCCGCGCGCGCGGAGACGCCGAGCAGCTACACCAGATGAGGCGCGGAGCCGCGCTGGCGACGGCGACCCATGGATGCGGGGGCGCATGGAGAGGCATGGAGAACGTCTCCACAGGGGAGGATCGGAGGGGATCGTGCGAGGGGGATGAAACAACGTAAGTTCGGTGGGAGGGGGCATTGATGGGGTACCAACGACGTACATAGGAAAAGGTAAGAGATGCGTTAGGAAAGTTAGGATTTTGAATTGATTTTCATGAAATGGGGTTTTATTGTTTGTAATGTGATATCAGTACCTGCCCGTTTGTGACGTGCCTGGTTAGGAAAGTTTGCAAATGTTAAGGAAGTTTTTATTGGAAGGATGAAAAAATCAACGTGAGGATATGATGATGGAATGTGAGACGAAAATAAACCGGACGAAAATTAACCAAACAAAAAAAACCGTGAAGGCTATTCTACCAACTGAGACATTAGGAGTAGAGATGATGGGAGGCAAAGGATGCTTAAATCGATGGATGAGAAATTAATCCGCTCAAATGTGGTATTGACGGTGCGGAAGGAGAGGGCTCCCAAGAACAACATGAAACTGAGGACGGTTTCTCTTCAAGTGGGGGAGGATGATGTGGCACATCCAATACCAATCACACCTGGTACACCTAGTGCACAGCCTATGCCAAGCATTGATAATCGGGTGGAGACATACGCAGTCATTGGAGGAGCAATTACGCCGATTGAAAGACATTAAACACGAAAGAGGTGCTGAAGGAGGACGGGCAACATAACATAGGCAACATTTTGTCTCAGTTTAACAGAGGCCTTGATGGTCACCTTCGAGGACTATGTGGTCCAGGCATTGCACCGATCATAATTAATAATGGGAGAATGCATATTGACTATCATGTAGCAGTACAAAAGAGGGACATATGTCAGTTGGCGTACATGAATTTACATTGGCCTGTGGGCACATATGAGCATGCATATAGCATGCATAATAAAAGTACTAGTGGTTATACATGTTTGAGCAAAACAAACCAGATTGCCTTCCTATGTAATAGGAAACAGATTCAATTTTGTTATAGAAGGAAGCATGGACGTGAGATAAAAGAGGAGGAGACACAAGTCAAGGTCGGTCCGAACTTCCGCACGCCGCCTTAGTGGCCTCTATTTACACGCTGAAAGTCAGTTTAGGGAAATAAATATTTAATTATCTTTTTCCTTACGTAAGAAGAAGAAGTCCTGTTCAGTTAGGATTTCTTGTGCCTGCGTGCATAATAAAAGGCCTGGTTGGCCATGTAAAAAAGGATTAGACTATTTTCTAGAGTTTAGACAATCTATTGTATCGACTATGAAGCGGCCCTCTTTGGGTGTCGTTGCTATTTATTTCACGTGATTTTTCTGTGTGAAAGTTGCGCTTGGCTCGATGTTGGTCGTCATCGACGGGTTGCGCGCTGGTTACGTCTACTACGGCGGGAGGTTCCTCGTGTGTCGAGGGATTGTCCGTTGGTCGTCGTCACCCCTGCTTCAGGTTATGCGTACTGCTCGTGTAATAGGGAGTATTTTTTATCAGTGGATATTGAAAATTATTGCATCATAAAAGATCGTGCCAAATCAGCGGCACATCTGAGGTCGTGCCCACATCACCCGTCCCCGCCTCCCCCAAATTCCTCTCTGGTTGGTGTTTGCGTTCCTCCTTTGCAATGTTCAGGGGCTTTGTGTGATTTGCAGAATCGCTGTTCGTGGGCAGAGAGCAGCACAAGGGCAAGCGCAAGGCGGGGCCTCCCACCGACCCACTCCTAAAGAGACAAGGTATCTGTTCTTGTTGCTTCTCTGTGCTGTTCAGAAAATAGATGAACCGTTGCGCAAGATTGGTTATATTTGTTTAGTCCAAGCTCAGCAGAGAATCATAAGAACATGTATGTGTTCACCGTAGTTCTTCCGAGTCATTAATTCAGTGCCACTGTCCAGCTTGCTGGTTGTTGCTTAGAACGAGCTTGAACCATACGACTATTTAGGTTCTCTTGACTGGAATACTACCTGTTGGGGATGTTAACAATTTCTTTGAGTCGGCTTATTATGTACAATTTTTTGACTAAAATATCATAGGGAAAGGTCTTTGCGGATGATGTGGTGCTAGTTGACGATAGTCGGACGGGGTAAATAGAAAGTTAGAGCATCTCCAACCGCGCCCCCAACAGGCCCCCAAGGTCATTTTTTAGTGCCGGCGGTGAAAAAACGGCCCACTCGCGCCCCCAGGAGCCCAATTTTCGCCGGTTAGGCCCGAAACTGGCGCCGGCGGACCCAGGACGAACCCGGCGCGCCGGGGGGCGCCCAGGGGCGTCGGGGCAACCGTTTTGGCGCGAAAGAACGGCAGGCCCGCCGAGTCAGCGACCCCCGCGCCTCGTCGTCCTCATCGCCTCGGTTTCCCGCGGGGAATCAATGCCAAGGCTGCCGCCGGTCAGCCTTCCATTGTGTCCTCACGGGCGGCGCGGTGAGGCGACGCGCCCCCTCCCGCCACGCGTACACACGACGCCGCCCCCCTCCCCCCCGGCCACTATATAAGCCGCCCCTCCCTCGCCGGTTGACGCACCCCGCCCCCCCCCCCCTCTCCCCGTGCACGCACAGCCGCCGCCGATGAGTTCCTCTTTCCTCGTGCACGCACAGACGATGGGCGAAAGGTTCCCCGGCGATGGAGCGGCGGCCAATGGCTTCGGCCGCCGCTCTCTGCACGAGTGGGAAGCCCATCTCCTCCACGAAGTGAGCTACCCGGCGCCTCCCGACATGCGCGCGCCGGGGCGGTGGAGGCTCAGCGTCGGGGGCGTGCCCGTCCCCCTGCTGCCCGACGTCGAGCACCCCGACTACTTCCAGGCCGAGATCGACCGTGTGCGGGCGTCTCTGTCGGAGGAGGAGCGAGCCCTCCCGGAGTAGGACGTCGGCAACCACGAGGCGTGGGCGGCGTACTTCGAACGCCGACAGGCGAAGCGGCTGGCCTCCACCAATAGCGACGACCGCTGCCTGTGGTGGGGTGCCCCCGGCCGCACGCTCCACGCCGTCCTCGAGTAACTCGAGGGCGGTCCTCGAGTACCTCGAGGGCGGCAACGATCCGCCGCTGACGTACCCGGCCGCCCCGGTCCCCCGCGGGAGTTGCGGCCCATGGCTGCCGAGGAGGATGCTGGGCGGGTCCTCCTCCTCCCACTCCTTCGGGTCGCCGGCACTCTTCAACATCAAGGTCGAGCCCGTGGAGACGCCGCTCGGCCGGCGCAACCGCGGCGTCGTCATCAACGAGGGCGGCAGCGCTTCCTCGGGTCCTGCCTCCCGCCTCGTCAGGCCGAAGACGGAGCCGGGGCTCGGCCACGTGAAGCGTGAGCACGACGACGAGGCCGCCTTCGACGACGAGGCTGCCATGAAGTGGGCGCGGGAGGACTGGGCGCGGATGGAGATGGAGCGCTAGCGCCGCGTCCTGGAGGAGATCGCCGCTCGGCACCGTGGCCGCGACGAGTGAGGCGTCGTCGTTCTCGACGACAGCGACGACGAGGCGCCGTCGCCGGCCAAACCAGTCCGCCAGGGCGACCCCGGGCAGGGGTCCAGCAGGGACAGCAGCGTGAAGGAGGAGAAGGAGGAAGATGACGGCGGCGACTTCGGCGTGTTCAGCGAGTTCTTTGGCCTATAGGCGTGGCCGTTTTTTCTTCTTTTTAGTAGACTTATTATTATGTTTCTATATGTAAAAAACTGTGAACCGCCTAAATATCGCCAAATGTATGTCGTGTTTGCCGAAATTTGCCCAATTATGTTTTAGTTTTTTTTAAAAGAGCGTCTGGGGCCGACCTGGGGGCGGCGGCTGGGAAGCCGATCGCCCCCACGCCGAAAATATCGCCGGTTCACCCTCAAGCGGCGCTTTTTTCTAGCCCCTGGGGGGGCGAATGGCTGGAGATGCTCTTAGAGTAATGGAGACAAACCTTGGAATCGAAAGGATTTAGGCTTAGTGAAAGATCGTGGATGTCTGATAACCCACAAGTATAGGGGATCGTTTGTAGCCTTCTTCGATAAATAAGAGTGTCGAACCCAACGAGGAGCTAAAGGCAGAACAAATATTCCCTCAAGTTCTATCGACCACCGATACAACTCTACGCACACTAAACGTTTGCTTTACCTAAAACAAGTATGAAACTATTTTGCAAGAATAAAACTAGAAATACTTTGCGAGAATAAAAACTACAAATAAATTGCAAGGTAATAAAAGTGGATAGCTTTTGTCAACAAGAAAGTCATTTGTCCCTAGGCAATCGATAACAAGTACCGGTAATCATTCTTGTAAATTTATATGAGGGAGAAGCATGAGCTACCATACTTTCTCTACTTGGATCATATGCACTTATGATTGGAACTCTAGCAAGCATCCGCAACTACTAAAGATCATTAAGGTCGTGAAACCCAACCATAGCATTAAGTATCAAGTCCTCTTTACTCCCATATGCCATAACCCACTTATCCGCATTTAGTCTGCTGTCACCCCCGCAACACTGACAATAAGCAAACCATGAACATATTGCAACACCCTATAGCGAGGATCCCTCACATTTCCGCGAGACGGAGGGCACCGTAGGACAGCACCATAAATAAAATATACAATCATACCAACCAAGATCACGATTAACCCACAGGACAAAACGAATCTACTCAAATATCATAGGATAACCATAGATCATTGGGAAATAATATATGGACTTGAGCACCATGTTTAAGTAGAGATTACAGCGGGGAAGAGAGGTCTTACACCGCTACATAGAGGGGGAGAGATTTGGTGTTGACAGTAGCAAGGTTGTTGATGTAGATCGCCGTCATGTTCCTTGCCCCGGCGGCACTCCGGCGCCACAGAGAGAGAGGGGGAGAGAGCCCCCCTCCTTCTTCTTCTTCCTTGGCCTCCCCCCTAGATGGGAGGAGAGTTCCCCCTCTGGTCCATGGCCTCCATGGCGGCGCGGGGGCGGGAGCCCATCCGAGATTGGATCTCCCTCTCTGTTCTCTTCTGTTTCGTGTTCCCCAGATCTGGCCCTTCACAGTTTCTTAAATTCCCGGAGATCCGTAACTCCGATTGCGCTAAAAATTTTACAAGGTTTTTTTTCCATAAATTATCTTTCTTGCGTCAGAAGAAGGGCCCCAACTGCCTTACGAGGAGGGCATAAGACACCTGGGCGCGCCTAGCACCCCCTAGCGTGCCCTGGTGTATCTTGGGGGCTGTGGGCCCCCGTTTGCGTTGATTCCACCTCCCAAAAATCACATATATTCCAAAATAATTCTCCGTAAATTTTTATCGCGTTTGGACTTCGTTTGATATGGATTTTCTGTGAAACAAAAAACATGTAGCAAACAGGAACTGGCACTGGGCACTGGATCAATAGGTTAGTCCAATAAATCATGTAAATTGTTGCCAAAAATATGTAAAATTTGTATAATATTGGCATGAAACAATCAAAAATTTATTGATACGACGGAGATGTATCAGCATCCCCAAGCTTAATTCCTGCTCGTCCTCGAGCAGGTAAGTGATAAAAAAGATATTTTTTTATGTGGAATGCTACCTAGCATAATCTTGATCATATATCTAATCATGGCATGAATATTAAGACATAAGTGATTCAAAGCAATAGTCTATAATTTGACATAAAGACATCAATACTCAGGCATCCCAACAAACAATCATGTCTTTCAAAATATCAACGCTAAAGAAAGCTATCCCTACAAAATCATATAGTCTTGTCATGCTCTGTCTTCTTGACACAAAGTATTTATCATGCACAACCCCGATGACAAGCCGAGCAATTGGTTCATACTTTTTAACGCACTTCAACCTTTTCAACCCTCACGCAATACATGAACGCAAGGCATGGATATAGCACTATGGGTGGAATAGAGTATAATGATAGGGGTAAATATAGAGAAGACAAAAAAGTAAGAAAGTCTCACATCGATGCGGCTAACCAATGGGCTATGGAGATGCCCATCAATTGATATCAACGTGAGGAGTAGGGATTGCCATGCAACGAATGCACTAAGAGCTATAAGTGTATGAAAGCTCAATATGAAAACTAAGTGGGTGTGCATCTAATCCTATAATAAAATTCCCACTAGTATATGAAAGTGACAACATAGGAGATTCTCCATATGAAAAACATGGTGCTACTTTGAAGCACAAGTGTGGAACTAGCATGCCCCTTCTCTCTCTTTTTTTCTTTTCTTTTTTTTCCTTTTTTTTCTTTTCTTTTTCTTTTCTTTTTTTTACTCTCAATGTCCGGAGTATCATCCCGACTTGTGGGGGAATCATAGTCTCCATCATCCTTTCCTCACTGGGGCAATGCTCTAATAATGAAAATTGATGATCATCACAGTTCTATTTACTTATAACTCAAAAGAAATAAAAATTACAACTGGATACCTATAACAAAGTATGACTCTATATGAATGCCTCTGGCAGTGTACCAGGATGTGCAATGATCTAGCGTAACATGTATAAAAAAATGATGAACGGTGGCTCAGCCACAAACACTATGTCAGCTATATGATCATGCAAAGCAATATGACAATAAATGCTCAAGTCATCAACACGGAAGCGGTGGAAGTTACATGGCAATATATCTTAGAATGGCTATGGAAAGGCCATAATAGGTAGGTATGGTGACTGTTTTGAGGAAGATATAATAAGGCTTATGTGGGATAGAGCATATCATATCACGGGGTTTGGATGCACCGGCGAAGTTTGCATTGACTCTCGAGGTGAGAAAGGGCAATGCACGGTACCGTACAGGCTAGCAAATTGCGGAAAGGTAAGAGTGCGTATAATCGATGGACTCACATTAGTCATAAAGAACTCATATACTTATTGCAAAAGTTTATTAGCCCTCGAAACAAAGTACTACTACGCATGCCCCTAGGGGGATAGATTGGTAGGAAAAGACCATCGCTCGTCCCCGACCACCACTCATAAGGAAGACAATCAATAATAAATCATGCTCCAACTTCATAGCATAACGAGAGACTATACGTGCATGCTTCGGGAATCACAAACCTTAACACCAATATTCCTACTAACCACAACCATTTACTAGTACCTCCCACATATTACCATCTCTATATCGCAAAACTATTGCAAGGAATCAAACATATCATATTCAGTGATCCATAAGTTTTATGTAGGATTTTATGACTAACCATGCAAATGACCAATTCCTGTTGACTCTCTAAATAGATATAAGTGAAGCATGAGAGTTTAATTCTTTGTACAAAATACCATGCTCTAATAAGTATAAGTGAAGCAAAAGAGCATTCTTCAAATAACGGTTTTCTATGTGAAGAGAAACAGGCAATCCAAACTTCAAATGATATAAGTGAAGCACATGAAGCATTCTATAAAGCCATACTCAAAAGATATAAGTGAAGTGCAATGAGCATTCTATAAATCAACCATGGACTATCTCATACCAGCATGGTGCATGAAAGAAAAGTGAAAACCAAATGCAAAAGACGCTCCAAGACTTGCACATATCACATGAACGAAACGAAGACGAAAACATACCGATACTTGTTGAAGAAAGATGGGATGCCTTCCGGGGCATCCCCAAGCTTAGACGCTTGAGTCTCCTTGAATATTTACTTGGGGTGCCTTGGGCATCCCCAAGCTTGAGCTCTTGCCTCTCCTCCTTCTTCTCATATCGGGACCTCCTCGATCTTTGATTACTTCATCCACACAAAACTCAACAGAAACCTCGGTAAGATCCGTTAGTATAATAATGCAAATCACTACTCTAAGTACTATTGAAAACCAATTAATATTTTATTTTTGCATTGTAGCTACTGTATTATAACTTTTCCATGGCTTATACCACCGATAAAAATCGATAGTTTCATCAAAACAAGCAAAACAATGCATCAAAAACAGAATATGTTTTAAACAGGACAGTCTGTAGCAATCTGAACACCTACCATACTTATGTTACTCCAAAAATTCTGAAACATTAGGAAAAAATAAACAATTTGTATAGCAAGACTGTGCAAAAAGTTTCAGAAACTTTCGACATTCCAGTCAAAACATTAAAATCGCGCACTACAGCCAAAGTTTCTGTTTGTGCACCGCACATACCAACAAGCAATCTAATCATCCTAAAGGCAAATCTTGGCACATTATTTTTATAATACAAAGGATTTGTACAAGGGGATAATTATTTTTGTTGAAAAGTTTCTGTAATTAAGATTCAGAAAGTTTCCATGAGTATGAACAAAGTTCAAGGCTAGCTCCCACTTTCACAATGCTCGTCCCTCTCACTTTCACTTTTCTTTTTGTGAAGTTTTAAGTTCCCCTCTATATTTTTTTTGTTTTTAAACTTTATAAAAGCACTCAACAGAAATAAATGACTCTCTAAAACTTCTGGGTTGTCTCCCTGGCAGCGCTTTCTTTAAAGCCATTAAGCTACACATAAAGTGCTCAAGTAATGAATCCACCCGGATCCCAAGGTATATCAAAGCCAATTTTAATTAGCAATGATTTGGCATTTAGTAGTGAGCACAAAGCAACATATATCATGCAATGACGAAGTCTAACTCTCTTCCTATGCATCGGCATGTCATACAAGAACAATTCATGCACATCAAGTAGAGACCAATACATAGCATAAGCAGTTTCTTGCAATTTTATCATGTTGGAAACATAGAGAGGCGGAGAAGTAGTTCCTCTCTCATAATAATTGCAAGTAGGAGCAGCAAGCACATGCATATTATAATCATCAAAATCATCATGTGCAACGGTAAAAGGAAACCCATCAATGTAATCCTTAATAAGAGCAAACTTCTCCGATATAGTGCAGTTTGGAGAATTCAAAAAGATAATAGAACTATCATGTGTGGGTGCAATAGCAACAATTTCATTCTTAACATAAGGAACTATAGCAAGTTCATCTCCATAAACATAATTCATATTGGCATCTTGGCCACAAGCATAGCAAGCATCAAGTTCATCAAAAAGGGATATTTCAAAAGAATCAACGGGATCATAGCAATTATCATAGCATTCATCCTTCGGTAAGAATGAAGGGACATTAAACAATGTATGAGTTGGAGGGTTACTCTCATTAGAAGGTGGGCACGAGTAGCTAATCCGCTCTTTCTCCTTTTGTTCTTCGCTCTCCTCATCATCTTTTTCATCCAATGAGCTCACAGTTTCATCAATTTCTTCTTCCATAGACTCCTGCAAAATATTAGTCTATTCTTGGACAGCGGAGACTTTCTCAATAAATACATCAATATCGGAATTGTATTTATAATTATCATAGCAATATTTAAGGATAGCAAAAATTTCAGGTCTATAAACTGAATCATCCAAATCTTCAAACTTTTGAAACAAAGATTCAATTTCATAAGCACACTTAAAAGCAACAAATTCTTCTATTCGTTCCACATCATAGTAATCATATCTACCATTAGCATAAGAAGCTAAGGTTTCATTGTCATTAAATTTGCATGAAAAGGGAAGGTGTGGAGCATTCATCCTAGAGCAACAAGTAAAATCATATCTCTGGCATAAATTCCAAGCATACCAATGCAACATATCAATTTGAAACCATAACAGTTTCCCTTTTTGTGTCAAGCGATAATCCCTAAAGTATTCACGTTGATCCAATGTGTCTCCCATTATCAAGTTGAATGGGGTTTTCTCAGGATTATTGAAGTAGTGCATAATATTTTTCACATAACGAGAATCGAGGGTTTTAGGAGGTTCCCCATCTCCATGAGTAGCAAGTACAACTAATTTTTTTGATGTTTCGTGTTCCATATCCATAACTAAAGATAGAGAATAACTTAAAACAGAAAATAAAAACTACTTAGTGATTAAGCAAACAAGCACACACGAGAATATTCACCCCATGCTATCACTCCCCGGCAATGGCGCCAGAAAAAGGTCTTGATAACCCACAAGTATAGGGGATCGTTTGTAGCCTTCTTCGATAAACAAGAGTGTCGAACCCAACGAGGAGCTAAAGGCAGAACAAATATTCCCTCAAGTTCTATCGACCACCGATACAACTCTACGCACACTAAACATTTGCTTTACCTAAAACAAATATGAAACTATTTTGCAATAATAAAACTAGAAGTACTTTGTGAGAATAAAAACTACAAATAAATTGCAAGGTAATAAAAGTGGATAGCTTTTGTCAACAAGAAAGTCATTTGTCCCTAGGCAATTGATAGCAAGTACCGGTAATCATTCTTGTAATTTTATATGAGGGAGAGGCATGAGCTAACATACTTTCTCTACTTGGATCATATGCACTTATGATTGGAACTCTAGCAAGCATCCACAACTACTAAAGATCATTAAGGTCATGAAACCCAACCATAGCATTAAGTATCAAGTCCTCTTTACTCCCATATGCCATAACCCACTTATCCGCATTTAGTCTGCTGTCACCCCCGCAACACTGACAATAAGCAAACCATGAACATATTGCAACACCCTACAGCGAGGATCCCTCATGTCTGTGCGAGACGGAGGGCACCGTAGGACAGCACCATAAATAAAATATACAATCATACCAACCAAGATCACGATTAACCCACAGGAAAAAACGAATCTACTCAAACATCATAGGATAACCATAGATCATTGGGAAATAATATATGGAGTTGAGCACCATGTTTAAGTAGAGATTACAGTGGGGAAGAGAGGTGTTACACCGCTGCACAGAGGGGGAGAGAGTTGGTGTTGACGGTAGCAAGGTTGTTGATGTAGATCACCGTCACGATCCTTGCCCCGGCAGCACTCCGGCGCCACCGAGAGAGAGGGGGAGAGAGCCCCCCTCCTTCTTCTTCTTCCTTTGCCTCCCCCTAGATGGGAGGAGAGTTCCCTCTCTGGTCCATGGCATCCATGGTGGCGGAGGGGCGGGAGCCCGTCCGAGATTGGATCTCCCTCTCTGTTCTCTTCTGTTTCGCGTTCCCCAGATCTGGCCCTTCACGGTTTCTTAAATTCCTGGAGATTCGTAACTCCGATTGCGCTGAAATTTTTACATGATTTTTTTCCATAAATTATCTTCCTTGTGCCAGAAGAAGGGCCCCAACCGCCTTACGAGGAGGGCATAAGACACCTGGGCGCGCCTGGCACCCCCTGGCGCGCCCTGGTGTATCTTGGGGGCTGTGGGCCCTTGTTTGCGTTGATTCCACCTCCCAAAAATCACATATATTCCAAAATAATTCTCCGTAAATTTTTATCGCGTTTGGACTTCGTTTGATATGGATTTTTTGTGAAACAAAAAACATGCAACAAACAGGAACTGGCACGGGGCATTGGATCAATAGGTTAGTCCAATAAATCATATATATTGTTGCCAAAATAATGTAAAAGTTGTATAATATTGGCATGAAACAATCAAAAATTAAAGATACGACGGAGGCGTATCAATGTCGCCTAGGGGGGTGAATAGGCGCTTTAAAATAATTACGGTTTAGGCTTGAACAAATGCGGAATAAAACTAGTGTTTGATTTGTCAAGCACAAAACATAAAACGACTAGGCTCACCTATGTGCACCAACAACTTATGCTAAGCAAGATAAACAACCAAGTGATAGCAAGATATATATCATGTCATACTATGGCTATCACAAAGTAAAGTGCATAAGTAAAGAGCTCGGGTAAGAGATAACCGAGGCACACGGAGATGACGATGTATCCCGAAGTTCACACCCTTGCCGATACTAATCTCCATTTGGAGCGGTGCGGAGGCACAATGCAAGATGTTGTTATTCCACTAAGGGGCCCTTGAGGGCGGTCACCGAACCCGTACAATTGGCAACCCTTGAGGGCGGTCACCAAACCCGTACACCTTGGCAACCCTTCGGGGCGGTCACCGGAACCCGTAGAAATTACTCGTGGCGATCTCCACAACCTAATTGAAGACCCCGACGCTTGCCCGGAGCTTTACACCACAATGATTGAGCTCCGAACGCACCAACCGTCTTGGGCACTAAAGCACCCAAGAGGAACAAGCTCTAGGGTGTCCAAATACCCAAGAATAATAAGCTTCTCAACTTTCACTTCCACGTATCACCGTGGAGAACTCAAACCGATGCACCAAATGCAATAGTAAGGGCACACGGAGTGCCCAAGTCCTTCTCTCCCAAATCCCACCACACCAACAAATGATATGGCAGAAAATGAGAGGAAGAACAAAGAAGAGAACATGAAGAACTCCAAGATCTAGATCCAAGGGGTTCCCCTCACATAGAGGAGAAAGTGATTTGTGGAATTGTAGATCTAGGTCTCCTCTCTCTTTTCCCTCAAGAACTAGCAAGAATCATTGGAGGGATTGAGAGAAAGCAAGCTCGAAGAAGGTCAACAATGGGGGAAGAACACGAGCTCAAGTGATTAAATGCAATGGGGAAGAAGACCCCCTTTTATAGGCCTCTCCAAATCCAACCGTTATGCCCTCAGCCCGCACACAAGCGGTAGTATCGCTCGGCGAGCGATACTTCCGCTGGCACGGTAGTTTCAGCCATAACATGCAACTGAGAAACTCAAGGAGGCGGTAGTGCCACTAGAGCGGTACTACCGCTCCCACCAGCGGTACTACCACTAGGTGTTGCGTGTACAGGTGAAACTGCGGTAGTAGAGTAGGGCAGCGCGGTACTACAGCACGGAGCGGTATTACCGCCCACTACTGTCGCTCTACTTCGGCGCAGAGGTAAAACGAGTCCAGAACCCCGAAAACAAGCGGTAGTGCTAGCAGAACTGGAACCGTGGAAGTACCGCGCAAGCAGTATTACCGCTGCCCAGGGCAGTGATGACCCACAAGTATAGGGGACCTATCGTAGTTCTTTCGATATGTAAGAGTGTCGAACCCAACGAGGAGCAGAAGGAAATGACAAGCGATTTTCAGCAAGGTATTCTCTGCAAGCACTGAAATTATCAGTAATAAATAGTTGTATGATAAGATAATTCGTAACGAGTAACAAGTAACAAATGTAACTAAGGTGCAACAAGGTGGCCCAATCCTTTTTGTAGCAAAGGACAAGCCTGGACGAACTCCTATCTAAAGCAAAGTGCTCCCGAGGACACATGGGAATTGTTGTCAAGTTAGTTTTCATCATGCTCATATGATTCGCGTTCGTTACTTTGATAATTTGATATGTGGGTGGACCGGTGCTTGGGTGCTACCCTTCCTTGGACAAGCCTCCCACTTATGATTAACCCCTCTCGCAAGCATCCGAACTATGAAAGAAGAATTAAGATAAATCTAACCATAGCATGAAACATATGGATCCAAATCAGCCCCTTACAAAGCAACACATAAACTAGGGTTTAAGCTTCTATCACTCTAGCAACCCATCATCTACTTATTACTTCCCAATGCCTTCCCCTAGGCCCAAACCATGGTGAAGTGTCATGTAGTCGACGTTCACATAACACCACTAGAGGAAAGACAACATACATCTCATCAAAATATCGAACGAATACCAAATTCACATGATTACTTATAACAAGACTTCTCCCATGTCCTCAGGAACAAACATAACTACTCACAAAGCATATTCATGTTCATAATCAGAGGAGTACTAATTATCATTAAGGATCTGAACATATGATCTTCCACCGAATAAACCAACTAGCATCAACTACAAGGAGTAATCAACACTACTAGCAACCCACGGGTACCAATCTGAGGTTTTGAGACAAAGATCGGATACGAGAGATGAACTAGGGTTTGAGAGGAGATGGTGCTGGTGAAGATGTTGATGGAGATTGACCCCCTCTCGATAAGAGGATCATTGGTGATGACGATGGCTTCGATTTCCCCCTACCAGAGGGAAGTTTCCCCGGCATAACAGCTTCACCGGAGCCCTAGATTGGTTCTGCCCAAGTTCCGCCTCGAGACGGCAGCGCTTCGTCCTGAAAGCTTCTTTCTGATTTTTCCAGGTCAAAACACACCATATAGTAGAAGATGGGCATCAGGGGCCTGCCAGGTGGCCCACAAGGCAGGGGGCACGCCCAGGGGGTAGGGCGCGCCCCCCACCCTTGTGGATGGCTGGTGGCCCCCCTCTGGTGCTTTCTCTGCCCAATATTTTATATATATTCCAAAATAATTCTCCATGAAGTTTCAGGACTTTTGGAGTTGTGCAGAATAGGTCTCTAATATTTGCTCATTTTCCAGTCCAGAATTCCAGCTGCCGGCATTCTCCCTCTTCATGTAAACCTTATAAAATAAGAGAGAAAAGGCATAAGTATTGTGATATAATGTGTAATAACAGCCCATAATGCGATAAATATTGATATAAAAGCATGATGCAAAATGGGCGTATCAACTCCCCCAAGCTTAGACCTCGCTTGTCCTCAAGCGAAAGCCGAAATCGAAAAATATGTCCACATGTTTAGAGATAGAGGTGTCGATAAAATAAAATACGGACATGAGGGCATCATGATCATCTTTAGGACAGCAACATATATTGTCATATAATTTCTTATGCTAGAGTAACAATTCATTCACAAGGTAGAGTATAAATCAGAAACTTCATTGAAAACTAACAAACTATGATCTCAATCATTGAAGCAATTGCAATTTATCATAACATCAGAAAGAGTCAATTCAAGAGCTTTTCAGCAAGTCCACATACTCAACTATCATTTAATCTTTCACAATTGCTAACACTCACGCAATACTTATGAGTTCAAAGCTTCAATCGGACACAGAGAAAGATAGGGGCTTATAGTTTTGCCTCCCAACCTTTTACCTCAAGGGTAATGTCAACAATAATACTTTATGATAACCTACATCCGGGTGGGTATATATATCTAGATCTCTCCAACACATAGTGCTTGCCAAAAGAAAAAAAAGTGTAAAAAGGAAAGGTGAAGATCACCATGACTCTTGTATAAGGGTAGAAGATAAGAGTAAAATATAGGCCCTTCGCAGAGGGAAGCAGAGGTTGTCATGCGCTTTTATGACTGGATGCACAAAATCTTAATGCAAAAGAACGTCACTTTATATTGCCGCTTGTGATAAAGAACTTTATTCTGCAGTCTGTCGCTTTTATTTCTTCCATATCACAAGTTTGTATAAAGCTTATTTTCTTCACACTAATAGATCACACATATTTAGAGAGCAATTTTTATTGCTTGCACTGATGACAACTTACTTGAAGGATCTTACTCAATCCATAGGTAGGTATGGTGGACTCTCATGGCAAAACTGGTTTAAGGGATGTTTGGAAGCACAAGTAGTATCTCTACTTGGTGCAAAGAATTTGGCTAGCATGAGAGGGAAAGGCAAGATCGACATGTTGGAGGGTCCATGACAATATAACTTCTATTCAAATATAAGCAAACATAACTCATTATGTTCTCTTCCTTGTCCAACATCAACTTTTTAGCATGTCATATTTTAATGAGTGCTCACAATTACAAAGGATGTCCAAGATAGTATATTTATATGTGAAGCCTCTCTTTCTTTATTACTTCCTATTAATTGCAACAATGACCCAAACTATGTTTGTCAACTCTCAACAACTTTTATTCATCATACTCTTTATATGTGAAGTCATTACTCTCCATAAGATCAATATATGATCTTTTTATTTCTTTTTTTATTCCTTTCTTTTATTTAATTCCCTCAAGATCATAGCAAGGAAGCAAAGCCCTCAACTCAAAACTACTCTTTATTATATATAACTCACGGACTCGATTACATAGATAGACCTCAAAACAAAACTCAAAGCTAGATCATACTAAAACTTTATTCTGCTAGATCAAGATATAACCAAAAGGATCGAACTAAGAAAAAAATGATAAAAGTAAAGGTGTGATGGTGATACAATACCGGGGCACCTCCCCCAAGCTTGGCAGTTGCCAAGGGGAGTGCCCATACCCATGTATTTATGACTCTTTCTTCGGCGGTGGCGATGTGATATCCTTGGTGATGATGCCCCTTAGGATGCGATTCTCCTCCTCGAGCTTATTATTTTGCTGCTTAAGATCCATTATTTCCTTGCGAAGTTTACCCGTGACGACTATAGCTCCCATCACCCATGGATGTTTCATAGTTGCGGGGGAAGAAGCAACACTCTTTTTCATATTTTCATAATAGAGAAATCTAGCATTGGGAGGAATGACCAAATTTGGAATTACTGAGCTCTGAAGTTCCTCCAGCATGAATCCAGCTTGAAGACGAGAGGTAACTTCTTGATCCTCCTCCATGGCATCCACCCTTTTCAAGTCAGCCTCCATCTCTTCCTCCGTTGATTGCCCGAGGTGCTCAGCTTCGCTGTTTGCTCTTGGCCCCGATGTCGGATGAGAGACACGACTCTCTCCGACCAACTCTTGCGAAGACATCTTGCTCCAAATCTGCTACAGAAACAACTCAAAACGAAAATAGGGGATTTTGCCGTGGTACGGTGGTCAAAACCTTCGGGAGATTATATAATGAATTTTTACCGACCAAAAGAAGTATTGTGCAAGAAAACAGAGTCTGGAGGGCACACGAGGTGGCCACAAGGCAGGGGGCGCGCCCTCCACCCTTGTGGTCTCCTCGTGCATCTTTCGGACTACTTTTAATTTTTCTATTTTTCTAAATATTCCAAAACGGAGAAAAATTGCTATTATAACAGTTTTGGAGTCGGTTTACTTACCGTACCACATACCTATTCCTTTTCGAAGTCTGAAATGTTCTGGAAAGTATCCCTTATGTACTCCTCCGGTGTTATGGTATTAATTATATTGGTCTCAACATTTATGGGAGTACCTGAGATATAATGTTTGATTCTTTGACCGTTTACCACCTTCGGATTTGTGCCTTCAGCGTTGTTGATCTTGATGGCATCGGAATGATAGACCTCCTCGATAATGTAAGGACCTTCCCATTTAGAGAGAAGTTTTCCTACAAAAAATCTTAAACAAGAGTTGTATAGCAAAACATGATCACCTACATTAAACTCACGCTTTTGTATCCTCTTGTCATGCCATCTTTTAACTTTTTCTTTAAACAACTTGGCATTCTCATAGGCTTGGGTTCTCCATTCATCAAGCGAGCTAATATCAAATAACCTCTTCTCACCAGCAAGTTTGAAATCATAGTTGAGCTCTTTAATAGCCCAATAAGCTTTATGTTCTAGTTCAAGAGGTAAGTGACATGCTTTTCCATAAACCATTTTATACGGAGACATACCCATAGGGTTTTATAAGCAGTTCTGTAAGCCCATAATGCATCATCAAGTTTCTTAGACCAATTCTTTCTAGATCTATTAACAGTCTTTTGCAAAATCAATTTAATCTCTCTATTGCTCAATTCTACTTGACCACTAGACTGAGGGTGATATGGAGATGCAATTCTATGGTTAACATCATATTTAGCAAGCATTTTACGGAAAGCACCATGAATAAAATGTGAACCACCATCAGTCATTAAATATCTAGGGACTCCAAACCTCGGAAAAATAACTTCTTTAAGCATCTTAATAGAAGTGTTATGATCAGCACTACTAGTTGGAATAGCTTCTACCCACTTAGTAACATAATCAACAGCAACTAAAATATGTGTATACCCATTAGAGGAAGGAAAAGGTCCCATATAATCAAAGCCCCAAACATCAAATGGTTCAATAACAAGTGAATAATTCATAGGCATTTCCTGACGTCTACTAATATTGCCAATTCTCTTGCATTCATCACAAGACAAGACAAACTTACGGGCATCCTTGAAGAGAGTAGGCCAATAAAAACCGGATTGCAATACCTTGTGTGCAGTTCTATCTCCAGCATGGTGTCCTCCGTAAGCTTCAGAGTGGCACTTGCGTAGGATATGTTCCTGTTCATGCTCAGGTACACAACGTCTAATGACACCATCTACTCCTTTATAAAGGTGTGGGTCATCCCAAAAGTAATGTCTTAAATCATAGAAAAACTTTTTCTTTTGCTGGTATGTGGAACTAGGTGGTATAAATTTAGCAACAATGTAATTAGCATAATCAGCATACCATGGAGTATTACGAGAAGCATTTATGACAGCTAATTGCTCATTAGGAAAACTATCATCAATAGGCAGTGGGTCATCAAGAACATTTTCTAACCTAGACAAGTTGTCTGCTACGGGGTTCTCAGCTACCTTTCTATCAATAATATGCAAATCAAATTCTTGTAACAAGAGAACCCATCTAATAAGTCTAGGTTTAGCATCTTTCTTTTCCATAAGATATTTAATAGCAGCATGATCAGTGTGAACAGTTACTTTGGAATCAACAATATAAGATCTGAACTTATCACAGGCAAATACAACTGCTAGAAATTCTTTTTTAGTAGTAGCATTATTTCTCTGGGCACTATCTAGAGTTTTACTAGCATAATGAATAACATTCAATTTCTTATCAACTCTTTGTCCTAGAACAGCACCAACAGCATAATCACTAGCATCACACATAATTTCAAAGGGTAAATCCCAATCAGGTGGTTGAACAATAGGTGTAGAAATCAAGGCTTTCTTAAGTATTTCAAATGCTTCTACACAATCATCATAAAAAACAAAAGGAACATATTTTTGCAAGAGATTAGTGAGAGGCCTAGAAATTTTAGAGAAGTCTTTAATAAACCTCCTATAGAAACCAGCATGACCAAGGAAACTTCTTATACCTTTGATATCTTTAGGACACGGCATCTTTTCAATAGCATATACTTTAGCTTTATCAACTTCAATACCTCTTTCAGAAATTTTATGCCCCAAGACAATACATTCATTAACTATAAAGTGGCACTTCTCCCAATTCAAAACAAGATTAGTTTCTTCACATCTCTGCAGAACTCGATCAAGGTTGCTTAAGCAATCATCAAAAGATGTTTCGTAAACGGAGAAATCATCCATGAAAACCTCAACAATCTTTTCACAAAAGTCAGAGAATATAGAAGTCATACATCTTTGAAAGGTAGCAGGTGCATTGCATAAATCAAAAGGCATACGTCTATAAGCAAAAGTACCGAAAGGGCAAGTAAAAGTGGTCTTTTCTTGGTCCTCTTTTGACATAGGTATTTGAGAAAAACCAGAGTAATCATCTAGAAAGCAAAATTGTGTATGTTTGGATAATCTTTCTAGCATTTGATCAATAAAAGGTACAGGGTAATGATCTTTTCTAGTAGCTTTGTTTAATTTATGAAAATCAATTACCATTTTATAACCTGTAACAATTCTTTCTGGAATCAATTCATTCTTATCATTAGGAACAACAGTAATACCTCCCTTCTTAGGGACACAATGAACAGGACTTACCCATCTACTATCAGCAATAGGATAAATTATACCTGCCTCCAGAAGCTTTAGTATTTCATTTCTTACCACTTCCTTCATCTTAGGATTCAGCCTTCGTTGGTGATCAACAACTGGTTTAGCATCAGGCTCCATATTAATTTTGTGCTGACATAGAGTGGAACTAATGCCCTTAAGATCATCAAGAGTATATCCAATAGCTGCACGGTGCTTCCTCAGAGTTTTCAATAATTTCTTTTCTTCATGCTCTGAAAGGTTAGCACTAATAATAACATGATATATCTTCTTTTCATCGAGATAAGCATATTTCAGAGTATCAGGTAATTGTTTAAGCTCAAACACGGGATCACCCTTGGGTGGAGGAGGATCCCCAAGGATTTCAACAGGCAAATTGTGTTTCAAAATAGGCCCTTGATTAAAGAATATTTCATCTATTTCCCTTCTTTCATTCATAAACATATCATTTTCATGGTATAGCAAATATTGTTCTAAAGGATCAGTAGGAGGCATGGCAATAGAAGCAAGACCAATAATTTCATCCTTACTAGGCAATTCTTTATCATGGGGTTGTCTACAAAACTTAGAGAAATTAAAATCATGAGACACATCCCCAAAGCCGACAGTAACAATATCTTTTTCGCAATCTATCTTAGCATTAACAGTATTCAAGAAAGGTCTACCAAATATAATGGGACAAAAATCATCTTGTGGGGAACCAAGAACAAGAAAATCAGTAGGGTATTTTATTTTCCCACACAAGACTTCAACATCTCTAACAATCCCAATTGGTGATATAGTATCTCTATTGGCAAGCTTAATAGTAACATCAATATCTTCTATCTCAGCAGGTGCAATGTCATTCATAATTTCTTGGTATAAGGTATAAGGAATTGCACTCACACTAGCACCCACATCACATAAGCCATGACCTATTTTAACAGAAACAATAGGCATGCCAACAACGGGTCTATGTTTATCTTTAATATCGGGTTTAGCAATCCTAGCAGCTTCATCATAGAAATAAATAACATGCCCATCAATATTATCAACCAAGAGATCTTTAACCAAAGCAATACTAGGTTCAACTTTAATTTGTTCAAGAGGTGTAGGTGTTCTAGCATAACTCTTACGAACAACAGTTGAAGCTTTAGCATGATCCTTTATTCTAACAGGAAAAGGTGGTTTCTCAATATAAACAGTAGGAACAATAGGATCAACATTATAAGTAATAGTTTCTTCTTCAACTTTAATAGGTTCTACTACTTTCACTTCAATGGAAGGATGTTATTTAAACCACTTCTCCTTAGGGAGATCAACATGAGTAGCAAAATATTCACAGAAAGAAGCTACTATCTCAGAGTCAAGTCCATATTTAGTGCTAAAATCACGAAAAGCATCGGTATCCATGAAAGATTTAACACAATCAAACTTAAGGTTTATACCTGACTCCTTACCTTCATCGAGTTCCCAATCTTCAGAGTTGCATTTAATTCTTTCCAATAAATCCCATTTGAATTCAATATCCTTCTTCATAAAAGAACCAGTACAAGAAGTATCGAGCATGGATTGATTATTACGAGAAAGTCGAGCATATAAATTCTAAATAATAATTTCTCTTGACAGCTCATGATTGGGGCATGAATATAACATTGACTTAAGCCTCCCCCAAGCTTGAGCGATACTTTCTCCTTCACGAGGCCAAAAATTATATATATATATATAGTTCTGATCACGATGAACCAGATGCATAGGATAAAACTTCTGATGAAATTCCAATTTCAATCGGTTGTAGTTCCAGGATCCAATATCATCACATAGCCTATACCATGTCAATGCCTTTCCCTTCAAAGATAAAGGGAAGACCTTCTTCTTGACATCATCCTCGGGCAAACCTGCAAGCTTAAATAATCCACAAACTTCATCCACATAGATTAGGTGCATATCAGGATGTAAGGTTTCGTCTCCTGCATAAGGATTAGCTAGCAGTTTCTCTATCATACCCGAAGGAATTTCATAATAAATGTTTTCAGTAGGTGCAGTAGGTTGAGGAGCAACTCTTTGCTCTTCCGGTCGAGGTGAAGATACCCCTGATACGTCTCCAATGTTTCTATAATTTTTTATTGTTCCATGCTATTGTATTATCATTCTTAGATGTTTTACAATCATTTTATAGCAACTTTATATCATTTTTTGGGACTAACCTATTGACATAGTGCCCAGTGCCAGTTGTTGTTTTTTGCTTGTTTTTTACTTCGCAGGAAATCAATACCAAACGGAGTCCAAATGCAATGAAACTTTTTGGTGATTTTTTCTGGACCAAAAGACACAAGTTGGGCCAAGAAAGTACCCGAGGGGAGCACAACCCACCAGGGCGCGCCTTGGGGCCCAGGCGCGCCCAGGTGGGATGTGCCCACCTCGGCCACCTCCCGCACCGCCTCTTTGCTCTATAAATACCCCAATATTCCAGAAACCCTAGGGGAGTCGATGAAAATCAATTCCAGCCGCCACAAGTTCCATAAACCAAAGATCCAATCTAGACACCATCACGGAGCGGTTAATCATCCTCATTGGTGCCTCTCCGATGATGCGTGAGTAGTTCATTGTAGACCTACCGGTCCGTAGGCAGTAGCTAGATGGCTTCCTCTCTCTCTTTTGATTCTCAATACAATGGTCTCTTGGAGATCTATTTGATGTAACTCTTTTTTGCGGTGTGTTTGTTGGGATCCGATGAACTTTGAGTTTATGATCAGATCTATGTTTTTATCCATGAAGTTATTTGAGTCTTTTGATCTCTTATATGCATGATTGCTTATAGCCTCGTATTTCTTCTTCGAATATTTGGTTTAGTTAGGCCAACTAGATCGCTTTTTCTTGCCATGGGAAGAGGTGCTTTGTGATGGGTTCAATCTTACGGTGCTTGATCCCAGTGACAGAAGGGGAACCGACACGTATGTATCGTTGCTATTAAGGATAACAAGATGGGGTATATTTCTACATAAATAGATCTTGTCTACATCATGTCATCATTCTTATTGCATTACTCCGTTTCTCCATGAACTTAATACACTAGATGCATGCTGGATAACGGTCGATGTGTGGAGTAATAGTAGTAGATGCAGGCAGGAGTCGGTCTACTAATCTTGGCCGTGATGCCTATATAATGATCATTGCCTGGATATCGTCATAATTATTTGAAGTTCTATCAGTTGCCCAACAGTAATTTGTTTACCCACCGTATGCTATTTTTCTGGAGAGAAGCCACTAGTGAAATCTACGGCCCCCAAGTCTATTTTCTCATCATATATTTTCAGATCTATTTTGCTATTTGCCTTTTTATTTATTTGCCACTTTTAATTTCAGATCCATATTTCCAAAAACCCAAAAATACCTCGCTGAATTTATTTTCTTTTATTTGCATCTATCAATCTATTACAACTTTCTCATGTCCGTTTGCCAATTTCTGGCGCTGTTACCCGAAAGAGATTGACAACCCCTTTAACACGTCGGGTTGCAAGTATTTGTTCTTTGTGTGCAGGTGATATTTACATAGTGTTGCTTGGTTCTCCTACTGGTTCGATAACCTTGGTCTCATCACTGAGGGAAATACCTACCGTTGCTGTGCTGCATCATCCCTTCCTCTTTGGGGAAATACCGATGTAGTTCAAGCCAACATCAACCCCGAACAAGCCCCTCAAAGGATTATTTTCCATAGTGACAAGTGACCGTAAATTTCAGCACACTATATAAATGTTTCCTTACCAAAGGCGCTTCACTCCCCGGCAACGGCGCCAGAAAAGAATCTTGATGACAAACAAGTATAGGGGATCTATCTTAGTCCTTTCGATAAGTAAGAGTGTCGAACCCAACGAGGAGCAGAAGGAAATGACAAGCGGTTTTCAGCAAGGTATTCTCTGCAAGCACTGAAATTATCGGTAACAGATAGTTGTATGATAAGATAATTCGTAACGAGTAACAAGTAACAAAAGTAACTAAGGTGCAGCAAGGTGGACCAATCCTTTTTGTAGCAAAGGACAAGCCTGGACGAATTCCTATATAAAGCAAAGCGCTCCCGAGGACACATGGGAATTGTTGTCAAGTTAGTTTTCATCATGCTCATATGATTCGCGTTCGTTACTTTGATAATTTGATATGTGGGTGGACCGGTGCTTGGGTGCTGCCCTTCCTTGGACAAGCCTCCCACTTATGATTAACCCCTCTCGCAAGCATCCGCAACTACGAAAGAAGAATTAAGATAAATCTAACCATAGCATGAAACATATGGATCCAAATCTGCCCCTTACAAAGCAACGCATAAACTAGGGTTTAAGCTTCTGTCACTCTAGCAACCCATCATCTACTTATTACTTCCCAATGCCTTCCCCTAGGCCCAAATCATGGTGAAGTGTCATGTAGTCGACGTTCACATAACACCACTAGAGGAAAGACAACATACATCTCATCAAAATATCGAGCGAATACCAAATTCACATGATTACTTATAACAAGACTTCTCCCATGTCCTCAGGAACAAACGTAACTACTCACAAAGCATATTCATGTTCACAATCAGAGGAGTATTAATTATCATTAAGGATCTGAGCATATGATCTTCCACCGAATAAACCAACTAGCATCAACTACAAGGAGTAATCAACAATACTAGCAACCCACAGGTACCAATCTGAGGTTTTGAGACAAAGATCGGATACGAGAGATGAACTAGGGTTTGAGAGGAGATGGTGCTGGTGAAGATGTTGATGGAGATTGACCCCCTCTTGATAAGAGGATCATTGGTGATGACGATGGCTTCGATTTCCCCCTACCGGTGGGAAGTTTCCCCGGCAGAACAACTCCGCCGGAGCCCTAGATTGGTTCCACCCAAGTTCCACCTCGAGACGGCGGCGCTTCGTTCCGAAAGCTTCCTTCTGATTTTTTTCAGGTCAAAACACACCATATAGCAGAAGATGGGCATCGGGGGCCTGCTAGGTGGCCCACAAGGCAGGGGGCGCGCCTCACCCTTGTGGATGGCTGGTGGCCCCCCTCTAGTGCTTTCTTCGCCCAATATTTTTTATATATTCCAAAATAATTCTCCGTGAAGTTTCAGGACTTTCGGAGTTGTGCAGAATAGGTCTCTAATATTTGTTTCTTTTCCAGTCCAGAATTCCAGCTGCCGGCATTTTCCCTCTTCATGTAAACCTTATAAAATAAGAGAGAAAAGGCATAAGTATTGTGATATAATGTGTAATAACAGCCCATAATGCGATAAATATTGATATAAAAGCATGATGCAAAATGGACGTATCGGGCAGTACTACTGCTAGAGAGCAACAAAAAGGCCTAAGCAATACAGAAGGATGCCGGAAAGCCTGAACTGCCATAACTTCTGCAAATGAGCTCCGAATTGAGCAAACTCAAGCTTGTTGGATAGATGACAACGAGTACTATCCAAACAGCGAAGATATAGAGATGTGAAACCTCTATGAATGAAGAACCGGCATAAACTCCAACATCGAAAACATCATAGAAGATGCATATGGTATCTCTGTTTTTGATAAACTCGAGGTTGCCATGAAGATGACCAAAATCTCTAAAACTCACAAAGAGAAACACCAAACAAGAACCAAGAAAGATGATGCAAGGATCCAATGGTTTGAGCTCTCTATGAACGATACGATCAAGCTACTTACTTGAGAGCCCCCCTTGATAGAACGGTAATCGATCCTATAAACCGGTCTTCCAACTACCACCATGAGACCGGTAAAATAGAAAACCTATCAAGGAAAAACCTTTGCCTTGCACAAAGTCCACTTGAGCTAGATGATGACAATCTTGACTTCCTCAAGTTGGATCACCTTTCTTGATTGAGTTGGCTCGATGAAGACTAGTTGATTGCTCCCCCATACTCCACTATGGGTGAGCCACTCTTCGGCACATCTTCACAAGTCCATTGTCACCAAATGGACGGCAAGCTTCAAGCATGATCTCTTCGTGATGCTCCACTTGAACTTGCACACCGCAACCTTGATGACGATCACCACTTGATGTCATCCTCCATGGGTTGTATGAGACCTTCCTCTTGATGCAAGCCCATGGAACCATACCTAACCCCACAAGCAACTCACACATAGACCCCAGGTTAGTACACAAAGCATAATGGACAATGCTTACCATACCATGAGATCACTTGATCCCGCTTAGTACATCTTCTACGCTTTGTGTGTTGATCAACTTGAATCACTCTTTGAACTTAGTCTTGATCAACCTTGAATCTTTCCAACTCTCTTCATTAGGATGATGTCTTGAAGGTAAACATGAATGTTCACACAATCTTCTTATTCAAGACACGCTTCCAATAAGCTCAACTCGCACATGACCAATCTTTGGATAATTCCTTCAAAAGCACCTTGGCCAACACATAAACTCCTTGAAACCAACAAATGGACTTCAAGAAAATCCTATGGACAAATCCTACGAATATAACTCAAGGCAACCATTAGTCCACAGAGAATGTCATCAATTACCAAAACCACACATGGGGGCACCACATGTTCTTTCACTTAGTAGAACTAAAACCAAGTACATGATGTGCAATTTCATTACTACAAGGTGTGAGGAGGAGGAGGTTAGCCTTGATGGGCAGGTGGTGCCTCAGAAGGACACTTTCGATATTTCGGGTCAATATTGTAGGAGGATGGGGGTATTGATGAAGATGTGAACCATCGAATCAAAGCCAGATGGATGAAGTGGCGCCAAGCTTCTGGCATTCTCTGTGATAAGAGAGTGCCACAAAAGCTTAAAGGCAAGTTCTACAGGACGGCGGTTTGACCTGCAATGTTGTATGGCGCTGAGTGTTGGCCGACTAAAAGGCGAAATGTTCAACAGTTAGGTGTGACAGAGATGCGTATGTTGAGAAGGATGTGTGGCCAAACAAGGAAGGATCGGGTCCAAAATGATGATATATGAGATAGAGTTGGGGTAGCACCAATTGAAGAGAAGCTTGTCCAACATCGTCTGAGATGGTTTGGGCATATTCAGCTCAGGCCTCCAGGAGCTCCAGTGCATAGTGGACAGCTAAAGCGTGCGGAGAATGTCAAGAGAGGTCGGGGTAGACCGAATTTGACATGGGAGGAGTCTGTTAAGATTGAGCGATACTTTCTCCTTCACGAGGCCAAAAATTATATAGATAATTCCAATCACGATGAACCAAGTGCATAGGATAAATTTTTTGATGGAATTCTAGCTTCAGTCGGTTCCAATCCCGTGTTCCAGTTTCATCCAATAGCTTATACCATGACAATGCCTTCCCCCAAAAGATAAAGGGAATACCGTCTTCTTAACTCCATCCTCAGATAGACCTGCAAGCTTAAACAATCCACAGATTTCATCTATATAGATCAAATGCATATCAGGATGTATTGTTCCATCTCCTGCATAAGGATTAATTAGCAAGCAGTTTTTCCATAATACCCGAAGGAATTTCATAATCAATATTTTCAGTAGTTTGAGGAGCGGCTCTTACCACTTCTGGTTGATGTGAAGATACCCCGAACAAGCCCCTCAAAGGATTATTTTCCATAGTGACAAGTGAGGTAAAATTTAGCACGTAGTAAAAATGTTTCCTTAGCAAATTTCTATTACCAAAAGTGCTTCACTCCCCAACAACGGCGCCAGAAAAGAGTCTTGATGACCCACAAGTATAAGGGGTCAATTGTACTCCTTTCGATAACTAAGAGTGTCGAACCCAATGAGGAGCAGAAGGAATTGATAAGCAGTTTCAACAAGGTAATCTCTACAAGTGTTGTAAAGTAGTAGTAACAAATAATTTGATAGCAAGATAATTCATAGCAAATAACAAGTCACCAAAGTACCAAAGTGCGGCAGGTGGCCCAATCCTTATATTGCAAAGGACAAGCCATAAGTACTTCTTATATTAAGCAAAGCATACTCGACACTGGTACAGCGAGGTGCTATACAAACGGTTTTTAACCCCTGTCCACGACGGCATTTGGAACCGTCGCCTATTGAGTGACTGCGATAGGGGGGTCCTTCCCACACGACCCAGAAACCGTCGGGGATATGCCCTCCTGGCAGACACGCTCGGCAAAATGAGGTCGTGTGCGACCGGTGAGCGATCAAATACAGTTTATACGTACAGTAGTGCTAAAAAAATTCAATTATACAGGCGAAATCGTTTCCGGTCGTAAGTTCATCCCACACAGTCAGTCCCCACTAAACGTTTCCGTTCGTATATACATCCCACACAGTCGCTCCAAGGAAAATGTTTCTGTTCGCAGGTACATCGCACACAATTTTCCCCGTTAAATCGTTTGTGATAGCATTTCCATTGCACACAGTATTAACAATTTTATCATTTGCGTTATTGAATGCATCACACACGGTGCGTAGAAGAAACTGTGTGGCAAAGGCTGTCCATCACACACAGTTTTTATGTGGTAAACGTTTGCGCCAGGTGGCCTAACGCAAACAATTTTCAAGAGGATGTCATGTGTGATTGTTCATTAATCCAACACGGTTTATTCCTAGAAACTGTGTGCATTGCGTGAGGTCATCGCCCACGGTGTTTTCTCAATAACCGTTTGCAATAGAAAAACCCAATTAGCAGGCTAATTATCCTATTATTAATAATCCATTTATTAATCTAATTGACATTTCATATTAAGCACACAATATATTTCATTTTCATATTAAGGAAGCAGGATTTCATAATTGAAATATATCTGAGTACAACATCATATAGCTTCAGCACTCAGCTATCCCATTACACAACTGCACCAGCACCAAGTTTCACATGCAATATCTATAACCTTTCGAAATTAGCATCATAGACGGTACATAGACAGATGTATCTCATCTAGAAAACTGCTGAAGCGGAAGGCGAATATCGAGCCTTCATTGATGTTGAAGGTCTTTGCAACTTTAGGCGAGTGCCTGTGGATGATTGACTTCCATCCTTCGTCCTCTTCAGGAACACGTCAATATTGAACCGTGGGTGTTGTATGAATACCTTCCTCGCCTCCTGACCATACAGGTGGTTTGAGAGGTAATCATCAGTGAACTGCTTTGGAAAGGCCTGAAAACAAGGATGTGCATAAATATCTTCTCTATATTGGAAATGGGGCAAAGGAATAAAAAAGAAAAGGTATAATAGTTAGTACCATCCTGTAGTGAACTGATGTCTTCTTCATTGTGCAGAAAAAGATCTTGTTGTTTTTTGTCGCTAATTTCTTTATCCTAACAAGCTTTCTGAGTTTCTTGACTTGACTGATATTCATGGACAACTCATTTCCCCATATGCAAAAAGGGTTGAACAGTGGGTCAAAACCTTTGACAGCAGGACCTACATGTGCAAGACCAAATTGTTAAAAACCTAAATATTAGAATAGTTCCTGCAATTGCACAATAATGTGCTATTAGACAAAGGATCATGCATGTGCAAACCTCGATTGTAAACCTCAGTGCTTCCCATTGTTTCCCTGCAACACATATAAGGTAGTTAGTGATCAGGTTAAGTGAGGGTTCGCATGCTATTAGTAAAATATGTTGATGAAAAATAAGCACATTTCAGATTCATCAGATTAATTCAAGCCACATGGAAAACCCATTTATCCAAACCAAGCATGATTAAGAACTAGGAAATATAGCAATTGTATATGTTTCTCATGTATTAAGTGCAGCCAAATTCGATTTATTCCTCACATGCACGACAATACAAAATTCTACCCACGACAATTGGACATCGCATTGCAGAATTGAACCAAGCAGCTAACTAAACACCACAACAAATGAACCAAACATTAACTGAGCACCACATTGCACAATTTAACATACTCATAATAGAAGATCAGACAGTTAACCAAACCAAGCATGCTTAACAACTTGGAAATATAGCAATTGTATTTGTTTCTCATGTATTTAGTACAGCCAAATCGATTTATTTCTCACATGGTATACAATAACAGAATGCACCCACAACAATTGAACATCGCATTGCAGAATTGAACCAAACAGTTAACTAAACACCACAACAAATGAACCAAACATTAACTGAGCACCACATTGCACAATGTATAACATACTAGAAGATCAGACAGTTAACCAAACCAAGCATGCTTGACAACTTGGAAATATAGCAATTGTATTTGTTTCTCATGTATTTTGTAAATAAAAAATTGATTTATTTCTCTCATGGAAGACAATACAAAATTGTACCCTGAAGAATTGAACATCACATTTGCAGAATTGAACCAAATAGTTAACTGAACACGACAACTAATTAACCAAACAGTTAATAAGTGAGCACCACATTGCATGACATATAGAACATATACACTAGAGCAACAGATTGCATGGTAAAAGTAGATAGCACAATTCACTAGAATTTGCTAAGGAAAGGCAGTAGCTAGCAAACTGAACATGGGTCCTTATAGTGAGCTAATAAGACAAGCTACTCCTCATTGTCAGAGATATCGATGACGATTGGCTCCTTGGACATGGAAGAGGGCGAGGCCTCCGCATCGTGGGTGCCCTCATCGTAGTGGTGAGTTGCCTGAGCCGCTTCGGGCACCAACCTGCTGGCTCTCGAGTTGAGGTAAGCACGTGCACGTTGAGAAAACACCTCGTAGTCTTCGTCGAAGGCACCGAGGGTGGCCTCAAGAAAACACCATGAACTGTTGTTTAAAGCAACCAACCGCGTCGTGGCGTCGGCGCGCGAGGCGTCGACGGTGGCCTCGACGGCAAGGTGCTCCTCCAAGATCTAGGGTTCGGCACGAATGGCAGCCATCGCGACCTCATCCGCGCGTGCGGCCGCGATTTGCTTCTCCGCTGCCAAATGCTCCTTGAGCTCCTGGCTATACTGCGCGCACCATGGCTTAGGGAGGTGCTTGTTTGGTGGAGGGGTTCGTGATTTGGGTGGAAGGTGTCGCGCCGGCGGTCGGGGCATGTGGGATGTGGAAGGAGGAGGAGGATGGGGGTCGGGTGTGGATTACCTGCCTGGATAGACGAGGCTGAGCAGCGTGAAGGAGGGTCGCCGGCGAGGAGGCGGCGCTGCAAGTAAGGAGTGAAGGTTTCAACTTGGAAAGGAAGGCGGAAATAGGGGAAATGTGACTTTTGGTAAGGGGAGGGGCGGGGAGGTAGATATTTCCGCGGAAGCCAAAATTTTTGAATCGGTTCAGCAAAAAAACTGGCGCGCAAAGTATCATTAGACACGGTCCCTTATTCAGCACTGTGTACGATATGTGAACATCACAAATGATTCATATAGCTTAACCCGTGTGTGATGAGTTTGAACGTGAAAATTTTTGGTTCGAATTTCCCTGGTTACAGTGGTCATCCACGTCATTGCATAATTTGCGTACACAAAGGAGACTACAGCACACCCACACTTCTTAATCGAGCAATTTCAGCAATTAATCAGAGCTAGCTGACCTAAACATTACTCTAACAAATTAAAGATCGGCGCTCTTAATTAAACAAAACAAAGAGTACTACTACGGCTAGTGCTCGTCGATCTCCACCACCTCCTCCATGTCCAGCTCGCGCCGGATGATCTCCTGGGGAAGGGGCTCCATGGCATCCATCGCACCATACTCGGCAAGCATCTCGCCATCTGCATCCGCCATATCTTTGGAATAGGCCGCCACGAGCTTGGCATGGGCGGCCGCGATCTTGGCTTGGGCGGGCTCCATCATGGCAAGGTATGCCGATCAGGAATGGACGGCTGCTCGAACGCTCTCGGTGATTGCCAAGTCTTCGGCCGTGGGTTGCCGACCATTGTCGGAGACGCTTCGTTCGATTTGTGTGGTGACCGCCATGAGCTGGGCATGGGTGCCCTCGACATGGTCGTGGGCGGCCTCCAACAGGACTAAGGTCGCCGCTGCGGAACAAACAGCTGTTATGCCTCTCTCGCCAGTTGCTATCCCCGAAGCAGATGTTGCTACCGCCACCTGAGAAGCAACAGCGGCCATTTGGGCTGCCTTGGCTGCCCGGACGCAGATTGCGGCCGCACTCATGAAGCTTGTTAGCACGCGCCTGGTGGCTGCGGTCGCGCTCTCACCGGAGTGGGCCGCCGAAGTTGCCCTCATGAAGCGGGTCCACGTCCCCATCTTTCACCGGCGACGATTGAACAGTGAAATGATATTTGGGGAGTGAGCTAGTGTGCTTGACTCGCTGGCTGTGGACTATAGCCGACGCACCTTCTCGCGTAAGCCGTAAGATATTTTGTGCTGCCTCTCACACGGTTGGTGAAAATAAACTGTGTGCGGTCTACTTGATTTTTCGTCTTGATTTGAATTACATAACGGGGTCACAGCTGCAAAGGATGGTGTTTGAATTGCTAGAACTTTTATCTGCAGTGAACATGCAACTATAGGTGTGTCATCAAAAAAATTGGAATTATTTAGGGTTCGTTTGGACATTTTTATACATTAACTTGGTTTTCTAGGCATTTCAGGTGCACAATTCAAAATTAAACTACATGCACATGCTCCGGTGGACCAAAATGGGTTGTAAAATGATATATGTGTCCATGGGTTGATGCTTATGTCCCATTCAAGAAATGGGGATGAATTTCAAACACCACGGCACCGTGGCTCTCCGGCAAACATTGAGGTGCTTGCTTTTGTAATTCTAGTAAATACAAAACTCGTCTGAAGTTCATGAACCTTGGCATGCTATCATGGAACGGCATCAACATGCTGGGGTAAAAAATATTGTCCCATTTGGGGCAGGTTATGGTATAAGCTTCTCACAAACTAGAGCTTCTCACAAGAAGCCTCATGGTTCCATTAGGGAAATGTGTCACCTTTGTGGACAAAACGATATTCGTCACCTCTTCTTCCTTTCAATTTTTTTTCTGGTGTCAACATAGAACAACAGGAGTGTCGTGTTAAATTTTGGATTTTTTCGGGGTTCGTTTGGACATTTTTATACATTAACTGAGTTTTCTAGGCATTTATGTGCATAATTTAAAATTGAACTACATGCACATGCTCCAGTCCATAAAAACGGGTTGCAAAATCAAATGTTTGTCCTTGGTTGCAAGCTTAGGTCACATGCATGAAATGAGAATGAATGTCAAACACCTTGACACTGTCGCTCGGCTGCTAACATTGAGATACATGGTTTTAAAATTCTAGTAAATCAAAAACTCGTCTGAAATTCATGAAACTTGACATGATATCATGGAACGGCATCGACATGCCATGGTAAAAATATTGTCCCATTTGTGGTAGGTTTGGGTTTAAGCTTCTCGCAAACCAGAGCTTCTCTCACAACAAGCCTGATGGTTTCGGTAGGGAACGTGCCACCTTGGGAGACGAAACGATATCTGTTGCCTCTTCTTACTTTCAAAAAATTTCTCGTGTCAACATAGAACAATAGGAGTGTTGTGTCAATTTTTTGGATTTTTTGGGGTTTGCTTGGACATTTTTATACATTAACCGAGTTTTCTATTCATTCATGTGCATAATTCAAATTTGAACTACATGCACATGCTCCAGTGCATATAAATAGGTTGAAAAATCAAATGTGTGTCCTTGGTTGCAACCTTAGGTCCCATGCAAGAAATGGGAATGAATGTCAAACACCTTTGCCACCATCGCTCGCCCGCTAACATTGAGATACATGGTTTTAAAATTCTAGTAAATCGAAAACTCGTCTAAAATTCATGAAACTTGACATGCTATCATGGAACGGCATCAACATGCAGTGGTAAAAATATTGTCCCATTTGGGGCAGGTTGGGGTATAAGCTTCTCACAAACCAGAGCTTCTCGCACAAGCCTCATGGTTACGGTAGGGAACGTTTCACCTTTCTGGACGAAACGATATCTGTTGCCTCTTCTTGATTTCAATTTTTTCTCTAGTGTCAACATAGAACAACAGGAGTGTTGTGTTAAATTTTGGAATTTTTTGGGGTTCGTTTAGACATTTTTATACATTAATTGAGTTTTTAATGCATTTATGTGCATAATTCAAATTTGAACTATAGGCACATGCTCTAATGCATAAAAATTGGTTGAAAATTCAAATCTGTGTCCTTGGTTGCATGCTTAGGTCCCATGCAAGAAATGGGAATGAATGTCAAACACCCTGCCACCGTCACTCGGCCGCAAACATTGAGATACCTGGTTTTTAAATTCTAGTAAATCCAAAACTCGTCTGAAATTCATGAAACTTGGCATGCTATCATGGAGCGGCATCAACATGTCATGGTAAATTTTTTGTCCCATTTGGGGCAGGTTTGGGTATAAGCTTCTCACAAACCAGAGCTTCTCACAACAAGCCTGATGGTTCCGGTAGGGAACGTGCCACCTTTGGGGATGAAACGATATCCGTTGCCTCTTATTGCTTCCAAAAAATTTCTAGTGTCAACATAGAACAAAGAGGAGTGTTGTGTTAAATTTTGGAATTTTTCGGGGTTCGTTTGGACATTTTTATACATTAACTGGGTTTTCTAGGCATTTTATGTGCATAATTCAAATTTGAACTACATGCACATGCTCCAGTGCATATAAATTGGTTGAAAAATCAAATATGTGTCCTTGGGTGCATGCTTAGGTCCCATGCAAGAAATGGGAATGAATTTCAAACACCAGGGCACTGTTGATTGCCGGCAAAACATTGAGATACTTTGTTTTTAAATTCTAGTAAATCCAAAACTCGTCTAAAATTCATGAAACTTGGCATGCTATCATGGAATGGCACCCGACATGTTGTGGTATTTTTCGTGTCCATTTTCAGAGAAGGCGCACTCGAATAACAGCCAACAAAGGCATTTTGAAACAAATAGCTGCCACCGTAACATCGCAAACGTTTTAGATAGAACACCCGTATGTAAACCGACAGCTCCCCCAGTAAGCCAAGGGAAAATGTGCCGAGCAGGATTTGTGCAGCTCTTCATCGCAAACGTTTTAGATAGAACACCTGTATGCAAAGTGAGAGCTATGGTCTTCCGCAGTAAGCCAAGGGAAAATTCGCCACGCATGATTTGTGCATCTCTTCAACGCAAACGGTTCAGATTGAATAAGGTATGCAAAGCGAGACTTCAGCGCTAAGCCAAGAGAAAATTTGGCAAGCAGGATTTGTACCTCCCTTCAACGCAAACGGTTTTTTCGGATGACCCGTGTGCAACCATGTACAGACAATTTGGTAAGATTTGCATCTGTCATATTGGGTATATTGCCATTTGTCAAACTGGAAAGATTGACATTTGTTGATCTAGTAACATTGCCATTTGTCAATCCTTGTAACACTGCGATTTGTCAAAATATGCAGCTAAAAATCACTAGCACCATCTAATTTTTGCAACTAAAATTCATTAATTAAGCATAGATTTCATTCATAGATTAAGCAGTCATTCTTAATTTATACAAACAGTTCAACTCGACAGCTGAACAGACCAAACTTTTCCCCAATTGTTGCCAACCACGTACTGAAATAGCTAGTTCAACTATATATACTAGCTAATTTTAAGTACGTTGTACAGTTCCACAATATCTATAGTCAGATGAACTGAACAAAATAGCCCCTAAATACTACTACTACGGAGGGGCTTTGTACTACTTCCGGAAGCCTCTCCTCTACCGAGCGCGCTCAGTAAGAGGAAGAGGAGAAGGAGCCTACCGACGAGCTGGACAACTGCAATACGGTGCATGCCGCTGCTGCACCTTCAGCGACGCTCACCTCGAACGCCCTCTGCCGCTCCAGACGACCCCTCTCGAAGCGGCCGGACTTCTCATAGATCTCCTGATTCCTCGCCTCTGCGTTGGCGTTAGCTGTGGCCATGGCTGCGGTAAGGCTCTTTGCGTGCTCGACGAGGTGCTCCTCCTCCTCCCGCAGGAACTCGATGTAGCGCGCAAGGTCGCTGATGCACGTGTGGGCCTCCACCTCCGCCTTCCTCCTTCGGGCGGCGGTGGCGGAGCAGGTGATGATCCCGGCGGTCGACGGTGGGCTGGCGGCCACGGTGGCCAATGATGGGGTGGCGGCCACGACCACCACCTCCCACCTTTGGGCCGCGATGGCGGAGCGGGTGATGGCCACGCTGGCCGGCAGTGGGGTGGCGGCCACGACGGCCACATCCCGCCTTCGGGCTGTGGCGGTGGAGCGGGCGATGGCCCTGGCTTTCGACGGTGGTGTGGCGGCAACGGCGGCCGGCAACAGCTGCCGACGGGCAGCGGTGGAGGAGCTTGTGGTGGGTGTTCCGCGCACACCCAACAGGGACGCCACGCACACTACACTATGTTGGGGACTGCGCCGCCGCCACGGTGTAGCCTCCCAGCTGGAGCTGTCCTCTGATGATGGTGGAGTGGCTGAGCGACAACGATGGACCGGTGCCATTGGCGATTGTGGGAGAAGCAGACGAGATAAGCTATAGGGAGGGAGGGGAAAATGCGACGCAGGACTCGCCGGCCGTGAGGGTTTATATAGTAGGCTAGTAAGCATTGGGATTTTGGGGGATTTCACCGAGTCGGGCGGGAAGCTTCCGCAGGAACCTGCGCGGTTGCGCGGGAACGGGCTCACCACCGTTTGGGCAAAAGAATGCCCCCGCGCGCTACTCAAGCTTGCGCTCGAAGCCGTCTGCGGCAGCGGGGTGACAAGATGTGCGAGAAGAGGACGAAAGGACACGTACACATACGGTCAATAAAAAAAAGTTTATGATTTAATTACCTACTATACCCCCATCCTGGTTTATAAGTAGGATTTAACTAATAAAATATGAATGCATGTCGCCAAAGATTACATCGTTGGATTTGTATTTGAACATAGTTTCCAGTTATATAATTTTTGTAACATGCATTAACATTTTGTTGGTTAAATTTAAGGTTATATACCAGCAAGCATTTGCCCACAACACACACGGCTTATTCCATCACAAACAGCTCGGATGGATCAACTGTATACCACGTATCACACACGCAACTCTAATCTGATTCGTGCTTGATATCTCCGACATCGCTCGCACGGTTTGTCTTATTTGCCACGTATCACTGTGCCGACCTCTACTCGCATCCCTCGGCAAACTCTGCTCGCCGTTAGGCGCCGCAGCGTGCTGTGCTCGCCGTTAGGCACCGTGGCGTGCTCTGCTCGCGTCCGTCGGCGTGCTCGGCTTGTGGACAGCTTTTCCTTGCGTGTTCAACTGCTATATGCATATATATGGTTGCTCGCAGTTGAGGCGACCGCGGAGCACTCTGCTCGCGTCCCTCCGCGCGCGCTCTGCCAGCGGTTGGGCCTGCGCACGATCACGTCGGGGGCCCCATATGCATGCGGTTGCCCCGCGCGTGTCGCCACGCGATGCAGTTACATGCGACACGATGGAGTTACATGCTGCAAATTAGAACTGCCATTAGGGCGTGCCTATATTCCAGGCTGTCCGGCTTCCCCTTTAATTCCCACGGCCATTATAACCTTAGTCTCTTCAACCTTTCGATCGCGCCCCACAACACAACAAGCACACCCACGACAACACATAGAGAGGGGATGTCTAGCGGCACTCCAATGGAGTTCGGCGAGCATAAAGTGGAGACCCACGTGAGGGAGACGGATCTCTTGATGGTGTACTCCATCGACCCGGCCGTGGTGGATGACTACATCAACACCATTGAGCAGTTGTTTGCTCGAGACAAGTACAAGGTGGTCGGCATCAACCTCCAGTACACCGCCGGTCGTCCCAAAATAGATCAGAAGGTTGCCGTCGCCCAGTTGTGCATGCGCCATCATGTCCTCATCTACCACTACTGCATGGCCACAGAGCCTTCCGACCGTTTCGCCAGGTTTGTCAATAGCACCGACTACAAGTTTGCTACTGTGGAAACCACCAACGATGTAAAAGCGCTCAGGGTTACGGGCTTGGCCTGCAAGAACCTTGTTGAAATCTGTGAGCCCTACAGGGTCCGGGGCAGCATGAAGAAGGACTCCCTGGTTGAACTCGCCTCGGCCATCATCGACCCATATTATGAAAAGATGAAGCAAGATGCCAACAGAACATGTCCCGTATCTTGGCACGGGGCCTAGATGTGGCAACTGGATGAACCTCACCTCAGGTTCGTGGCCAAGAGCGTGTACACATGCTACGAGATGCACAGGCGGATTGTTGACATGAGGAAGTGCCTCATTACCGAGATCGACGAGGCCGGATCGAGCCACAAGCAGAGCAGTAGCGGCAAGCATCACAAGAAGCAGATGATGATCAGATGATCGTTTATCCTAGTTAATCATGCATGTAATATATAGTTTACTTTGGTGTGTGGAAATGTCATGTGTGTAGTAGCCACCTATGTAATTATGCATGTAATAGTTTACTTCGGTGTGTGCAAATGCCATGGTTGTAGTAGCCACCTATGTAATTGGATGTTTAATTTGGTTATGCAACCATGTCCTTAAAAGTGTGTATATATATATGTTGTTGTTCTGTATGCAATCCCATTGCACAACACACACGTTTTATTAGTAGCTATCGTCTGTGTTATTATCGGTCTTCGCACACATTTCTGATTACAGACCTGTTTGCCGCGTATCACACACATCTTGTTATATTGAACCGTTTCTGTTCTCTTATCTCAATGCAAACAGTTCATCCGAGTGAACCGCATGCCGTATATCGCACACACCTTGATCTGGCTGACCGTCTCTTTTGTGTTGCCTAATCACAAACAGTTCATCCGAGTGAACCGTATGTTGTATATCGCACACACCTTCATCTGGCTAACCGTTTCTTTTGTTCCTCCTCATCGTAAACAGTTAATTGAACTGAACCGTATGCCCTGCATCGCACACGCAAATAAAATCTGAACCATGTTTGATGCATCCGTCATCGCAAACGTTTTGCACCTTTTTTGACGGTTTTTTTACACCATCGTTTGCGATTATTGCATCGCACATAGTTTCGTCGAAGGGTCCCTGGGCGTAGTGTCACGTTAGCAGCATCCTGCAGTAGTGCGATGACACATGGGAATATGATAACCCACAAGTATAGGGGATCGCAATAATTTTTGAGGGTAGACTATTCAACCCAAATTTATAGATTCGACACAAGGGGAGCCAAAGAATATTTGCAAGTATTAGCAGCTGAGTTGTCAATTCGACCACACCTGGAGATTAATTATCTGCAGCAATATGATCAGTAACAAAGTGATATGATAGTTTTGATAGTAGTAGTAACAGTAGCGGTAATGGTAATAGTGATAGCAATAATTTTGTAGCAGGCGTAACAATGGCAATAACAATAGTAACTTAGCAAGAACAATATGCGGAAAATTCGTAGGCATTGGATTGATGAATTTGTTGGATGATATTCATCATATATTAGTCATAACCTAGGGCGATACAAAACTAGCTCCAGTTCATAAATATAATGTAGGCATGTATTCCGTAAATAGTCATGCGTGCTTATGGAAAGAACTTGCATGACATCTTTTGTCCTACCCTCCCGTGGCAGCGGGGTCCATAAGGAAACTAAGGGATATTAAGGCCTCCTTTTAATAGAGAACTAGAGGTGGTGGCGACTCCGTCTCGTGAAACGTGATAATTCTTTCTCCCCGATTTTTTCTCCGAAAATGTGATTTTATAGCGTCGGAGATAGGGTCTGCGGGGCACAACCCACCTGGGCGCACCAGGAGGGGGGGCGCGCCCTGGTGGGTTGTGCTCCCCTAGGGACCCCCCCCCCCTTCAGTGGTTCTTGGCTCTGGTATTTTTCTTTTATTGTATAAAAATTCTCCAAAAAGTTTTGTTCCATTCCGAGAACTTTTATTTCTGCACAAAAACAACACCATGGTAGTTCTGCTGAAAACAGCTTCAGTCTGGGTTAGTTTCATTCAAATCATGCAAATTAGAGTCCAAAACAAGAGCAAAAGCGTTAGGAAAAGTAGATATGACAGAGACGTATCAACTCCCCCAAGCTTAAACCTTTGCTTGTCCTCAAGCAATTCAGTTGATAAACTGAAAGTGAAAAAGAAAAACTTTTACGAACTCTTTTGTTCTTGTTTACATAAATAAGATTAAGGAGCACCCAGGTTTTCAGCAAAGATTATAACTAACCATGTCAACAATAACTCTTAAAAATTATATTAACTCATATCAATAGCATAAGCAACTAGCGAGCAATAATAAAATATCTCAAGTGACAACACTTGTCAAAACAACCATGATATAATATGACAACAGTGGTATCTCGCTAGCCCTTTCTGAGATTGCAACACATAAATGTAGAGCACCTCCAAAGTTCAAGTAGTGACTAAAAATTGTAATTCATGGTAGAAAAGATCCAGTCATGATGCATTCAATATTAACTATACACAATGCATGAGGATGAAAATAGCGCTCTCAGATCTGGCGCTTGTTTGAGAAGGTGATGACTCAACATATAAGTAAATAGATAGTCCCTTCGCAGAGGGAAGCAGGGATTTGCAGAGGTGCCAGAACTCGAAGCTTAAATCAGAGATAAATGAAATTTTGGGAAATACACCCTTTGTATTTACTTCACGACCAAAAGTTATCAATATCTTCCATGCTAAACACATTAGTGGCGGTTCCCAACCAATAAAAGTAAAGGTTTACTCCCCCTCCACCAACAAACACACTCCACGGCTAGCCAAATCCTCGGGTACCATCCATACCAACATCAGTCCTGGGGGAGTTTTGTTTAATTATTTGCAATTTTTTATTTCGGGACTAGGAATCCCTATTACCGCCCCTCTCGTGCAAGGACGAGTGAATAAACACTCATCATGAGAATAACACGCTTAGCATGGAAGATACTAACTACCCCCTGTCACTCTATAAACAATCCAGGCACACAAAAACAGATGTTCATTTGAAGTTTTTGAGGTGGCACATGCAAATTTACTTAGAACGGCACGGTAATACCGCATATAGGAAGGTATGGTGGACTCATCTGGAATAACTTGGTGATATGTCTCCAACGTATCTATAATTTATGAAGTATTCATGCCATGTTTACAACAATTTTATATGGTTTTGGTATGATTTGATTAGAACTAACACGGACTGACGCTGTTTTCAGCAGAACTACCGTGGTGTCATTTTTTGTGCATAAATAAAAGTTCTCGGAATGGGCTGAAAATTTACGGTGATTTTTTATGGAGCAAAAGAGACCCCCGAAGCACCGGAGCTGGGCTAGGAAGTGACCGAGGTGGCCACAAGCCGCCAAGGCGTGCCCTGGGGGGTAGGGCGTGCCCCTACAGCTTGTGGGCATCTCGGGCACCCCCTTGACATGAGACCAACGCCAAAAATTCTTATAAATACCCAAACCTCCGAAAATGTCGTATTCAGGGCTCCGCTGACCCAAGAAAGGTTCCAACGCTGGGGCGTCTGTGAAGAACTCAACCTCTCCAGCCAACCGATTCGTCGCTCTCACGGCCTAGATTGATGAATAGGAAAGGAAAGAGACACGGCAGTTTACCCAGGTTCGGGCCACCTTGCGGTGTAAGACCCTACTCCTGCTTTGGGGTGGATTGGCCTCGCGAGGGGCTGAGGATGAACTAGTACAAAGGAAGAACAACCTCACGAGGTCTGTTCTTGTGTGGGTTTGAGCTGAGCCTTCGATCCCCCCTTCCTACGGTGTTGGTTAACCTATATATAGCGGCCTTGGTCCTCTTCCTCCAAAATGAAGGCGGGAAGGGATCCCACAATGGCCAATTTTGAAGGGGGACAAGTAGTACATCTTATCCTAATGAAAGGTGGTCTTCTCCTGCAAAGCTTCTGGTCGTGATGTCGTGGTGGGCTCGGCGATGACATCCATCCTGCCATCCTGGCGGTCTTGGTCTCGTTGCACGGTGATACGTCTCCATCGTATCTACTTTTCCTAACGCTTTTCCTCTTGTTTTGGACTCTAATTTGCATGATTTGAATGAAACTAACCCGGACTGACGCTGTTTTCAGCAAAACTACCATGGTGTTGTTTTTGTGCAGAAATAAAAGTTCTCGGATTGGAACAAAACTTTGCTAGGATTTTTTATTCAATAAATAAGAATTTCTGAAGCCAAGAACCACCGGAGGGGGGCACCTGGGTGGGCACAACCCACGAGGGCGCCTCCCCCCTCCAGGCGCGCCCAGGTGGGTTGTCCCCACCTGGTGGCCCCGCAGACTTCAACCCTGATATTATAAAATCACATATTTGGAGAAAAAATGGGGGAGAAATAATTATCGTGTTTCACGAGACGGAGCCGTCGCCACCTCCTATTCTTCATTGGGAGGCCAGATCTGGAGTCTATTTCGGGCTCCGGAGAGGAGGATCTTTGATCTTCGTCATCACCAACCCTTCTCCATCGCCAATTCCATGATGCTCCCCACCGGGAGTGAGTAATTCCTTTGTAGGCTCGCTGGTCGGTGAGGAGTTGGATGAGATTCATCATGTAATCGAGTTAGTTTTGTTAGGGCTTGATCCCTAGTATCCATTATGTTCTGAGATTGATGTTGCTCTGACTTTGCCATGCTTAATGCTTGTCACTTTGTGCCCGGGTTCCATGATTTCAGATCTGAACCGTTTATGTTATCACCATTATATCTATGTTCTAGATCCGATCTTGCAAGTTATAGTCACCTACTACGTGTTATGATCCGGCAACCCCGGAGTGACAATAGTCGGGACACTTCCCGGTGATGACCGTAGTTTGAGGAGTTCATGTATTCACTATGTGTTAATGCTTTGTTCCGGTTCTCTATTAAAAGGAGGCCTTAATATCCCTTAGTTTCCAATAGGACCCCGCTGCCACGGGAGGGTAGGACAAAAGATGTCATGCAAGTTCTTTCCATAAGCACGTATGACTATTTACGGAATACATGCCTACATTATATTTATGAACTGGAGCTAGTGCCGTATCGCCCTAGGTTATGACTGTTATATGATGAATATCATCCAAGGAATTCACCGATCCAATGCCCATGAATTTCTCTCATATTGTTCTTGCTAAGTTACCACTGCTATTGTTACTCTAGCACTTGCTACAAAATCATTGATATAACTGTTACTGTTACTATTGCTGTTGCTACTACTATCAAAACTACCATACTACTTTGCTACTGATCACTTTGCTGCAGATAATTAATCTCCAGGTGTGGTTGAATTGACAACTCAGCTGCTAATACTTGCAAATATTCTTTGGCTCCCCTTGTGTCGAATCAATAAATTTGGGTTGAATACTCTACCCTCGAAAACTGTTGCGATCCCCTATACTTGTGGGTTATTAAGACCTTTTTCTGGCGCCGTTGCTGGGGAACATAGCTATATTTGTTGAGTCACTTGGGATTATTATCAAATTATCACTATGAAGAATCTGAAGGATGCTAAGACTAAGATTTTTCCCTCTAAGACGAGGGGAGGTAAGGAACTGCCATCCAGCTCCGCTTTAGATTCACCTTCTGTTATAAGTAGACTTTTAACACCACCACATGCTATCAATTCTGATATGTCGCAAGTTATTGATGATGCTACTTCTGCTATGAATGCTACTCATGATGATGCAAGTACCTTGCTTGATGATAATGTGTCACTAGGTGAATTTCTTGATGAGCAACTTGCTAGAACTAAGACTTTTGAGAATGCTGAAACTGATGAAATTGTTGAAACTGATGAAGAGCTTGAAACTGAAAATCTTGAAACACCTATTAGACCTAGTTCTCCTAGATATGAATTTCCAAAGGTACCGAAAGGTTATGTTATGGATGAGGAGACAACTAGAGACATTCTTGCTTGTAAGGATAGAGATGATCTGGAAAAATTATTATGCAAGTATAAAGAAAAGACTTTGAATGCTAGAATGAAATGTGATCCTAAGTTTGCTACTTCACCTATCTTTGTTGATGATAAGGATTATGCATTCTCTGTTGACCTAGAGTTAATTACTTTGGTTGAATCTGATCCTTTCCATGGTTATGAAACTGAAACTGTTGTGGCACATCTTACTAAGTTGAATGACATAGCCACCCTATTTGCTCATGATGAGAAAATTCGCTACTATTATATTCTCAAATTATTTCCGTTCTCATTAAAGGGTGATGCTAAGGCTTGGTACAATACTCTTGCTCCTGGTTGTGTGCGTAGTCCCCAGGACATGATTGATTACTTCTCTGAAAAATATTTTCCTGCTCATAAGAAACAAGCTGCTTTACAGGAAATATTTAACTTTGCGCAAATTGAAGAAGAGAGTCTCCCACAAGCTTGGGGGAGGCTTCTCCAATTGCTTAATGCTTTGCCTGATCATCCTCTTAAGAAAAATGAAATACTTGATATCTTCTATAATGGACTAACCGATGCTTCTAGAGGTTTCCTAGATAGTTGTGCTGGTTGTGTTTTCAGGGAGCGAACTGTTGAACAAGCTGAAGAATTATTGAATAACATATTGAAAAATTATGATGATTGGACTCTTCCCAAACCACCACTTAAACCTACTCCAAAGAAGAGGGGTATCTTATATCTCGGTCCTGAAGATATGCAAGAGGCAAAGAAATCCATGAAGGAAAAAGGTATTAAAGCAGAGGATGTTAAAAATTTACCACCTATCGAAGAAATACATGGGCTTGAAACACCACCACCACCTAAGGTGGTAGAGGTAAATTCTTTACTAAAGTTCGATGAATGTGATATTCCTTATAATAAACATCCTAGTCAATGCCTTTATGAGTTTGATAATTACATTAGAAAGCAAGATCACTTCAATGCAAATGTTATGAAACAATTGAAATACAATTCTGATATGATTGCTCGCTTGAGTGACTTGTTATTTAGAATCTCAAATGATGTTAGAGGTGTGGGAAAGCATGCTTCTATGGTTCAAACTCAATTAGAACAAGTTGCTAAATCTCAAAGAGAGTTTCTTGATGAAATGAATAATAATATAAATGATCATGCTGTTAGAGTAATGACTAGAGGAGGTAGAATGACTCAGGAACCACTTTATCCTTAGGGACACCCAAAAAGAATTGAACAAGACTCTCAAAGAGTTGACACTGATGTACCTAGTCCTTCTAAAAAGAAAAAGAAGAAGAAAAATGATAGGACTTTGCATGCCTCTAGTGAACCTGAAGTTGAAAAACCTCCTGATAATGATAATGAAGTCTCTATTTCTGATGCTGAAACTAAATCTGGTAGTGAACACCCACCTTCTGAAAATGAAAAAGACAATGATGAGGTTCATGAAGATACTCAAACAAATAATAAAGAACCAGATAATGATGTCGAGATAGACCCAGCAGCTGATCTTGATAACCCACAACCCAAGAATAAAAGATATGATAAAAGAGACTTTGTTTAGAAAACACGGTAAGGAAAGAGAACCGTGGGTTCAAAAACCTATGCCCTTTCCACCTAAGTCAACCAAAAAGAAAGATGATGAAGAATTTGAACACTTTGTTGAAATGCTGAGGCCAGTCTTTTTGCGTACTCGCTTGACTGATATCTTAAAAATGCCTCCTTATGCAAAGTACATGAAAGACATCATCACCAATAAGAGAAAAATACAGGAAGCTGAAATTTCCACCATGCTTGCTAATTATACTTTTAAGGATGGAGTACCTAAAAAACTTGGAGATCCGGGAATACTAACTATACCTTGCTCCATCAAAAGAAATTATGTGAAAACTGCTTTATGTGATTTAGGAGCTGGTGTTAGTGTTATGCCTTTCTCTTTATATAAAAGACTTGATTTGAATAAACTCACACCTGCTGAAATATCGTTGCAAATGGCTGATAAATCAACTGCCATACCTATCGGTATTTGTGAGGATGTGCCCATTGTTTTTGCTAATGTTACTATCTTAACTGACTTTGTTATACTTGAGATGCCCGAGGACGACAACATGTCGATTATCCTTGGTAGACCCTTCTTGAATACTGCAGGGGTTGTTATTGATTGCTATAAAAGCAATGTCACTTTTCATACCAATGGTAATGAGCATACGGTGCACTTTCCGAAGAAACAATTCCAAGTGAATGGTATTAATGTTATTGAAAAATCTCCGACAATCACCATTGGAAGTTTTCAACTACCCCGACCTACTATTAAAAAGAAATATGAAATGCTTATTGTTGGGGACATTCACATCCCCATTGAGGTAACTTAGTGTTTTACAAAAGTTCTTCGGTTTCATGCTAATCGGAAGTGGTTGTTAATAAGACTTGATCAACCTTATTAATGAATCATTTTTGAGAGGTATGAAGTTGATGAATTTAGTGAGCACTACCTTCTGTCCCTACCTTTTGTTTTTTGTTTTTATTAGTTAAATAAAATAAAATGCCATGCCTTGCCTGTTTCCTGAGTTTTTCGTGCAATAAAAAATGACCCAAAAAATAAAAGTTCTCAGAATGCTCTGAAAATTTAATACGATTTTTTTCTGAATATTTAAGAATTTTTCGTACAAATAACATCAAAGGGAGGTGCTCCAGGTGGGCACAACCCACCTAGGCACGCCAGCACCCCCAGGCGCGCCCTGGTGGGTTGTGGTCCCCACGTGGGCCCCATCACTTATCCCTTAACTCCATATCATCACCTACCTCCAGAAAAAATCACCATTGCTCTCTCTCTCTCGTGTTCTTGCTCTCAAACCCACGGATTTCGATCTCTTTGCTCGAAGCTCCGTTTCCGAAACTGTTTCGGGGGATTGTTGCTTGGTATGTGCCTCCTTCATTGGTCCAATTAGTTTTTGCTTTAGTGGTTTATATTTAGAATAATTAGTGACTCTTGGTGCTGCTGTAGATGAGCTTGCATGTTGAATTCTTAGAGTTCTAAGTAGTTTGAATCCTTGATATGGCCTCTATGCATCCCTATGAGTAGTTGCTATCAATCTTGTAAAGTTTTGTTGATAAAAATTTGTGACCCAAAAATTTTCAGAAAATTGTACGCGAATATGATGAACCTCTTTGGAAGGAGTTCTTTGAGGCGGAGGTCCTCGGAGGCATCTTCTAGTAGCAGCTCCGTTCGCTGGTCTTATGTTGAACCAAGTGAAAATTCCATTCGAGATGCCACCACCAAATCATGTTTATCGCCATGCAACGATTATATGGTGCCTGTGGGCATTAAAGAAGAATTTGAGCAATACGTTCATAATGCCGAGCTCGGTCCCTACATTGCATATAAGTGCAACCAACACTTCAGCCTCACTGAATCATTTACCAAAGAATTTAAATTCCATCCTCGTGAGTCTAGAGTATCATTTAAACTATATGACAATTCATTTACTATACCTCTAGAGACATTTTCTAATCAGTACAAAATTCCATTTTGGGGTTCATTAGACGAGCCACCGAGGTCGGAGTTTGAGATATTCTTGACTAGCCTATGCTATGGTGAGACTAGAGGAGTGACTCAAGGTAGAATAAACGGCATTCATTTTCCCTCAATCCAATACTTTGCACTATTTAATGGAAAATAAATTGTAGGCAAACAAGATTGTAGTACACTTTGTGCTCCAGACTTGAGCCTTATCCGCACCGCTCTCACCGGTGACAAAAGTTATAACCTTGGAGCGATAGTGGCACGTAGATTGCAACACAATGCTGGTAGTGGATATTTTTATGGTGGGATTTACGCCACGCGCTTAGCAAGAGAGCTAGGTGTTTCACCTTGGCCTTATGACCCCATCTTACCCACGCAATACCTTGACTTCAATGCTATGAAACGTCATAAGATCCTTAGTGGTGAACCCCATAATTTTACTTATAACCTGTTGTTTAATAAAAGGTCCGTCGTGGACACCTTTTTGCCTGCACCTGCTGTCTTTGATGTTCATAGCAAGGGAAGATATTATGTTCTTGAGAGCGAGGCCCGAGCACATAACGCGGCAGTTGTGGCTGCATGACGGGCTGAGACATCTGCACCTAGAGCCTCCGTGAGCTATCACTCCGACCATTATGCAGGCTACTGATGGAGATTACCAAGTTAGGCCAAAAGCCTAAGCTTGGGGGAGTACGTATTTCCACCGACATTACATTCATGTTCGCACATTTCATTCTAGTTGTCGGTGTCCACACTTTTTCATTGTATTATCCATGCTAGATTTATTTTCTCGCCTTCTTCTTGTGTGTTTAAAAAAAACTTTGAGAAAATACAAAAATATTTCCTGCTTCTTTTTATATTTTCTTTCTAGTATAATTAGCTGTAGTTTAAAAAAAAAGAAAACCCAAAAAGATTTCCTTATTCTTCTCTTGCTTGTTGGGAGCTCTCCCGTGTAAATAGTTTTTCTCGTTTATGTTTTTCCTTTCTTAAATTTGCTTTCTTTCAGAAAAACAAAAACTCCAAAAAATATTTCAGTGTGTTTCTCTGAATTTCTTTTTATTGAGTCATACCGAGGAGAAGACCACGATGAAAATGTTGAGTGGCTCTCATATGCATTGTTGTTGATCTAACAGAGAGCCCATATCACCTTGTTTTCTTCTTTTTGAATAAAATGTTTGCAGATTCCAGCTTAGTCCACGGCACTCTTGCACTATTATTATTTTCATATCGTTCGGTCGTGTAAGTGAAAGGCAATAATGACGATATTTGATGAACTGGCTGTGGCAGAGAGAAACGGGTATGAACTCAACTTGTTCTGTTTTTGTAAATATGTTTAACCTAGTATCCATGATTCAGCTCATTATGATCAAACATGTTTGCAATGACCCTTAGAGATTATAGTTTCTCATGCCATGCTTAAGTAACTAGGAGTGGATAATGTTTTATCTTGGATGTCAACATTGCGTTAAAATAATTGTGATGTAGTATGATGATATGGTATCCTCCTCTGAATATTCGAGTGGCTTGACTTGGCACATGTTCATGCATGTAGTTGAATCAAAACCAACATAGCCTCTATGATATTTATGTTCATGGTGTTCATATCCTACTCATGCTAGTATCCAATGTTACTTATGCATAATGCATGTTCATGACCGTTTTCGCTCTCTAGCTGGCTGCTTCTCAACCTAATTGCTAGCCTTCGCCTGTACTAAGTGGGAATTCTGCTTGTGCATCAAAACCATGAAACCCAAGTTATTCCAGATGAGTCCACCATACCTACCTATATGCGGTATTACCCTGCCATCCTAAGTAAATTTTCATGTGCCACCTCTAAAAAACTTCAAATAAATATCCTTTTTTGTGTGCCTGGATTGTTCATAGAGCGACAAGAGGTAGTCAGTATCTTCCATGTTAAGCGGGTTATTCTCATGATGAGTGTTTATTCACTCGTCCTTGCACGAGAGGGGTGGTAATAGGGATTCCCAGTCCCGAATTCAAATTGCAAATAATTAAACAAAACTCCCCCAGGAATGTTGTTGGTATGGACGGCACCCGTTGTTTCGGACAAGCCGTGGAGTGTGATTGTTGGTGGAGGGGGGGTAAACCTTTACTTTTATCGCTTGGGAACCGCCACTAATGTGTTTAGCATGGAAGATACCGATAACTAATGGTCGCGAAGTAAATAAGAAGGGTGCATTTCTCAAAATTTCATTTACCTCTGTTTTAAAACTTGAGCTCTGGCACCTCTGCAAATCACTGCTTCCCTCTGCGAAGGGACTATCTATTTACTTTTATGTTGTGTCATCACCTTCTCAAATAAGCGCCAGAACCTGAGAGCACTATTGTCATCCTCATGCATTGTGTATAGCTAATGCTGGGTGCCTCATGACTGGATCTTTTCTACCATGAATTACAATGTTTAGTCGCTGCTCGGACTTTGGAGGTGCTCTGTATTTATGTTTTGCGGTCTCAGAAAGGGCTAGCGAGATACCACTATTGTCATATTATATCATGGTTGCTTTGACAAAGTGTTCTTGTTTGAGATATATTATTATTGCTCGCTAGTTGATTATGCCATTGTTATGAGTTAATATAATTTTTAAGAGTTATTGTCGACATGGTTAGTCATAATCCTTGCTGAAAACATGGGTGCTACTTAAGCTTATTTATGTAAACAAGAGCAAAAGAGTTCGTAAAAGTTTTTCTTTTTCACTTTCAGTTTATCAACTAAATTGCTTGAGGACAAGCAAAGGTTTAAGCTTGGGGGAGTTGATACGTCTCCGTCGTATCTACTTTTCCTAACGCTTTTCCTCTTGTTTTGGACTCTAATTTGCATGATTTGAATGAATCTAACCGGGACTGACGCTGTTTTCAGCAGAACTACCATGGTGTTGTTTTTGTGCAGAAATAAAAGTTCTCGGATTGGAATGAAACTTTGCGAGGATTTTTTATTCAATAAATAAGAATTTCTGGAGCCAAGAACCACCGAAGGAGGGCACCTGGGTAGGCACAACCCACCAGGGCGCCCCCCCCCCCCCCCCTCCAGGCGCGCCCAGGTGGGTTGTCCCCACCTGGTGGCCCCATAGACTTCAACCCTAATACTATAAAATCACATATTTGGAGAAAAAATGGGGGAGAAAGAATTATCGCGTTTCACGAGATGGAGCCGCCGCCACCTCCTGTTCTTCATCGGGAGGCCAGATCTGGAGTCTGTTTGGGGCTCCGAAGAGGGGGATCTTCGATCTTCGTCATCACCAATCCTTCTCCATCGCCAATTCCATGATGCTCCCTACCAGGAGTGAGTAATTCCTTTGTAGGCTCGCTGGTCCGTGAGGAGTTGGATGAGATTCATCATGTAATCGAGTTAGTTTTGTTAGGGCTTGATCACTAGTATCCATTATGTTCTGAGATTGATGTTGCTATGACTTTGCCATGCTTAATGCTTGTCACTTTGGGCCCAGGTGCCATGATTTCAGATCTGAACCGTTTATGTTATCACCATTATACCTATGTTCTAGATCCGATCTTGCAAGTTATAGTCACCTACTACGTGTTATGATCCGGCAACCCCGGAGTGACAATAGTCGGGACACTTCCCGGTGATGACCGTAGTTTGAGGAGTTCATGTATTCACTATGTGTTAATGCTTTGTTCCGGTTCTCTATTAAAAGGAGGCCTTAATATCCCTTAGTTTCCAATAGGACCCCGCTGCCACGGGAGGGTAGGACAAAAGATGTCATGCAAGTTCTTTCCATAAGCATGTATGACTATTTACGGAATACATGCCTACATTATATTTATGAACTGGAGCTAGTGCCGTATCGCCCTAGGTTATGACTATTATATGATGAATATCATCCAACGAATTCACTGATCCAATGCCCACAAATTTCTCTCATATTGTTCTTGCTAAGTTACCACTGCTATTGTTACTCTTGCACTTGCTACAAAATCATTGATATCACTGTTACCATTACTATTGCTGTTGCTACCACTATCAAAACTACCATACTACTTTGCTACTAATTACTTTGCTGCAGATAATTAATCTCCAGGTGTGGTTGAATTGACAACTCGGCTGCTAATACATGCAAATATTCTTTGGCTCCCCTTATGTCGAATCAATAAATTGGGTTTGAACACTCTACCCTCGAAAACTGTTGCGATCCCTATACTTGTGGGTTATCGCACGGGAATGGAAACCTTTGGGTGATTCCTCGAGACTCCACGCCTGCGCTTGCCTCCTTAGCACCAAAGAGGAAACCTGCTGCACTGCGCCCACTGGCGCCCGCCTGGCCTTGGTCTTCATGTCTTGCGTCACCCGAACCTCATGAGATGGGTGCTTGCATAGGAATCTCCGCTCCTCAGGAGCCAACCTAGGGAGGCCGCTCCCTCCGGAGGTCTTGGCGTCGTCCGCCTCGCGAGGCTTGGCCCCTCGCGAGGGTCTTGTCTTGCCGATGCTGAAGATGGGCCGTACCAGGCCGTCGATGGAGCCACGCCGTGGGCCGCAGGCAGGCAAGTCTTGGTACCCTGGTTCCCAGAACACCGACAGTAGCCCCCGGGCCCAAGGCGCTCTCGGACTTGGCTTCAGGGCGAAGCCAAAGGGCAAGGGCGAAGCGCTGCGGGCCCCAATCGCCTGCGGACCGAGTTGACGCGTGGCTCCTGACGGGACGTGGGCGTCTCCGCTTCCCCACGCTGCCTCTGCAACCGTCCGACTTGACAACTGCCTGTTGCATGCAGAAAAGCCATCATTACTCGAGGTTGTGGGAGGCCGGAGGTTGGCCCTCCTCCGGCTATAAATGGGAGAGGGGGCGGAGCCCCCTGCTCATCTCCGTCTTCTCGCTGCTTGCTCCTCCTTCTTCCTTTCCATCCCACCGTCTTGCCAGCGAGTCCATGGCGCCAACGAAGAAGTTTTCTGCTGCGGAGAAGGGGAAGGCCCCCAAGGAGGGGCCAGGCTCGCCGCCGCCCAAGAGAGGCCGCGGACGCTCCCGCAAGTACGCCGCGACTCCAACGGTAGCCCCTCGGGGACGCGGGCGCACCCCTTCAAGGGCCCACATCGCCTCAGGCAGCCGCGGTGGTGCTTCATCCTGTGGTGGGAGCTTCCGTGGACGGGGCGGCCTCAGCGATGGGGCGAGGCGTGTGGCGATCGCTCGGCCACCGTGGCCACCGTGGTTCCAGCTTCCGCGTTTCTTTGCGGGCGTGCTGCCGGCTGGGGGGCCTGGCGGCCTTTGGCTGCAGGCCGACGGCTGTTGTAGCAAGGCCTCATGGGTGGAGGTCGAAGTCACCGCCACTGGCAACGTGTTCCTGAATCGTGGGTGGCAGCCGTTCGCTCGCGCACGGGGCTTGCACGGGAGGTGCACCCTCCACTTCAGGTACGACGGCGTCACCCTCTATGTCAGGGTGTTCGGGGAAGACGGCCAGCGCTCAGGGTGCTGCCCGAAAAGCGACAGCGACGACGACGATGGTGACGATGAGGACAACCGAAGGGGTGGCGCCATCGTTGGCGGTGAGCTTGCCCTTGGCGACGGTCGCGCCGCCTCCAGCAGCGGTGGCTCCTCCTCCGGGGAGAGCACCAGCGACGGCGACTACGACAAGCCGCCGCGTCGCCGGGCTCGAACTGGGAAGGGTGACGAGCCACGTCACCATCGTGCCACGGTGAAGCAGGAGGAGGACTCCGACTGAGCCCGAGTGCTGCTGGAGCCGGGCCTCAAGAGCGGCTGTAGTCGCGCGGCTTGCTTTTGTTTCTTTCTTCCCCTGCATTAAAAAAAGGTAGAGGGCCCTGTCGGGGCATGTAATGAACTATGGTGCTTGCACCGTTATGTTATCATTTTCGTGTTGCATTGCGATACCCGCGTTACTGCTGATTGTTGTTGGGGCGACTTAGCTTGATATTCTTGTGGTGCACTCCCCTGCTGCAAGAGCGTGCCTTGCCGCGAGGAGACTCAAAAGTCGCTGAGCCTCAGGAGGCACCCTGGAGCTGTAGGATTAGGAAAACTCCGGAGGCATCGTGCCCGTGAGCTCATTTGAAAGCGTCGCGCGAGGACGAAGATGCCAAGAGGCCAAGGTACTGAGGCTTTGGCGAGGTGTGTTCGCGGGCGGGCCCGAGCGCACACACCTGCCCAGCCCCCGTGCACCGGACGCACGAGGAGGAGCGACGGGCAACTGCCACTCCTCCTGAGGCAAGAGCTGGAAGAGCGAACGGTGCAAGGAGAATAAATTTTCCAACCCTCAAATGAAACGCGAAAAATCTCAAATTCCATTCAAGAAGTTGCAAACCAACTACAGAAAGCAAGCAAAAGAATAGTCGCGTCCGGCACCTATACTAGTCTTCTTGTCTTCCCACCAGCACGGAGCATGGGGCCTCCACTAGGACGTGGGTGGGAGCCTCCGTGAGGCCCAGGGGCGGTGCTCAGGAGACTCTAGGGCGTGTACAACCCCAACTCATTATTACGTGAGAGTGTCACGAGCGGAGATCTTCATGGGCGCATGGCCTTGGTCATGGGTAGAATTTCCGAAGGTGCTGGATGTTCCAGGCATTCTGGATGGGGACCCCATCCTGCGTCTCCAGGCGCGCGGCGCCAGGCCTGGAGACACGGGCGATCCTAAATGGGCCCTCCCACATGGGCGAGAGCTTATGAAGCCCCTCCCTGGAGAGCACCCGCCTCAGGACGAGGTCACCCACCTCGAGGTTCCTGGAGCAGACGCTATGGCAGTGATACCGCCGCAGCGCCTGCTGGTACTTCGCTGCACGGAGCGAGGCTTGGCGGCGACGCTCCTCCCCCAGCACGAGGTCCATCCCCCGCGAGGCGTCCTGGCACACCTCGTCGAACGCCAAGACCCGCGCGGAGCGATGCTTGACCTCGTGAGGGAGGACAGCCTCGGCTCCGTAGACGAGGAAGAACGAAGTCTCGCCCGTGGGCTTGGTCACGGTGGTGCGGATGGACCACAACACGGACTGGAGCTCATCGAGCCAGCCCCTGCCGCAGGCCTCGAGTTTCTTCTTGAAGCTCCTCGCCTTGAGGCCCCTCAGGACCTCCATGTTGGCGCGCTTGGCCTGGCCATTGCTCCGCGGGTGTGCCACCGAAGCGTAGCATATCTGCGTTCCAAGGTTAGCACAATATGTTTTGAAAAGGTTGCTCATGAACTGAGAGCCATTGTCGGTGATGATGCGGTTGGAAACCCCAAAATAGCTCACGAGGCCCTTGATGAACTTGACAGCCGAGCCAGCTGGGATGGTGTGGACGGCTTCCACCTCCGCCCACTTGGTGAACTTGTTGATGGCGACGTAGAGGTAGCGGTAGCCCCCGGGCGCTCGAGGGAACGGGCCCAGGATGTCCAGCCCCTAGACCACGAATGGCCACGAGAGTGGGATGGTCTGGAGGCCCTGAGCGGGCTAGTGGATCTGCTTGGCGTGGAACTGACAGGCCTCAAAATATTTCACCAATTCAGTGGCATCATTGAGCGCCGTGGGCCAGTAGAATCCGCTGCGGAACACCTTGCCCACGAGGGTGCGCGATGAGGAGTGATGCCCGTAGTCCCCACCATGTATGTCGGCCAGCAGCTCGCACCCCTGCTCCCTGGAGATGCATCGTAGAGAAACGTCGTTTGGGTGCCTTCGGTAGAGCTCACCATCTTGGATGCAGTACGCGGTGGCCTGGCGGGCCACCCGCTCTGCGTCTTCCTCCTTCTCCGGCAAGGTACCCCGGAGCAGGTGCGCCTTGAATTCCTTGGTCTAGCACCCCTCCTGAGGCTCGAGCGAGAGAAGCAGGCGGGCTCCGGAGGTCGGGCCTCAGGCTGGGGCGCCCGAGGGGGGTGCTGGGGACAGCCCCTCCCGAGGCAGCGCCAGTTCCGCAAGGGGGGGAGCTGCTGGCGGCTTGAAAAGCCGTTCCTCGAAGACGCCAGGCTCCTAAGGGTGGCGCCGGGATGCCCTCTTGGCGATGTCGTCCGCCTCCTTGTTTGTGCCACGCGGCACGTGCTGCAATTCCAAGCCTAAGAATCATTTCTCAATTTTGTGTACCTCCTCAAGGTATGCCTCCATGTGCTCGTCCTTTGGCTTGTACGCCTTGTTGGAGAAGTTGACGAGGAGCTGGGAGTCGCCCCTGATGGTGAGGCGTCTAACCCCCAGAGCCGCCGTAGCCTTGAGGCCAGCGATCAGGCCCTCGTACTCAGCGATGTTGTTGGAGACCTTCTCACCATGCTGGAAGCAAAGTTGCACGGTGTAGTAGAGCTTGTCCTGGGTAGGTGAGATGAGCACAGCTCCAGCCCCCACGCCTTGGTGTGCGAATGCGCCGTCGAAGTACATGAATCAAGATGGTGTGGCTGCGGGACTGGCAACATCATCGTAGAAGTGTTGGAGCAGCTGAAGATGTGTCCTGCAGAAGTCGCTCCTCACGAGTCGTCTGGCTCCTGAGCCTCGTGAGGCTCTGGAGGTCCGGGGGGCTCACGAGGTTCCGGCACCTCCTCCGTCAGGATTGCCTGGCGCTGGGCCTCGTGAGCCACCAAAACTCTCCTCATGTGGTGCTGGTGCGAGGCATCTGCGTTCGGTAAGCCAAAAGGCATGTAGACGTAGCTGTGAGGGCGGCCTCCACACCGGCCGACGCAGGACGGCTAGAAGAGCTCCTGAGAAGCAGCCATGTTGAGTCCTGGGATGTTGACACAGACGCGCAGCTCGCTACCCACGTCAGGGGCGGCAGCTGCACTGGGTGGTGCGGGGCGACGCTCGCCACGCATGGCTCGCGCCTCCTGAATCTCCTCGATCGCCTTGGTGATGAACTCTTGATTGCCTAGCACCTCGCGCCCTGCGCCCTGTTCGCGGGAGCACGCGTTGAAGCACGCCTCCACATGGTGCCCGAACGCCTCCCTCGTGACGCTGGCCAGGTCAGAGGCCCTCCAGAGGAGAGCCCCCGAGCCCAACCTGAGAGGGGCGTCGGGCGCGCCTTCCTATGCGAGAGGGGAAGGTGCCCCATCAGTAGGCGCGGGGCCTGAGGCACGACCATTGGACGCCCCAGCCTCCTGAGAATCTCTGAGGAGCAGCTGCTTCTTCTTCTTAGGGATGGCCTGAGGAGGATGGATGGCGCCCTCGCCATCTGAGTTCTCGACCGCTGCGGCCTGGTAGGCGCGCTCGAGGGAGCACACCCCATCCTTCTCGTCGCAGGCGACCGTGATGATGCCGCCGCTTCCTGGCATCTTGAGGACATTGTAGCCGTGGTGAGTCACCGCCATGAACTTGGCAAGGGCTGGATACCCGAGGATGGCGTTGTACGGGAGATGAATGTGGGCGACATCAAAGTCTATGAGCTCGGTGCGGTAGTTGTCGTACTTGCCGAAGGTGACAGGGAGACGGATCTGCCCTATGGGGATGGTGGAGCCATCGATCACCCCTGAGAAAGGCTTGGTGGGCAGAAGCTGGTCGTATGGCACCTGGAGCGTGTCAAACGTCTCGACGGAGAGGACGTTGAGCCCCGCGCTGCCATCGATGAGTGTCTTGGTGACGAGGACGTTTCTGATGGTAGGGGTGCAAAGCATAGGGAGCACGCCGGCGCCAACCATGGTCTTCGGGTGGTCCCTTGAGTCAAAGGTGAGGTCGGCCTTGGGCGCCGCCGAGCCCGGAGGGGCCCCCTGCCGCGACTGGGCGGCCCCCGCCTGGCGAAAGAACTGCTTGATGTGGCGGTCTGAGGCCGGCGCCTGTGACCCGCCGAGGATGGCCGCGATGGTGTGGGGCGCCGGGGCCGCGAAGCGCGCGATGAACAGGCCACACAGCTCTTCCCAGGAGGCCACTGAGGACTCCGGCAGGTCGAGGAGCCAGGCGCGCGGCACACCCATAAGGGCCATAGGGAGCCAATTCGCCATGGCCTTGTCGTCGCTGCCGGCTGCCCGGATGGCCTCTGCATATACCTGGAGGAACTCCGTTGGATCTGTCGCGCCATCATATCGCGGCGGCAACTCCGGTCTGAACTTTGGCGGCCATTGCACTCGCCGTAAGGCAGAGGATAAAGCCCGGTGGCTTGCGAAACCTCCAAACGCGCCCGGCGGCCCGATTAGTGGAGCGACGCCCGCCATGGGAACCAAACGGCGTGGGCAGAGCACGGTTGATGAGGAGACGAACCTTCGACATGCCCCTACCTGGCGCGCCAAATGTCAGATTCAGGGCTCCACTGGCCCAAGAAAGGTTCAAACTCTGCGGCGTGTGCGAAGAACTCGACCTCTCCAGCCAACCGATTCGTCACTCTCACGGCCTAGCTTGATGAACAGGAAAGGAAAGAGACACGGCAGTTTACCCAAGTTCGGGCCACCTTGCGGTGTAAGACCCTACTCCTGCTTTGGGGTGGATTGGCCTCGTGAGGGGCTGAGGATGATCTAGTACAGAGGAAGAACAACCTCACGAGGTCTGTTCTTGTGTGGGTTTGAGCTGAGCCTTCGATCCCCCTTCCTACGGTGGTGGCTAACCTATATATAGCGGCCTTGGTCCTCTTCCTCCAAAATGAAGGTGGGAAGGGATCCCACAACGGCCAATTTTGAAGGGGGATAAGTAGTACATCTTATCCTGACGAAAGGTGGTCTTCGCTTGCAAAGCTTCTGGTCGTGACGTTGTGGTGGGCTCGGCGATGACATCCATCCTGGCGGTCTTGGTCTCGTTGCACGCGAATGGAAACCTTTGGGTGATTCCTCGGGACTCCGCGCCTGCACTTGCCTCCTTAGCACCAAAGAGGAAACATGTTGCACTGCGCCCGCTGGCGCCCGCCTGGCCTTGGTCGTCATGGCTTGCGTCACCTGAATCTCATGAGATGGGTGCTTGCATAGGAATCTCCACTCCTCAGGAGCCAACCTAGGGAGGCCGCTCCCTTCGGAGGTCTTAGCGTCGTCCGCCTCGCGAGGCTTGGCCCCTCGCGAGGATCTTGTCTTGCCGATGCTGAAGATGGGCCTACCAGGCCGTCGATGGAGCCATGCCGTGGGCCACAGGCAGGCAAGTCTGGGTACCCTGGTTCCCAGAACGCCGACAGAAAAGAACCCTAGATCAGAGGTTCCACCGCCGCAAGCCTCTGTAGCCACGAAAAATCAATCTAGGCCCTCTCTGGCACCCTGCCGAAGGGGGCCATCATCACTGGAGGCCATGGAGGAGGAAGCCAGAGGGGGCCATCATCACCATGGAGGCCAAGGACCAGTGGGAGAATCTCTCCCCATCTAGGGGGGAGGCCATGGAGGAGGAAGCACAAGGGGGAGACTCTCTCCTTCTCTCTCTCGGTGGCGTCGGAGTGCCACCGGGGGAATCATCGCCGCGATGATCGTCTTCATCAACATCACCATCTTCATCACCTTCCTCATCTCTTTTAAGCGGTCCACTCTCCCGCACCCCGCTGTAATCCCCTACTTGAACATGGTGCTTTATGCCACATATTATGGTCCAATGATGTGTTGCCATCCTATGATATTTCGGTATACCATACTTGGAGCTATATTTTTATTCATCACATGATAGGTGTTTTGCTTGGAGCGTATTTTCATTTTACTAGCTGTTTGAATAAAATCATTGGATCTGAAATCTTGAATGGGAGAGAGTCCTCACAAGGCTATTTAACTACTTGACTACTCATTGTTCTTCACTTATATCTTTTTGGAGTAGTTTGTCATTTACTCTCGTGCTTCACTTATATCCTATGAGTAAATGGTTGAATGAATTGAATATCATAAATCTGAAATTATATATGTTTCGTATGCTTATCCCATGGGGAGTAATGACTTCACATATAAGAAGTATAGGTGGTAAAATTTATTGAAAGTTAGCAAACACAACATTGGTCACTTGAACAATTCATGAAAGAATATTGAAGGAAGAGAGATTTCACATATAAATATACTATCTTGGACATCTTCTATGATTGTGAGCCCCATTAATTTATTTTCAAACTTAAGCAAATTAGTTGAAGTTGGACAAGGAAGACAACGTAATGAGTTATGTTTGGGTATATTTGTATAGAAGTTATATTGTTATGGATCCTCCAACATCTTGTAACACCCCCTTGTAATAAGCTCTGTGACACTCTGTTAATATTGCCTAGTCATGACCATTTGCAGTGCCAAGTCACATGGGTTAAGTATCCAATACAAATTCAATTCTGAAAATCAATTCAATTTCCAAAGTGAAATAAGGAGTTGATCAAACCCTGTTGGAAAAATGTTCATTTAATGGCAAATAATCCAGGAACATTTGAAAAACCATCATCAAAATATTTGGAGTTAGATAAGTGACTTAAACAAGTTGCAACAGCACCAAAACAGGATATTTAAATCCATTTAAAATCATTTCAAATACAAATGAACTCCAAATCTGTCCAAACCACTTTTTAGTGAGAGCTAAAATGGCACTGTAATATTTGGACTAAGTTCCATGTTTTATGAAAGTGCATAAGAGCCCTAACTATTTCCAAACAGAAAAGGATAAAAGAGAAAATGAAAAACAGAAATAGATAAATAAAAACGAGGCACTGTGCATGGGCCTTAGTGCACAGTGCCCCGGACACGGCCCAGCTGGCCTAGCCCAGCGCGGTCGTCTCTCTCCTCCCGCGCGCTGTCGCTCCCCCTCGCCGACACGCCGACGCCGTGCCGCGCTGTCGCCCATCTGGCGGCTCCGCGACGTAGATAAGAGCAACCCTGGCTCCCCCTCACCCTCGCAAACCCTAGAGCCCCCCAGTTTCCCTCCTCCTCGCCCCCTCTCTCAGATTCCGCTCGTCCGAGCGCCACTGCAGCTGCTCGCCGTCGATCCCGCGCCCTCCGTCATCCTCCAGCCTCGCTGCGATGTCGTAGCGCTTCCTCGTGCTCGTCTATGTCGGCTACACCGACTCGTCCGAGCTCGGAGGCGCAGCTATGACCTCCACGAGCTCGTCTTCCACTTGCGGCCGCCGGTGAACCTCCGGCGTATGTCGCCGATCTGCTGCTCCTAAGCATTCACCGGGCCTCCGTGTGCCTTCCCGGTGAGCACAAGCTCCTTTCCCCTCTCCCTCTGTTGCCGTTCGCCACCCGTAGCCGCCGCACCGCTAGCACCCGCACACATCGCCGCCGATGAGCTCGCAGCCGTGGCCGTCATCACTATCACGCGCGGCCGAGCCCCGCAACGAGCTTCTGGAGCTCGTGCGAGCCTGAAGCGATCACTAGCGCGCTTCCCCATGCGTTGTAGCTCTAAATCCGCCGATGCCCGATTCCGGCGTCCGCCGGCGACGACCTAGCGCTCGTTTCCGGCCGTTCTAGCTCGCGCTCGTGCCTTAGATCGACGCGGCTCGCTCGTCTTGTTCGAACGCGACCCCCCGCGCACCAAATGGTCGCCTGTAGGCGAATCCCGACGGAAGGCCGCGCCGCGCCATCGTGTTTTCGAGCCCGCCGGCGTTTAAACGCCGGCCGGCCGACGTGGCACGCGTGGGGTCCACCCGGGCCACTGCCAGTGGGCCCTGGGGACCCCAGTTGACTGGGTTGACCCAGTCAACGAGCTGACTGGGCAACCCCAGTCACTGACATGTGGACCCCGCGGCTAAATAATCTAAAATTGATTTAGTTAAATAAAAACTAATTAGTTTAGCCTAATGTCTCACTGACAAGTGGGGCCCGCCCCCTAATTAACCCTGTAGATTAAGTTAATTCACTGTTAAGATAAACAGAGACTGACATGTGGGTCCCACATGTCAGGATTGACTCTGGTCAGCGCCTGTTGACCGCTGACGTCACAGTGACGACATGCTGACATCATAATTCATTTTCTGCTAAATAAAAATAATTCCAGAAATTCTATTAAACTTTGAAAATTAATAACTTTTAAACCGTAGCTCAGATCGAAAAAGTTAAAACATGAAAGTTGCTCAGAACGACGAGACGAGTCTGATCGTGCCGTCCGTTTCTTTGTCGGAACCCCCTACGTAGAAGAACTCGTAACTCCGGACCCGTATCCGGTAGATGAATAGTGCACACACTTCGGTAAATAAATTCCAGATTAATTCTAAAAATAACTAAAATGACTTAGATGCATATTTAGGCAACCCTGCACTGCATCATAGCATAGCACGCACCGTGTTGCGATTGTTTGCATTATGTTTACCTGTTTCTTCCCCCTCTTCTCCCTCGAATAGACCCCGACGTTGACGTAGCTCCCGAGGCAGACGCAGCTTAGGAGTATGACTACGTCCCCGACGACACCACAGGCGACCTTGCCCTTGCCCCAGAGCAAACAGGCAAGCACCCCCATTTTGAGCATGCCTATATCGCCTATTCTCTTCTCTCTTATGCTTGCATTAGAACTGCTACTGCTACTGTTTTCCTATATCTGCTGCATAGCCTGATTATTGTAACCTGCCTTACTACCTTTCTGGTTATCCTAGACTGATTAGTATAGGCTGGGTAGAGTCCCGACAGAGACCCCCACTTGATCCCGACTGCCCCGCTGGATGTCAGAAGACCCGCTCATCGGGATTGAAGACTAGACCCTGGCACCGCACGTCACTTCCCCCTTAGTTGCCGACACTACTAGGTTACCGTCGAGTGCCGAGGGTGATACCTCGTCAGCACTTCTGATGTTAACCTTGTAGGTTAGTTACTCGGTCGTGGTAAGCGAGGGTGATTCCTCGTACACCACCCCCGATAACAGCGTCGTCGTGCAACTTCTCAAGTATGGACCTCGAGGGTGATTCCTCCTTCGTTCACCTTGATGATAACATCGAGCGGGAATTCCATCGAGGGTGATTCCTCAGGGTTCCCTTCGGTGTCAGACACACAGTTACTTTGGATACTATGATTTGACTTTGAAACATGATACTAAAGACGGGTCGGCCCTGAGGGGTACCCGCGCGAGCTTAACGCGAAGTGATGTGGAGTCGGGTTGACCTGGATGGTGCCCGCGAGATAACTACGAGGCGTGGCCGGGCATTCTTAGCCCTTGCCACAAGTCCTCGAGACGGGGCGACAGGGTCACATCGATCGTGAGTCTCTGCTCGTTTCCGCGCGCTCCTAATCCACTATGGTTTGGATATTTGATCCGAGGGGCCTCTGGCCCGATAGCACTAACCATCACGTGGGCATAGTATGGGCGTTCTGCGTCGTATACATCAGCCGAAGCTTATTTGACGTCAGTAAGGAGCGGCGCACGTCGAGTTGGACTGGGAACGCAACCGCGCTTGTATAAGCGGTTGCTAGGTCTGCTCTCGGTGGCCCCGTAACGTGCAGGAGTTCCCGGGGCGATGGCCCAAGACCCCTGGGGGCATAGGTTTAGTCCGGCGTGCTGATCTCTCTTATAAGCCTAGGTCGGGTTGCGGCGTGTTGCTTGGCCGAGGCCGGGCATGACCCAGTAAAGTGTGTCCGGCCGGAGTTAAGCGAGCGTGGTGGGTAAGTTGGTGCACCCCTGCAGGGAAGAAACTTCTATCGATAGCCTGTCCTACAGTAACAGACACTCGGAGTTGTATCCCGATCGGTACAACTAGAACATGAGATGAGAACTGGATAGTACGGCTCTGGGATTGCTTTCTCGCAGGGAGTCGAGAAAGGATCTCAGGTCGAGGTTGATGATACTACTACTACTTTACATTATGTTCATCTGCTCTCTTCTATTGCTGCAAGACTATCGAAGATTGTTGAAGATGCTAGTCTTTGATAGGGCTAGGCTTTCCCCCTCTATTCTGGCATTTCTGCAGCCCAGTCCACATATACAGCCATTCCTTTGACAATGTTGCATATGTAGTGTAGATCCTTGCTTGCTGAGTACTTCGGATGAGTACTCACGTTTGCTTTACTTTCTTTTTCCCCCATATCCAATTGATGCCACCAGACGACGGAGCCCCTGAGCCGGTCGCCCCAGTCGGCGACCAGTACTACTACCCGCCTGGCGAGTACTACTACTACGAGGAGCCGTTTGACGACCAGGAGTAGGATCGGAGGGTCCAGGGCAGGAGGCCTACGCCTTTCGATCGTAGCTTTTATTTTACCCCCGCCTCTGTGAAGGCTTATTTCTCTCTTTGTAATATATTTGTACCCAGATATCTGATGCTTCCGCTGACGCTTGTTTGCCATCGAGCTATGTATTCGAGCCCTCGAGGCCCTGGCTTGTAATATAAAGCTTGTATGACTTTATTTATGTTTTAGAGTTGTGTTGTGATATCTTCAAGTGAGTCCTTAGGCTTGATCGTGCGCATTTGCGTGTATGGTTAGTGCACGATTAAGCCGGGGTCGTCACACATGTGGTGCTTGCTTAGGATCTTTTGCTAGCCAAAATTTTGTACTAAGTAGAGATACTACTTGTGCATCCAAAACCATTAAACCCAGTTTGTTGCCATAAGCGTCCACCATATCTACCTATATATTGAATAAGATCATTCAAGTAAGTTGTCATCGGTGCAAAAGGCAATAAAAATTGCTCCTAAATATGTATGATCTTTTATTGTAAGGGAAAATAAGCGTTGTACGAACTTGTGATGATAAAGAAATAAAAGCGACGGACTGCATAATAAATATTGCTATCACAAAGGGTAATACAATATGACGTTCCTTTGCATTAAGGGTTTGCACATCCAAAATTAAAAAGCGCATGACAACCTCTGCTTCCCTCTGCGAAGGGCCTATCTTTTACTTGCATGTATTTACTTTTACGCAAGAGTCAATAGTATTCCTTCTTATTTCAACCTCAACTATTCTTTAGTTGGCAAGCATCATATGGTGGGGAAAGATCCAAGCATATATGGCCATTCAAATATATTTGTTCATGAGTTATTATTGTTGACAATTATCTATATGGTAAATAAGTTGGGAGGCGAAACATTAAGCCCCTATCTTTCTCTGTGTTCGACGGATGCTATTTGTTCTAAAAATATGCCTTTAGTGTTAGCAATCATGGAAGACTATATGATAGTTGAGTATGTGGAATTTATTAAATCAAAGCTCTTACATAGACCCTTCCTGAAAATAAGATGAATTGCAATTGTTTCATGACTAAGAACATGGTTTGTTAGTTTTCAAGAAACTTTATGGTCTATACTTTAACATGTGAATAGCTCGTTACTTGATCATGAGAAGTTTTATGAGATGAGCTACTGTTTATGACATATAATAATGCTAGAAAAAGTGTTTGGAACCTCCATTGATCAAACTTATGCACTATGCTAGCATTCACACTTCATAAATTATTTCTTTTATCATTTACCTACTAGAGGACGAGCAGGAATTAAGCTTGGGGATGTTGATACGTCTCCAACGTATCTATAATTTATGAAGTATTCATGCCATGTTTACAACAATTTTATATGGTTTTGGTATGATTTGATTAGAACTAACACAGACTGACGCTGTTTTCAGCAGAACTACCGTGGTGTCATTTTTTGTGCAGAAATAAAAGTTCTCGGAATGGGCTGAAAATTTACGGTGATTTTTTACGGACCAAAAGAGACCCCCGAAGCACCGGAGCTGGGCCAAGAAGTGACCGAGGTGGGCACAAGCCACCAGGGCGCGCCCTGGGGGGGTAGGGCGCGCCCCTACGGCTTGTGGGCACCTCGGGCACCCACTTGACGTGAGACCAACGCCAAAAATTCTTATAAATACCCAAACCTCTGACAAGAACCCTAGATCGGAAGTTCCGCCGCCGCAAGCCTGTGTAGCCACGAAAAATCAATCTAGGCCCTCTCCAACACCCTGCCGGAGGGGGCCATCATCACCGGAGGCCATGGAGGAGGAAGCCGGAGGGGGTCATCATCACCATGGAGGCCAAGGACCAGAGGGAGAACCTCTCCCCATCTAGGGGGGAGGCCATGAAGGAGGAAGCACAAGGGGGAGACTCTCTCCCTCTCTCTCTCGGTGGCACCGGAGTGCCGCCGGGGGAATCATCGCCGCGGTGATCGTCTTCATCAACATCACCATCTTCATCACCTTCCTCATCTCTTTTAAGCGGTCCACTCTCCCGCACCCCACTGTAATCCCCTACTTGAACATGGTGCTTTAGGCCACATATTATGATCCAATGATGTGGTGCCATCCTATGATGTTTCGGTATACCATACTTGGAGCTATATTTTTATTCATCACATGATATGTGTTTTGCTTGGAGCATATTTTCATTTTACTAGTTGTTTGAATAAAATCATTGGATCTGAAATCTTGAATGGGAGATAGTCCTCACATGGCTATTTAATTACTTGACTACTCATTGTTCTTCACTTATATCTTTTTGGAGTAGTTTGTCATTTACTCTCGTGCTTCACTTATATCCTATGAGTAAATGGTTGAATGAAATGAATATCATAAATCTGAAATTATATATGTTTCGTATGCTTATCCCATGGGGAGTAATGACTTCACATATAAGAAGTATAGGTGGTAAAATTTATTGAAAGTTAGCAAACACAACATTGGTCACTTGAACAATTCATGAAAGAATATTGAAGGAAGAGAGATTTCACATATAAATATACTATCTTGGACATCTTCTATGATTGTGAGCCCCATTAATTTATTTTCAAACTTGAGCAAATTAGTTGAAGTTGGACAAGGAAGACAACGTAATGAGTTATGTTTGGGTATATTTGTATAGAAGTTATATTGTTGTGGATCCTCCAACATGTGGTGCTTGCTTAGGATCTTTTGCTAGCCAAAATTTTGTACTAAGTAGAGATACTACTTGTGCATCCAAAACCCTTAAACCTAGTTTCTTGCCATAAACGTCCACCATATCTACCTATGGATTGAATAAGATCATTCAAGTAAGTTGTCATTGGTGCAAAAGGCAATAAAAATTGCTCCTAAATATGTATGATCTTTTATTGTAAGGGAAAATAAGCGTTGTACGAACTTGTGATGATAAAGAAATAAAAGCGACGGACTGCATAATAAAGGTTGCTATCACAAAGGGCATTACAACGTGACGTTCCTTTGCATTAAGGGTTTACACATCCAAAATTAAGGGTTTACACACCCTCTGCTTCCCTCTATGAAGGGCCTATCTTTTACTTGCATGTATTTACTTTTACGCAAGAGTCAATAGTATTCCTTCTTATTTCAACCTCAACTATTCTTTAGTTGGCAAGCATCATATGGTGGGGAAAGATCCAAGCATATATGGCCATTCAAATATATTTGATCATGAGTTATTATTGTTGACAATTATCTATATGGTAAATAAGTTGGGAGGCGAAACATTAAGCCCCTATCTTTCTCTGTGTTCGACGGATGCTATCTGTTCTAAAAATATGCTTTGAGTGTTAGCAATCATGGAAGACTATATGATAGTTGAGTATGTGGAATTTGCTAAATCAAAGCTCTTACATAGACCCTTCCTGAAAATAAGATGAATTGCAATTATTTCATGACTAAGAACATGGTTTGTTAGTTTTCAAGAAACTTTATGGTCTATACTTTAACATGTGAATAACTCGTTACTTGATCATGAAAAGTTTTATGAGATGAGCTACTGTTTATGACATATAATAATGCTAGAAAAAGTGTTTGGAACCTCCATTGATCAAACTTATGCACTATGCTAGCATTCACACTTCATAAATTATTTCTTTTATCATTTATCTACTCGAGGACGAGCAGGAATTAAGCTTGGGGATGCTGATACGTCTCCAACGTATCTATAATTTATGAAGTATTCATGCCATGTTTACAACAATTTTATATGGTTTTAGTATGATTTGATTAGAAGTAACCCGGACTGACGCTGTTTTCAGCAGAACTACCGTGGTGTCGTTTTTTGTGCAGAAATAAAAGTTCTCGGAATGGGATGAAAATTTATGATGATTTTTTATGGACCAAAAGAGACCCCCGAAGCACTGGAGCTGGGCCAGGAAGTGACCGAGGTGGCCACAAGCCGCCAGGGCGCGCCCCTACGGCTTGTGGGCACCTCGGGCACCGCCTTGATGTGAGACCAACGCCAAAAATTCTTATAAATACCCAAACCTCCGAAAAGAACCCTAGATCGGAAGTTCCGCTGCCGCATGCCTCTGTAGCCACGAAAAATCAATCTAGGCCCTCTCCGACACCCTGTCGGAGGGGGCCATCATCACCGGAGGCCATGGAGGAGGAAGTACAAGGGGGAGAATCTCTCCCTCTCTCTCTCGGTGGCGCCGGAGTGCTGCCGGGTGAATCATCGCTGCGGTGATCGTCTTCATCAACATCACCATCTTCATCACCTTTCTCATCTCTTTTAAGCGGTCCACTCTCTCGCACCCCGCTGTAATCCCCTACTTGAACATGGTGCTTTATGTCACATATTATGATCCAATGATGTGTTGCCATCCTATGATGTTTTGAGTAGATTTCTTTTGTCTTTTGGGTTGATTGTTGATCTAGATTGGTTTGAGTTGTATGTTTTATTTTGGTGTTGTCCTATGGTGCCTTCCGTGCCGCACACATGTAAAGGATTCCTGCTGTAGGGTGTTGCAATACGTTCATGATTCGCTTATAGTGGGTTGCTAGAGTGACAGAAGTTAAACCCGAGTAAGGGGGTTGTTGCGTATGGGATAAAGGGGACTTGATACTTTAATGCTATGGTTGGGTTTTACCTTAATGATCTTTAGTAGTTGCGGATGCTTGCTAGAGTTCCAATCATAAGTGCATATGATCCAAGTAGAGAAAGTATGTTAGCTTATGCCTCTCCCTCATATAAAATTGCAATAATGATTACCGATCTTGTTAACAATTGCCTAGGACAATTCTGCACACCGACCCATCATTATTCCACACTCGCTATTTGTAATATATTATAATATATTCTAACTTTATGATAACAGCACCTATTTTTATATTTTAGTTCTCCGCTATCATGCAAAGCTATCCTCTTCATACCCACAACGTAGTTTTATTTCTCGTTTCTAGATGGAAGCAAATGCTCGGTGTATGTAGAGTCGTATCAGTGGCAGATAGGACTTGAGAGAATATTGATCTTACGTTTAGCTCCTTGTGGGTTCGACACTCCATACTTATCACTTCCACCTTTGGAAATTGCTACGATGATTCCTTGCACTTGGGGATTGTCACTTGGGTTTTAGGATTTTGATGCACAAGCAGCATTTCCGCTTAGTACAGGCGAAGGCTAGCAAATAGGTTGAGGAGCGGCCAGCTAGAGAGCGAAAACGGTCATGAACATGCATTATGCATAATAAACATTGAATACTAGCATGAGTAGGATATGAACACCATGAACATAAATATCATAGAGGCTATGTTGATTTTGATTCAACTACATGCGTGAACATGTGCCAAGTCAAGCCACTCGAAACATTCATAGGAGGATACCATATCATCATACCACATCACAATCATTTTAATGCATGTTAACTACTTAAGCATGGCATGAGAAACTATAATTTCTAATTGTCATTGCAAACATGTTTGATCATAATATGCTGAATCATGGATACTAGGTTAAACATATTTACAAAAACAGAACAAGTTGAGTTCATACCCGTTTCTCTCTGCCACAGCCAGTTCATCAAATATCATCATTATTGCCTTTCACTTGCACGACAGAATGATATGAAAATAATAATAGTGCAAGAGTATCGTGGACTAAGCTGGAATCTCCAAACATTTTATTCAAGAGGAGAAGACAAGGTAATATGGGCTCTTTGTTAGATCAATATCAATGCATCTGAGAGCCACTCAACATTTTCATCGTGGTCTTCTCCTCGGTATGATTCAATAAAAAGAAAAGAAATTCAGAGAAACACACTGAAATGTTTTTGGAGTTTTTATTTTTTCTAGAAGAAAGCAATTTAAAGGAAAAGGGCAAACAAGAACGAGAAAAACTATTTACACGGGAAAGCTCCCAACAAGCAAAAGAAGAACAAGGAAATCTTTTGGGTTTTCTTTTAATACTACAACTAATTAAGCTAGAAAGAAAACCCGAAAATAAGCAAGAAATATTTTTTAGATTTTCTCAAGGTTTTCAAACACACAAGAAAGCGAGAAAACAAATCTAGCATGGCTAATACAATGAAAAAGTGTGAACACCGACAACTGGAATGCAATGTGTGATCATGAATGTAATGTCGGTGGAAATACATACTCCCCCAAGCTTAGGCTTTTGGCCTAGCTTGGTAATCACCACTCGTAGTAGCCATCCGGTCCCATCTCGAAGTGTTGTGGAGCGGGCACCTGAGCGTCCCACTCCTGCGGCTCCTCCTCCACCTCTGCTTGGGTGTTCCGGTAAGCAATGATGTCCTTAGGCATGATCCTGTATTCCCTCCTAGCAATAGAATCAAACAAACCAGGTGCAGGCAAAGGGATAATATCACGGGTGTTCTCATTGAAAACCAGGTTGTAAGGGATGTTATTAATATAATAGAGTTATCAATGTTAGTAAACTGGTGATCCCTCATCGCCTGGTGGTCTAAATAAACCTTTGGTAAAGGATAATCATGTTGGCGTATTTGAACGTTAAAGTGACTCGCTAGACGAGTAGCATAAATACCGCCATGAATTTTACCCTTGGATCTGTTAAGGTGCAGACGGCGTGCAATAATGGCCCCTAGGCTATAAGTGTTATCGCCGTATAGTGCACAGCGTAGGATGGCGAAGTCCGGAGCACAAAGTGCATCGACCTTCTCTCTAGCAATTAAACACTTAGCAATAAACGGAGCAAAATAGTGCATAGAAGGAAACTGCAAACTAGTAGCAGTGACACTCGACACGCCTCTCTCATCTCCCACTGACAGAGTATGATAAAAGCCCTCAAATTCAGCAGGCCTAGGTTCTCTTATTTTCCCGTCAGAAGGGATCAAGCATATGTCACAAAAATCAGTAAGTGGTATCTGACGGGTTTCAGCATACAAGTTAAACTGCACCTCATGGGGATTATTCCTACTCAGAAAATGGAAACTTTGCACAAAGGAATTTGTGAGGAGATGATATTGTTCACACTCAGCTGCAATGAAGTCGGTAAGCCCAGCATTAGCAGCAAATTGTGCGAACTCTTGACGAACTCCGGCTCCGTCCATGAAGGGGTTATGCGGCCATTCGCACGGCCGCACCTCCGCTCTTCTCCGAGTATGGATATCATTGTCCGATGATTCTCCAACAACTCCCTTAGAGCTCTTCTTGGAGGCAAACTTCCTAAAGAAACTCATCTTATTCCTATGAACAAAATTCTGAAAAAATTTAGTCCACAAAATTTTTGTCAACAAAACTGCACAAGATTGATAGCAACTACTCATAGGGACGCATAGAGGCCATATTAAGCATTCAAACTACTTAGAACCTTAAGAATTCAACATGCAAGCTCATCTACAGCAGCACCAAGAGTAGCTATTTATTCAAAATATAATCCACCAAAGCAAAAACTAATTGGAGCAATGGAGGGGTCACATACCAAGTAGCAATCCCCCAAAACAGTTTTGGAAACGGAGCTTCGAGCAAAGAGATCGAAATCTGCGGGTTTGAGAGCAAGAACACAAGGGAGAGAGCAATGGTGAATTTTTCTAGAGGTAGGTGATGACATGGGCTAAAGAGATAAGTGAGGGGGCCCTCGTGGGGACCACAACCCACCAGGGCGCGCCTGGGGCTGCTGGCGCGCCCAGGTGGGTTGTGCCCACCTGGTGCACCCCCCTCTGATGTTATTTGCACTATAAATTCAGAAATATTCAGAAAAAAAATCGTATTAAATTTTCAGAGCATTCTGAGAACTTTTATTTTTGGGTCATTTTTTTATTGCACGGGAAATTCAGAAAACAGACAAAACATGGCATTTTATTTTATTTAACTAAGAAAAACAGAAAACAAAGGTTGGGAACAGAATGTTGTGCTTACTAAATTCATCAACTTCATACCTCTCAAAAGTGATCCATTAATAAGGTTGATCAAGTCTTATTAATAACCACCTTCAATTAGTATGAAATCGAAGAACTTTCGTAAAACATTAAGTTACCTCAACGGGGATATGCACGTCCCCAACAATAAGCATTTCATATTTCTTTTTGGCAGTAGGTAGAGGTAGTTGAAAGCGTCCAATAGTGAGTGTCGGAGATTTTTCAATAACATTAACACCATTCACATGGAATTGTTTCTTCGGAAAGTGCACCATATGCTCATTACCATTGATATGAAAACTGACCTTGCTTTTATTGCAATCAATAACAGCCCCTGCAGTATACAAAAAGGGTCTACCAAGGATAATCGACATGTTGTCGTCCTCGGGCATCTCAAGTATAACGAAGTTAGTTAAGATAGTAACATTTGCAACAACAAGGGGCACATCCTCACAAATACCGATAGGTATGGCAGTTGATTTGTCAGCCATTTGCAAAGATATTTCAGTAGGTGTGAATTTATTCAAATCAAGTCTTTTATATAAGGAGAAAGGCATAACACTAACACCAGCTCCTAAATCACACAAAGCAGTTTTGACATAATTTCTTTTGATGGAGCAAGGTATAGTTGGTATTCCCGGATCTCCAAGTTTTTAGGTACTCCATCCTTAAAAGAATAATTAGCAAGCATGGTGGAGATTTCAGCTTCCAGTATCTTTCTTTTATTAGAGATGATGTCTTTCATATATTTTGCATAAGGGGCCATCTTTAAAATATCAGTCAAGCAGGTGCGCAAAAAGACTGGCCTAAGCATTTTGACAAAGTGTTCAAATTCTTCATCATCTTTTTTTCTTAGTTGATTTAGGTTGAAAGGGCATGGGTTTTTGCACCCATGGTTCTCTTTCTTTCCCATGTTTTCTAGCAACAAAGTCTCTTTTATCATATCTTTTATTTTTGGGTTGTGGGTTATCAAGATCAACAGCTGGTTCTATTTCAACATCATTGTCTAGTTCCTTATCATTGTCTGGTTGAGTGTCTTCATGAACATCATCATTTTCTTTTTCATTATCACTAGGTGAATGTTCATTACCAGATTGAGTTTCAGCATCAGAAATAGAAACATCATTATTATCATCAGGAGGTTCTTCTTTTTTGGGTTCACTAGATGTATGCAAAGTCCTATCATCTTTCTTCTTCTTTTTCTTTTTAGAAGGACTAGGTGCATCTGTGTTAATTCTTTAAGAGTCTTGTTCAATTCTTTTAGGGTGTCCTACAGGATAAAGTGGTTCCTGAGTCATTTCACCTCCTCTAGTTGCTACTCTAATAGCAAAGTCATTTATGTTGTTATTCATTTCATCAAGCAATTCCTTTTGAGATTTAGCAACTTGCTCTAGTTGAGTTTGAACCATAGAGGCATGTTTCCCTAGACCTCTAACATCATTGGACATTCTAAATAATAAGTCACTCAAGCGAGCAATCATATTGGAATTGTATTTCAATTGTTTCATAACATTTTCATTGAAGTGATCTTGTTTCCTAATGTAGTTATGAAACTCATAAAGGCATTAACTAGGATGTTTATTATAAGGGATATCACTTTCATCAAATTTCATTAAAGAGTTTACCTCTACCACCCTTGGTGGTTGTGTGTCAAGTCCGTGTATTTCTTCGATAGGAGGTAAATTTTTAACATCCTCTACTTTAATACCTTTTTCCTTCATGCTTTTCTTTGCCTCTTGCATATCTTCAGGACTGAGATATAAGATACCCCTCTTCTTCGAAGTGGGTTTAGGCGGTGGTTCAGGAAGAGTCCAATCATAAAAAAATTCAATATATTATTCAATAGTTCCTCAGCTTGTTCAACAGTCTGTTCCCCGAAAATACAACCAGCGCAACTATCTAGGAAGTCCCTAGAAGCATCGGTTAGTCCATTATAGAAGATATCAAATATTTTATTTTTCTTAAGAGGATGATCAGGCAAAGCATTAAGCAATTGGAGAAGCCTCCCCCAAGCTTGTGGGAGACTCTCTTCTTCAATTTGCACAAAGTTAAATATTTCCTGTAAGGCAGCTTGTTTCTTATGAGAAGAAAAAAATTCAGAGAAGTAATAAATCATGTCCTGGGGACTACGCACACAACCAGGAGCAAGAGTATTGTACCATATCTTAGCATCACCCTTTAATGAAAACGGAATAATTTGAGAATATAATAGTATCGAATTTTCTCATCATGAGCAAAAAGGGTGGCCATATCATTCAACTTAGTAAGGTGTGCCACTACAGTTTCAGTTTCATAACCATGGAAAGGATCAGATTCAATCAAAGTAATTAACTCTGGCTCGACAGAGAATTCATAATCCTTATCATCAACAAAGATGGGTGAAGTAGCAAACTTAGGATCATATTGCATTCTAGCATTCAAAGATTTATCTTTCAATTTGCATAATAATTTCTTAAGATCATCTCTATCATTGCAAGCAAAAAAGTCTCTAGCTGTCTCCTCATCCATAACATAACCTTCAGGTACCTTAGGCAATTCATATCTAGGAGAGCTAGGTCTAATAGGTGTTTCAAGATTTTCAGTTTCAAGTACTTCATCAGTTTCAAAGATTTCATCAGTTTCAACATTCTCAATATCTTTAGCTCTAGCAATTTGTTCATCAAGAAATTCACCTAGTGGCACATTATTATCAAGCAAGGTACTAGCATCATCATGAGTATCATTCATAGTAGAAGTAGCATCATCAATTACTTGCGACATATCAGGATTAATAGCATGTGGTGGTGTTGCAAGTCTACTCAAAATAGAAAGTGAATCAAGTGCAGAGCAAGATGGCAATTCCTTACCTCCCCTCGTCTTAGAGGAAAAAATCTTAGTCTTTGTATCCTTCAGATTCTTCATAGTGATAAATTGATAATAATCCCAAGTGACTTAACAAATATAGCTATGCTCCCCGGCAACGACGCCAGAAAAAGGTCTTGATAACCCACAAGTATAGGGGATCACAACAGTTTTCGAGGGTAGAGTATTCAACCCAAATTTATAGATTCGACACAAGGGGAGCCAAAGAATATTTGCAAGTATTAGCAGCCGAGTTGTCAATTCAACCACACCTAGAGATTAATTATCTGCAGCAATATGATCAGTAGCAAAGTGATATGATAGTTTTGGTAGTAGTAGTAACAGTAGCGGTAACGGCAACAGTGATAACAATAATTTTGTAGCAGGCATAACAGTGGCAATAACAATATGCGGAAAATTCGTAGGCATTGGATCGGTGAATTCGTTGGATGATATTCATCATATATCAGTCATAACCTAGGGCGATACAAAACTAGCTCCAGTTCATAAACATAATGTAGGAATGTATTCCGTAAATAGTCATACGTGCTTATGGAAAGAACTTGCATGACATCTTTTGTCCTACCCTCCCGTGGCAGTGGGGTCCATAAGGAAACTAACGGATATTAAGGCCTCCTTTTAATAGAGAACCGGAACAAAGCATTAACACATAGTGAATACATGAACTCCTCAAACTATGGTCATCACCGGAAAGTATCCCGGATACTATCACTCCGGGGTTTACGGATCATAACATGTAATAGGTGACTATAACTTGCAAGATCGGATCTAGAACATAGATATAATGGTGATAACATAAACGGTTCAGATCTGAAATCATGGCACCCGAGCCCAAAGTGACAAGCATTAAGCATGGCAAAGTCATAGCAACATCAATCTCAGAACATAGTGGATACTAGGGATCAAGCCCTAACAAAACTAACTCGATTACATGATGAATCTCATCCAACTCCTCACCGACCAGCGAGCCTACGAAGGAATTACCCACTCCCGGTGGGGAGCATCATGGAATTGGCGATGGAGAAGGGTTGGTGATGATGAAGATCGAAGATCCCCCTCTTCGGAGCCCCAAACGGACTCCAGATCTGGCCTCCCGATGAAGAACAGGAGGTGGTGGCGGCTCCGTCTCGTGAAATGTGATAATTCTTTCTCCTCGATTTTTTTCTCCGAAAATGTGATTTTATAGCGTCAGAGATAGGGTCTGCGAGGCCACCAGGTGGGCACAACCCACCTAGGCGCGCCAGGAGGGGGCGCGCCCTGGTGGGTTGTGCTCCCCCAGGGACCCCCCCCCTCTGGTGGTTTTTGGCTCCAGTATTTTTCTTTTATTGTATAAAAATTCTCCAAAAAGTTTCTTTTCATTCCGAGAACTTTTATTTCTGCACAAAAACAACACCATGGTAGTTCTGCTGAAAACAGCGTCAGTCTGGGTTAGTTTCATTCAAATCATGCAAATTAGAGTCCAAAACAAGAGCAAAAGCGTTAGGAAAAATAGATACGACGGAGACGTATTAGAATATTGCCTAGTTACGTTCATCATGTTTTAGTTGATTCGCACTCACTACTTTGATAATTTGTTATGTGGGTGGACCAGTGCTAGGGTGTTGTTCTTACTTGAACAAACAACCCTCTTATCATTACCCCCTCTCGCAAGCATCCACAAATACGAAAGAAGAATTAAGATAAATCTACCCATATCATGAAAAATATGGATACAAATCATTCCCTTACGGAGTAGCGCATAAACTAGGTTTTAAGTTTCTGTCACTCTCGCAACCCATCATCTACTTACTACTCCACAATGTCTTCCCCTAGGCCCAAGCATGGTAACGTGTCATGTAGTCGACATTTACACGACACCACTAGAGGGAGAGCAACATACATATCATCAAAATATTGAACGAATACCAACTTCACATGATTACTTATAACAAAACTTTTTTCATGTCCTCAAGAACAAACGAAACTACTCATAAATCATATTCATGTTCATAATCAGAGGAGTATAATATATGATTAAGGATATGAACATGTAATCTTCCACCAAATAAACCAACTATCATCAACTACAAGATGTAATCAACACTACTAGCAACCCACAAGTACCAATCTGAGGTTTTGGGACAAAGATTGAATACAAGAGATAAACTAGGGTTTGAGATGAGATGGTGCTGGTGAAGATGTTGATGGAGATGAGTCCTCCCACGATGAGAGGAACGTTGGTGATGACGATGGCTTCAATTTCCCCCTCCCGAAGGGAAGTATCTCTGGCAGAATCGCTCCGCCGGAGAGCAAAAGTGCTCCTGTCCAAGTTCCACCTCGAGACGGCGGCGCTTCATCTCGAAAGTCTTCTCTCTATTTTTTTTCTAGGGAAAATGGCTTCATATAGCAGAAGAAGGGCCACAGAGGCCTGCAGATGGGCCCACAAGCCTGGGTGGTGCACCCAGGGGGGCGCCACCTGAGCTTGTGGCTCACTGGTGGGGCCCCTCCTAGTGATTCTTCTTCTAGTATTTTTTATTAATTCCAAAATGATTCTTCGTAAGTTTTCACGTCATTTGGAGCTCTAGAGAATAGCTATCTCTGCTGTAGCTCTTTTCAGGTCCAGAATTCCAGCTGCCGACAATTTCCCTCTCCATATATTTTGCATAATAAGAGAAAAAACATTAGAATTGCATCATAAAGTGAAATAAAGCTTCAAAACAATATAAATAACAGTAGAAAAATATGATGCAAAATGGACGTATAGATTCTCCTCCCCGCCACTGGTCGCTGGAGCGGGAGAACCATTCTTGTTATTTGTGTGTGTTTCACGTCCTTTTCTGATTTAATTTACCTAATTAATTAATGAGCAATGTCGGATTATTGTTCAATAAAGTTAGGGCATGTCTATGTCTTAGTTCACCATGTGAATTTTATTTCTCGCTAGATTTCTACCAAAACCAAACCCTTAGTCGCCACCCATCACATCATCCTGGCGAGTTGATTTCGTCGGTCTTTCTTGTGTCAAGTGTTTCAGCACCAAGGGAATCTTTGCACTCGTGGAGAGTTTTGTTCTAGTTTATGAGGTTTTGGGGTCCTCGTGTCATTCATCTGGACTGTAGACGCGACAACGCAAAGGGGTTAGTACCTCCAACCCTATCCTCTTTAGCAACGATACTAGTTTCAACGCCCCATGGGGCACATGGTTGGTTCCCCCGAATACGTTCCATCGAGCTGTGCGTGTGTGTTGGGGGGGAGGGGTTATCATTTGGCGTGTGTGTTGGGGGAGGGTGATCATTTGCGCTGCGTTAGGCGTTGATGTGGGATCGGGTCTCCTCATCTGACCTTCGCCTTCTTCTCCAAATTTATGTCATTGTTATCGTCCTCTAATAACTTCTGACGACTTTGCAGCCACAGTTACACGTCTCCATTGCTCCGTGGACAAGCGTGGAGCCAGGTGGAGGCGGCGCCAACAGATTTGAACCTGTTTGTAATTTCTAGTTTTACCACGGTCGTTCTTGTAATTTTAATTTTAATTTTTCTTAGGAGTATATATGACTTTTGGGTAGACAAGAATAGATTAACTATAGCTTGCCAAATGGCCGGGCTAACCAGGCCGGCCCGCGAGCACGCCCGGCACGGCCCGCCATGGGCCAGACATGGCACGGGCGCCCTGGGCCGTGTTTGGGCTGCTAGGCTAAGCACGCAGGCCGGCACTGCACGGCCCGATTATCTTTATATATATATATCTATATGGCCCAACAGGTAAAAATAGGCTAAAAAACGCCCAGTGCGCCAAATAGCAGGCAGACTAGTGGGCCTCGCGTGCCGGTGGGCCGACCCGATTAACAGCTGGGCCGTACCTGGGCTGCAGGCTGCAGCACGCGGGCCGGCACGGCACGGCCCGTATAATAATCGTGCCTAGGCGGGCTGGGCTGTGCTAGGCACTATTAGAATCGGCTGGGCCGTGTCGGGCCGGCCCGTTTGGCCAGCTATGAGATTAACCACCGTGTGTTTTCGGTGGGATTCAGCCCGGGCCGGCCGCGTCGATCGTCTGCTGCTCCTCCTCCTGTCCGTCCGCCCGCCCGCCCGCCCGTCCCGAAGCGTCTCGCCGCCGGAAACCCTCGCCGCCCTCTCCTCCTCCCGCCAGACGACCCCATCGAAGGCGAGCAAGTCTATCCCTGGCTTTGCTTGGACGGCCTTCGTTTTCTCGCTCACATACCAACCTGACTTCTTCCGCCGTGGAGAACCGAGCCGGATCGAATCCAATCCAGCCCGGCCGGATCTCCCCGCTCCGAGGTCGGGCCGTCGCTGGCGTATGTAGGGCTGCTGCGGTTGCGGGGCCGTGGTGCCCCCATCCGGCGGCGCATCCGCCCGCATGCTCCGCCACGGGAATTTGGGGATCGATCTCTGACGGGATTCGGGAACCAAATTGGGCGATTAGTTCCGAGGTCGCCCCTGGAGACCCGGGGATGCGGCTGCAGAACGACGGTGCTTAACGTCCTGCTGTTAGTTCCTCGAGGCCTAGTTGCAGCAGCTTCTGGTTCGTATGATAGAGGCCAGACAGGTTGCCCAAATTGGACTAGAATTGCTGTTCTAGATAGCCAACAGCTTCGTTCTCGGCTACGCTATGGGCCTATGGCCAATGTTGCTGTCCCCATGTGGTTATTTCCTAACTTGGACTTGTCATCAGCTTATGACTTGTTTTGTGTACATGCTGCGGGCTCGCTTCGCCCCTTAAATTTGCTATAGCTTCAGGCGTGTGCTTGTGTGTTTTTGTAAACCTATGTGCTAGACCCTAATACGCATGGTTACAAACCAAATTATCCATCTGGCTATATTATATATGAGTTGATGCTTGTTTATCTGTAGTCTATGTAGAGTTATTAGATATGGCTTGATACATGTTTATCTGTTATACTATTTCAGTAGGGTTGCGAGGGCAAATAATTCGTCTACATATAGTGTTAAGAACTATAGCGCAAACAAGTGGCAGGTGGAAGAATTGTAGGAAGATGTGTTAGTCTGTTGTATTAAAGCGGTACTCCATATTTTGAGTGGAATTATTTGGAAAATACTTCACTAAAACATGACCTAATCAGATGCACCTCAACAGTTTGTGCTCTCGCCTCTGGTCAGCTAGGTAGGTTGTCTTTAATCCTTAGAGAACCGTCCCCAAAATAATGTTAGGACGTAGATTGAAACGTTGTGCATCTCTTGTCCTCTGTCAGCCAGATCTGTTATCTCTTCTCCTCAGGCTGGTGCGTGTTATGAGTTCTCCTCCGTCCTTCCCCTGTTTTTAGACACCTCCCCCCCCCCCCCCCCCCCCCTCTTCTCCACTGCTTGCCAGATCTGGTATCCCGTCTCATTCCATCCCTTGTTTGTTTCCACGGCAGATCTCTCTACCTCCATCAATGTCACTGAGCTGCCATTAACATCTCCACGTGTGAAAACTCATCCAGATCTTTCTTCTATAACCAATTCATCTCTCCAATTTGTCGCTGAGAGATCTGTTTGCTGCCTTATCCTTGTGTTGTTAAGTACGTATAATTATTATACTTAAAGCAGTCAGCTTGCTTTCCAATTTTTAGATCCATCAGCCTCTGAAACAAGCGGGTTCCACCATCATTTGCTTCTGTAATAGCGGCCACCAGGTGAACTGCTGTTTCTTGAAAGATGCAAACTAATGAACTTTCATTTACTACTTTGCACATGCTTATCTATGTCTGTAACATCTGAAAGCTTGAGAATAAAATGTTGATCATGCTAATTGCTGACATTTTAACTGGGAAGCATTCCGCAATTGTGGGTGTCCTCATCTTCTTAATGTAGAATTCTGTGCAGAGCCTACTTGTTCATTCATTCTGTTACGCAACACTTTAACAGGAATGCACGGAACTTTCAAAATTCTAACTGGGAAGCATTGTGTGTATTCTGAATTTGTTTGCTCATACTGTTATTGCCCCGTAATTCATTCTATTCAACATGTGGATAACACTGTACTAGAAAGCATTCACGATAGATCCCAGATATTCATTCTACTTTGACATGCATGAGACTTTTGTTTGTTTGAACATCCATAGCACTTGCTTTTTAATCCCTGACTTTCGATTGCCATGTTGTTTCAGGATTGTTGTCTGCCATGGGTGACTATACAATCCGGATAAGCACCAGCTTGATTGACCAGCTCGCGCGCGATGACGAGAAGGTGAAAAAGAGGACCCGGAAACCCAAGCCGGAGAAGGTCGTGGAGCAACAAGAGGAGCCTCGGGACAATGGCAGGGAACTTCCAAGCGAGCCCAAGAGCAGCCCTGCCCCCGCTCCTGGGTGGGCGCTGCCGCCCCCCATGTACCTACCAGTGACCCCTGCTCCTCCACCAACCCCGCCGGCAATCCAGGAAGTGGAAGCCCTACGCACCGTGGTGGCGGAGAGCGAGAAGGTGCTGGCGAAGCTGCAGAAGCAGGAAGCGACGATGCGTGAGGAGCTTACCAAGAGGGCCAAGGAGCTGCATGACAAGGAGTTCAAGCTGCCCTACCAGAACCCCTCACCATGCACCGACGAGAGGGCGGGCTGCGCCGAGTGCTACCGGAGCAACACCCAGGACCCGCTCAAGTGCGCCGAGGCAGTCAAGAGGTTCGAGGCGTGTGTCAGCATGGCTAGGCGGAGCGGCACTATGGGGGCTGCTCAGTGAGTCGGAGCGAGTGAGCGAGGTGTCGTACACACGATTTTGGTTAGTCGGGATGATTGAATAACCTGAAAATCGGTTTGTCGGGATGATTTAATAACCTGAATGGATTTTTGGTGAGACCTGAAACACCATCAGTTGTAAATTAAAATTCTGGTGAGGGATTGCACCGGTGCTGGCTAGATGCCATGAGTGTCCTTGATGAATTTAGGGCCTGATTCCATGTTTACTTACATACTACAAATTGAAACATGTATTTGCATGGTTCGAATTAATGTTTCCCGATAACTATATTTAGGTAAAATGGCCGCTTTTCCTTGCAAAGTCGTGGCATGTTTAGGTAAAATAACCGTGCTCGTTTGTTTGGGATGAGTTTGAATAACCATTATAGGTTGATTTAGCTTCAGATGCACCTGCTGCTGCTGCTTTGCTGGTTATTGGCAAAATCCATGTCTGAATGGTTCATAAAAAAAATGTGGAACTAGGTGTTATATTTATAGGCATAAATATTTCTGTTGAGATACAACAACACTGGGGTACGTGACAGGAATGTTGTACACAGCATGCCCCAAGGGCCAGCAGGCAGCAGCAAACCAGATCAAGATCAGACCGTCCCGGCCTAGGATGTCGATTCAGAGATGCTCGACTCGACGCCCTACACCGCAGGCCCCGACACTTCTCGACCAAGAGCAGAGCGACCGCGGCACAGTTAAGTTGTAGAAGCAATAACAGCCATTCCACTAGCAGACCAACAATCAAGGACCAGGCCTATCATCCAAGAAGATCCACAACATCCAAACTGAGTGCTGGAAAGTTTCTCAGACAAGTTATAGCCAGCACTGCCGCAGTACCCCAAGCAGATAAAGCCACAGTTGAAAAAGTATCTTGAACAAGTTAAAAGGCCAGTGTCTTCTCATCAGTTAACCAAACAAATCAAAAACAGAGGCTAAATCTGTCAGGTGCCCACAGAGGAGACATGTCGCCGTCGGCGCAAGCGACTAAATTTTGGGATACATTCTTAAGGGGGCTAGGCCTGTTAATAAAGACTCGAAAGGGGCTAATTATGCAAAAAAAAAAAAAAAACAACCATCCTAGCCGATGCAAAGCAGGAATCAGCAAGATACACATCACTATTTGGCTGAAAACAACCTTTGAAGCAAAACTTACAATCATCACTCACAGAACCAGGTGTACAGACACTTGGCATCAGACCTCAGTAAGGCCAAAAAAATATAAGAGCAATGGCTTCAGTGAATAGAAGATGTACTCGAAAGTTATGCTGGAACCACTAGCAGAGTAAACAGAGTCCAAAGTAAGATCTGCTATAATTATTCTTCTAAGAAAATGAAGTCCACAAAATTAAGGTGATTCAAGTGCTTGTGCTTCAACCACGCCCTCATCCCACCGTCCTTAAACCCACCTGAAAAGTTTATGGACAGAGTGAGATAAACAGCTGGGCAAGTGACAAAAAGTAAGTATCACCCAGAAAGCCCCATGCATGATCTTTGCAACCATGGTGAAAACACATTTAACAAGCCAAGCTTCTGCATTTATTTCATAAGCATCGACAACAATCTCACTCATTTATGGCCATACATCTCAATTACATTCTCATTCTAACCAAGATAAGATGTCATAGCACGGATGCTTAACAGGCTTGGCTCAGATTGTGTCTACACTCTGACATATCACACAGAGTTTACAAAGAGATGTAGCTCACTATTCACAACTCAATCGCACAGGAAGGAGAATTCACTTTAGCCCAACCCCAATAAGAGAAGTAAAATACGGGATATTATATTGAACGGCACAGTCACCTGCCTTAACAATGTGACAAAGATTTGCCGGCTAAGATGAAACCTGACGTGCGGCTATAGAACCCGAGAATTATAGTTATAAGGTACAGCTCCTTAAAACACTTACCAAACTAAAAGATAAAAGACACGCTCCTACGATTTGACACGTCACCTCTCTTATAATATAAGTTCACTTCACAATTTTGTATCAGTTAGAGCATCTCAAACAGGCGCCCAAAAACTGCTCCGCGCGCTAAAATTCGGGTTTTTTTGGGCGCCGGACAGCTCCAGCAGAAGCTGTAAAATAGTGCACGCGCAAAAAAGGGTTGGGCACACGCTAAAAAGCGCTATCGCATGCTGCAAATTTGGGGCGCCGGATTGCGCGCGCTTCACAATTTACACTGCGTGTTTTTTTGGGCGCGCGTTTTTTGGCATCTGGTAAACCAATGTTGGGTCCGGCGCGCTAAAGTGCTACAGTGACACGCACGAAACTTTTGTGCGCCTGTTGGAGATGCTCTTACTCTATACAAACAAATCTACAACTTTAGTGTTATCACGAAAATTTAATTCAATCATGCCCAGAGGTTGAAATTGTGCTACAAGGTAAATGGGCTACAGTGAAGAAAAACAGAGTAAGAATTCAGATTGCCATAACTTGTGATGTACCCAACGCATCTTGGCATACTTCATCTTTTTTGGTATGGTAATAACGAAATTATACGTAATCTAATAAGAATACAGCTTGGAATCTACTGGTACAATCTACCAAGACATCCATTTTCAAAATGTAGATTGGAAATTGCCCACACAACATAGTAATAGCTTCCGCTCACCTTTCACGCTTCTTACTTCCTTCCCTTTCCTTGGCCGCCGGCCTTCTTCGCCGTAATCGCGCGATGGGGCCTCCGTTTCCGCGTAAAAGCAAACTCCCCGAACTTATGGCCGACCTTCCCTTCGGTGACCCTGCAACGGACGTGGGTCTTGCCGTTGTAGACGAGCGCGGAGGAACCGACGAACTCCGGCAGGATCGAAGACCTGCGAGACCAGATCTTCCTGCCGTTCAGGCTCCCCCCGCTCTTCTTTATTCTCTGCAGGAACGCGTCGACGAACGCTCCCTTCCATAGAGGCCTTGAGCTGCACGCAGACAGCAGCTTGGGGGCATACATTGGAGTCAATGTTGAGCAGCATAGTGAGACTGCCTGTGATGACTGTAATGGTGGTTACCTGAAAGCACGAGCCGCTGATCCGAACCCCGAGAGCAGCGGAGACGCGGCGTGCTGGGCCTGACGAGGTCGCGCGGTAGAAAGAAGGAACAAACCAGATCAACATCGGCACAAGAACAACCGGCGGGCGTTAAGGAAAGGAAGATTTGCATTTGAGCGAGGAGCAAGATTTGCATTTGCACCTGAGAGATGGCGGCGGCGGCGGCGGGGAGAGCGTGGCCGGACCTGGCGAAGCTGGACCTAGAGGCGATGAGAGAAGCAATGGGCGACATGGCTGCGCTCAGGCGCAGGAGCGGGCGGCGGCCGCCGCGCGGAGAGACGGAGGAGGAAGCCCTGGTGGACGGCGCCACTTCCACTTGGGTCTGGTTTGGTTTGGTTCGGCCCAAATGCACGCTCGGTTCTGGAGGGCAAAACTGGAATTCAGGACGAATGCTATTAGGAAACTTTTTTTAGGGGACAACGGACAAACGCACAACGGTCCTGCTCCAATTGGTAACATGTCCGCCCTGGCGTTTCGTCGAAACGTAGTGGGGGCGGCACGGCAAAGGCAGAGCGCGGCGAGCGGAGTAGCAGCGCCTTGGGATCGAGCGGCGAGCGCGTCCGTGAGCTCCACGCGATCCAGGTGTGCCGCGACGGCGTCCTTCCCCTCCTCGGGCCCGTACGAGGGGCGCCTGGCGGCCGCAGCGACTCGCTCATGCTGCTTGAGCGGTGTGGAAGAGGTGCGGCCGAGCGCGGGATAGTTGGAGCCGCGCGATGCGGCGACACTCCCGTTGCGGCAGCAGCGCCGGCGACTGCAGTTGTTGCGAGCGCGGGCACGACGTCTGCAGCTGCTGCGAGCGGGGACGACAGCAGCTGCTGCTCCTATACCAGGCGCGCGAGCACCGCGAGTGGGGAGGACGACAGCGCCGGTGACTTGCAGCTGCTGCTGGTCCTGCCTGGGCGGTCTCGGGGGCAGAAGCAGCCGCGGCGAGTGCGGCATGGGCCACGCTGTGGCAGCGGGGGCAGAAGGGGACAAGATATGCGCCAAGCAGGGGCGGCCAAAGGGCGTGTGCCCGACGCAGCGTCGGGCACGCTCCAGATGCAACCATGCGTGGGTGGGTCGACGGGGAAGAGAGAGAAAAGGAGGAGAGAGAGATGGGAGGTGGGTGGGTCGCTGACAGGTGGACCAGGCCCGGACACAGACGAACAAGGTGGACCCAGAGAACGCCCGTCTGTGTCCGCTTCGGATCCAAATCTAAACCAACTTTGGGACAAAAATGGGTTCGAACGGGCACAAAACAGACAAAAAATAAAATGGCTCCCTACGTTGGCCTGCGTTTTTCATTCACACGGATCCAAATGGCGCAAGTGGAGGAAATGGGTGTGGGCGTTGGAATTGGCCTTATCTCCACATTATAAGGTCAACTGCAAACACGAACTGACGCGGATTTGGTTCGCCTTTTGTCCGTATGGGTCGGCCGTAGGGACGACGTCCAGCCCCGCCCGCATTTTGCTGGCCAATGCGCCTAACCGGCCGCCCCATTTGGTCCGCCGATCGGTAGGTGGCCAAATTAATTCTATTTTTTAGACTTTCACTAGCACATATGCCCGTGCGTTGCAACGGGAGAATTTTTTTTTGCGAGAAGCATTGGGAGTGGTAATTGATGTGTCTATCAAAACGGTCTCCGCAGCGGTGGGGCGACAGAGCGAGGGGTTGCGGTATTCTCACAGGTCATGTTTGGCCAGCGAGATCTTGATAGTGGTGGGTTTGGTCGGAGTGGTGGCCACCATTCAACTCGTGCCTTTTTTTTCCTCCGGGTCCGTCTCCGTGTCTAGGTTATGCTTGCCTCCTCATTTTGTGGCTGCACGGTGACCTTCGGGGCATAGTTGCTTCGACCACTCTCTCCTACGATGACGTAATCAGATGAATTACTAATTCAGTGAATCCCATTTCATTGCCATAATCAGCGCATAACAAGGTAGTCCCTACTTTATCAGGGTTTATTCTCTTTAATTATTTTAGCGCTTACTTGCCTATATTTTTTTAATCAAAGCCAAATCAGCATATCCTCTTTTTATTGGCATGTGCCTACAATTTCTTTTAATTATAGCCAACCAACATATTCTATTTTATCATCAAATGGCATGTGGGATGAACAGTTCGTGTCTGGCTTAGGACACTGGCAGTTACCAAAACAACTTGTGTTTGTAAGACACGAATAAAAATCCAAGACAACCGCTGAGTTGAAGGATTAGACTCATGACCTCGATATCTCGACCACGTGGTGATAGACATTCGAACAAACAGCTCCTGCTAAAAAATGGCCAACACGAATGTTTAAGAACATAATGTAGCGTAACATTCGAAACATTTTTACATTTTTCTGATCTTTTTTGAGCTTAAAAAAATAAAGTAATAATTCTGAAATTCAGAATATTCTTCGACATGTGAACAATTTTTGAACTACTGATTCTTTTTCTAAAATATGCGAGCATTTTTTGTTGAAAATTTCGTTAAACTTGGAAAAAGACGAACAAAACTTGAAATGGTTTTTTTGAAATTGACAAACATTTTTTGGAAACATGAACCTCTTTTTAAGAAAAACAATTTTTTTTGAATTTGTGAACAATTTGTGAAAAACATAATGTGTTTTTTTTAACACAAACAAAAGTTTAAATTTGTGAACATTTCAATAAACATGAATATTTTCGAATCATTTTCTGAAATCTAATTTATTTAAAAAATCTCAAACAATTTTGGAAAACGTAAACATTTTTATAAAAATGCGAACATTTTTTTAGTTTTGAAAAAAAATTGGAATGAGAAGAAAAAATTTCAAGTTTCAAACATATTTCAAAATGAGAACAAAATTTTGAAATTCTGCTGATTTTACGAAAATTTAAACAAATAACGGAATTCTACAAAAGTTAAAAATAGAATTTATGAAAAAAGGAAAAAAATAAACTTGGAAACAAAAAATAAAAAAGAAGGATAAAAGAAAAAAGGAAAAGAAAATATAAACAGAATAGAGAAAAAACAAAAATGGGCTGGCCCAATCTTTGGCGCCATGTGCGAAATTCTGACTATTTGCCGCCCCATGCAGTAAATAAAGATTCTCAGATGCATGGGCAGGAAACCAATGGGCTTGCTTTGCTGGGCCGCAGCGTGCGCGGCCCATGTACAAAATTCGGGGGAAAACTGTTTTTCTTTTCTAACAGATGGACGCACAAAATTTGTCTAAAAAAAAGATGGACGCACATAATTTTAGTATCATCTTGGATAGAACAAAAATATTTTCGATGGTGAACGGATGAAAAAATTGAAGAAACGCACCTTGCTTTATTAGTAGGTATAGATGCATATAAAATCTAACTAAAAGGAAACATCACACATAGTTATAACCAAATAAATCACATAGTTTTACATCACAATAATGAATAATTCATTATAATCAAATGAAAATCTCATAGTTTACAATCAAATGAAATTTAAATTGCCACAAATACATTGAAAGAAAAAGAGTTGATACATCTATTGGTTGCCAAGGTGAGTCAACAAGTGATCAGCCAAATCATTTTCAAGTTGAATATAAGGTTGCCAATCATGCATTTCTGCATGAAATTGGGTAAGTTTGTGCTATTTTCCTACTGTGAACTGCAGGAGCTTCCTACCCTCTTGAGCTTTTCTATGAAATAAAAGCTTACTAACCTTCAATTGTGGCTGGCCTGCCTCCGTTCACGGACTAGTCTTGGTATTTCCTTCCATGTCTTTGGTTTCAAGGGTTTAAAGTCCGTACATATCACAAGTAATGTCAGAACATATCTATTGCCGTGAATTCTGATGTTGCAGAGGCACATGCCTGGGGATGCCCAGCTAGAGCACAAGTGATGTCATGAGTTAAGTGGTTGGCTGATGAACTACGAATGAAACTCGACACAATATGGACTTGTGTACTTCTGAAGAAAACTTACCCAAAAGCGAGTGATCGCGGCCTTAGTATGAGTCCCGTAGCCAGCAAGGATGGTAGCTTCGTAGTGGTGCCAGCGTTCCTAACACCCACTCCTCACACGGCGGGTCCTCATTTGGACACGGGTTGTATAGGCCTGGATAAAAGTCCTTCAGCAGAACAGTGACCACGTCGTTTGGAATCCGGTCCGTTCCAATAACCTGCCAATTGCTGCAGAAGAATCAAAATATTAGTATGTAGAATCAAAATGTTACTATGTGTTCAAAATATGATTGAGAGAGGCACTTAAACTTTCCCCTTAGGACTAATGAAGGTCTTCTCCTCCTCGGTAGCAAGAAGGCGAGGGAGGTGTGCCATTCCACGCAGCGACCCCTCCTCACCCTCCCCCTCCTTACACTACCCCTCCTTGCCCTCCCTCTCGTTGCCCCCCTCCCCTCGCCCTCCCTCTCTTCATCCTCATCGCCAGTCGCGGTGCCACTGGTAGAGGGTACCTCACTAGAGGAGGACATCGGAGCCCGGAGCCCTATGTCGGCCACGGAGCGCAGTTTTTGGCCACGCCCTTCGTCTCTAGGGGATCTTCCCCTGCCCCTCCTCTTCTAGGGGGCTCTTCCCCCGCGCCCTCCACCTCTAGGGGCTCTTCCTCTGCCCCCTCGGCCTCCATGTGAGGTGGCATTGTCAAGTAGTCGGGTGTGGGGGGGAGGGGGAACAGTATGGGGTCTTCCATTTCACATCACTAGTAATTATGTACGTGTAATGCACGTATTAGGTAGGATATTAGTGACACGTTATATTAGGTAAGGTATATTTGTGGCACATTGATATTTGGTAAGATATTAATTGCTTTCTTCGCGGGAATGGTAAGATATTAATTACATGGCAGATTTCATGGGATAGCGTTGAGTCTAAACATGTTTATAACCAATGGCAGTGATGGGTAATTAGAGCGTTAAACGTGTTTGGTGCTCAACATTAGAGCGATTTGAACCGCTAGATCACATGATTTGACGGGTGAGATGGTTTGGATCTTTTTATATTGGTATAGATTATAGAGGCGAGTTTGTCTAGCAAACTCTTGGAATCAGCCTTGCACACGGTACAATCACCTGCATTGAGAAAGAGTAAACAATTAGTAGGGACAATAAATCTTTATGCAAAGGAAGAAAGAAAGCGTATTAATAAAAAAATAAAGATGCAATGCATAAGCATGCTGGAAATAAATAAGCATACAAAAGGGACATAAAACGTACATCTACTAGAACTAGGGCTACAAGAAAAGCTCGAGGCTTGTGAGCCGCTCGAGATTGACTCGTTTTTTAGCTCAACTCGAGATCGACTCAAAAATAAACGAGCTGAGTTTAAACATTTTATTTAGCTCGACCGAGAAACAAGCCGATCTTGAGCGAATACTAGATCGCTCGATTTTAGTTCGATAGCTCGACATAATATTATTATGTTAAGTGATCATACCATATATAAAATGGAAATAAGTTAAATTTTTTACCATATATGTTGTCCATGAATTGTCTCCATTTTTATTTACTAGCATAGATGGAAGCTTAATTAAGTATAAAGAAGATATAGGCCTTATTATGGTCTTTGGCCAATAATTTGTTTTACCAACTACTCCCTCCGTTCCTTTTTGTAAGGTGTATTATTTTCGGTATGGTGACCACGGCACATAATTATAGAGAAGTTAAGACAAAATTACGCTTTGCAAATTTATTGGTTAGTGGTAAGTAAATCAGTTAGTCCAGAAAAGTAAGGGATACATGCAATCGAGTGAGAGATACTTTCCTTCTTTTGCTACAGGGAGAGATATAAGCAATCGAGAGAGAGATACTTTCTTTTCTCTAGAGGGCTAAAAAGGGAATTATGAGGAATTGGAAGAAATGCACCTTACATTGTGAAATTTTATAGAAAAACAAATAAAAAGGAATGAAGGGAGTATATGTTTATTTTGATAGTAGACTTTCGGTTGTGAGAGAATAAGTCAAACTACTTTGAAGAGTTGGAATAATATTATTTTAATGCTTTCTTATGTCGTGTTGAGCTATCTAGTTGGAAACTAGCTCAAAACTAGCTCGAGATCGACTCGGGATCGTTACAAGCTGAGCATGAGGCATGTTCTACGATTCGGCTTTCAACTTCACTCGGTTTGAGCTCGCTCGACTTTTAATATGAGTTAAGCTGAGCCAACTCCAACTTGCTCGAACTCGACTCATTTATAGCCCTAACTAGAACCCATATGAATCATCAGTGTTGTAATTGATTCCTCGACCGGTCTCATGATCACTATCATATGCATATCATCATCTCGTTGTCTCAGGGAGGTGGAGGCTCATCCACATCGTCGTCGTTGAGATGTAACTTTCAAGCATAACTATGTCCTTCACATTCCAACATCACCATCATTCCGTGCATCGTCTTTGTTTGGGTCCACATCAACATCACCCAAGTCGTCATCGTTTGGGTCCACATCATCATGTTGCTCTTGATAGAACACCCCCTCGTATGTCATGGGGCATCATTCAGGTCAGGTAGCTTACCATGTGGCGATACTTTGAACACAACTTCCCAACTCTTTAGGTACTTGATATGTCTCCAACGTATCTATAATTTTTTATTGTTTCATGCTATTATATTATCAACCTTATATACTTTATATGCAATTTTATATCATTTTTTAAAACTAACCTATTAATCTAGTGCCTAGTGCTAGTTGATGTTTTCTGCTTGTTTTTGGTTTTTATAGAAAATCCATACCAAACGAAGTCCAAACACGACGGAAGTTTTCGTCGATTTTTTCTGGAACATAAGAGACCCTGGAAGCTTCGAAGGGAGTCCAGAAGAGAAACAAGGAGACGGCAAGACAACAGGGCGCGCTCCGGGGGTTAGGCGCTCCCTGATGTCTTGTGGGCCCCTCGTGGCTCCGTCTGACCTAATTCCAGCGCTATAAATTCTAAGAGAAAATTCCTTATTTGACACTACCTTAAAATGTGGTTCCCTATTTGACCCTGGAGAAATTTTCCTTCCCTGTTTGACATCTAGTCTTAATTTCTTTCCCAATATGACACTCTAGTGCATTTTGTTCACTAACGGTGTCAAAGACAGACATGAAAAGACCTTTTTACTCCTGGTGCATAAGGTGACCAAAAATCTGTACATGAAAATATCTACAGTTATGTTACATATTTGGTCGTGTTAAATGACCAATTGCGACCCCATAATTTGGTCAATGAACTGATATCAGTCCAAAAAATTGTCCTCTGATTTTAATTCAAAAAAATGAAAATTGGGCAGAACCTCCTCTGTATTTTGATCCCAGACCTCACACAATTCATATATATATATATAGACACACACACACACATGTATACACACAATATGCATCACAATAACAACTACCAGAAACATCCATGTTCACACATACAGTACATTTAGGTTCACATTCACCACATACATCAGTACTAGTTCACATGCATCACATATTGTTTCACACATGAGGTCAAGTCCACAAGTACATCACATGAGCAGCACAAAAGAACCTCCAAAAGTAACCATGACATTAGAAGGAGACATATGAGAATCACAAGCTAAGCCTTCGTTTGCTTCTTGTGCTCATCGAAGGGCTTGCAGGGTTAAATTTTTTGCTTCTTGTGCACATTGTTGGACTGTCTTGTGGCACTATAGGAATCTTTTCAGCGCACTCTTTCTTTTTACTCTTGCCCTAACCTTCATAGGAACATTTGTTTCATCGCCGGGCATAGGAAACTCGATGGAAGTTGGCTCCGGTTGTTTTGAGCCGGTTCTTGATCTGCAGTTATGCATGTAAGGCAGCAACCGTTTTTAGCAATTGAAAACAAAAAGTATTCATAACATGTGAACTAAAAAGAGAAACAATACCTCTTGGATCAACCCGATTCAGATTTTTTTCACTTTTCCCTTTTTGTTTGTATTCTCTAAGCTTTTGCTATGGTGAGAAAGAAGCAATTAGAATACAGAACAAGTTTTAGTTTAATCAAATCTAAAAATCTGAGCTAGTTATAATCACCTTTTTGATGCTCCAGCACTAGAGTTAACATGTTTCCCCTTTTTCTTAGTTGTAGTTTCCAAGGTTTTGCTATGGTGAGCAGAAATGTACTTAGAATTTAAACCTTATTTTCATGTATTTATGAGCATAAGTGTAAATTTACGAACCTTGGGGGAAACACATTCTTGTTGGTGCTCCATCCTCGCAAGGAACAATGGATAACTCAGCTGTTTTGGTTGTCTTTGTCCTTTACTTTGGTGGTTCTCTACACAAGCAATAGGAAAGTAGTGAACTTGTATAGTTAGAAGAATAATGCAAGAATGAGTAAATCTATATTACCTCACAGCCATCATTGCAGCAATGTCCTCTGGGCTGCCCTTCTTACATTTGTGCCAATGATGTCCATATTCCTTACAAATAGGGCATAAGTGTTGGCCATTTTTCCTTTTCTTCTCACCGCAACCTTTGTACCTCTCGGTTTTACGCCTACCAGCAGTGGCCTTCAATAGTGGTGGATGCATGAAGTATCCATGGTCAGATTTAGGCCATTGGGTCTTGTCTGGCATAGCAGGGACTAGTTGGGCATAAGCTGCTCTATATTTGTCAATGGAGAAATACAAGTCCACATAGTGTCGTATGTGGGCATTGCTAAGTGACGTGATGAATGCAAGGGCATGTTTGCAAGGAAGGCCGGAAATTTGCCATTGTCGACAAGAACATGTCCCCTCTTGCAAGTTGGCCACAAACCTAAAGCTGCTACCACCTAATGCAATCACTTCAGCCACTTCTTCTGAGCTTTCTACCACCTCCAAGTTTAATTCCCTAGTCATTGCATTCAGCATCTCAATTATGTGGGGCAGAATCAAACCATCCAACTCCTTTGCTACTTTTCTCCTTCGGTTCCACAATACCATAATCAATTGTCTCGCCTTATCAAAGAGGTCGTCCAAGTTCAAGGACTTGTGGTGCTTAATCCAATTGTTAAAGCTCTCGGCCAGGTTGTTGGTTACATAGTCCACCTTGCACATAGTTGAGAATTGACTCCTAGACCACAATCTATTGTGCCACTTCCTTATATATGCAGTTGCAGTTGTCTTTGTTGTCTCCATAGCAACCCAATGTTTACCAAATAAATATGGGTTCCATGAGTAAGCAGCAGCCCAAAGGTGGTCATCAAACACATTCCCATGGAACTTCTTCTTGAAGTTGGTCACCAAGTGAAATGTGCACTCACTATGTTCCGCCTCTGGGAACACTTCTTTCACCCCCATCATTACTGCTTGACTAGCATCGGTGCATATGGCTAAACCATTTGGTGATCCTATGGCCTGTCTTAGCAATTGGATGAACCAGATCCAATTCTCATTAGTTTCAGAATCAAAGACTCCAAAACTAACGGGATACATCCAATTATGGCCATCAACGATGGTAGCACTAGCCAGCTGCCCCTTGAACCTGCCCGTCAAGAACGTGCTATCTATTGCCAAATACGGTCTGCAACCACTAAGGAACCCCTCTATGCAAGGTTTCAAAGCAACAAAAATTCTTCTAAACCTGATTTTACCATTTATTGTGTGATGATCGATCTGCACTATGCTACCGGGGCAACAACTTTCAACTTGTGCCTTAAACCTATACAAATTGTCAAAGCTGCTATCCCAATCACCATATAGTTGCTTGGGCCACGGTGCACTCTTCTTCGTGTTATACTCAAATTCATGTTTGATTGCATGCTGAGAAAGGGCCAACTTAAACTCCTTCATATGGGGATATATGAAACCTTCGGTCATAGGAGGGTCATCCTTATCGTACTCTATATTTAGGGCATGATTTACCTCATGCAACTCCTCGTCCTCCTCTACTTCAGTCTCGTCCTCGCTCTCATCCTCACTCTCATCATCAACAACATAGTCTTGGTCCTTTTTTTATCATAAAAAAGAACCACATTTAGAGCTTTAGGTTCTTCCTTCAAATACATATTCTCTTCATCGATACCAACATGTTCATTCTCCAGTATTGGGTTGCGAAGATAACTATCCTCATCTTGTTCTGCGTTGTTGTTAGGTTGGATATGCACATCACTATAATACTCAGTGATAGGCTCATATGGTTTAGAGGGATCCCAATATACAATGAACATCTGCACCATCTTTGTCTTAGCGTGTTTCTCAAACATATACATCAACTCTTGGTCTGATTCTATTTCTGGAAACGTTTTCAGAACTTCATGATAGTAGTGAACATGCGCAACTTCCAAATAACGTGGTTCGTACTGCACTATAATTTATTCAACCAAATCTTTATAATTTGTCAAGTCGGAATCAACAGCCTTCTCAAAATAAAAACACATGAGCTCTTTTCTAGCTTTTTTTGGGTTGCCAAGCAATCTAATTTTCAGCACATAACTAGAATTTGGATCCATCATGTAAATAGAAGAGAAACTTATGCATGAGCATTTCTACTGATATGAGGCAATATGATCCTCCTAATCCTGCATTTGGCGAGCAATTCATGGAAGAAGCACACCCTTCTAAGTCTGCAGCCGCACCGTGGCCCAAGCTTGCATCCACGCTCAACCTTGCAGCTGAGCCTGCAGCATCGCCATGCCCTGCACCGCCCGCAGCATCACCATGGCCTGCGCCCGCAGCTGAGCTCACCGGCGAGTGCTCCGTAGCCGCTCCATGGCCGGCGCCAGCAGCTGAGCTCACCGGCGACCCAGCCCCACCTTGGCCGCCCTCCGCCGTGCCTGGGTCGCCGTCCGCCATGGTGGTTGCTCCGGCGCCCGCAGCCGTGCCTGATCCTCCACCCGCAGCCACCCCTTGAGCCATGGCCCCTCAGCTCACGCCGTCGCCGCCGTTACGAGCCAACTACCCGCCGCCGCCACTAGGGTTCGGGTGGGGCTCGAGAGACAGAGACGAGAGAGACGGCTAGGTCGGGATATGTTTTTTGGTTCGATGTAGGCCAGCGACTAGCAGAGGGGTATTTTGGTCCACTGCTACTTCTTGAGCTTGCGTTGATTTTTCCCTTGAAGAGGAAAGGGTGATGCAGCAAAGTAGAGATAAGTATTTCCCTCAGTTAAGAACCAAGGTATCAATCCAGTAGGAGGCACAAGCAAGTCTCCAATCTATGCACCTGCACAAACTAACAAACACTTGCACTCAACGCGAAAAAGGGGTTGTCAATCCCTTCACAGTCACGAACAAGAGTGAGATCTAATAGAGATAGGTATAAAAGATAAATAAAAGAGCAAACTAAAGTAAATATAAATAAATTGCAGAAAGGTATTTTTGGGTTCTTTGGTTTATAGATATGAAAATATATGATGGAAAATAGACCCGGGGGCCATAGGTTTCACTAGAGGCTTCTCTCTTGAAGATAGCATACAGTGGGTGAACAAATTACTGTTGAGCAATTGATAGAAAAGCGCAAAGTTATGATGATATCTAAGGCAATGATCATGAATATAGTCATCACGTCCCTGACAAGTAGACCGAAATGATTCTACATCTACTACTATTACTCCACACATCGACCGCTATCCAGCATGCATCTAGAGTATTAAGTTCACAAGAACGGAGTAACGCCTTAAGTAAGATGACATGATGTAGAGGGATAAACTCAAGCAATATGATATAAACCCCATCTTTTTATCCTTGATGGCAACAATACAATACGTGCCTCGCTACCCCTTCTATCACTGGGTGAGGACACTGCAAGATTGAACCCAAAACTAAGCACCTCTCCCATTGCAAGAAAAACCAATCTAGTTGGCCAAACCAAATCGATAGTTCGAAGAGAAATACAAAGATATCTTAATCATGCATAAAAGAGTTCAGAGAAGACTCAAATAATATTCATAAATAATCTGATCATAAATCCACAATTCATCAGATCTCAAAAAACACACCGCAAAAAAGTATTACATCAAATAGATCTCCAAGAACATCGAGGAAAACATTGTATTGAAGATCAAAGAGAGAGAAGAAGCCATCTAGCTACTAGCTATGGACCCGTAGGTCTGTGGTAAACTACTCACACATCATCGGAAGGGTAGCAAGGTTGATGTAGAGGCCCTCCGTGATCGAATCCCCCTCCGGCAGATCGCCGAAAAAGGCCCCAAGATGGGATCTCACGGGAACAGAGGCTTGCGGCGGCGGAAAAGTATTTTGGTGGACGCTTCTGGTGTTGGGGGAATATTTTGGAATTTATAGTGCAAAGATTAGGGTTGGAAGACCTCCGAGGGGCCCACAAGCCCTCAGGGCGCGCCTGGCAGGCTTGTGACCTCCTCAGGAACCTCCTGGCCCTCTCTCCAAGTCTTCTGGGTGTCTTCTGGTCCAAGAAAAATCATCGCGAAAGTTTTATTCCGTTTGGACTCCGTTTGGTATTCCTTTTCTGTAAAACTCAAAAACAAGGAAAAAACAGAAACTGGCACTGGGCTCTAGGTTAATAGGTTAGTCCCAAAAATAATATAAAATAGCATATTAATGCATATAAAACATCCAAAACAGATAATATAATAGCATGGAACAATAAAAAATTATAGATACATTGGAGATGTATCAAGCATCCCCAAGCTTAATTCCTGCTCGTCCTCGAGTAGGTAAATGATAAAAACAGAATTTTTGATGTGGAATGCTACCTAACATATTTATCAATGTAATCATCTTTATTGTGGCATGAATATTCAGATCCATAAGATTCAAAACAAAAGCTTAATATTGACATAAAAACAATAATACTTCAAGCATACTAATAAAGCATTCATGTCTTCTCAAAATAACATGGCCAAAGAAAGTTATCCCTACAAAATCATACAGTCTGGCTATGCTTCATCTTCATCACACAAAGTATTTCATCATGCACAACCCCGATGACAAGCCAAGCAATTGTTTCATACTTTTAGTGTTCTCAAACTTTTTCAACTTTCACGCAATACATGAGCGTGAGCCATGGATATAGCACTATAGGTGGAATAGAATATGGTGGTTGTGGAGAAGACAAAAAGAAGGAGAAAGTCTCACATCAACTAGGCAAATTAATGGGCTATGGAGATGCCCATCAATTGATATTGATGCAAGTGAGTAGGGATTGCCATGCAACGGATTCACTAGAGCTATAAGTGTATGAAAGCTCAAAAAGAAACTAAGTGGGTGTGCATCCAAATTGCTTGCTCACGAAGACCTAGGGCAATTTGAGGAAGCCCATCATTGGAATATACAAGCCAAGTTCTATAATGAAAAATTCCCACTAGTATATGAAAGTGACAAAATAGGAGACTCTCTATTATGAAGATCATGGTGCTACTTTGAAGCACAAGTGTGGAAAAGGATAGTAACATTGTCCCTTCTCTCTTTTCTCTCATTTTTTTTGTTTGGGCTTCTTTGGCCTATTTTATTTTTTATAAAGTCCGGAGACTCATAACAACTTGTGAGGGAATCATAGCTTCCATCATCCTTTCCTCACATGGGACAATGCTCTAATAATGATGATCATCACACTTTTATTTACTTACAAATCAAGAATTACAACTCGATACTAGAACAAGATATGAATCTATATAAATGCCTCCGGCGGTGTACCGGGATGTGCTATGATCAAGAGTGACATGTATAAAAAATATGAACCGTGGCCTTGCCACAAATACCATGCCAACTACATGATCATGCAAAGCAATATGACAATGATGGTGCGTGTCATAATAAAACGGAACGGTGGAAGTTGCATGGCAATATATCTCGGAATGGCCATAATAGGTAGGTATGGTGGCTATTTTGAGGAGAGGTATATGGTGGGTTTAATGCACCGGCGAAAGTTGCGCGATACTAGAGAGGCTAGCAATGGTGGAAGGGTGAGAGTGCGTATAATCCATGGACTCAACATTAGTCATAAAGAACTCACATACTTATTGCAAAAATTTATTAGCCATCAAAACAAAGTACTACATGCATGATCCTAGGGGGATAGATTGGTAGGAAAAGACATCGCTCGTCCCCGACCGCCACTCATAAGGAAGACAATAAAAAAATAAATCATGCTCCGACTTCATCACATAACGGTTCACCATACGTGCATGCTACGGTAATCACAAACTTTAACATAAGTATTTCTATCAATCCACAATTACTCACTAGCATGACTCTAATATCACCATCTTTATATCTCAAAACAAATGCAAGGAATCAAACTCCTCATCTATTCAATGCACTTTATATGAAAGTTTTTATTATATCCCTCTTGGATGCCCATCATATTAGGACTAAATTCATAACCTAAGAAAATTACCATGCTGTTTAAGACTCTAAAAATAATATAAGTGAATCATGAGAGTTCAACAATTTCTATAAAATAAAGCCACCGCCGTGCTCTAAAAAGATATAAGTGAAGCACTAGAGCAAACTGCCTAGCTCAAAAGATATAAGTGAAGCACATAAGAGTATTCTAATAAATTCACGATTAATGCGTGTCCCTCTCAAAAGGTGTGCACAGCAAGTATGATTGTGGCAAAATAAAAAGCAAAGACTCATATCATACAAGACGCTCCAAGCAAAACACATATCATGTGGTGAATAAAAATATAGCCTCAAGTAAATTTACCGATGGATTGAAGACAAAAGAGGGGATGCCATCCGGGGCATCCCCAAGCTTAGATGCTTGGTTGTCCTTGAATATTACCTTGGGGTGCCTTGGGAATCCCCAAGCTTAGGCTCTTGCCACTCCTTATTCCGTTGTACATCAAATATTTACCCAAAACTTGAAAACTTCACAACACAAAACTCAACAGAAAACTCATAAGATCCGTTAGTAAAATAATTCACCACTTTAGGTACTATTGTGAACTCATTATTAATTTATATTGGTGTTATATCTACTGTATTCCAAATTCTCCATGGTTCATACCCCCCGATACTACCCATAGATTCATCAAAATAAGCAAACAACACATAGAAAACAGAATCTGTCAAAAACAGAATAGTCTGTAGTAATCTGGAAATTTAGTATACTTATGTAACTCCAAAAATTCTGAAAAATTAGGAAAATTTAGAAAAATTTTATATCAATCTTGTGTAAAAAATTCAGATCAAAATCACGTTTCTGTGATTTTTGAAATTTCTGGCAATGAGCGCAAAAGTTTCTGTTTTTCTGCAAGATCAAATCAACTATCACCGTAGACCATCCCAAAGGTCTTACTTGGCTCAAACACTAATTAAAACACCAAAACACAATTACTACAGAGGTAATAATGTGTATTTATTGAAAAACAGAACCAAAAACAAAAAAAAACAAAAAAATAAAATTGGGTTGCCTCCCAACAAGCGCTATTGTTTAACGCCCCTAGCTAGGCATAAAACATAGATCTAGGTATTGTCATCTTTGGTATGCAAACCATAAGTAGCCCTCATAATAGATTCATATGGCAACTTAATTTTCTTTCTTGGAAAGTGTTCCATGCCCTTCCTTAACGAAAATTGAAATCTAATGTTTCCTCTTTCATATCAATAATTGCACCAATCGTTCTAAGGAAAGGTCTACCAAGAATAATAGGGCATGTCGGATTGCAATCTATATCAAGCACAATAAAATCTACAGGCACATAATTCCTATTTGCAACAATAAGAACATCATTAATTCTTCCCATAGGTTTCTTAATAGTGTAATCCGCTAGATGCAAATTCAAAGAACAATCATCAAATTCACGGAAACCTAGCACATCACATAAAGTTTTTGGAATAGTGGAAACGCTAGCACCCAAATCACCCAAAGCATTGCACTCATAATCTTTAATTTAAATCTTAATATTAGGTTCCACTCATCATAAAGGTTTCTAGGGATAGAAACTTCCAACTCAAGTTTTTCTTTAAGAGATTTCATCATAGCATCAACGATATGTTTAGTAAAAGCTTTATTTTGATTGTAAGCATCAGGTGAATTTAACATGGATTGCAACAAGGAAATACAATCTATCAAAGAACAATTATCATAATTAAAGTCCTTGAAATCCAAAAGAGTGGCTTCATCGCTACTTAAAGTTTTGACCTCTCCAATCCCACTTTTATCAATTTTTTCAATAAGATCTTTAAACTCCAAATTATTGGGACACCTTCTAGCTAAAGTTGACTCATATCCAGTCCCATCTTTATCAAGATTTATATTAGAAAAAAAAGATTAAATAGGAGTCACACCAATCACCTTATGATCTTCATCATTATTTTCACAAAAACTAGAAGAACACGCTTTTACAAACCAATATCTCTTAGCACGCATCCTAGCGGTTCTTTATTTACATTCATCCATAGAAATTTTAATAGCTTTCAGAGATTCATTAATATCATGCTTGGGTGTGATAACACACAAGTATAGGGGATCGCAATAGTTTTCGAGGGTAGAATATTCAACCCAAATTTATAGATGCGACACAAGGGGAGCCAAAGAATACTTGTAAGTATTAGCAGCTGAGTTGTCAATTCAACCACACCTGAAGATTAATTATCTGCAGCAATATGATTAGTAGCACAGTAATATGATAGTTTTAATAGCAGTGATGATAGTAGTAGTAACGGTAACAGTGATAGCAATGATTTTGTAGCAAGTATAATAGTAACAGCTGCAGTAGTAACTTAGCAAGAACAATATGTGGAAAATTCGTAGGCATTGGATCGGTGAATTCGTTGGATGATATTCATAATATAACAGTCATAACCTAGGGTGATACAAAACTAGCTCCAGTTCATAAATATAATTTAGGCATGTATTCTGTAAATAGTCATACGTGCTTATGGTAAGAACGTGCATGACATCTTTTGTCCTACCCTCCCGTGGCAGCGGGGTCCATAAGGAAACTAAGGGATATTAAGGCCTCATTTTAATAGAGAACCGAAACAAAGCATTAGCACATGGTGAATACATGAACTCCTCAAACTACGGTCATCACCGGAAAGTATGCCGATTACTGTCACACCGGGGTTTACGGATCATAACACGTAATAGGTGAATATGACTTGCAAGATCAGATCTAGAACATAGATATAATGGTGATAACATAAATGGTTCAGATCTGAAATCATGGCACCTGGGCCCAAAGTGACAAGCATTAAGCATGGCAAAGTCATAACAACATCAATCTCACAACATAATGGATACTAGGGATCAAGCCCTAACAAAACTAACTCGATTACATGATGAATCTCATCCAACTCCTCACCGACCAGCGAGCCTACGAAGGAATTACTCACTCCCGATGGGGAGCATCATGGAATTGGCGATGGAGAAGGGTTGGTGATGACGAAGATCGAAGATCCCCCTCTCCGGAGCCCCAAACGGGCTCCAGATCTGGCCTCCCGACGAAGAACAGGAGGTGGCGGCGGCTTTGTATCGTGAAACGCGATAATTCTTTCTCCCTGATTTTTTTGTCCAAAAATAGGATTTTATAGCGTCGGAGTCAGGGTCTGCGGGGCCACCAGGTGGGCATAACCCACCTGGGCGTGCCTGGAGGGGGGGGGGCGCCCTGGTGGGTTGTGCTCACCCCGGGGCCCCCCTCCGGTGTTTCTTGGGTCCAGTATTTTTCTTTTATTTCATAAAAATTCTCCAAAAAGTTTTGTTCCATTCCGAGAACTTTTATTTCTGCACAAAAACAACACCATGGTAGTTCTGCTGAAAACAACGTCAGTCCGGGTTAGTTTCATTCAAATCATGCAAATTAGAGTCCAAAACAAGAGCAAAAGCGTTAGGAAAAGTAGATACGCCAGAGACGTATCAACTCCCCCAAGCTTAAACCTTTGCTTGTCCTCAAGCAATTCAGTTGATAAACTGAAAGTGAAAAAGAAAAACTTTTATGAACTCTTGTGTTCTTGTTTACATAAATAAGCTTAAGTAGCACCCAGGTTTTCAGCAAAGATTATAACTAACCATGTCAACAATAACTCTTAGAAATTATATTAACTCATATCAATGACATAAGCAACTAGCTAGCAATAATAAAATATCTCACATGACAACACTTTGTCAAAACAATCATGATATAATATGACAACAGTGGTTTCTCGCTATCCCTTTCTGAGACTGCAAAACATAAATGCAGAGCACCTCCAAAGTTCAAGTAGTGACTAAACATTGTAATTCATGGTAGAAAAGATCCAGTCATGATGCAGCCAACATTAGCTATACACAATGCATGAGGATGACAATAGTGCTCTCAGATCTGGCGCTTATTTGAGAAGGTGATGACTCAACATAAAATTAAATAGATAGTCCCTTCGCAGAGGGAAGCAGTGATTTGCAGCGGTGCTAGAGCTCAGATTTTTAAAACAGAGATAAATGAAATTTTGAGAAATGCACCTGATGCGGAGCATCCTTCCATCATCCCCATGGACTCTACACCAACGCATCAAGCCCCACGTGGACCTATGACAAGAGCTCGAGTACACGCAATTGAAACCGAGGTGAACTCCTTCCTACTTGACTTGCACATGAACTCGAATGGGACTTGGTTGCTACCTCAACAAAATACTCTATGCATTATTAGGTATGAAGAGGGACCCTTCCAAGCAGCTGAGGAGCACCACCAAGTCCAGGGAAAAGCACCCCAAGTCGCCAAGGAGGAAGAAGGAGTCCACAAGAAACTGGACAGGAAGTCCCAGGCAACACCGTGCGCACGGGCCCCCGAGACCCTGTGCGCACGGGCTACACAGGGAGCTACGGCTGTAGCACCCCATGTGCACGGGTGTGTACCGTGCGCACGGACCCTCCAGGATGGCCGGCTGAGAGGGCTGTTGGGCCTCCACTTCGCATCCACTTCGTCTCGTACCTACCCAAGCCTATATAGTTCATACCTAGGGTTATGTTTAGGGTTAGCAAAGACATATATGAGATATTTGTGAGCTTTTCTCCTTCTACCACTCCATTGGAGATCAAGGCCTCTTAGGAGAGGATCCACTTGTGGTTTTCAAGACCTCCTCTTGGAGAAGATTATCATCCTCAAGACCTCATCTCTTAGGAGTGGGAAGAACTCTACCTAGTGCTTGTTTCCTTTGATTGTTCATGTATTCATGTGGATCTATGTGTTTGCTATTCTAGTAGATGTGTGATTGGGTTTTGTTGGAGTGAATTCCTCTTTGTGTTCTTGGTGTTCATCCTTTCCCCCCTCCAAGTGTGAAAAGATCCCTCTTAGGGTTTCACCCTACAACATCTTGGTATCATGAGCTAGGTTGATTCACATCTTGGAGTCCCTACCCCCCATTTGCTTGCTTGATTTTGTTGTTTTTCGTCCTAATCCGAAAATCCCCACCAAAAATAGCCCCAAAAAATTTCTTGCAATTTGTTGGTTCTTGTGAGATTTGGTTGATTTGATCCACGAATTGGGTGTTTGACAAGTGGATCTACCCCCTACCACATTCCACCACCTTTCATCCATCAATTTTGGCCAAATTTCGCGAAATCCCCATGGATTAGGAGCTGTTCATCCGCTCGCAGAGCACTCCGTGCGCACGGGCCATCGGGACCCCGTGCACACGGGCATCACTTACCCCGTGCGCACGGACCATACAGAGTTGTTTGGCCGTTTCCTTTTTCCTCCATTTTGCATTTCCACCACCACATTTGATCTTCCGCATACACATCTCGTGAGTGTTTGAGTTTCAGAGTGGCGGTTCTCAAGTGTCCTAAGGTGTTTCGGCTACTTAGGCGCTATTTGTCTTCATCATCACCGCCACTCGTCATCAACTCGGACTCCACGTCGACATCGATCACTTCATCTTCATACTAACCGCAAGAAAGGACGGTAACCTCGACGACACCATTGTATTACCCTTGCCAATACCATGATAGCCTCTAGCCTCTTTTGCGTAGCTTACCCATCGAGACTAGCAAGTTGAGAATTGTTGGGCCATGCTTATAGTGCACCTTTAGTGTTATGTCTCTCCCATGCATATACTACTTGTTACCTCGCATTGTGGCTGGCATATCAAGCATAGTGGCATAGTCAAAAAAAAAAAAAAAAAAAAAGCTTTTAAGCAAAAGAAAAGAGAAGAGAAGCAAAGAGCTTGTAAGCAATAGCATCGGGCCTCATAGCATAGTTCATCATCTTGGTTCATACATACATAAGCATAATTGGGATAGAAGGTGACCCGTTTCTCTATTAGGTTGGTGCACTAGCGTATCTAGCCCATTAGAGCAATCGAGCTAGTGTCTCTCTAGTATCCGTACAACAGGAGCATTCCCGTGGTTCCACCTCCTAGAGCTCATTCCTTGGTTGTGCGGATCCCATCTATCTTCCGTGTGTGTGTTCCTAGTGATATCCTTGGGTTTGATCTATTTGTCTTACTTGCAATTTGTGCATCTTTTCAACTTTTTCAACATCTTGACTAACATTTACTTGAATTATTTGTGCCACTTCCTAACCGAGCTTCTCCATAAGCCATTTACTTGTAGGTGTGAGAAACAAAACCCGGTACCAATTCTCCTATTATAGCATCACATGGGATCATACTTGATATATCCACAATCTTCGAAAAAGGTAACTTTGGTTTTGTTCTCTAATTTCCTACTCACCACCACTTCCACATGATGGATAGGCCTTCTTCTTCTTCGGCGAACCCTCTCTTCGAGGATCAAGATGACGAACGTGACTACGTCACCAAGAATCACTTCTTCATCGCACAACGAGCTCTACATCAAGAGAGTGAAGCTTTGAGTGATCGCATCGAGCAACTCGCCACCGACCTTTGGCAATCGGAAGCAAGACAAAGGGACTACCTCGACGCCAAGCTCTCCAAACAAATGGAAGAATTCTGCAACATGATCGTGAGCCGCGCGTCTTCCTTAACCTCTTCTCCAAGACGGCGCCACTCAAGTAGCCACTCATCATCATACTCTTCTTCCGATGCAAGTCCTCCTCCTAGAGCTCGTCCTACTCAAGATCGCCAAGCTCAAGAAAATCCCTTCCATGGCAATGGGATACAAGACCGAGTTCGCGCATGTGAACAAGCGAGACGCCAACAACAAGAAGCTATGGAGCACGATCTACCTCCACAACATCCACGTCAAGTATCTCCAGACGGTGATGCAATCCAGCAAGAGCAACAAACTCGTGAAGCCCAAGCTCAAGCGGCTCAAGATGCACTCTGAGAGTCCACTCGAGCCGTTGCCCAACAAAGCCGTCAAGTCCGCGAGCAAGAAGAAGAACTTCGTCAAGCACGACAAGAAGAAGCCGCCCGATGGGAAGAACAACAAGAACGGCAAAACCGGGCACATATGCCTCACCCTCCTCCACGTCAAGAGCGACGACAAGCGGATCGAGTACTTGAAGACTCTCTTCCATGACAAGAGCGACATCACAACCGTCACTATGATGAAGAACTCCGCTATGGCAAGCTCGAGTTCACCATGCCTAAGTTCTCCGGAAGCAATGATCCCGAGGAGTACCTCTCATGGGCATTGAAAGTAGACAAGATATTCCGTCTTCACAACTACGACGAGGAAAAGAAGATCACCATGGCATCTCTCGAGTTTCAAGACTACGTCCTCATTTGGAGGGAACAAGTGATCAAGCAACGTCGTGAGAAGGACAAGCCACCCATCGCGACTTGGACACAAATGAAGGATGTCATGAGAGCTCGCTTCGTGCCTACATATTACACCCGAGATCTCTTCAAGAAGTTACAACTTCTCAAACAAGGCACGAAGACGGTGGAAGAATAGTATCAAGAAATGGAGATTGCCATGATAAGAGCCAATGTCAAAGAGGATGATGAGCAAACAATGGCACGCTTCTTGAATGGCCTCAACCACCCAATAAGGAAGATCGCCGACTTCCACTACTGCAGGATGCTGCTAACGCGACACTACGATCAGAGACCCTTTGACGAAACTATGTGTGATGTATTAATAGCAAACGGGGATGTAAAAAAACCGTCAAAAAAGATGCAAAACATTTGCGATGGCGAAGACATCAAACACGGTTCAGATTTTAATTACGTGTGCGATGCGGGGCATACGGTTGATCCAGAAGAACTGTTTGCGATGAGTCAGAACAACAGAAACGGGCAGCCATTTCAATGTGTGTGCGATATACGGCATACAGTTCACTCCGATGAACTATGTGCTATTAGGGAATGCAATAGAAACGGTCAGCCAGATCAAGGTGTGTGTGATATACGGCATACGGTTCACTCGGACGAACTATTTTCGATTAGGGAAGAGAACAGAAACGGATCAACTTAACAAGATGTGTGTGATATGCGGCATACAGTTCACATAGATGAACTGTTTGCGATGAGCCAAAAGAACACAAATGATTCATGTAAACAAGATGTGTGTGATACGCAGTAAACAGCCCACTCGGATGAACTGTTTGCGATGAGAAATTATAACACAGACGGTGACTACAGTTAGTTCGTGTGCGATTCTGTTCATACAAAAAACTTTGAAAAATGCAAACTAGTTGCTTGTGGTGGCTAGGAGTATCACACACGATGCGTCTGCGAGTACTCGTGTGCGATGGTTAGTAAGCTACACATACGTTTCCTTATGTTAACACGTGTGTGATAAATAACACGTGGCACCACATACGGTATTTGGGTTGTGTGTGTGCTCCACTTAGTCTTCCCGCGCTCCAGCGAATGCTTCCCGCCGCGAAGCAGCAGCCGCAGCAGAGATGTCCCGGCGCGCCGCGGAGCCCTCGAAGTAGCTCTCACGGGCACGCGAGGGCTCTCACAAGCGCACTCGCCGCGTCGGCGATCGCGATGAGCTGGCGTTGCTGAAGTCCTTGGCCGGCGACGACAACATTCTCGCTGACCTCATTAAGCAGTAGGAGCTGGTCGACGGCTTGATGAAGCTGCTCGAGATCAGCGATGCCTCGGTTGACAAGGCAACCGGCATCATCGAGCAACTCATGGGTGACAATGCGAAGCTCCTCAAGGCGCCCGCCGAGAAGGAGGAGGAGGCCACCGGCTGGAAGATGCTGCATGAGCAGAGCAGTGCCTCGAGGATGACGCTAACAGCGGTCATCGAGGAACTGATGGGTGACTTGAGGAAGCTCCGGATTGAGCGCGAGCAGGAGGTGGAGGAATCTGTGGCTGCATTCAAGCAAAGTCGTGAGGAATTGAAGAAGGAGCTGGAGGATGTCATCGCCCGGCGATCCATCGACAAGTAGAGACAATAGCGACCCAGACCGTTGTCTGCAATTTCCTTCTTCTCTTGCCCCCATGTCTTCCGGGCTTTGCCGCATGTGTCATTTTAAATTATCCGGAATATGTAAGACAATTATTATCTACGCCATTGTAAATTTGTCGTCGTATTATCCGTTGCCATTTTATTTGTCATCGTATTATCCGTTGCCCTATGTGGCAATTTAAATTAGGCCAGAATATGAGTTGAAAACACGAACAAAGCAAATGCTGCCATGGGATCACAAGCAAACACCCTCCATCTAGGTTCTTTAATTAACCCATTAATGGAGAAGTTGTGAGCGAGGCGGGCGGCGGCTGGTGCATTGAGGTCAAAGAGCTCACTTCCCGGTGAGCATGGACGGCCTTGCTGCTCGCACGTGTCCCGTCGAGCCTGCGCGGCAGACTGCTCGCACGCGTCCCGTCGAGCCTGCACGGCGGACTTCTCGCGCTCGTCCTGTCTAATCAAACACCTGCACGCACTCCATTGAGTATGGTTAAATTTAGACACGGTTCATATAATACAACCGTTTGCGATATTAACGTGTCAGCTATTTGTTTCAAAAAGGACTTCGTTGGCTATTAATGTGTGCGCCTTGTCTCAAACTTGACGATTTTTTTTACCACGGCATATATGTGCCATGTCATGAAACCATGCCAAGTTTCATGTTTTTTGGGTGAGTTTTTTATTTACTGGGATTTAAAAACCGAGATTCTCAATGTTTCAGGATGCCGAGAAGTTTGTAATTCATTCCCATTCCTTAAATCAGACCTAAACATGCACCCAATGACACGTGTACGATTTCCCACCCATTTTGCTTCACTGGAGCATGTGCTTGTAGTTCAAATTTGAATTATGGACTGCATTAAATGCCTAGAAAACTTAATTAATATATACAATGGCCAAACGAACCCTGAACAGTTTCAAATTTCAGCACAACACTCCTGTTATTCTATGTTGCGTGTAGAAAACAAAGTTCAAGGCGAGAAGAGGCACCGATTATCGTTTCGCCCACAAGAGGGGCATGTTTCCCTACCAGAACCACGAGGGTTGCGAGAAGCTTCGGTTTGTAAGAGGCTTGTAATATAGCTTCGCCCAAATTGTACAATTATATGTACCATGTAGTGACACCATGCCAAATTTCATGATTTCCTGGTGAGTTTTGGATTTACAGAGATTTAAAAACCGAGATTCGCAATGTTTGTGGCCAAGCCAGGACGGCGAGATGGTTGAATTCATTCCCATTCGTTCCATGCGACCTAAACATGCACCCCAAGGACACATGTACGTTTTTTCTAGCCATTTTGGTGCACTCGAGCATGTATTTGTAGTTTGGATTTGAATTATGGACATTAAATGCCTAGAAAACTCAATTAATGAATAAAAAAGGTCAAATGAACCCTGAATAATTTCAAAGTTCAGCGCGAATCTCCCATTGTTCCGTGTTGCGTGTAGAAGAAAATACGAGGCTAGAAGAGGGAGCGATTATTGTTTGGCCCACAAGGGGACATGTTTCCCTATCGAAACCACGAGGGTTCTTGCGACAGGCTTCGGTTTGTAAGAGGTTTGTAATAAAGCTTGGCCCAAATTGGCAATGTTTTTACCACGACATATATGTGCCATGACGTGACACCATGCCACCTTTGATGACTTTCTGGTGAGTTTTGGATTTATGGGGATTTAAAAACCGAGATTCCAAATGTTTGAGGACGAGCCAGGATGTCGGTACGGTTGTAATTCATTCCCATTCCTGGCATGGGACCTAAACATGCACCCAAGGACACATGTATAATTTTTCTAGCCATTTTGGTGAACTGGAGCATGTATTTGTAGTTTAGATTTGAATTATGGACATTAAATGCCTAGGAAGCTCAATTAGTGTATAAAAAGGCCAAACGAACCCTGAATAAGTTTAATTTTAGCACGGATATCCTGTCGTTCCATGTCGCCCGTAGAAGAAAATACAAGGCGAAAAGAGGCAGTGATTACGTTTCGCCCACAAGGGGAACACGTTTCCCTATCGGAACCATGAGGCTTCTTTGAGAGAAGCTCCGGTTTGTAAGAGGTTTGTAATAAAGCTTGGCCCAAATTGGACAATGTTTTTACCACGACATATATGTGCCATGACGTGACACCATGCCACCTTTGATGACTTTCTGGTGAGTTTAGGATTTACAGGGATTTAAAAACCGAGATTCCAAATGTTTGAGGATGAGCCAGGACGCCGGTACGGTTGTAATTCGTTCCCATTCCTCGCATGGGACCTAAACATGCACCCAAGGACACATGTATAATTTTTCTAGCCATTTTGGTGAACTGGAGCATGTATTTGAAGTTCAGATTTGAATTATGGACATTAAATGCCTAGGAAATTCAATTAGTGTATAAAAAGGCCAAACAAACCCTGAATAAGTTTAAATTTCAGCAAGGATATCCTGTCGTTCCATGTTGCCCGTAGAAGAAAATACAAGGCGAAAAGAGGCAGTGATTACGTTTCGCCCACAAGGGGGACACGTTTCCCTATCGGAACCACGAGGCTTCTTTGAGAGAAGCTCCGGTTTGTAAGAGGCTTGTAATAAAACTTCCGCCAAAATGGACGAAAAAAATTCCTCGACATATATGTGCCATGTCGTGACACCATGCCAAGTTTCACGATTTTCGGGTGAGTTTTGGATTTACGGGGATTTAAAAACCGAGATTCTTCTCACGAAATGTTTTCAAATAGCACACGGTTCACTCACGAAAGCCGTGTGCCTACCAAACCGTGATCTGAGTCATGCATTCTGATTGGCCAGAACCCAAACCCCACGGATCGTACGTCTGCACCGTTGGATGCTCCCAGATTGAACGGCAACCCTCAGCCCTTTCGACAGCACATGCAGTACATGGGTAAGCACTGTGCGCATGCGTCGTGCTAGCTCACGCTTCCTTCTCTACTACGTTTTCTAAACAGGCTACCGTTTCCCGCCACTCCTCTCATCAGTTTCCCGCCTCTTCTCCCATCGTTTTCCTGCTACCAGTGTCAATGCTCATTGAAGGCTAGGCGGCGACACACCGGCCATGTAAATATCGCGCACAGTTTCTAAAAGCACAGATGTGTGTGATAGGAGGGAGTAGGTCCCATAGGGTGACCAGCGTGAAACTCCTTAATGGCAAGGAGGCAATTCCTATCAGCAAGGGGCGGCTTCCCATCCTCTAGCCTAGTCGAATAGAACACAGAAGTTAAGCATGCTCGGGCTGGAGTAGTCCAAGGATGGGTGACCCGGTGGGAAGTTGCATATCTCAAGCTTCATTTAAATGCCATGACACAGTCATTATAGAGATATAAAAATCTCTATAATGACCTATCATGGCAATGACACAGTCATTATAGAGATATAAAAATCTCTATAATGACCTATCATGGCAATTATATAAACCTTGGGATCCTTGTTTAGCTAATTTGTAGACTATGTTTTTATTGGTTATTTTTTGCTCTAAAAAATTAAAGAATGATTGACTTGACCTGTCATGGCCATTATATAAACCTTTTTCAGGTCGCATGCAGGGTATAGGGGGCAGGGTGTTCTGATCAAGTATGTCTCCCTTGTGCGGTTTATAGACGGTGCACATATCTATGGGCTCCCCGAGGTACATATATTATCCTTTACCGACAATGAGGGGGCCCACACAATCTATCCCTTTGACCCAACAACGAGAAGGGTTTGACCATGATGGTTTCCTATTGATACTAGTAAGGTACACGTGCATTGCACGCATGAGATTTGGTAACCAAATTATGAATAAATACCACACTATAGCATGTAAGCTTTGAGTCATATATGCATGACGTAGATGTTCGTTTAATTCTTATAGTTCATCTCTTTCAAAATCAATTAGTTTTATAAAAAAAATCTATTTTAAGATTCATGGAATTGTGCATTGTAAAGCATAAAGTAAAAACAAATAGTGACAATTCATTTAGAAAAAAAAGTTTGGGCAATTAAGATATGGAAGATTCTAGAACAAAGGAGAAGTGCTTGTGTTTTGAGGTTTGTGCATTATGCTTAAGTTCAACCATGGAGTCTTCTAGATTGTACATGTGGCAGAAACTGGTGGAATGTAGATGATATCCAACGGCCAGTAGTGCTCGGATTTGCCATCTCTGTACCTTCGGATTGGCTTCATCCAACGACCAACTTTCAAAGTTATTCGCACACTATATAGGGGTATAGATGTGTGCCATGCTAGACCAAATAAAGTTTGAGCGCATGCATGGGATGACCCCCCCCCCTCCCCGCCGCCTCGAAGTTGGGAAACCGACATCGTATGTATTGAACCAGGCTTGGAGTCGGGTACGGTGTTCGGTTTGTAATGTAGTTGGTGGCCCATCGAAGTTGTGCATTCGGGATTTAAACACATCACACACCACCGTATCCATACATATTTTCGGGCTGCATGCAGTGTATACGGGGTCTTCTGATCGACCATGTCTCCCTTGTGCGGTTTTTTGTGACGACATGCATATCCGCGGGCTCCCTGAGTGTATATATATCATCCCTTTGACCGATAACGAGGGGTATGTGTTGGCCATGAATGGATTCCTCCTAGTTCGTGTTAGGGTCGGTCACCATCACATGTCGCCCAACCAAAGCTTGAGCTCATGTGTTGTCAGGATTCCCTCCCGCATGCTCAGATTGCTGGGTTCGACCTACATCGTACCCTGTGTATCTCGTCCTTAACTACCTTGCCTTCATGGTTGTTGTCTGTATCGAGAGGTAGGCACCACATCTAAATTGTACATTATTCTATACTGAAAACACATATCACCCCTTCCCAAAGTACATCATTTTGGGCCGCATGCAAGAGGTGTTGGTTTTGTGGTCCCTCTCGTATGATTTTTATGATGGTTCAATCTATTGGCCCAAGCGGTTTATCGACAACAACAGTTGTCGTTTAACCAAACGATAGATTCATTGGTCCGTCTTATGGTAGGTCATGGCGACATGCATGTATGACCAATGTATCATTACGTGCATCCGCCCCGCTGACACGAAGTGGGAGGTGGTGGGCCAAGCATCCTAGCTAGCTACGACATTATGTCATTATAGATATATCCAAGGGTGCTTTCGGGTTTGCGAGACAGGTGCCACCAAAGTTGTGCATTGTGTATTTAAAGTTTTAAACATCACACCTAATATTCCTACATATATTTGGCCACTTCCAGGTGGTTCTTGACTTCTGGCCCCTCTCATCGATCTTTGACGACGCGCCCAACCATGGGCCCGCGCGGTCAAAGTTTTGCATTGGAATTTTGAACATCACAGACCACCCTTTTCACTCATATATATTTGGGCCACATGCTGGTGTGGCTGTCTTCTGACCCTCTCTAACATTTTTTTTGCTGCAAATACTCTAATGACGCTCAACGGACACGGGTATAATGTCTTAATCATGTGCGATGCAAGTGCGCTGTGAATCACGACGACTGCGCAAGCGCGAGCAAAGGTGGAGGTACTGGCTCAACCGTGTGCGATGCAAGTGCGCTGTAAAATCACCACGACTGCGCAAGCGCGAGCAAAGGGTGCAGGTACTGGCTTAATCGTGTGCAATGCAAGTGCGCTGTAAAATCACCACCTGCGCAAGGTAAAGGTGGGTAAGTTTATTTAGAAATTAGGATGAACCGTGTGCGATAAACCAGCTAGCTAGAAATATAAAAACAAACTACCCGCCTTGAGCATTGCAAAAATCGGCGGTTCCGCCACTTTTCCTTATTATCATACACGCATATTCTTATTGGACTGTGCGCGATCTTGGGCACTCCCGCCCCGCATCAATTCCTTTACCCAAATTTTAGTAGCCACCGTACTTCCACCATCGCCCACACTCCTCCAGCACCGACCTTATAGTAAAATTGCAGTAGCCGAGGCATTTGAACCGTCGCCCTCCCTCGTCCACCACCATCTCCACCCACCATTAATAAAATTTTCAGTAGCCGCGGCGTATCCTCAAACACCCCCCTCCACAGTCCCCCCACCCGGCCCCCTCCCCCCCTTGAACCCTAGCTCGCAGCCGCCGCCGGCGCCGCCGCCAACCCCTGCCGGTCTGCCCGTTCCTCCTAGCTTAGATAATAAAGTTCAAGTTACCCAGCGATTCCCATACCGTCACCCCACTCCCCTAAGTTTTTAGATGAGGCCTGCGGTGTCCCTCCCCGCCAGATCCACATCCCCTGCTCCAGAATGTCACAGCCTAAGCTCGACCACGTATCTCGGGGAGCCCGACAAGCGTTCGGCCAAGAAGGGGTTTATCATGGCCTCCCCGGCGGACGTTGGTGAGGTGGCCGCCGTTCGCCCCGACCTATCGATCCCGGAGCAACACGTCACCGTGGAAGCCGGCGAAGACGTTGACTACGTTGCTATGCCGAAGGCTTCATGACAGCGGGCTAGCGTATTACTGTATCTCAGGAAAGCTGGCTACGACATCAAGCTCGTCGACAGCGACGGCTTCATGCGGGCCATGTCACTGGTTAAGTGGTCCATCCCCAACCCCTCTGGTTCAACCGCCGTCGATCTCTTCGACGGCCCTGCCGCTGATCTCCTCCGCCAAGCGGTCAAGGATTTGCGATCCTTATACGCCATCGAGCCCATTTTGTCATTTCTGAAGGACACGTTCTACGGCGGCGGCTTGGGATCCTCAATTGCCAAGTCAGATCTCATCGACCACGACCACGACCATGAGGAGAGCACCAACGAAGGTTCTTCCAAGGTGAAACAGCCCATCTGTGACATCAGAGAGCGCACCATGGGTCTGTGCTCTTCCAACTAGAAGGATCCCGTCCATGAAATGTGAGGCAACATCCACTACTGGAATCCACTTCTTTGCCGTCTGCTAATTCTTTTCCGTCCGCTTGCTGACGGCAAATAAGGTCTTTGCCGTCAGCCACAAGAAAACGGATGGCAAAGATGTGGCTGATGGCAAACAAAGTCTTTGCCATCAGCATGTTCTTTGCCGTCCGCTGGCTGACGGCAAGGAATCTTTGCCGTCCGCTAGCAGACGGCAAAGAGGTGGGTGGGTCCAGTTATTGTTTAACCAACTCAAGCCCACCGGCCCCACGGCAAAGAAACTTTGCCGACCGTTGGCTGACAGCAAAGAGGCGGGTACGTTAACGGCCGTCCCGCCCCCTCTCTTCTCTCCACTCTCTCATTCCTCCCCACCCACACCCGCGCCACCGCCGCCGACCCCGTCTGCCGTAGCCGGCCGCCCCGCACCCCTCCCCTGCGCCCCCCGACCTCCACCACACCCCCTCTTTCCCCTGCCACTTGCCCCTCCCCCCCCGCCCCCTCCCCTCCATCCCATCCCCCACCCACACCCCCCGCCCCTCCGCTACCCCGTCCGCTTAGCTGGCCTCCCCGCCTCCCCTCACCCCTCCCCGACCTCCACCGAGCCCCCCGCCTCTTCCACGTCGGCAGCCGCGCCGTCGGCCGTCCCTGCCCTGTCCCTTCCGCGCGTCCCCGTCCCTTCGCCGTCCCTGCCCCGTCCCGCCGCCCGTCGTCCGCCTCCCCCTCCACCGGTCGTCTCCTCCCCATCCCGCCCAGGCCGTTCACCCCCCCCTCCACCAGTTGAGCTCCTCCCCTTTTTTTTGTTAATTAGTTTCTTTTTGTTTCTTTTAGTTAGTTTCTGTTTTAGTTATAGTTTTAGTTTAGTTTTAGTTTTATTTTAGTTTATTTTTAGTTTTAGTCTATTTTAGTTTAGTTTTTTGATTAGTTTTAGTTTTAGTTTATTTTAGTTTAGTTTATTTTAGATTAGTTTTGTTTTGTTTAGAGAAGAAGTAGAAGGAGGAGGGAGGCAACAGGAGGCGGGCGACAGAACGAAAGAAGAAAGAAACAGCCCTACCCCCCCCCCCGCGGCCCCGCCTCGCCCCCCCTCCTCGGCCGCCCGCCTCCCCCGCTACGCCTCCTCCTGCCTCCTCCTCCTCGCTCTTTCCTTCTCTTCTCTTCTTGCTCTCCTCCCCTCCCTCCTCCTCCTCATCCTCCTCCTCCCCTCCTCCTCCTCTCCGCCTCCTCCTCCTCCTCCTCCCATCCTCTCTCCTCTCCTCCTCCTCCCTTCCCTCTCTCCTTCCTCTCCGTGCCTCTTCCTCCTCATCTCCGTTGCTTCTCCGCCTCCTCCCGGAGCTTCGCGGCTTTCCCCGCCTCCCTCCAAAAACCCCTCCCCTCCCCCAGATACCTCCCCCGACCCCGCCCCGCCCCCCGCCACCCTACACCCCCGACACCTCGCACGACCAAACCCCTCCCCCACGACCCCCTGCCCAACCCCAACCCGGCCCCCTACCCCCAACCAAACCTCCCCCCTTTAACCATACAACCCCCTACCCACCACCCCTCCCGCCTATCCGACCCCCCCCCCCGTACCCCCCTCCCCCCTACCCCCCCTAGGCGCACCTCCCCTGGCCGCGCCCCTCCACCCCCCTCGCAACGCCCTTACGCCTCGAAGCGGGGTCCCGTCCCCCCTCCCCTCCCCCACGATTACCCTCCTAGGTCTCCGCCTTCCCCATATTAGCCTTCCCCCTCCGGGTGGGCACTCCCACCCTCCCCCAGTCCTTCCGCCCTGATGCCCTCCCCTCGTCCCCCCTTCCCCCCTCGCCCCCTCTCCTGGGTGGTGTTGTGTTGAATACCCACTTCCAGTGTGGTGTGCCGTTGCCCCCTGCTTCTCCCCCGTCCGCCTCCTTTCGCCGCGGTCGGGGCGGGCGGCGATTCCTCCCGCGTCCCTCCTCCCCCGGGGGGCGGCGGTTGACCGGCTCCCTCAGCTCGGGCCCCCTTGTGTCCGATGCCTCCCGGATTAGCTTCCTTTCCCGACTGCCCTGTTTTCCGCCTCCCCCATATATATTTGTGTTGATTGGGTGTATTTTTATTATGTTCATGATTATGATACACTTAAATTATATACATATTATTATGTTCATGTAAGGTATCCAAATTTTTTATGTTGTACTAATTTCGTTTACTTTTTGTCATTGCAGGTGTTGACAGGATGGTGGGCAAGGGTCCAGAGCGCCCCGAGCCTCCTGCGAGCGCCACTGGGAGGGGTGGTTGCATTATTGCAGCGCAGCCCCTCCGGAGAGCGGTGCAGGATGGTATGCAGACAGCTACGGCGGGCGCTTCTTCTACGGCTGGGAGAGGTCGGGGGAGGACGAAGAAGGCTGGTAGAGGTGGACGTGGCAGTGGGAGAGGTAGGAAGGCTGCTACGCCTTCCTCGCCGCCACCCTCAGCTGATTCACCCGACCACAGGAGTACTCTGTCTTACGTGGACCCTCGGACTCCGGTCCATGAGCCTCCGGTCGCTGATACTTCGCCCCACCAGACTCGGGTCGCCGACCCTTCGCCCCACGTGAGTCCGGTCCTAGAGTCTTCGTCCCAGAAGACTCCGGTCACGGGGTCTTCGTCCCAGGTCCCGGAGTCTTCGTCCCAGAAGACTCCGATCCCGGAGTCTTCTTCCCACGAGACTCCGGAGGCTAGTGGCTCGGAGGATGGTAGCGAGGACACCTTTTCAGAAGATAGCTACAGCGACGACGAGCTGGTTGAGAAGGGCAAGAAGGTCTACAAGCGTGGCTGTACAAAGCTCCCGCCCGTGCCGACGACCCCCGACCAGAGGTGGTTGATTGCGCCTAAAGGGTTGAAGTAAGTGCATTTACTATTTTTTAACCTTTTGCCTTCATGTTCCTTCAAATGAATATCTAATGTGTTGGCCTTGTCATACTGCAGGGGCTGGGTACGCCCCCGTGGTTCCTGTAGGCCCAACCAGGTCCTTGGTGTGCTTTGCCGGCAGCACTTCCCTGGGTGGGTCACATTGCCCGGTGAGGGTCAGGTTCCACAGCTAGCACTGACCTGGGAGCTGTACTCGGTTGCCCCGGCCCCGCCGGAGGAGAGGGTCGACGGTGTCTTGTGCGAGACGGTGGCCGACATTGTGTTCCGTCGGTTTTGGGTAATTTCTCCTTTACAGAATTAAAAATCAACAGTACCTAGTGATTGTACTAATCAGTGTTGTCTTGTTTGATTGCAGACCTTCTACAGGGTTTCAGAGGGAGAGCAGGAGGCCGCATATATGGTTGTCGAAAACGAGTGCAAGCGCCTACTTCAGAACTTAAGGCACGAGGCTCGGGTGCAGGCCGTTCGAGACTACTACGCCTCGAAGGGTATTAGGAGGGGCAAGCAGAAGTGTTGCGGCAAGTTTCTGAGTAAGGAGAAGTACATGCAGGTAATTACCTATTCTTAAGGCCTTGAACTTAGTTTTCTTGATTTGATTCATAGGCGTAGCACTGAAATTTCTCTTGACTCACTTAGGTGCCCCCGAGATGGTGTGTGGATAAGATGGACTGTTGGGAGGCGTTGGTGGATGCGTGGTGCTCTGCCCAATGGAAAGTCGAACACCAAAGGGGCAAGGATAAGCGCGACCAAATGGAAGGTGTGCCACACCATCAAGGGAGCTCCAACCTGTTTGAGTACGGGGATAACTGGGTATGTGGTTTGCTACATGATTCATGCAATTCATTCTTCATGCTAGATAGTTCATTTATGACATATTTAGCTCTAAAATGACATAATAACCTTAGATAGCTCTATAAAATGACTTAATATGCTTTAGTCAGTTAAAAAATGGCATAACTACCTTCGATAGCTCAATAACGACCTAAACTAATCTTAGCTAGTTCATTCATGACATAATTAGCTCTAAAATGACATAATAACCTTAGATAGCTCTATAGAATGCCTAAATATGCTATAGTTAGCTCTAAAATGACATAATAACCTTGGATAGCTCAATAATGACATAATTAGCATACTTTGGTAAAAAATGGCATAATAATCTTGGTTACCTCGAAAATGACCTAAACTTAGCTTATTTTCCTCGAAAATGACATAATAACCTTTCTTAGCTCCAAAATGACCTATTTACATAACAATATCATTCTTCATGCTAGCTTGAGCCCTTAACTAATATTTTGTTCCTCTCTCTCAGGCGCACCACCACAAGAAGCCTGTGCCACAAATGACATAATAAGATGAAGAAAATCAAGGAAGAGGAAGAAAAGAAGGAATAGGAACAAATTAGAAGAAGAAGAAGAAGAAGAAGAAGAAGAAGAAGAAGAAGAAGAAGAAGAAAAGAAGAAGAAGAAGCTTCTTGTTCTTCTTCTTCTTCTAGTCTTCTTCTTCTTCTTTTTTTCTTCTTCTTCTTCTTCTTCTTCTTCTTCTTCTTCTAGTTTTCTTCTTCTTCTTCTTCTCCAAAATGAAGTAAGCTCTAAGTTATATCTCATAATATGCTTAGTTAGGTCAAAAATGGCATAATTAGCTAGGTAAGCTAAAAAATGGCATTTTTCTTCTTATTTAGCCTATTTAGTCCATTTATGACATAATTTATCCTTTTTAGTCCAAAATGAACATAATAAGATGAAGAAAATCCAGGAAGAGAAGAAAAGAAGAATAGGAAGAAAAGAAGAAGAAGAAAAAGAAGAAGAGAAGAAGAAGAAGAACTTCTTCTTCTTCTTGTTCTTCTTCTTCTAGTCTTCTTCTTCTTCTTCTAGTCTTCTTCTTCTTCTAGTTTTCTTCTTCTTCTCCAAAATGAAGTTAGCTCTAAGTTATATCAAAAATGGCATAATATGCTTAGTTCACTCAAAAATGGCACAATTAGCTAGGTTAGCTCCATTTTACCTAAGTATGCTTACTTCTTCTTCTTCCTCATTTTCTTCTTCTTCTTCTGATTCTAGTCTTCTTCTTCTAACTTTCTTGTTTCCATTTTGCAGATTTAATTCACTATATGGAAGCTTGCATGGATGCATGGAGTGCTTGTTTCCCTTATCTTTTTATCATTTGTATCGATGAAAAATGTGGAACTTGTTATATGGATGCATGGAACAATGTGTTGGATGAACATTGTGATATGTAATATGTATATATGGATGGAACTATGTTTCTTATGTATATATGTATGTTGTCATGGATGGAGATAGATATGTATATGTATATCTGTGTGTTGGATACATCATATATGTATATCTGTGTGTGCCTGTGAAAAAAATATATATATGTATATATGTGTTTGAAACCCTGTCAAATTAAATGGATTCAAATAAAAATAGGGGATACATAGCCTCTTTGCCGTCTGCTAGCGAGCTTTGCCGTCCGCTAGCAGACGGCAAAGAGGACACGTGGCAGCTACCTGTGAAACCTGGGAACACTGGCTGCCTATTTGGTCACTTTGTCGTCTGCCAGCGGACGACAAAGATTCAAATCACTTTGCCGTCTGCCAGCGGACGGCATAGCTGGCCACGTGGCAGCTTCCCAGTACTGCCTAGCTGAGCTGTTTGCCGTCTGTCAGCGCACGGCAAAGAGCTTTGACTCTTTGCCGTCCGCTGGCAGACGGCAAAGAGCGCCGTTAACCCCCTAACGGCTCTCACACCACCGCACTGCCGTCCGTTGTCTTTGCCGTCTGCTGTCCTCGGATGGCGGACGGCACAATCCTTTGCCGTCTGTTTCCAGGAAGCGGACGGCAAAGAAGGCCTTTGCTGGCACGTGTTTAGCCGGAAAGTTTGCCGTCTGCTGGCAGACGGCAAAGATGTTTGCCGTCCGTGATCCATGCCTTTGCCGTCCGCCATGGCGGACGGCAAAGAAGCTGATTCCAGTAGTGATCCTATCAACAAATCTTACCTTTTCTAGCTTGCTAACCCATACCCTTTGTTGTAGTAGCATTTGCCGTGCGGTGCTTTAACTGTGCCGTGTTTAATTATTTCAATTATGCAAAAATGTATTGTTCAATAGGGCTATGTGATGTTTAAGTATGAATTGTCCACTTCAGTTTCACGAATGGCTATATTTGGTTGTTTATAGTGAGTAGATGCCTTGTTTATCTGTATTTGGTTGTTAGGTTGGTTGCAGTGAGCATTTTTCCAGTTAACGAGCAGATGCCTTGTTTATATGTATTTGGTTCTTAGTTTGGTTGCAGTGAGCATTTGTCCAGTTATCAAGCAGATGCCTTGTTTATCTATATTTGGTTGTTAGGTTGCTTTTTTTAGCATTTGTCCAGTTTTCAAGCAGATGCCTTGTTTATCTGTATTTGCTTGTTAGGTTGGTTGCAGTGAGCATTTGTCCAGTTTTCAAGCATATGCCCTGTTTATCTGTATTTGCTTGTTAGGTTGGTTGCAGTGAGACTTTGTCCAGTTTTCAATGGCTATATTTGGTTGTTATACTGATCATTTATGCCTTGTTTATTTCAGTCATTCACAATGTGTTGTTCATTATGTGCAAGTCGGAACTGTGCCGCTCGACTGCATCAGTACCAGTTTGAACGGCTATATTTGGTTCTAGTTATGCCTGGTGTAGTTAACACATGCCCTTTATTTTAGTTTTATACATTTATCCAGTGTGATGTTTTAGCGTTACCTACGTTCTATTCATTTTCAACAATACCAGTATGAATTGCAATATTTGGTGGCTGTTAAGCCTGCTGTCGGTAACATTGCCTTCCATTTTATATCTGCTATAACAGCATGCTGAAACCAACACATTCAAGCTATCATTTGGAGATGATGTTGTTTACCTTTGCTATATTTGTTTGATGTTAAGGTTGCTATACTTATCATGCCTTTCCACTACTTATGTAGGACGACAACGGGAGTGGCCATCGTTTTCCGCCGAGGTTAGCTTCATCCCTCGGCTTGTACTCCCCCCGTCGTTCCATATTGTAGTGCATATAGATCCAGGCCTGGACATTTGTTAGCTTCTAATATTGACTTGTTGCTTGTAGGTACATATGCCCTTGGCAAGGATCCACGCATTGACCCTTTTTGCGTATGGGGCAATGAGATATTCATGAACAAGCATCAAGTGAGGAAACTGATAAGGATTATTAGCAAAAAAATACGAATTGTGGCAAGCAAATAATTTGTTTATGCTCTATCCAACACAATAGTGAGCTATAGGATGGTAACTACAAACTCTGCAGCCTTCTCTTTTTACTGCCCATAATGAGTTGTTAGACAACAATGTCTGAATCTTTTTCATTCGCAGTGGTTCCCGAAGCAGTTCACTCAAGATTACCTCGCAAAGTACATGATTGGTGGACACACAATGACGGTTAAAGTATTTCATCCAGACTACAACGAGCATCGAGAAGTCGCAATGAAGACAGTGAAGGATGGACGGGCAGCCATCACAAGGGGTTGGCCTAGAGTCGTGCGTGCATTACGCATGGAGGAGGGCACAATATGGGCATTCCGCTTCATCTTCTGCAGCAACCAGAATGTCTTTCGCCTCTCTCTTTACAGTCTTTAGTACAACTGTGGTTCATCATTCTTTACTTGGTGCTTATGTAGTTCTTCAGTATATGTACCTGTGCATCGAATTATGCATTCGTGGTTGAACCTATATTTGTAATAAACATGGTTGGATATGAAATAAGTGATTGCCTACTTTCAAATTCAAAACATGATTTTTAAATTAGGGACTAATTAGGGATTAATTAGGGATTACACTGCACATGGTTTGCGAAAGCAAAACATCTGCGATAGACGTGGCGATCAGACACGTTTCTAGGATCCGCTACGTGTGCGATCAATGTCCACTACACACACAATCAGCCAAGAAAAAACGTGTGCGATTAACAACAGCATCGCACACAGTCCTTTCTTATTAAATGTTTGCGATAGTCACCTTAGCACACACGCTTCGAAATTATGGACTGTTTGTGATGTTGTGCGCATCACAAACGTTTTGTCATAGAAGAACGCGTGCGATGTACATACTAACGGAAACGTATTCCTTGGATTGACTGTGTGGAATGTACATACGAACGGAAACGTTTAGCGGGGACTGACTGTTTGGGATGTACTTACGACCGGAAACGATTTCGCCTGTATAATTGTATTTTTTTAGCACTACTGTACATATAACCGTATTTGAGCACTCGCCGGTCGCACACGACCTCATTTTGCCGAGCGTGTGTGCCAGGAGGGCATATCCCCGACGGTTTCTGGGTCGTGTGGGAAGGACCCACCTATCGCAGTCACTCACTTGGCGACGGTTCCAAACGCCGTCGCGGAAAGGGGTTAAAAACCGTTTTTATAGCATAGTTCAACATCTTGGTTCATACATACATAAGCATAATTGGGATAGAAGGTGACCCGTTTCTCTATTAGGTTGGTGCACTAGCGTATCTAGCCCATTAGAGCAATCGAGCTAGTGTCTCTCTAGTATCCGTACAACAAGAGCATTCCCGTGGTTCCACCTCCTAGAGCTCATTCCTTGGTTGTGCGGATCCCATCTATCTTCCGTGTGTGTGTTCCTAGTGATATCCTTGGGTTTGATCTATTTGTCTTACTTGCAATTTGTGCATCTTTTCAACTTTTTCAACATCTTGACTAACATTTACTTGAATTATTTGTGCCACTTCCTAATCGAGCTTCTCCATAAGCCATTTACTTGTAGGTGTGAGAAACAAAACCCGGTACCAATTCTCCTATTATAGCATCACGTGGGATCATACTTGATACATCCACAATCTTCGGAAAAGGTAACTTTGGTTTTGTTCTCTAATTTCCTACTCACCACCACTTCCACATGATGGATAGGCCTTCTTCTTCTTCGACGAACCCTCTCTTCGAGGATCAAGATGACGAACGTGGCTACGTCACCAAGAATCACTTCTTCATCGCACAACGAGCTCTACATCAAGAGAGTGAAGCTTTGAGTGATCGCATCGAGCAACTCGCCATCGACCTTTGGCAATTGAAAGCAAGACAAAGGGACTACCTCGACGCCAAGCTCTCCAAACAAATGGAAGAATTCCGCAACATGATCATGAGCCGCGCGTCTTCCTCAACCTCTTCTCCAAGACGGCGCCACTCAAGTAGCCACTCATCGTCATTCTCTTCTTCCGATGCAAGTCCTCCTCCTAGAGCTCGTCCTACTCAAGATCGCCAAGCTCAAGAAAATCCCTTCCATGGCAATGGGCTACAAGACCGAGTTCGCGCACGTGAACAAGCGAGATGCCAACAACAAGAAGCTATGGAGCACGATCTACCTCCACAACGTCCACGTCAAGTATCTCCAGACGGCGATGCAATCCAGCAAGAGCAACAAACTCGTGAAGCCCAAGCTCAAGCGGCTAAAGATGCACTCTAAGAGTCCACTCGAGCCGTTGCCCAACAAAGCCGTCAAGTCCGCGAGCAAGAAGAAGAACTTCGTCAAGCACGACAAGAAGAAGCCGCCCGATGGGAAGAACAACAAGAACGGCAAAACCGGGCACATATGCCTCACCCTTCTCCACGTCAAGAGCGACGACAAGCGGATCGAGTACTTGAAGACTCTCTTCCATGACAAGAGCGACATCACAACCGTCACTATGATGAAGAACTCCGCTATGGCAAGCTCAAGTTCACCATGCCTAAGTTCTCCGGAAGCAATGATCCCAAGGAGTACCTCTCATGGGCATTGAAAGTAGACAAGATATTCCGTCTTCACAACTACGACGAGGAAAAGAAGATCGCCATGGCATCTCTCGAGTTTCAAGACTACGTCCTCATTTGGTGGGAACAAGTGATCGAGCGACGTCGCGAGAAGGACAAGCCACCCATCGCGACTTGGGCACAAATGAAGGATGTCATGAGAGCTCGCTTCGTGCCTACATATTACACCCGAGATCTCTTCAAGAAGTTACAACTTCTCAAACAAGGCACGAAGACGGTGGAAGAATACTATCAAGAAATGGAGATTACCATGATAAGAGCCAATGTCAAAGAGGATGATGAGCAAACAATGGCACGCTTCTTGAACGGCCTCAACCACCCAAAAAGGAAGATCGCCGACTTCCACTACTGCAGGATGCTGCTAACGTGACACTACGATCAGAGACCCTTTGAAGAAACTGTGTGTGATGCATTAATCGCAAACGGGGACGTAAAAAACCCGTCAAAAAAGGTGCAAAACGTTTGTGATGGTGGAGACATCAAACACGGTTCAGATTTTAATTACGTGTGCGATGCGGGGCATACGGTTGATCCAGAAGAACTGTTTGCGATGAGTCAGAACAACAGAAATGGGCAGCCATATCAATGTGTGTGCGATATACGGCATATAGTTCGCTCCAATGAACTGTGTGCTATTAGGAAATGCAACAGAAACGGTCAGCCAGATCAAGGTGTGTATGATATACGGCATACGGTTCACTCGGACAGACTGTTTTCGATTTGGGAAGAGAACAGAAATGGATCAACTTAACAAGATGTGTGTGATATGCGGCATACAGTTCACATAGATGAACTGTTTGCGATGAGCCAAAATAACACAAACGATTCATGTAAACAAGATGTGTGTGATACGCAGCAAACAGCCCACTCGGATGAACTGTTTGCGATGAGAAATTATAACACAGATGGTGACTACAGTGTGGCGCCCCGCCTGAATACCACTGTAGCCAGACGGTCGCCACACATACCAGCCCAGGAAATCACTCTGGCATGCGCGTTTACAACAAGTATCATGAACACAGGCATTTCTATTAATGGATATATAAGTCTTACATGAGATATATTACAGAGGTGATGGCAGCGGAAAAGCTCTATCTAAGGCAGCATGGTCCTGGTGCGGCTCCAATCCACAGGGATCTGACTGGGTTACGCTCCTAGCCCGGAACGCTCTAGCTCCTCAACGGCGGACGATGGATCCTTATGTGAACCTAGCCACATTGAAGGCCGCTGAGTACTTTTGAATGTACTCGCAAGCAAACCAAACTAACATATACACCAAGCAAAGCAATCCATGGCATTCAAGCATGCACTTGTTGTTAGAGCAATATTAATTGTCATGACATAGCATAACTAGCTAGCAATATCAATTATCATGTTATAGCAGGTTTATCCAGCAGGATAACTACTGAAGTAAATGCAGTAAGGTAAAGCATATTAGGTAAATATTCTATACTCCGAACATTCTCGGGATCCAATCTGAATCCGATCCAACTCATGTGGTCATCCGACCACTCATCATACAGCCATCCCATGGCTAACATATCATATCCCTGACATCATCTGATGTCTACACAAGACGAGTTCTTCCATCATTATTATCCTTATTACAGTTGACCACCTAGTGAGGTCTGGGCGGGCTGTCCAATACCGTGGACGCGGCTATTTGAATAGATTTTACACTCTGCAGAGGTTGCGCACTTTACCCACACCATGAAGCACCTGACCTCATGATCCCATTCGGGTGGACCAGTGTTGCTCCAACGAAACCTGCCTAACCCGTGACTCCTCCACCGTACCACCGGCAATCATTCTCCCCCGAAGTCAAGCCCTGGGTGGCCCCTGTGTCACCTCGTGACACCTGCCACCGTCGTGGCCAAACTAAACTGTCCCAAACGGGGACCGCGCGCAGACAAACAACTGGGCTCACAAGGTTATCGTCGCCTACCGGGCCAGGGTAGCGCGCACGCATAACCTTCCCTGTCGGGTAGTACCGGTGAAAGAGCACGCGATCAGACCAAGTCAAGGCCGTCCCATACCAGCAAATGTGGTTGCACGAATAAGCCCGGACAGGTGACTCAAAATCAACCGACTAATTTTAGCTTTAGCCATTACTTAGCAAGCATAGTTGTTCATCATGAATAACTTAACATGGTGGCAACTATGTATGTAGTAACAACTGTGGAATCATAATAATTTATCTCCTTATAACATCACAATGAGTCATTAGTGAAACAATATTTAAATGACAAGTTATCAGTTTACAAGTTCTAGCTGTAAGTGACGACCATCGGAACCCTTGCACAAAATCGGCAAAGAAACCAGTAGCCACCAGAACGGTCTTTACAACTCAGATCTGGGACATTAGCGGAATAACTCAACCCCGGCTCAAGACAGCTGGAAAGCAGCCTAGAGCGTGAGACGGTGTTGATAAGAAGAATGTAGCAGCTCCCTAAGACGACTGAGAAACAGCTCAAAGCATAGGGTCACTGCTACGGAAAGAAATTCAACAGCTGCCCGAGACGGCCGGAAAGCAGCTCAGAACACGGACAGTTGCTGACAAGAGAAATAAAAGTCGGCATCCACCCCGGATGGCCGGAAACAGCTCAGAACACAGGCGTGGTGCCGTCGCCGAAGAAAGTGCAAGCAAGGGTTCGTCAGCGTCACATATAGCTCACAACTACACAGACAATCACAAGCATAATAATTTAAACATGCAATAAATATCACAGAGCAATGCTTTAGGGCATATATCAGATGGTCACCTTGCCTGGGGCCGATGATTACTCCGGGAAGAAGTGCGGTGAAGCCGCGGAAGAATTCGTTGGAAAAGATTCCCTCTCGGAAAGGCTGAATGGAGGGCAAGGGCAAAATGATCATTTTCACAGTGTGGAAACATTATGAAAATGATACCATCGGATTGGGCTCGACGAACTGAAGACGTGAGCGTTGGTTTCACCTGATTTGGAGTTACGAGCAAAAAGTTGTGAGTGTTTTTCTGCCAGGGACTGATCTGCAAAAAGAATAATCACATCTAGGTCCCTGAGCAGTGCGGCTGGTTGCGCATTTGGGCAAAATACGCCTTCCAGTGAGGGAAACGGAAATGTGCCGAGGGCGCGTCCACTTATCCGACGTGGCCGGCCGGGGGATGCTGGCAGATGGGCCCCGCGCTTCTTCTCTCTCCTCCCTCCATCTCCTTCTTCCTCCTCCCCGAAAGAGAGTAGTAGGGGCTCGGCCTCGCCGGCGCCGGCAACTGGAGGCCGCGGCGGGCTGGGGCACCGCCGGGGATGGATGTGCCACCCCACCCTGCGCCCGTGGGTAGTGGAAACGGCGCCGGGGGTGGCCGGAGTTGGCCGCAACAATGGTGGCTGAGGGCGGCGGCTCTGCGGGCAATGGCGGGGTTCCGGTCGGTGTTGGGGCTAGGCGAGGGTGTGGGCGTGGTCCACGGCGAGAGGGGACTCTAGTGCTGGGCTCGATGGAGGCGGGGAAGGCCGAGGGTGCCTGAATTTGAGAGAACGACGGTGGCGGCCATGGCGACCATAGAGGTGGAAGAAGGGCTCCGGGAGCCCGATTCCGAGCGCAGGGAGGATCACCGAGGAGACGAGAGGAGCTGCAGATGCTTGGGATGCTCGAGAAAGGCCCGGGGTGGCCTATTTATAGGTAGCCGGCGAGGGAGGATAGGATCGGCCGCCGTGGCGATCTTATCGGCGTACTGGAGCTCGGGGCGACGTGGCTGGAGCCTTGCGGGTGTCGCGGTGCTGCCGACCTGACGAGCAACAGGGGGAGGCGACAGCTCGAGGAGGAAACAGCCAGGGAGGGAGGTGACAGCTCGAGGGTCACGGGCGGACAGTTCGCCGGAGTTGCCGTGGCGCGAGGAGGAAGAAATAGGAGGGGGAAGTGACCGAAGAGGGTGTACGTGGGTACTGCAAGGCCGAAGGACATGTCCGGACGAGCCAGGGCCGGCCGGAGTTGACCCAACGGAGCTCACAGAGAGTAGAGCGCCGTTTCGGCATGCTCTCTGCGTGGTCACCAATGGCACCGCGTGTCCAGGGCATAGTAGCAACCTCAAATCATGTCAACTGTATAGATTAGAGGTCAGTGAGTTAACCCATCGTGGTTTGGATGCAAGTGACGGCAAGAGTTGACGGAAGAGAGCTCACATGTGTTCTGACATGAAGGTGTTTGTGGTGATTTCTGGATAGATCCATGAGTGAAATGATCTGGAATTTGGCATGGAGCAATGATCTAGCAAGGTTAAGGCCCTGGTAAAATTTGAGTTCATTTGGATAAGAACTGAGGACACTTGCTGTAGAATGGACCCCACTGGTCAGAAATGCAAATTTTGATGTGGCACTCACATACTAGTTTCCATTAAGCTGAAATTTGGAGGAGGTGAATGATTTGAACATATGAAGCCACTGTAAAAGTTTCATACCATTTGGATACACCAAAATGGTACTTCCTTCACAGAGGTTCCATATGGACAGAAACTTAGGAAAATTGCTGGGGAAGAATGGATGGAGAGATTGAGCTGATTTTTGGTATCCATGGATTATATGTCAATGTTAATCACCATGGAAAATTTCAGCCCAAAAGGATCAAGGGTTCAAGCACTTCCTTTGCAAACTGAAAATCTGGACAGAATTTGCAAATGGATGCTGTGCTCAAACGTTGAACTATGGGGCTTGGATTTTGATGGAAATGGTGAATATATGGATAGGATAAGCTCCACAAATTATTTGGGATTTTTCCTGGCTACCAAAATGGTAGTTCCTTTAGAAACTGCCCAAAATGCAATATTGGAATTAAATAGGAAAATGCAATTTCCCCTATTTAATTATGGACAATATTTTTATGGGAGCTCAATATGATCACAAAGAATGTCTCCACAAGTTTTCATGAACTTTGGAGATGGATAGATATTTTCCTGGATTTAATTCCTTTAACTGGCAGAAAAAGTAATTAATTATAAATGAAAAATATTGCAAATGACTTGGCAATATTTTTGCATATCCAGGGTTTACAAAGATAGGATGATCACTGGGAAAAGTTTGGGAGGCAACAGGTCAAAGGAAATTGGGGTTCCTTTGTAACTGAAAGGATTAGGGTTTTCCTTCCGATAACTCGGAAGGTAGGGTTTCGATCGAAAAATCTTGAGTGGCAAAGTTGGACTCGAGAGAATCTATGGTTGGATAGGGGAGGCAAGGTTAAATGACCATATTCATATACCCAAGAGCGAGAGAAAATCTGACAATATCGAGAAAAAAGACGGGAGTCAAATCCCGCAAAAGGAAAAAAAACAGGGAGCGAAAACCAGGGTGTTACAAACCTACCCCCCTTAAGAAAATCTCGTCTCTAGATTTCCGGGCTTACCTCTCGGGAAGGGGGACTTACCTGTGTGCGACTTGGATCCGTCGGTGATCTCGTCTTTGTTGGTTCACTGACCCTTTTAACTGCCTCTTCTGATGGACCATGTGTTGTCTCTGCACACATCTTCCTTGAATCCTTTTTTTTCTGCCAGGTGTACCTTTTGTCCTGATAGTGGTGTTGCTGGGTGGGGTAGCGAGTAATACCAACAAACAGCTCGGTTTCCATGGTCTGGAAGCAACTGCTTCGGGTTTTATTGCGATACTTCGTACTCTGACAGTCATGGCAAGACATCCTTTCCTAGTACCAGTCTTACGTGCTTGTATGGCCTCGAGTGTCTAGGGGTGGCTTTCTTTTTGCTGTGTCAGAATGCTCAGTCTAGCTGCGAGTTCCGTACTGACATTTCCTTTTGCCTTCGGCATTCTGACTTTGTCCTTAGGTGATCCACAACATGACCGAGCTATTGCGGTTGTATCCCCAACTGAAGTGTTAGGCATGATCACAAAATAATCATAGACGTTAATCGCCTATTCCAGTGTCATCATGATGTCCACGAGCTGTTGATGCTGACGTCCCTTGAGTCCTTCTATCCAAATGTCCTATTTCAAAACTCTGTTGCTCGTGGAGAGAGCTCTGTCATATATATAGCCTCTTGCTATGACCACAGAGTTGAGCATAGGACTACAGAGGCTAAACATAGTATCACTATCATCTGGTGTATTCTTTCAGAGTATAACCTTTTATCTCGGTTGATGGCCCACATTTGGGATGAGTATGACATGTTGGATGCATTGTTGTGGCCGGATATGCAAGAGTCTGATGAGGGTTGGTAATAATACCTTGTCTGTGAGGCTGTATCTTGTTGACCGTCATGGAGGTTATTTATCTGAAACTTCTTTGTTCTTGTGGATTCCCTTGATGGACTTGTTATGACCTGCCAACACGGCTTCTTGATTGTTTTCCCGGTTCGTCGGGCTTGTTCTCACCACTTACTCTTGCATACCTCATAGGGGTTGCTGTGCTCATATTCTTCTTTGAACCATGGGGCCAATTCTTCTCTGAACACAGTCATTCCCGTGTACGAGTTGCTCGCATGAACTGATCCACTGGACTGCATGCTCACAACATATGCAGGTGTAGAATAACTCCTTTCATCACCACTGAGTTTTGAGGCGGACGGGTGTCTGGGCTATTCATGCTTCTGACAGGATTGTCGTGGGCACGGGGTGTGTTGAAGAAGGCTGAGTTCCTTATGCTCGAAGCTTCTGCCAAGGTAGTATGCTAAAGAAGGCCGGGTATCGTACCTTAAAAGCTTTCCTTCATGTGGCTTGCAAGTGGCGTACCGGGGAAGGTTGGCAGCCTGGTAGCTTGTGAAGGAAGACTGGGTTCCTTATACCAGAAGTCTTTCACTGTGTAGGCAGTCGGATCTATGGCCGATTCTGGCTTTCTTCCGAAGTATCTAGAATTTACCCATGGCGGAGCCAAAACTTGATATAAGCCATACCTTGACTGAAGATATTTCGTTGGTCATGCACCTCTCTTGTCCTTCTGCTGGTATGATCATTGCTGCTATAGAGGTTGCACAACTGATGCAGACTTTATGTTGGTAATTAATTCGGAATACCCTTTGTATTCAAACTAAGTGTTGCCGATAATAAGCAGTTGATGGATAATTCCATTCGGTTCAGCTGAGCTTTCAAACATGCGAAGTTCTCATTGATTCTGGACAACCGTGAACTTATCCCTTTTCCTTGCAAACCTTGTCCATAGTGCCCAGAAAATTTTGTATTTGCATCTGTGAACTTCAAGATTTGCTTTGAAATTTGTACCAACGTACCGGAATTTTGTTGCTGCTCTTGGCACATTCACATTCTCGAAATATGTCTTCGGTGGATAATAAATGGTTCTTGAGTCCGTTGAGAAAAGACCCGATTCACCTCACTGACTGAACTAGTCCTTGTGTCGCGGACGGAATAATTTGTCTTTTCTGATATTCATTCTTGATGACTCATCTGACTGTTCCTTAGGCGTGATCCGTTCTGAGGCAAACTCTCTCAGGTATATTCTGGCCTTGTCTATCGCACACAGATTCTGCTTCCGACCCATTCTTCATTCCTTGACAGATCCAGTGATAATATTATGAATATCAGGCAGTTGACTGGACATGACTCTTGTTGAATTGGGATTATTGGGTATTATCCCAGTTGTATGCTGGTCTTCTTGACGGCACTTGCAGATGGATCCAGTCGGAGCGAAGAAACGGAACCGACAAAAGAAACAAAAGCCGCGAAAACCAAAAGCAAATAAAACTCAAATATTTGCGGACCTTACGCATGTGGCCGAAGATTCACTAGTATAACTAGTATAGCGCAATCGATGCACCTCTGAGGATTTAGAAGCAAAACCACACAGTGCTCCTAGTAGCAATGGTGTCAAGCTTCTACTACTTCCCGAGGGAACATCACACTCGATGCATGTTGGCTATGGACGTGCGATTCTAGGGTTGTCGGGGAAAAGATAGAATTTATAAGCGTTTCCCAAAGGAAACTAGAGTTAAGAAGAGAAATGCCATGGCTAGCAAGCAGGGTAAGGATATCTGGTTTGCCTAGGGGTTAAGGGCTCACGGGTCGTTGCCGTGTGCGAGCATTTCACACCGGAGGCAAAGGCCACGATAGTTGGGGTCTGATGGAGCCAAAACCTATGGGGTTGCCTTATGATCAATAGTAGCCATGCCAGCTTGGCAAAAGATGGCTGAAATCCATCTGGGCTTTCTACTGAACACAAGATAATGAAATCTAGCTAGGGTAACCTATAGTCAGCCTGGCTGCTCTGATACCATCCGTTGTGGCGCCCCGCCTGAATACCACTGTAGCCAGACGGTCGCCACGCATACCAGCCCAGGAAATCACTCTGGCATGCGCGTTTACAACAAGTATCATGAACACAGGCATTTATATTAATGGATATATAAGTCTTACATGAGATATATTACAGAGGTGATGGCAGCGGAAAAGCTCTATCTAAGGCAGCATGGTCCTGGTGCGGCTCCAATCCACAGGGATCTGACTGGGTTACGCTCCTAGCCCGTGAACGCTCCGGCTCCTCAACGGCCGACGATGGATCCTTATGTGAACCTGGCCACATTGAAGGCCACTGAGTACTTTTGAATGTACTCGCAAGCAAACCAAACTAACATATACACCAAGCAAAGCAATCCATGGCATTCAAGCATGCACTTGTTGTTAGAGCAATATTAATTGTCATGACATAGCATCACTAGCTAGCAATATCAATTATCATGTTATAGCAGGTTTATCCAGCAAGATAACTACTGAAGTAAATGCAGTAAGGTAAAGCATATTAGGTAAATATTCTATACTCCGAACATTCTCGTGATCCAATCTAAATCCGATCCAAATCCGATCCAACTCATGTGGTCATCCGACCACTCATCATACAGCCATCCCATGGCTAACATATCATATCCCTGACATCATCTGATGTCTACACAAGACGAGTTCTTCCATCATTATTATCCTTATTACGGTTGACCACCTAGTGAGGTCTGGGCAGGCTGTCCAATACCGTGGACATGGCTATTCGAATAGATTTTACACTCTGCAGAGGTTGCGCACTTTACCCACACCATGGAGCACCTGACCTCGTGATCCCATTCGGGTGGACCAGTGTTGCTCCAACGAAACCTGCCTAACCCGTGACTCCTCCACCGTACCACTGGCAATCATTCTCCCCCAGAGTCAAGCCCTGGGTGGCCCCTGTGTCACCTCGTGACACCTGCCACCGTCGTGTCCAAACTAAACTGTCCCAAACTGGGACTGCGCGCAAACAAACAACTGGGCTCACAAGGTTATCGTCGCCTACCGGGCCAGGGTAGCGCTCACGCATAACCTTCCCTGTCGGGTAGTACTGGTGAAAGAGCACGGGATCAGACCAAGTCAAGGCTGTCCCATACCGGCAAATGTGGTTGCACGAATAAGCCCGGACATGTGACTCAAAATCAACCGACTAATTTTAGCTTTAGCCATTACTTAGCAAGCATAGTTGTTCATCATGAATAACTTAACATGGTGGCAACTATGTATGTGGTAACAACTGTGGAATCATAATAATTTATCTCCTTATAACATCACAATGAGTCATTAGTGAAATAATATTTAAATGACAAGTTATCAGTTTACAAGTTCTAGCTGTAAGTGACGACCATCGGAACCCTTGCACAAAACCGGCAAAGAAACCAGTAGCCACCAGAACGGTCTTTACAACTCAGATCTGGGACATTACCGGAATAACTCAAGCCTGGCTCAAGACGGCTGGAAAGCAGCTCAGAGCATGAGACGGTGTTGATAAGAAGAATGTAGCAGCCCCCTAAGACGGCCGAGAAACAGCTCAGAGCATAGGGTCACTGCTACGAAAAGAAATTCAACAGCTGCCTGAGACGGCGGGAAAGCAGCTCAGAACACAGACAGTTGCTGACAAGAGAAATAAAAGTCGGCATCCACCCCAGACGGCCGGAAACAGCTCAGAACACAGGCGTGGTGCCGTCACCGAAGAAAGTGCAAGCAAGGGTTCGTCAGCGTCACATACAGCTCACAACTACACAGACAATCACAAGCATAATAATTTAAACATGCAAGAACTATCATAGAACAATGCTTTAGGGCATATATCAGATGGTCAGCTTACCTGGGGCTGATGATTACTCCGGGAAGAAGTGCGGTGAAGCCGCAGAAGAATTCATCGGAAAAGATTCCCTCTCGGAAAGGCTGAACGGAGGGCAAGGGCAAAATGATCATTTTCTTAGTGTGGAAACATTATGAAAATGATACCATCGGATCGAGCTCGACGAACTGAAGACGTGAGCGTTGGTTTCACCTGATTTGGAGTTACGAGCAAAAAGTTGTGAGTGTTTTTCTGCCAGGGACTGATCTGCAAAAAGAATAATCACATCTAGGTCCCTGAGCAGTGCGGCTGGTCGCGCATTTGGGCAAAATACGCCTTCCAGCGAGGGAAACGGAAACGCGCCGAGGGCGCGTCCACTTATCCGACGTGGCCTGCCGGGGGACGCTGGCAGATGGGCCCCGTGCTTCTTCTCTCTCCTCCCTCAATCTCCTTCTTCCTCCCCGATAGAGAGCAGTAGGGGCTCAGCCTCGCCGGCGCCGGCGACTGGAGGCCGCGGCGGGCTGGGGCACCACCGGGGATGGATGCGCCACCCCATCCTGCGCCCGTGGGTAGTAGAAATGGCGCCGGGGGTGGCCGGAGCTGGCCGCAACAACGGTGGCTGAGGGCGGCGGCTCCGCGGGCAATGGCGGGGTTCCGGTCGATGTTGGGGCTAGGCGAGGGTGTGGGCGTGGTCCACGGTGAGAGGGGACTCTAGTGCTGGGCTCGATGGAGGCGGGGAAGGCTGAGGGTGCCTGAATTTGAGAGAACGACGGCGGCGGCCATGGCGACCATAGAGGTGGAAGAAGGGCTCTGGGAGCCCGATTCCGAGCGCGGGGAGGATCACCGAGGAGACGAGAGGAGCTGCAGATGCTTGGGATGCTCGAGAAAGGCCCGGGGGTGGCCTATTTATAGGTAGCCGGCGAGGGAGGATAGGATCGGCCGCCGTGGCTATCTTATCGGCGTACTGGAGCTCGGGGCGACGTGGCTGGAGCCTTGCGGGTGTCGCGGTGCTGCCGACCTGACAAGCAACAGGGGGAGGCGACAGCTTGAGGAGGAAACAGCCAGGGAGGGAGGTGACAGCTCGAGGGTTACGGGCGGACAGTTCGCCGGAGTTGCCGTGGCGCGAGGAGGAAGAAATAGGAGGGGGAAGTGACCGGAGAGGGTGTACGTGGGTACTGCGAGGCCGAAGGACATGTCCGGACGAGCCAGGGCCGACCGGAGTTGACCCAACGGAGGTCACAGAGAACAGAGCGCCGTTTCGGCATGCTCTCTGCGTGGTCACCACTAGCACCGCGTGTCCAGGGCATAGTAGCAACCTCAAATCATGTCAACTATATAGATTAGAGGTCAGTGAGTTGACCCATCGTGGTTTGGATGCAAGTGACGGAAAGAGTTGACGGATGAGAGCTCACATGTGTTCTGACATGAAGGTGTTTGTGGTGATTTATGGATAGATCCATGAGTGAAATGATCTGGAATTTGGCATGGAGCAATGATCTACCAAGGTGAAGGCCCTGGGAAAATTTGAGTTCATTTGGATAAGAACTGAGGACACTTGCTGTAGAATGGACCCCACTAGTCAGAAATGCAAACTTTGATATGGCACTCACATACTAGTTTGCATTGAGCTGAAATTTGGAGGAGATGAATGATTTGAACATATGAAGCCACTGTAAAAGTTTCCTACCATTTGGATACACCAAAATGGTACTTCCTTCACAGAGGTTCCATATGGACAGAAACTTAGGAAAATTGCTGGGGAAGAATGGATGGATAGATTGAGCTGATTTTTGGTATCCATGGGTTATATGTAAATGTTAATCACCATGAAAAATTTCAGCTCAAAAGGATCAAGGGTTCAAGCACTTCCTTTGCAAACTGAAAATCTGGACAGAATTTGCAAATGGATGTTGTGCTCAAACTTTGAACTATGGGGCTTGGATTTTGATGGAAATGGTGAAGATATGGATAGGATAAGCTCCACAAATTATTTGGGATTTTTCCTGGCTACCAAAATGGTAGTTCCTTTAGAAACTGTCCAAAATGCAATATTGGAATTAAATAGGAAAATGCAATTTCCCCTATTTAATTATGGCCAATATTTTTATGGGAGCTCAATATGATCACAAAGAATAACTCCACAAGTTTTCATGAACTTTGGAGATGGATAGATATTTTCCTGGATTTAATTCCTTTAACTGGTAGAAAAAAGAATTAATTATAAATGAAAAATATTGCAAATGACTTGGCAATATTTTTGCATATCCAGGGTTTACAAAGATAGGATGATCACTGGGAAAAGTTTGGGAGGCAACAGGTCAAAGGAAATTGGGGTTCCTTTGTAACTGAAAGGATTAGGGTTTTCCTTCCGATAACTCGGAAGGTAGGGTTTCGATGGAAATATCTTGAGTGGCAAAGTTGGACTCGAGAGAATCTCTGATTGGATAGCGGAGGCAAGGTTAAATGACCATCTTCATATACCCAAGAGCGAGAGAAAATCTGACAATATCGAGAAAAAAGACGGGAGTCAAATCCCGCAAAAGGAAAAAAAAACAGGGAGCGAAAACCAGGGTGTTACATATAGTTAGTTCGTGTGTGATTCTGTTCGTACAAAAAACTTTGAAAAATGCAAACTAGTTGCTTGCGATGGCTAGGAGTATCGCACACGATGCGTCTGCGAGTACTCGTGTGCGATGATTAGTAAGTTACACATACGTTTCCTTATGTTAACATGTGTGTGATAAATAACACGTGGCACCGCATACGGTATTTTGGTTGTGTGTGTGCTCCACTTAGTCTTCCCGTGCTCCAGCGAATGCTTCCCGCCACGAAGCTGCAGCCGCAGTAGAGATGTCCCGGCGCACCGCGGAGCCCTCGAACAAGCTCTCACGGGCACGCGAGGGCTCTCACAAGCGCACTCGCCGCGTCGGCGATCGCGACGAGCTGGTGTTGCTGAAGTCCTTGGCCGGTGACGACGACATTCTCGCTGGCCTCATTAAGCAGTAGGAGCTGGTTGACGGCTTGACGAAGCTTCTCGAGATCAGCGATGCCTCGGTTGACAAGGCAACCGGCATCATCGAGCAACTCATGGGTGACAATGCGAAGCTCCTCAAGGCGCTCGCCGAGAAGGAGGAGGAGGCCACCGGCTGGAAGATGCTGCATGAGCAGAGCAGTGCCTCGAGGATGACGCTGACAGCGGTCATCGAGGAACTGATGGGTGACTTGAGGAAGCTCCGGATCGAGCGCGAGCAGGAGGTGGAGGAATCCGTGGCTGCATTCAAGCAAAGTCGTGAGGAATTGAAGAAGGAGCTGGAGGATGTCGTCGCCCGGCGATCCATCGACGAGTAGAGACAGTAGCGACCCAGACCGTTGTCTGCGATTTCCTTCTTCTCTTGCGCCCATGTCTTCCGGGCTTTGCCGCATGTGTCATTTTAAATTATCCGGAATATGTAAGACAATTATTATCTGCGCCATTGTAAATTTGTCGTCGTATTATTCGTTGCCATTTTATTTGTCATCGTATTATCCGTTGCCCTATGTGGCAATTTAAATTAGGCCGGAATATGAGTTGAAAACACGAACAAAGCAAATGCTGCCATGGGATCACAAGCAAACACCCTCCGTCTAGGTGCTTTAATTAACCCATTAATGGAGAAGTTGTGAGCGAGGCGGGCGGCGGCTGGTGCATTGAGGTCAAAGAGCTCACTTCCCGGTGAGCATGGGCGGCCTTGCTGCTCGCACGTGTCCCGTCGAGCCTGTGAGGTGGACAGGATGTGCGCGTCCCGTCGAGCCTGCGCGGCGGACTGCTCGCACACGTCCCGTCGAGCCTGCACGGCAGACTTCTCGCGCTCATCCTGTCTAATCAAACACCTGCACGCATGCCATTGAGTATGGTTAAATTTAGACACGGTTCATATAATACAACCGTTTGCGATATTAACATGTCAGCTATTTGTTTCAAAAAGGACTTCGTTGGCTATTAATGTGTGCGCCTTGTCTCAAACTCGACCATTTTTTTTACCACGGCATATATGTGCCATGTCATGAAACCATGCCAAGTTTCATGTTTTTTGGGTGAGTTTTTTATTTACCGGGATTTAAAAACCGAGATTCTCAATGTTTCAGGATGCCGAGAAGTTTGTAATTCATTCCCATTCCTTAAATCAGACCTAAACATGCACCCAATGACACATGTACGATTTCCCACCCATTTTGCTTCACTGAAGCATGTGCTTGTAGTTCAAATTTGAATTATGGACTGCATTAAATGCCTAGAAAACTTAATTAATATATACAATGGCCAAACGAACCCTGAACAGTTTCAAATTTCAGCACAACACTCCTGTTATTCTATGTTGCCTGTAGAAAACAAAGTTCAAGGCGAGAAGAGGCAGCGATTATCGTTTCGCCCACAAGAGGGGCATGTTTCCCTACCGGAACCATGAGGGTTGCGAGAAGCTTCGGTTTGTAAGAGGCTTGTAATATAGCTTCGCCCAAATTGTACAATTATATGTACCATGTAGTGACACCATGCCAAGTTTCATGATTTCCTGGTGAGTTTTGGATTTACAAAGATTTAAAAACCGAGATTCGCAATGTTTGTGGCCAAGCCAGGATGGCGAGACGGTTGAATTCATTCCCATTCATTCCATGCGACCTAAACATGCACCCCAAGGACACATGTACATTTTTTCTAGCCATTTTGGTGCACTCGAGCATGTATTTGTAGTTCGGATTTGAATTATAGACATTAAATGCCTAGAAAACTCAATTAATGAATAAAAAAGGTCAAACAAACCCTGAATAATTTCAAAGTTCAGCGCGAATCTCCCATTGTTCCGTGTTGCGTGTAGAAGAAAATACGAGGCTAGAAGAGGGAGCGATTATCGTTTGGCCCACAAGGGGACACGTTTCCCTATCGAAACCACGAGGGTTCTTGCGACAGGCTTCGGTTTGTAAGAGGTTTGTAATAAAGCTTGGCCCAAATTGGCAATGTTTTTACCACGACATATATGTGCCATGACGTGACACCATGCCATCTTTGATGACTTTCTGGTGAGTTTTGGATTTATGGGGATTTAAAAACCGAGATTCCAAATGTTTGAGGACGAGCCAGGATGTCGGTACGGTTGTAATTCATTCCCATTCCTGGCATGGGACCTAAACATGCACCCAAGGACACATGTATAATTTTTCTAGCCATTTTGGTGAACTGGAGCATGTATTTGTAGTTCAGATTTGAATTATGGACATTAAATGCCTAGGAAGCTCAATTAGTGTATAAAAAGGCCAAACGAACCCTGAATAAGTTTAAATTTCAGCACGGATATCCTGTCGTTCCATGTTGCCCGTAGAAGAAAATACAAGGCGAAAAGAGGCAGTGATTACGTTTCGCCCACAAGGGGAACACGTTTCCCTATCGGAACCACGAGGCTTCTTTGAGAGAAGCTCCGGTTTGTAAGAGGTTTGTAATAAAACTTGGCCCAAATTGGACAATGTTTTTACCACGACATATATGCGCCATGGAGTGACACCATGCCACCTTTGATGACTTTCTGGTGAGTTTAGGATTTACGGGGATTTAAAAACCAAGATTCCAAATGTTTGAGGATGAGCCAGGACGCCGGTACGGTTGTAATTCGTTCCCATTCCTCGCATGGGATCTAAACATGCACCCAAGGACACATGTATAATTTTTCTAGCCATTTTGGTGAACTGGAGCATGTATTTGAAGTTCAGATTTGAACTATGGACATTAAATGCCTAGGAAACTCAATTAGTGTATAAAAAGGCCAAACGAACCCTGAATAAGTTTAAATTTCAGCAAGGATATCCTGTCGTTCCATGTTGCCCGTAGAAGAAAATACAAGGCGAAAAGAGGCAGTGATTACGTTTCGCCCACAAGGGGGACACGTTTCCCTATCGGAACCACGAGGCTTCTTTGAGAGAAGCTCCGGTTTGTAAGAGGCTTGTAATAAAACTTGCGCCAAAATGGACGAAAAAAATTCCTCGACATATATGTGCCATGTCGTGACACCATGCCAAGTTTCACGATTTTTGGGTGAGTTTTGGATTTACGGGGATTTAAAAACCGAGATTCTTCTCACGAAATGTTTTTATTGGATTCTGTTTTCTTTGCATTGTGTGCTTATTTGATGAATCTATGGTTTTTATTGGAGGGTATGGGCCATGGTAAAGTTAGAATACAGTAGATATAATGCAAGAACAAAATTTGAATGGGTTTTCTACAGTACTTAAAGTAAAGATTAGTTTTCTTATACTAACGGATCTCACGAAGGTTTTGTTGAGTTTTGTGTGATTGAAGTTTTCAAGTTTTGGGTGAGATTACGATGGATGAAGAAATAAGGAGTAAGAAGAGCCTAAGCTAGGGGATGCCCCATGGCACCCCAAGCCATTATCCAAAGAGAAACAAGCAACTAAGCTTGGGGATGCCCGAGTGGCATCCCCTCTTTCTTCTAACGACCATCGATATTTTACTTGGAGCTATATTTTTATTCGTCACATATCATGAGTTTTGCTTGGAGCGTCTTGTATGATATGAGTCTTTGCTTATTTTGTTTTTTATTTTAAGTCATGAATCCTTGCTGGACACACCTATTTGAGAGAGCCAAAATTATGCTATGACTTGTTAGAATTGCTCTTTATGCTTCACTTAAATCTTTATGAGCTATGGAATTGCTCTAGTGCTTCACTTATATCTTTTTGAGCACGGTGTGCTTTAGTATTTTTGAAGAAATGCTCTCATGCTTCACTTAGATTTATTTGAGAGTTAGTAATTTTTTTTAGAAATTCTGTCATGCTTCACTTAAATTATTTTGAGAGAAGAAAATTTTATGCTCATGTTCTTCACTTAGATTTGTTTGAGCTATCAAAAGCAACAAATGAAATTAGTCCCAAAGTGATAGATATTCAAGAGGGATATAACAAAAACTTTCATGAAGATCATTGGATAAAATAAACATGATTCCTTGTAATAGTTTTGCGATATGTTGATATAATATGTGAGTCATGTTGACGAGTAATTATGCTTTAGTAAGAATATTGGTGTTAAGGTTTGTGATTCCCTATGCAAGCACGAAAGTCAATAGTTATGCAATGAAATTACATCCTACTTGTGGTGCATTATTCGGTGTTAGTTATGCTTAATGCTCGCTTATGAGATTTTTCGTTTCTTGGTTGGATGCTTCTCAATCTTTTGCTAGCCTTCATTTGCACTAAGTATGATCACTACTTGTGCATCCAAAATCCTTAAATCAGTTTTGCCATATGAGTCCACTATACCTACCTATATGCGGTATTTCCATGCTATTCTAAGCAAATTTGTATGTGCCATCTCTAATTTCAAAATAAATTTCTCTTTTTTGTGCTCGTACCGCTCATGAAACGGTAGGGGGTGGCTGATATATTTCCATGCTAGATGTGTTATTCTCAAGATGAGTGTTTATTCACTTGTCATTGCACGAGGGTACCGCAAAGTTATTAGGGATGCCTAGTCCTGAAATGAAAAATGAATTTACTTATGTTGTCAAATAATAAATTCCTTTGAAAGTGTTGGTATGGAGGGCACCCGTGGATACGGCTAGCCATGGAAAGTGAAAGTATGCTGGAAAAAGGAATAAACTTTATTTTCTGTTTGGGAACCGCCTATGATATATCTAGCATGGAAAGTATTGGGAAATACTCGATCATTTTCGTTGACATGAAAGGCATGCCACCCAAAATGTTTTATCTCTACTTTTTTTGCTTTGAGCTCTGGCACCTCTATAGATCCCTACTTCCCTCTGCGAAGGGCCTTTCTTTTACTTTATGCAATTTTTATTTTGAGTCTCCATCTTCTCTTATAAAGCACCAATTAAGGGGCACTATGATCATACTTGAGCATTGGGTGTAGCTAATATGCGAGTGTGTTTCATGAATGGATCAATGATTGAGCATAATGGGCTAGGGATAACTTGCTTTAGTGTTGATATTTTGAAAGACATGGTTGCTTGTTGATATGCTTGAGTATTGAAATCTTCATGTCAAAACTAGACTATTGCTTTGAATCATATAAAGTCCAAATGTCCATGCTACAAAGAAAAGAATATGTGATGAACATGTTAGGCAGCATTCCACATCAAAAATTCTGTTTTTATCATTTACCTACTTGAGGACGAGCATGAATTAAGCTTGGGGATGCTGATACATCTCCAATGTATCTATAATTTTTTATTGTTCCATGCTGTTATATTATCATTCTTGGATGTTTTACAATCATTTTATAGCAACTTTATATCATTTTTTGGGACTAACCTATTGACATAGTGCCTAGTGCCAGTTGTTGTTTTTTGCTTGTTTTTTACTTCGCAGGAAATCAATACCAAATGGAGTCCAAATGCAGTGAAACTTTTTGGTGATGTTTTCTGGACCAGAAGACACAAGTTGGGCCAAGAAAGTAATTGAGGGGGCTTCGAGGGGAGCACAACCCACCAGGGCGCGCCTGGGGGCCCAGGCGCGCCTAGGTGGGTTGTGCCCACCTCGGCCACCTCCCGCACCTCCTCTTTGCTCTATAAATACCCCAATATTCCAGAAACCCTAGGGGAGTCGACGAAAATCAATTCCAGCCGCCGCAAGTTCCAGAAACCACAAATCCAATCTAGACACCATCATGTAGGGGTTCATCATCCTCATTGGTGCCTCTCCGATGATGCGTGAGTAGTTCATTGTAGACCTACGGGTCCGTAGGCAATAGCTAGATGGCTTCCTCTCTCTCTTTTGATTCTCAATACAATGGACTCTTGGAGATCTATTTGATGTAACTCTTTTTTGCGGTGTGTTTGTTGGGATCCGATGAACTTTGAGTTTATGATCAGATCTATGTTTTTATCCATGAAAGTTATTTGAGTCTTTTGAACTCTTAGATGCATGATTACTTATAGCCTCGTATTTCTTCTTCGAATCTTTGGTTTAGTTAGGCCAACTAGCTCAATTTTTCTTGCCATGGGAAGAGGTGCTTTGTGATGGGTTCGATCTTACGGTGCTTGATCCTAGTGACAGAAGGGGAACCGACACATATGTATCATTGCTATTAAGGATAACAAGATGGGGTCTATTTCTACATAAATAGATCTTGTCTACATCATGTCATCATTCTTATTGCATTACTCCGTTTCTCCATGAACTTAATACACTAGATGCATGCTGGATAGTGGTCGATGTGTGGAGTAATAGTAGTAGATGCAGGCAGGAGTCGGCCTACTAATCTTGGACGTGATGCCTATATAATGATCATTGCCTGGATATCATCATAATTATTTGAAGTTCTATCAATTGCCCAACAGTAATTTGTTTACCCACCGTATGCTATTTTTCTCGAGAGAAGCCACTAGTGAAATCAACGGCCCCCGGGTCTATTTTCTCATCATATATTTTCAGATCTATTTTGCTATTTGCCTTTTTATTTATTTGCCACTTTTATTTTCAGATCTATATTTCTAAAAACTCAAAAATATTTTGCTTCACTTTATTTTATTCGCGATCTATTTATCCAATCTACTACAATTTATCTCCCGTCCGTTTGTCAATTTCTGGCGCCGTTACCCGAAAGGGATTGACAACCCCTTTAACACGTCGGGTTGCAAGTATTTGTTCTTTGTGTGCAGGTGCTATTTACGTAGTGTTGCTTGGTTCTCCTACTGGTTCGATAACCTTGGTCTCATCACTGAGGGAAATACCTACCGTTGTTGTGTTGCATCATCCCTTCCTCTTTGGGGAAATACCGACATAGTTCAAGCCAACATCAGGGACCCCCGTGCGCACGGGCCCAACTTACCCCGTGTGCACGGGCCCTCCAGGATGGCCGTCTGAGAGGGCTGTTGGGCCTCCACTTCGCATCCACTTCGTCTCCTACCTACCCAAACCTATATAGTTCATACCTAGGGTTATGTTTAGGGTTAGCAAAGACATATATGTGATATTTGTGAGCTTTGCTCCTTCTACCACTCCATTGGAGATCAAGGCCTCTTAGGAGAGGATCCACTTGTGGATTTCAAGACCTCCTCTTGGAGAAGGTTATCATCCTCAAGACCTCATCTCTTAGGAGTGGGAAGAACTCTACCTAGTTCTTGTTTCCTTTGATTGTTCATGTATTCATGTGGATCTATGTGTTTGCCATTCTAGTAGATGTGTGATTGGGTTTTGTTGGAGTGAATTCCTCTTTGTGTTCTTGGTGTTCATCCTTTTCCCCCTCCAAGTGTGAAAATATCCCTCTTAGGGTTTCACCCTACAACATCACCCTTCCTATTTACTTCACGACCATTAGTTATCGATATCTTCCATGCTAAACAGATTAGTGGCGGTTCCCAAGCGATAAAAGTAAAGGTTTACTCCCCCTCCACCAACAAACACACTCCATGGCTAGCCGAATCCACGGGCACCGTCCATACCAACATCATTCCTGGGGGAGTTTTGTTTAATTATTTGCAATTTTTGATTTCGGGACTGGGAATCCCTATTACCGCCCCTCTCGTGCAAGGACGAGTGAATAAACACTCATCATGAGAATAACCCGCTTAGCATGGAAGATACCGACTACCTCCTGTCGCTCTATGAACAATCCAGGCACACAAAAACAGATGTTTATTTGAAGTTTTTTTAGAGGTGGCACATGCAAATTTACTTAGAACGGCAGGGTAATACCACATATAGGTAGATATGGTGGACTCATCTGGGATAACTTGGGTTTTAGGATTTTGATGCACAAGTAGTATTCCCGCTTAGTACAGGCGAAGGCTAGCAAATAGGTTGAGAAGCGGCCAGCAAGAGAGCGAAAACGGTCATGAACATGCATTATGCATAAGTAACATTGGATACTAGCATGAGTAGGATATGAACACCATGAACATAAATATCATAGAGGCTATGTTGGTTTTGATTCAACTACATGCATGAACATGTGCCAAGTCAAGCCACTTGAAACATTCAGAGGAGGATACCATATCATCATACCACATCACAATCATTTTAATGCATGTTGAAATCAAAGATAAATCATTATCCACTCCTAGCTACTTAAGCATGGCATGAGAAACTATAATATCTAATTGTCATTGCAAACATGTTTGATCATAATATGCTGAATCATGGATACTAGGTTAAACATATTTACAAAAACAGAACAAGTTGAGTTCATACCTGTTTCTCTCTGCCACAGCCAGTTCATCAAATATCGTCATTATTGCCTTTCACTTGCACGACTGAATGATATGGAAATAATAAAAGTGCAAGAGTGCCGTGGACTAAGCTGGAATCTGCAAACATTTTATTCAAAAAGGAGAAGACAAGGTAATATGGGCTCTTTGTTAGATCAATATCAATGCATATGAGAGCCACTCGACACTTTCATCGTGGTCTTCTCCTTGGTATGACTCAACAAAAGGAAAAGAATTTCAGAGAAACACACTAAAATATTTTTGAAGTTTTTATTTTTTCTTGAAGAAAGCAAATTAAAGAAAAAAGAACAAAAACAAGAAAAATTATTTACACGGGAGAGCTCCCAACAAGCAAGAGAAGAACAAGGAAATCTTTTTGGGTTTTCTTTTTATTACTACAACTAGCTAAACTAGAAAGAAAAACCGAAAAGAAGCAAGAAACATTTTTTTTTGATTTTTTCAAAGTTTTTAAACACACAAGAAGAAAGCGAGAAAATAAATCTAGCATGGATAATACAATGAAAAAGTGTGAACATCTACAACTGGAATGAAATGTGTTAACATGAATGTAATGTCAGTGGAAATACGTACTCCCCCAAGCTTAGGTTTTTGGCCTAGCTTGGTAATCACCACTCGTAGTAGCCATTAGGTCCCATGTTGAAGTGCTGGGGTACGGGCACCTAAGTGTCCCACTCCTAAGGTTCCTCCTCAGCCTCTGCCTGGGCATTCCGGTAGGCAACAATGTCCTCCGGCATGATCCTGTATCCACCCCTGGCAATATAATCAAACAAAGCAGGTGCAGGCAATGGAATAATATCACGGGTATCGACACTGAAAACCAGGTTGTAAGGAATATTATGAATAGAGTTGTCAACATCAGTAAACTAGTGATCCTCCATCGCCTGGTGATCTAAATAAACCTTGGGTAAACGATAATCATGTTGGCGGATCTGAACATTAAAGTGACTCGCTAAACGAGTAGCATAAATACCGCAATGAATTTTGCCCTTCGTTCTGTTAAGGTACAGACGACGTGCAATAATAGCCTTGAGGCTAAAGGTGTTATCGCCGTATAGTGCACAGCATAAAATGGTGAAGTCAGGAGCACTGAGTGCACCGAATTTCTCTCTAGCAACTAAACACCTAGCAATGAATAGAGCAAAATAATGCACAGCAGGAAACTGCAAACTAGTAGCAGTGACACTCAACACGCCTCTCTCATCTCCCACTAACAGAGTACGATAAAAGTCCTCAAACTCTGCAGGCCTAGGTGATGACCCACAAGTATAGGGGATCTATTGTAGTCCTTTCGATAAGTAAGAGTGTCAAACCCAACGAGGAGCAGAAGGAAATGACGAGCGGTTTTCAGCAAGGTATTCTCTGCAAGCACTAAAATTATCGGTAACAGATAGTTGTATGATAAGATAATTCATAACGAGTAACAAGTAACAAAAGTAACTAAGGTGCAGCAAGGTGGCCCAATCCTTTTGTAGCAAAGGACAAGCCTGGACGAACTCCTATATAAAGCAAAGCGCTCCCGAGACACATGGGAATTGTTGTCAAGTTAGTTTTCATCATGCTCATATGATTTGCGTTCGTTACTTTGATAATTTGATATGTGGGTGGACCGGTGCTTGGGTGCTGCCCTTCCTTGGACAAGCCTCCCACTTATGATTAACCCCTCTCGCAAGCATCTGCATCTACGAAAGAAGAATTAAGATAAATCTAACCATAGCATGAAACATATGGATCCAAATCAGCCCCTTACGAAGCAACGCATAAACTAGGGTTTAAGCTTCTGTCACACTAGCAACCCATCATCTACTTATTACTTCCCAATGCCTTCCCCTAGGCCCAAATCATGGTGAAGTGTCATGTAGTCGACGTTCACATAACACCACTAGAGGAAAGACAACATACATCTCATCAAAATATCGAACGAATACCAAATTCACATGATTACTTATACCAAGACTTCTCCCATGTCCTCAGGAACAAACGTAACTACTCACAAAGCATATTCATGTTCATAATCAGAGGAGTATTAATTATCATTAAGGATCTGAGCATATGATCTTTCCACCGAATAAACCAACTAGCATCAACTACAAGGAGTAATCAACACTACTAGCAACCCACAGGTACTAATCTGAGGTTGTGAGACAAAGATCGGATACGAGAGATGAACTAGGGTTTGAGAGGAGATGGTGTTGGTGAAGATGTTGATGGAGATTAACCCCCTCTTGATGAGAGGATCGTTGGTGATGATGATGGCTTCGATTTCCCCCTACCGGTGGGAAGTTTCCCCGGCAGAACCGCTCCGCCAGAGCCCTAGATTGGTTCCGCCCAAGTTCCGCCTCGAGACGGCGGTGCTTCGTCCCGAAAGCATCTTTCTGATTTTTTCTAGGTCAAAACACACCATATAGCAGAAGATGGGCATCGGGGGCCTGCCAGGTGGCCCACAAGGAAGGGGGGCGCGCCCAGGGGGTAGGGCGCGCCCCCCACCCTTGTGGATGGCTGGTGGCCCCCCTCTGGTGCTTTCTTCGCCCAATATTTTTTATATATTCCAAAATAATTCTCTGTGAAGTTTCAGGACTTTTGGAGTTGTGCAGAATAGGTCTCTAATATTTGCTCCTTTTCCAGTCCAGAATTCCAGCTGCCGGCATTCTCCCTGTTCATGTAAACCTTATAAAATAAGAGAGAAAAGGCATAAGTATTGTGATATAATGTGTAATAAAAGCCCATAATGCGATAAATATCAATATAAAAGCATGATGCAAAATGGACGTATCAACTCCCCCAAGCTTAGACCTCGCTTGTCCTCAAGCGAAAGCCGAAATCGAAAAATATGTCCACATGTTTAGAGATAGATGTGTCGATAAAATAAAATACGGACATGAGGGCATCATGATCATCTTTAGGACAGCAACATATATTGTCAAATAATTTCTTATGCTAGAGTAACAATTCATTCACAAGGTAGAGTATAAATCAGAAACTTCATTGAAAACTAACAAACTATGATCTCAGTCATTGAAGCAATTGCAATTTATCATAACATCGGAAAGAGTCAATTCAAGAGCTTTTCAGCAAGTCCACATACACAACTATCATTTAGTCTATCACAATTGCTAACACTCACGCAATACTTATGAGTTCAAAGCTTCAATCGGACACAGAGAAAGATAGGGGCTTATAGTTTCGCCTCCCAACCTTTTACCTCAAGGGTAATCTCAACAATAATACTTTATGATAACCTACATCCGGGTGGATATATATATCTGGATCTCTCCAACACATAGTGCTTGCCAAAAGAAAAAGTGTAAAAAGGAAAGGTGAAGATCACCACGACTCTTGTATAAGGGTAGAAGATAAAAGTAAAAGATAGGCCCTTCGCAGAGGGAAGCAGAGGTTGTCATGCACTTTTATGGTTGGATGCACAAAATCTTAATGCAAAAGAACGTCACTTTATATTGCTGCTTGTGATAAAGAACTTTATTATGCAGTATGTCGCTTTTATTTCTTCCATATCACAAGTTCGTATAAAGCTTATTTTCTTCACACTAATAGATCATACATATTTAGAGAGCAATTTTTATTGCTTGCACCGATGACAACTTACTTGAAGGATCTTACTCAATCCATAGGTAGGTATGGTGGACTCTCATGGCAAAACTGGGTTAAGGGATGTTTGGATGCACAAGTAGTATCTCTACTTGGTGCAAAGGATTTGGCTAGCATAAGAGGGAAAAGCAAGCTCAACATGTTGGAGGATCCATGACAATATAACTTCTATTCGGATATAAGAAAACATAACCCATTATGTTGTCTTCCTTGTCCAACATCAACTTTTTAGCATGTCATATTTTAATGAGTGCTCACAATCACAAAAGATGTTCAAGATAGTATATTTATATGTGAAGCCTGTCTTTCTTTATTACTTCCTATTAATTGCAACAATGACCAAAACTATGTTTGTCAACTCTCAATAAATTTTATTCATCATACTCTTTATATGTGAAGTCATTACTCTCCATAAGATCAATATATGATCTTTTTATTCCTTTATTTTATTTAATTCCCTCAAGATCATAGCAATGAAGCAAAGTCCTCAACTCAAAACTACTCTTTATTATATATAATTCACGGACTCGATTACATAGATAGATCTCGAAACAAAACTCAAAGCTAAATCATACTAAAACTTTATTCTACTAGATCAAGATATAACCAAAAGGATCGAACTAAGAAAAAAAACGATAAAAGTAAAGGTGTGATGGTGATACGATACCGGGGCACCTCCCCCAAGCTTGACAGTTGCCAAGGGGAGTGCCCATACCCATGTATTTATGACTCTTTCTTCGGCGGTGGCGATGTGATATTCTTGGCGATGATGCCCCTTAGGATGCGATTCTCCTCCTCGAGCTTATTATTTTGCTGCTTAGGATCCATTATTTCCTTGCGAAGTTTACCTGTGACGGCTAGAGCTCCCATCACCCATGGATGTTTCATAGCTGCGGGGGAAAAAGCAACACTCTTTTTCATATTTTCATAAGAGAGAAATCTAGCATTGGGAGGAATGATCGAATTTGAAATTGCTGAGCTCTAAAGTTCCTCCAGCATGAATCCAGCTTGAAGACGAGAGGTAACTTCTTGATCCTCCTCCATGGCATCCACCCTTTTCAAGTCAGCCTCCATCTCTTCCTCTGTTAATTGCCCGAAGTGGTCAGCTTCGCTGTTTGCTCTTGGCCCCGGTGTCGGATGAGAGACACGACTCTCTCCGACCGACTCTTGCGAAGACATCTTGCTCCAAATCTGCTACAGAAACAACTCAAAATGAAAACAGGGGATTTTGCTGTGGTACGGTGGTCAAAACCTTCGGGAGATTATATAATGAATTTTTACCAACCAAAAGAAGTATTGTGCAAGAAAACGGAGTCCGGAGGGCACACGAGGTGGCCACAAGGCAGGGGGTGCGCCAAGGGGGGTAGGGCACGCCCTCCACCCTTGTGGTCTCCTCGTGCATCTTTCGGACTACTTTTATTTTTTCTATTTTTCTAAATATTCCAAAACAGAGAAAAATTGCTATTATAACAATTTTGGAGTCGGTTTACTTACCGTACCACATACCTATTCCTTTTCGGAGTCTGAAACGTTCTGGAAAATATCCCTTATGTACTCCTCCAGTGTTATGGTATTAATTATATTGGTCTCAACATTTATGGGAGTACCTGAGATATAATGTTTGATTCTTTGACCGTTTACCACCTTCGGATTTGTGCCTTCGGCGTTGTTGATCTTAATGGCACCGGAACGATAGACCTCCTCGATAATGTAAGGACCTTCCCATTTGGAGAGAAGCTTTCCTGCAAAAAATCTTAAACGAGAGTTGTATAGCAAAACATGATCACCTACATTAAACTCACGCTTTTGTATCCTCTTGTCATGCCATCTTTTAACTTTTTCTTTAAACAACTTGGCTTTCTCATAGGCTTGCGTTCTCCATTCATCAAGCGAGCTAATGTCAAATAACCTCTTCTCACCAGCATGTTTGAAATCATAGTTGAGCTCTTTAATAGCCCAATAAGCTTTATGTTCTAGTTCAAGAGGTAAGTGACATGCTTTTCCATAAACCATTTTATACAGAGACATACCCATAGGGTTTTTATAAGCAGTTCTATAAGCCCATAATGCATCATCAAGTTTCTTAGACCAATTCTTTCTAGACCTATTAACAGTCTTTTGCAAAATCAATTTAATCTCTCTATTGCTCAATTCTACTTGACCACTAGACTGAGGGTGATATGGAGAAGCAATTCTATGGTTGACATCATATTTAGCAAGCATTTTATGGAAAGCACCATGAATAAAATGTGAACCACCATCAGTCATTAAATATCTAGGGACTCCAAACCTCAGAAAAATAACTTCTTTAAGCATCTTAATAGAAGTGTTATGATCAGCACTACTAGTTGGAATAGCTTCTACCCACTTAGTAACGTAATCAACAGCAACTAAAATATGTGTATACCCATTAGAGGAAGGAAAAGGTCCCATATAATCAAAGCCCCAAACATCAAATGGTTCAATAACAAGTGAATAATTCATAGGCATTTCCTGACGTCTACTAATATTACCAATTCTCTGGCATTCATCACAAGACAAGACAAACTTACGGGCATACTTGAAGAGAGTAGGCCAATAAAAATCGGATTGCAATACCTTGTGTGCAGTTCTATCTCCAGCATGGTGTCCTCCGTAAGCTTCGGAGTGGCACTTGCGTAGGATCTGTTCCTGTTCATGCTCGGGTACACAACGTCTAATAACACCATCTACTCCTTTATAAAGGTGTGGGTCATCCCAAAAGTAATGTCTTAAATCATAGAAAAACTTTTTCTTTTGCTGGTATGTGAAACTAGGTGGTATAAATTTAGCAACAATGTAATTAGCATAATCAGCATACCATGGAGTATTACGAGAAGCATTTATGACAGCTAATTGCTCATTAGGAAAACTATCATCAATAGGCAGTGGGTCATCAAGAACATTTTCTAACCTAGACAAGTTGCCTGCTACGGGGTTCTCAGCTCCCTTTCTATCAATAATATGCAAATCAAATTCTTGTAACAAGAGAACCCATCTAATAAGCCTAGGTTTAGCATCTTTCTTTTCCATAAGATATTTAAGAGCAGCATGATCAGTGTGAACAGTTACTTTGGAATCAACAATATAAGATCTGAACTTATCACAGGCAAATACAACTGCTAGAAATTCTTTTTCAGTAGTAGCATAATTTCTCTGGGCACTGTCTAGAGTTTTACTAGCATAATGAATAACATTCAATTTCTTATCAACTCTTTGTCCTAGAACAGCACCAACAGCATAATCACAAGCATCACACATAATTTCAAAGGGTAAATTCCAATCAGGTGGTTGAACAATAGGTGCAGAAATCAAGGCTTCCTTAAGTATTTCAAATGCTTCTACACAATCATCATCAAAAACAAAAGGAACATCTTTTTGCAAGAGATTAGTGAGAGGCCTATAAATTTTAGAGAAGTCTTTAATAAACCTCCTATAGAAACCAGAATGACCAAGGAAACTTCTTATACCTTTGATATCTTTAGGACACGGCATCTTTTCAATAGCATCTACTTTAGCTTTATCAACTTCAATACCTCTTTCAGAAATTTTATGCCCCAAGACAATACCTTCATTAACCATAAAGTGGCACTTCTCCCAATTCAAAACAAGATTAGTTTCTTCACATCTCTGCAGAACTCGATCAAGGTTGCTTAAGCAATCATCAAAAGAAGTTCCGTAAACGGAGAAATCATCCATGAAAACCTCAACAATCTTTTCACAAAAGTCAGAGAATATAGCAGTCATACATCTTTGAAAGGTAGCAGGTGCATTGCATAAACCAAAAGGCATACGTCTATAAGCAAAAGTACCGAAAGGGCAAGTAAAAGTGGTCTTTTCTTGGTCCTCTTTTGACACAGGTATTTGAGAAAAACCAGAGTAACCATCTAGAAAGCAAAAATGTGTATGTTTGTATAATCTTTCTAGCATTTGATCAATAAAAGGTAGAGGGTAATGATTTTTTCTAGTAGCTTTGTTTAATTTACGAAAATCAATTACCATTCTATAACCTGTAACAATTCTTTGTGGAATCAATTCATTCTTATCATTAGGAACAACAGTAATACCTCCCTTCTTAGGGACCCAATGAACAGGACTTACCCATCTACTATCAGCAATAGGATAAATTATACCTACCTCTAGAAGCTTTAGTATTTCATTTCTTACCACTTCCTTCATCTTAGGATTCAGCCTTCGTTGGTGATCAACAACTGGTTTAGCATCAGGCTCCATATTAATTTTGTGCTGACATAGAGTGGGACTAATGCCCTTAAGATCATCAAGAGTATATCCAATAGCTGCATGGTGCTTCCTCAGAGTTTTCAATAATTACTTTTCTTCATGCTCTGAAAGGTTAGCACTAATAATAACAGGATATATCTTCTTTTCATCGAGATAAGCATATTTGAGAGTATCAGGTAATTGTTTAAGCTCAAACACGAGATCACCCTTGGGTGGGGGAGGATCCCCAAGGATTTCAACAGGCAAATTGTGTTTCAAAATAGGCCATTGATTAAAGAATATTTCATCTATTTCCCTTCTTTCATTCATAAACATATCATTTTCATGGTCTAGCAAATATTGTTCTAAAGGATCAGTAGGAGGGACGACAATAGAAGCAAGACCAATAATTTCATCCTTACTAGGCAATTCTTTATCATGGGGTTGTCTACGAAACTTAGAGAAATTAAAATCATGAGGCACATCCCCAAAGCCTACAGTAACAATATCCTTTTCGCAATCTATCTTAGCATTAACAGTGTTCAAGAAAGGTCTACCAAATATAATGGGACAAAAATCATCTTGTGGGGAACCAAGAACAAGAAAATCAGTAGGGTATTTTATTTTCCCACACAAGACTTCAACATCTCTAACAATCCCAATTGGTTATATAGTATCTCTATTGGCAAGCTTAATAGTAACATCAATATCTTCTATCTCAGCAGGTGCAATATCATTCATAATTTCTTGGTATAAGGTATAAGGAATTGCACTCACACTAGCACCCACATCACATAAGCCATGATAACAGTGATCTCCTATTTTAACAGAAACAACAGGCATACCAACAACGGGTCTACGTTTATCTTTAATATTGGGTTTAGCAATCCTAGCAGCTTCATCACAGAAATAAATAACATGCACATCAATATTATCAACCAAGAGATCTTTAAGCAAAGCAATACTAGGTTCAACTTTAATTTTCTCAGAGGGTGTAGGTGTTCTAGTATAACTCTTACGAACCACAGTTGAAGCTTTAGCATGATCATTTATTCTAACAAGAAAAGGTGGTTTCTCAAAATAAGTAGTAGGAACAATAGGATCAACATTATAAGTAATAGTTTCTTCTTCAACTTTAATAGGTTCTACTACTTTCACTTCAATGGGAGGATGATATTTAAACAACTTCTCCTTAGGGAGATCAACATGAGTAGCAAAAGATTCACAGAAAGAAGCTACTATCTCTGAGTCAAGTCCATATTTAGTGCTAAAATCACGAAAAGCATCGGTATCCATGAAAGATTTAACACAATCAAACTTAAGGTTTATACCTGACTCCTTACCTTCGTCGAGTTCCCAATCTTCAGAGTTGCGTTTAATTCTTTCCAATAAATCCCATTTGAATTCAATATCCTTCTTCATAAAAGAACCAGTACAAGAAGTATCGAGCATGGATTGATCATTACGAGAAAGCCGAGCATAAAAATTGTGAATAATAATTTCTCTTGAGAGCTCATGATTGGGGCATGAATATAACATTGACTTAAGCCTCCCCCAAGCTTGAGCGATACTTTCTCCTTCACGAGGCCAAAAATTATATATATAGTTCCGATCACGATGAACCAGATACATAGGATAAAACTTCTGATGAAATTCCAATTTCAATCGGTTGTAGTTCTAGGAGCCAATATCATCACATAGCCTATACCATGTCAATGCCTTTCCCTTCAAAGATAAAGGGAAGACCTTCTTCTTGACATCATTCTCGGGAAAACCTGCAAGCTTAAATAATCCACAAACTTCATCCACATAGATTAGGTGCATATCAGGATGTAATGTTCCGTCTCCTGCATAAGGATTAGCGAGCAGTTTCTCTATCATACCCAAAGGAATTTCATAATAAATATTTTCAGTAGGTGCAGTAGGTTGAGGAGCAACTCTTTTCTCTTCCGGTCGAGGTGAAGATACCCCGAACAAGCCCCTCAAAGGATTATTTTCCATAGTGACAAGTGACAGTAAATTTCAGAACACTATATAAATGTTTCCTTAACAAAGGTGCTTCACTCCCCGGCAACGGCGCCAGAAAAGAGTCTTGATGACCCACAAGTATAGGGGATTGATGACCCACAAGTATAGGGGATCAATCGTAGTCCTTTCAATAAGTAAGAGTGTCGAACCCAACAAGGAGCAGAAGGAAATGACAAACGGTTTTCAGCAAGGTAATGTCTGCAAGCACTGAAATTATAAGTAACGAGTAGTTTGGTAGTAAGATAATTTGTAACGAGCAAGTAAAGGTAATGGTAATAAAAGTGCAGCAAGGTAGCCCAATCCTTTTGAGGCAAAGGACAGGCCAAAATGATCTCTTATGATAAGCAAAGCGTTCTTGAGGGTACACGGGAATTTTATCTAGTCACTTTCATCATGTTGGTTTGATTTGTGTTCGCTACTTTGATAATTTGATATGTGGGTGGACCGGCGCTTAGGTTCTGTTCTTACTTGAGAAAACCTCCTACTTATGATTAACCCCCTCGCAAGCATCCGCAACTACGAGAAAAGTATTAAGATTAAATCTAACCATAGCATTTGTATCCAAATCAGTCCCTTACGGAATAGCGCATAAACTAGGGTTTAAGCTTCTGTCACTCTCGCAACCCATCATCTAATAACTACTCCACAACGCATTTCCTTAGGCCCAAATATGGTGAAGTGTCATGTAGTCAACGTTCACATGACACCAATAAGGGAATCACAACATACATAACATCAAAATATCGAACACATATCAAGTTCACATGATTACTTGCAACAAGATTTCTCCCGTGACCTCAAGAACAAAAGTAACTACTCACTAATGATAATCATGCTCAAGATCAGAGGGGTATTAAATAGCATAATGGATCTGAACATATAATCTTCCACCAAATAAACCATATAGTAATCAACTACAAGATGTAATCAACACTACTAGTCACCCACAAGTACCAATCTATAGTTCCGGTACAAAGATTGAACACAAGAGATGAACTAGGGTTTGAGAGGAGATGGTGTTGTTGAAGATGTTGATGGAGATTGCCCTCCCCAAGATGGGAGAGTTGTTGGTGATGATGATGATGATGATTTCCCCCTCCGGGATCGCCGGAGGGCAAAAGTGCTCCTGCCCAAGTTCCGCCTCGAGACGGCGGCGCTTCGTCCCGAAAGTCCTCTCCTTATTTTTTCTAGGTCAAAATGACTTATATACCAGAAGAGGGGCACCGAAGGTGGGCCGAGGAGGGCACAACCCACCAGGGCGCGCCTGGGCTCCCTAGCGCGCCTAGGTGGGTTGTGCCCACCTGGTGGGCCCCCTCTGCTAGTTATTTGCTCCAATAATTCTTATTTATTCCATAAAAAATCCTCGTGAAGTTTCAGCTCATTTGGTGTTGTGCAGAATAGGTAGCCTGACGTAGCTTTTTCAGGTCCAGATTTCCAGCTGCCAGAATTCTCCCTCTTTGTGTGAACCTTGCATATTATGAGAGAAAAGGCATTAGAATTACTCCAAAAAGCATTATTATGCATAAAAAAATCATAAATAATAGTAGGAAAACATGATGCAAAATGGACGTATCAACTCCCCCAAGCTTAGACCTCGCTTGTCCTCAAGCGAAAACCGAAATCGAAAAACATGTCCACATGCTTAGAGAAAGAGGTGTCGATAAAAACAAAATACAGACATAGAAGCATCATGTATATTATTATAATAGCAACAAACTTTAACATAGAACTTTATCACATAACTTTTATCATAAACTTCTCATGAATAAGTAACAATTCATCACAACATCGAAGTATAAAGCATAAACTCTATTGAAAACCAACAAACTATGTTCTCAGTCAACTTTGCAACTACAATTCATCATCTTTTCAGGAAGGGTCACGTATCGGAGCCTTTTTGGCAAGTCCACATACTCAACCATCATATAGCATTCTATGATTGCTAAGACTCACCGCATACACATGAGCAAAATGTTTCAACCGGACACATAGAAAGATAGGGGCTTATAGATTCGCCTCCCAACATACTCACCTCGAGGGTGATGTCAACAATAATAACTCATGCTACTCATATCCAACTGGATATATGTGCCTAGATCTTTCCTCACCACATGATGCTTGCCAAAAGAGAAAATAAAAAGGAATAGAGAGAAGAACTTTGACTCTTGCATAAAAGTAAATACATAAAAGTAAAAGATAGGCCCTTCGCAGAGGGAAGCAGAGGTTGCCATGCGCTTATTTGTTTGTATGCTCAATCTCTTAGTGCAAAAGAACGTCATGTTATATTGCCCCTTGTGATAGCAACCTTTATTATGCAGTCTGCCGCTTTTATTCTTTGCCATCACAAGTTCATACAATGCTCAATTTTCTCTTACACTAAATGATCCAACACTTTTAGAAGCAATTTTTATTACCCTATTTGCACCGATGACAACTTACTTGAAGGATTTTACTCAATCCATAGGTAGGTAAGGTGGACTCTCAAAATAAGATTTGGGTTTAAAGGTTTTTGGATGCACAAGTAGTATCTCTACTTAGTGCGGAATTTTTGGCTAGCAAAGATGGGGGCAAGCACCACATGTTAAAGGATCTATGACAATATAACTTCTATGTGAATATGAACAAACATAAATCATTACGTTGTCTTCCTTGTCCAACGTCAACAATTTTGGCATATAATATTTTGATGGGGGCTCACAATCACAAAAGATGTCCAGGATAGTGTATTTGCATGTGAATCTTCTCTTCCCTTATTAATTCTTTCATGAATTGCATCATTGACCAATGCTATATTTGTCAATCTCCAATAAAATTTTCTACTTATACTCTTCCTTATGTGATGTCATTACTTACCATAAAATTAGCATATGATCTTTTTCGTTTATTTCCTTTCTTTTTATTGAACATGAAAGTAAAGAAAACAAAACTCCAACTAAGCTTTATTATATATATCTTGCACACGATTACACAGATAGATCACTAAGAAAACACTCGAAAAGAAAGGATTGAACTAAACTTTTATTCATCTAAAGCAAAAGATAACTATGGATCGAACTAAGATAAGTAAAGGCAAAAAATAGTGGAGGTGATACGATACCGGGGCACCTCCCCCAAGCTTGGCACAAGCCAAGGGGAGTGCCCATACCCGATACTCAGGTTTCCTTTGGTGATGAAGAAAGAGGTGGTGGTGATGAAGTAGTAGATTCATCCTTTTTCTCCAACTTATTTCCAAGGTAAAAGTTATCTATCCTTAACTCTTCATTCTCCATCTCAAGCTTTATTATCCTCTTGCATAACGCCTCCATGCTTTCATGCTTGAAACGAGGAGGGACTGATTCATCTTCATCTTCTTCATCGGAGAACCATATATAGGGATAGGTATCCTTGAATATATTTTTATCTAAAGGATGATAAGAAAATGGGCACTCCTCCTTAGAATCTTGAGACGACATATTTTCAGATCTGTCAGGAAAACAGCAAGAAAAGAAAACAGAAGATTTCTCCGTGATACGGTGGTCAATAGGTTCGAGGGGGGTATATAAAGATTTTTTTTATCTTGGGAAACAAGCAAACGGAAGAAAAAACGGAGTCCGGAAGGTACCCGAGGTGGGCACAACCCACCTGGGCGCGCCTGGCAAGCCAGGCACGCCCTGGTGTCTTGTGCCCACCAGGGGTGCCTTCCTGGTTGTTTCTTATTTTCCTAATTTTTGTTATATTCCAAAACTGACAAAAAATATTTTTGCAGATTTTTCGGAGTCCGTTTACTTACCGTATCACGTACCTCCTCTTTTTCAGTTATTTTTGAGTGTTCCGAAAGGTTTCCTTTATGTGTTCTTCCGGTGTCAAAGTTTGGATAATATTGCTTTCAACATTAATGGGCGTACCTGAGATATAATGTTTTATTCATTGCCCATTAACAACCTTCGGGTTAGTACCTTCGGCATTATTTATCTTGACGGCTCCGGATCGATAAACCTCCTCGATAACATAAGGTCCTTCCCATTTGGAGAGGAGTTTTCCTGCAAAGAATCTGAAATGAGAGTTGTACAAAAGAACATATTCTCCAACTTTGAACTCACGCTTTTGGATTCTTTTGTCATGCCATCTTTTAACTTTTTCTTTAAATAACTTGGCATTTTCATAGGCTTGGGTTATCAATTCATCTAGTGAGCTAATATCAAATAACCTCTTTTCACCGGCAAGTTTGAAATCATAGTTGAGTTCTTTAATTGCCCAATATGCTTTATGTTCTAACTCAAGAGGTAAATGACAAGCTTTTCCATAAACCATTTTATAAGGAGACATACCCATAGGATTTTTATATGCTGTTCTATAAGCCCAAAGTGCATCATCTAACTTCTTAGACCAATTCTTTCGAGACCTATTGACATTTTTTTGTAATATTAATTTTATTTCTCTATTGCTAAGTTCAACTTGACCACTAGACTGAGGGTGATAAGGTAATGCAATTCTATGGTTAACATCATATTTAGCAAGCATTTTACGGAAAGCACCATGAATAAAATGTGAACCACCATCAGTCATTAAATATCTAGGGACTCCAAACCTTGGGAAAATGACTTCCTTAAGCATTTTAATAAAGGTGTTGTGATCAGCACTACTAGTTGGAATAGCTTCTACCCACTTAGTAACATCATCAACAGCAACCAAAATATGTGTATACCCATTAGAGGAAGGAAAAGGTCCCATGTAATCAAATCCCCAAACATCAAATGGTTCAACAGCAAGAGAATAATTCATAGGCATTTCCCGACGCTTACCAATATTACCAATTCTTTGACATTCATCACAAGATAAAACAAACTTATGGGCATCCTTGAAGAGAGTAGGCCAATAAAAACCAGATTGCAATACCTTGTGAGCAGTTCTACCTCCCGCATGATGTCCTCCATAAGCTTCGGAGTGACATTTTTGTATGATTTGTCCCTGTTCATGCTCAGGTACACAACGTCTAATAATACCATCGACTCCTTCTTTATAAAGATGTGGGTCATCCCAAAAGTAATGTCTTAAATCATAGAAGAATTTTTTCTTTTGTTGGTATGTGAAGCTAGGTGGTATATATTTAGCAACAATATAATTGGCATAGTCAGCATACCAAGGAGTGTTATGAGAAACATTTATTGCAGCTAATTGTTCATCAGGAAAACTATCATTAATAGGTTGTGGGTCATCAAGAATATTTTCTAACCTAGACAAGTTATCAGCCACGGGGTTGTCAGCTCCCTTTCTATCAGTGATATGTAAATCAAATTCTTGTAGCAAAAGAACCCACCTAATGAGTCTAGGTTTAGCATCCTTCTTTTGCATAAGATATTTTATAGCAGCATGATCGGTGTGAACGGTCACTTTAGAATCAACAATGTAAGATCTAAATTTATCACAAGCAAACACAACTGCTAAAAATTCTTTTTTAGTAGTAGCATAATTTTGTTGAGCACTGTCCAGAGTTTTACTAGCATAATGAATAACATTTAATTTCTTATCGACTCTTTGTCCTAGAACAGCACCAACAGCATAATCACTAGCATCACACATAATTTCAAAAGGCAAGTTCCAATCAGGTGGTTGAACAATAGGTGCAGAAATCAAAGCTTTCTTAAGTGTTTCAAAGGCTTCTACACAATCATCATCAGAAACAAATGGAACATCCTTTTGTAAAAGATTTGTAAGAGGCCTAGAAATTTTAGAGAAGTCTTTAATAAACCTCCTATAGAAACCAGCATGACCGCGGAAACTATGAATACCTTTGATATCTTTAGGGCATGGCATTTTCTCAATTGCATCAACTTTAGCTTTATCCACCTCAATACCTCGTTCAGAAATTTTATGTCCCAAGACAATAAATTCATTAACCATAAAGTGGCACTTCTCCCAATTCAAGACGAGATTAGTTTGCTCACATCTCTGCAAAACTCGATCAAGGTTGCTCAAGCAATCATCAAAAGAAGTTCCGTAAACGAAAAAATTATCCATGAAAACCTCAATAATCTTTTCACAAAAGTCAGAGAATATAGCAGTCATACATCTTTGAAAGGTAGCAGGTGCATTACATAAACCAAAAGGCATACGTCTATAAGCATAAGTTCTAAAAGGGCAAGTAAAGGTGGTTTTCTCTTGATCAGGTTGTGAGACAGGTATTTGCGAAAAACCGGAATATCCATCAAGAAAGCAAAAATGTGTGTGCTTTGATAGTCTTTCTAACATTTGATCAATTAAAGGTAGAGGGTAATGATCTTTTCTAGTAGCTTTATTTAGTTTTCTAAAATCAATTACCATTCTGTAGGTAGTGACAATTCTTTGTGGAATAAGTTCATTCTTATCATTAGGAACAACGGTAATACCTCCCTTTTTAGGGACACAATGAACGGGACTTACCCATCTACTATCAGCTATGGGGTAGATTATACCTGCTTCCAGAAGCTTCAGTATTTCTGTTCTTACCACGTCTATCATTTTAGGATTTAAAAGTCGTTGGTGATCAACAACGGGTTTAGCATCAGGCTCCATATTAATTTTATGCTGACAGAGAGTGGGACTAATGCCCTTTAAATCATCAAGAGTATATCCAATGGCAGCTTGGTGCTTCTTTAGAACCTTCAATAATATTTCTTCTTCATGTTCTGAAAGGTTAGCACTAATAATAACAGGATAAATCTTTTTCTCATTAAGATAAGCATATTTCAAAGTGTCTGGCAATTGTTTTAATTCAAACACATGATCACCTTTAGGTGGAGGAGGACCTCCTAGAGTTTCAATAGGCAAATTGCGTTTAAGCAGAGGACGTTGTTAAAAGAAAATCTTATCTATTTCATTTCTTTCATGCAGATGCATATCATTTTCGTGGTCTAGCAAATATTGTTCTAGTGGATCAGTAGGAGGCACAACAATAGAAGCAAGACTAATTATTTCATCCTTACTAGGCAATTCTTCCTTATGATGCTTCCTACTAAACTTAGAAAAATTAAACTCATGAGACTCATCACCAAAGCTAACACCGACGATTTATTTCTCACAATCTATTTTACATTGACGGTGTTCAAGAAAGGTCTACCAAAGATAATGGGACAAAAGTCATCTTGTGGGGAACCAAGAACAAGAAAATCAGTAGGGTATTTTATTTTCCCACACAAGACTTCAACATCTCTAACAATCCCAAGTGGTGTGATGGTGTCCCTATTAGCAAGTTTAATAGTAACATCTATGTCTTCTATTTTAGCGGGTGCTATATCATTCATAATTTCTTGATATAAGGTAAAAGGAATAGCACTCACGCTAGCACCTATGTCGCACAAACCATGATAATAGTGATCTCCTATTTTAACTGAGCATGCCAACAACAGGTCTATGTTTATCTTTTTCATCGGGTTTGGCAATTCTAGCAGCTTCATCACAGAAGTAAATAACATGCCCATCTATATTTTCAACCAAGAGGTCTTTAACCATAGCAACACTAGGTTCTACTTTGATTTGTTCAGTAGGTTTGGAAGTTCTAATATAACTTTTGTTGACCACAGCTGATACTTTAGCATGTTCCTTTATCCTAACAGGGAAAGGTGGTTTCTCAATATAAGCAGTAGGCACAACTGGACCAACATTGTAAATAATAGTTTCATCTTTAGCTATTACTGGTTCTTTAATTTCTTCTTTGATAGGTGGGTGATATTTAAACCACTTCTCCTTAGGGAGGTCAACATGAGTAGCAAATGATTCACAAAAGGAGGCTACTATCTCAGAGTCAAGTCCATATTTAGTGCTAAACTTTTGAAAAGCATCGGTATTCATAAAAGATTTAACACAATTATACTTGAGCTTAATACCTGACTCTTTACCTTCGTCGAGTTCCCAATCTTCAGAGTTGCATTTAATTCTTTCTAAAAGATCCCACCGGAAGTCAATAGTCTTCTTCATAAAGGAACCAGTAGAAGAAGTATCAAGCATGGATCAATCATCATGAGGAAGTCGAGCATAAAAATTCTGAATAATAATTTCTCTTGAGAGCTCATGATTGGGGCACGAATATAACATTGAATTAAGCCTCCCCCAAGCTAGAGCGATACTTTCTCCTTCACGAGGCCAAAAAATATATATATAATTACGATCATGATGAACTAGATGCATAAGATAAATTTTTTGGTGAAATTCCAATTTCAATCGATTCCAATTCCAAGATCCAATATCATCGCATAGCCTATACCATGCTAATGCTTTTCACTTCAAAGATAAAGGGAAAACCTTCTTCTTAGCTTCATCTCCGGGTAAACCTGCAAGCTTAAATAATCCACAAATTTCATCCACATATATCAAGTGCATATCAGGATGGTCGGTTCCATCTCCTACATAAGGATTAGCTAGCAATTGTTCTATCATACCCGAAGGAATTTCATAACCAATATTTTCAGTAGGTGCAGTAGGTTGAGGGGTAACTAATTGTGGTTTCGGTCGAGGTGAAGATACCCCGAACAAACCCCTCAAAGGATTGTTCTCCATAGTAACAAGTGACAATAAATTTCAGCACGTAGTAATAATTTTTCCTTACCGATTTACACTTACCAAGAGTGCTTCACTCCCCGGCAACGGCGCCAGAAAAGAGCCTTGATGACCCACAAGTATAGGGGATCAATCGTAGTCCTTTCGATAAGTAAGAGTGTCGAACCCAACGAGGAGCAGAAGGAAATGACAAGTGGTTTTCAGCAAGGTAATGTCTGCAAGCACTGAAATTATAAGTAACGAGTAGTTTGGTAGCAAGATAATTTGTAATGAGCAAGTAACGGTAATGGTAATAAAAGTGCAGCAAGGTAGCCCAATCCTTTTGAGGCAAAGGACAGGCCAAAACAATCTCTTGTGATAAGCAAAGCGTTCTTGAGGGTACACGGGAATTTCGTCTAGTCACTTTCATCATGTTGGTTTGATTTGTGTTCGCTACTTTGATAATTTGATATGTGGGTGGACCGGTGCTTAGGTGCTGTTCTTACTTGAACAAACCTCCTACTTATGATTAACCCCCTCGCAAGCATCCACAACTATGAGAAAAGTATTAAGAATAAATCTAACCATAGCATTAAACTTTTGGATCCAAATCAGTCCCTTACGGAATAGCGCATAAACTAGGGTTTAAGCTTTTGTCACTCTCGCAATCCATTATCTAATAACTACTCCACAATGCATTCTGTTAGGCCCAAATATGGTGAAGTGTCATGTAGTCGACGTTCACATGACACCACTAAGGGAATCACAACATACATATCATCAAAATATCAAACACACATCAAGTTCACATGATTACTTGCAACAAGATTTCTCCCGTGACCTCAAGAACAAAAGTAACTACTCACTAATGATAATCATGCTCAAGATCAGAGGGGTATTAAATAGCATAATGGATCTGAACATATAATCTTCCACCAAATAAACCATATAGTAATCAACTACAAGATGTAATCAACACTACTAGTCACCCACAAGTACCAATCTATAGTTCCGGTACAAAGATTGAACACAAGAGATGAACTAGGGTTTGAGAGGAGATGGTGCTGCTGAAGATGTTGATGGAGATTGCCCTCCCCAAGATGGGAGAGTTGTTGGTGATGATGATGACGATGATTTCCCCCTCCGGGAGGGAAGTTCCCCCGGCGGAATCGCTCCGCCGGAGGGCAAAAGTGCTCCTGCCCAAGTTCCGCCTCGAGATGGCGGCGCTTCATCCCGAAAGTCCTCTCATTATTTTTTCTAGGTCAAAATGACTTATATACCAGAAGAGGGTCACCGAAGGTGGGCCGAGGAGGGCACAACCCACCAAGGCTCACCTGGGCTCCCTTGCGCGCCCAGGTGGGTTGTGCCCACCTAGTGGGCCCCCTCTGGTAGTTATTTGCTCCAATAATTATTATTTATTCCATAAAAATTCCTCGTGAAGTTTCAGCTCATTTGGAGTTGTGCAGAATAGGTAGCCTGACGTAGCTTTTTCAGGTCCAGATTTCCAGCTGCCGGAATTCTCCCTCTTTGTGTGAACCTAGCATATTATGAGAGAAAAGGCATTAGAATTACTCCAAAAAGCATTATTATGCATAAAAACATCATAAATAACAGTAGGAAAACATGATGCAAAATGGACGTATCAGGGATCTATCGTAGTCCTTTCGATGAGTAAGAGTGTCGAACCCAATGAGGAGCAGAAGGAAATGACAAGCGGTTTTCAGCAAGGTATTCTCTGCAAGCACTGAAATTATCGGTAACAGATAGTTGTATGATAAGATAATTCGTAACGAGTAACAAGTAACAAAAGTAACTAAGGTGCAGCAAAGTGGCCCAATCCTTTTTGTAGCAAAGGACAAGCCTGGACGAACTCCTATATAAAGCAAAGCGCTCCCGAGGACACATGGGAATTGTTGTCAAGTTAGTTTTCATCATGCTCATATGATTTGCGTTCATTACTTTGATAATTTGATATGTGGGTGGACCGGAGCTTGGGTGCTGCCCTTCCTTGGACAAGCCTCCCACTTATGATTAACCCCTCTCGCAAGCATCCGCAACTACGAAAGAAGAATTAAGATAAATCTAACCATAGCATGAAACATATGGATCCAAATCAGCCCCTTACGAAGCAACGCATAAACTAGGGTTTAAGCTTCTGTCACTCTAGCAACCCATCATCTACTTATTACTTCCCAATGCCTTCCCCTAGGCCCAAATCATGGTGAAGTGTCATGTAGTCGACGTTCACATAACACCACTAGAGGAAAGACAACATACATCTCATCAAAATATCGAACGAATACCAGATTCGCATGATTACTTATAACAAGACTTCTCCCATGTCCTCAGGAACAAACGTAACTACTCACAAAGCATATTCATGTTCATAATCAGAGGAATATTAATTATCATTAAGGATCTGAACATATGATCTTCCACCGAATAAACCAACTAGCATCAACTACAAGGAGTAATCAACACTACTAGCAACCCACAAGTACCAATTTGAGGTTTTGAGACAAAGATTGGATACGAGAGATGAACTAGGGTTTGAGAGGAGATGGTGCTGGTGAAGATGTTGATGGAGATTGACCCCCTCTTGATGAGAGGATCGTTGGTGATGACGATGGCTTGATTTCCCCTACCGGAGGGAAGTTTCCCCGGCAGAACAGCTCCGCCGGAGCCCTAGATTGGTTCCACCCAAGTTCCGCCTCGAGACGGCGGCGCTTCATCCCGAAAGTTTCTGTCTGATTTTTTCAGGTCAAAACACACCATATAGCAGAAGATGGGCATCGGGGGCCTGCCAGGTGGCCCACAAGGCAGGGGGGCGCACCCAGGGGTAGGGCGCGCCCCCCACCCTTGTGGATGGCTGGTGGGCCCCCTCTGGTGCTTTCTTCGCCCAATATTTTTTTTTATATTCCAAAATAATTCTCAGTGAAGTTTCAGGACTTTTGGAGTTGTGCAGAATAGGTCTCTAATATTTGCTCCTTTTCCAGTCCAGAATTCCAGCTGCCGGCATTCTCCCTCTTCATGTAAACCTTATAAAATAAGAGAGAAAAGGCATAAGTATTGTGATATAATGTGTAATAACAGCCCATAATGCGATAAATATCAATATAAAAGCATGATGCAAAATGGACTTATCTCTAGGCTCTCTTATTTCCCCGGCAGAAGGGATCAAGCATACATCGCAAAAATCAGTAAGTGGCATCTGACGGGTTTCAGCATATAAATTAAACTGCACCTCAGGGGGGTTATTCCTACTCAGAAAATAAAAAATTTGCACAAAGGAATTTGTAAGGAGATGGTATTGTTCACACTCAGCTATGATGAAGTCGGTGAGACCAGCATTAGCAGCAAATTGTGCGAACTCTTGACGGATCCCGGCTCCATCCATGAAGGTGTTATGCGGCCATTCGCACGGCCGCACCTCCGCCCTTCTCCGAGTATGGAGGTCATTGTCCGATGATTCCCCAATGGCTCCCTTAGAACTCTTCTTGGAGGCAAATTTCCTAAAGAAACTCATCTTATTCCTATGAACAAAATTCTAAAAAATTTAGTCCACAAAATTTTTGTTAATAAAACTTCACAAGATTGATAGCAACTACTCATAAGGAGGTATAGATGCTATATTGAGCATTCAAACTACTTAGAACTCTAAGAATTCGACATGCAAGCTCATCTACAGCAGCACCAAGAGTAGCTAATTATTCAAAATATAATCCACTAAAGCAAAAACTAATTGGAGCAATGGAGGAGTCACATACCAAGTAGCAATCCCCCAAAACAGTTTCAGAAATGGAGCTTTGAGCAAAGAGATCGAAATCCGTGGGTTTGAGAGCAAGAACACGAGGGAGAGAGCAATGGTGATTTTTTTTCTGGAGGTAGGTGATGACATGGGCTAAAGAGATAAGTGAGGGGGCCCACGTGGGGACTGTAACCCACCAGGGCGCGCCTGGGGCTACTGGCGCGCCCAGGTGGGTTGTGCCCACCTGGTGCACCCCCTCTGATGTTATTTGTACTAAAAATTCAGAAATATTCAGAAAAAATCGTATTAAATTTTCAGGGCATTCTGAGAACTTTTATTTTTGGGTCATTTTTTTATTGCAAGGGAAATTCAGAAAACAGACAAAACATGGCATTTTATTTTATTTAACTAAGAAAAATAGAAAAACAAAAGTTGGGAGCAGAAGATTGTGCTTACTAAATTCATCAACTTCATACCTCTCAAAAATGTTACATTAATAAGGTTGATCAGGTCTTATTAACAACCACCTTCAATTAGCATGAAACCGAAGAACTTTCGTAAAACACTAAGTTACCTCAACGGGGATATGCATGTCCCCAACAATAAGCATTTCATATTTCTTTTTGACAATAGGTAAAGGTAGTTGAAAACTTCCAATAGTGAGTGTCGGAGATTTTTCAATAACATTAATACCATTCACTTGGAATTGTTTCTTCGGAAAGTGCACCGTATGTTCATTACCATTGATATGAAAAGTGACCTTGCTTTTATTGCAATCAATAACAGCCCCTGCAGTATTCAAAAAGGGTCTACCAAGGATAATCGACATGTTGTCGTCCTCGGGCATCTCAAGTATAACAAAGTCAGTTAAGATAGTAACATTTGCAACAACAACGGGCACATCCTCACAACTACCGATAGGTATGGCAGTTGATTTGTCAGCCATTTGCAAAGATATTTCAGTAGGTGTGAGTTTATTCAAATCAAGTCTTTTATATAAGGATAAAGGCATAACACTAACACCAGCTCCTAAGTCACACACAGCAGTTTTGACATAATTTCTTTTGATGGAGCAAGGTATAGTTGGTATTCCCGGATCTCCAAGTTTTTTAGGTACTCCATCCTTAAAAGAATAATTAGCAAGCATGGTGGAGATTTCAGCTTCCGATATTTTTCTCTTATTAGTGATGATGTCTTTCATATATTTTGCATAAGGGACCATCTTTAATATATCAGTCAAGCGAGTGCGATAAAAGACTGGCCTAAGCATTTCAGCAAAGCGTTCAAATTCTTCATCATCCTTCTTCTTAGTTGATTTAGGTGGAAATGGCATGGGTTTTTGAACCCATGGTTCTCTTTATCTTCCATGTTTTCTAGCAACAAAGTCTCTTTTATCATATCTTTTATTTTTAGGTAGTGGGTTATCAAGGTCAATAGCTGGTTCTATTGCAATATCATTATCTGGTTGTTTATCATTGTCTGGTTGAGTGTCTTCATGAACATCATTATTATCCTTTTCATTATCACTAGATGAGTGTTCATTGCCAGATTGAGTTTCAATATCAGAAATAGAAACATCATTATCATTATCAGGAGGTTTTTCTACTTCAGGTTCACTAGAGGTATGCAAAGTCCTGTCATTTTTCTTTTTCTTCTTCTTCTTAGAAGAACTAGGTGCATCAGTGTTAATTCTTTGAGAGCCTTGTTCAATTCTTTTAGGGTGTCCCTCGGGATAAAGTGGTTCCTGAGTCATTTTACCTCCTCTAGTTGCTACTCTAACAGCAAAGTCATGTATATTATTATTCATTTCATCAAGCAACTCTCTTTGAGATTTAGCAAACTTGTTCTAGTTGAGTTTGAACCACAGAGGCATGTTTTCCTACACCTCTAACATCATTAGAGATTCTAAATAACAAGTCACTCAAGCGAGCAATCATATTGGAGTTGTATTTCAATTGTTTCATAACATTTTCATTGAAGTGATCTTTTTTTCTAATGTAGTTGTCAAACTCATAAAGGCATTGACTAGGATGTTTATTGTAAGGGATGTCACTTTCATCAAATTTCATTAAAGAGTTTACCTCTACCACCTTTGGTGGTGGTGTGTCAAGTCCATGTATTTCTTCGATAGGAGGTAAATTGTTAACATCCTCTATGAGGGAGTCCTGGATTTAGGGGTCCTCGGGCGTCCAGACTACGTAACGTGGGCCGGACTGATGGGCCATGAAGATACAAGACAGAATACTCCCTCCCGTGTCCGGATGGGACTCTCCCTGGCGTGGACGGCAAGCTTGGCGTTCGGATATGAAGATTCCTTTCTCTGTAACCGACTTTGTACAACCCTAGTCCCCTCCGGTGTCTATATAAACCGGAGGGTTTAGTCCATAGGGACAATCATAATCAGACAGGCTAGACTTCTAGGGTTTTTAGCCATTACGATCTCGTGGTAGATCAACTCTTGTAATACTCATATTCATCAAGATCAATCAAGCAGGACGTAGGGTATTACCTCCATAGAGAGGGCCCGAACCTGGGTAAACACCGTGTCCCCCGTCTCCTGTTACCATCGACCTTAGACGCACAGTTCGGGACCCCCTACCCGAGATCCGCCGGTTTTGACACCGACATTGGTGCTTTCATTGAGAGTTCCGCTGTGACGTCGAAGACAGGGTTGATGGCTCGCCTTGTTGTCAAGGACAATATCACCTCCAGAGGAGCCCTGGCCTTAGGCCAAACCCTCCGGCTGGCGGCTTTATCATGACCGCCCGTCCGGCCGTTAAGCTGACGATGACTTCTCGGATCGTCGAAAATCGCCTCCGCGTTGACTCCGAATACTCCAAACAGATGGATCCGACGGAGTTGTCGTCTTTAAACGAACTCCTGGATCGCATCGCCGCCTTGGGGGTCGTTACAGACTACGATCGGATTGGGCTTAAACCCGATCAGAGAGAAATCAAATCTCCACCGATCACCCATCAGATAGTGGTGGTAGAAGAGCAAAACAACAACTCTTCCCCTGTGTGGAGGACGAACTATGTTCGGATTTCTGAAGAGCCAGATACCTGTCTGCGGAACGGCACGCCCTGTCCTCCGAACCTAGAATCGGACGATGGGCCTGAAAATTCAGTCGATATCCCGAAGCCCGAATTATTAAGCTCGGAAGTTTCTCAAACTCCGGATCCTAAGCTGGGTCAGGGTTCGGATTCAAAGCCACCCACCCACCCAGACAGACGTGACCTCATGTGCGTACGACAGCAGTCTCAGGAAACAGTCCATCACTTTTGGGCCAGATTCTTCCTTGTCAAAGACAAGATTAAAGATTGCCGCGATGAAGACGCGATCTCAGCATTCTGCAACAATTCCACGGACGAAGGAATCCTCAACGCCATCAACTGCCGTCGCGTATCACACTTCGCTGACTTGGCAACCATAGTACAGAAGTACTGCGCAATGGAAAGCGCCTGGAAAACTCAGGCAGCTCGTCGGGAACCACTGGTTTCCAACCAACCCCTCGTCCGAGCAAAAATGATGCACCCCCATGGGGTGCCCGACTCAATAGTAAAGAAATCCAAGCCTATTATGGGGCGTAGAACCGTTCTGGAGGGATGGCTCGATAGGCCATGCAAAATACACACAACACCGGATACCATACCAACTCACAGCCTTAGAGCATGTTGGATACTCCGGCAAGTGGCCAAGAGCGGCGAGGATATCCTCACCAAAAACACCTCAGAACAACACCCCCCGGGAGACAACAACCTCAGGGTATTGACGGTCTTCGAGACCTTCGCTTCAAACAATAGGCGCAAAAGGGCACTCCGCGACCTCGCCAAAGTCTGCCAAGTCGCAACAATAAACCCCTGGAACGACACGGCCATAACTTTCAATGCCAGTGACGAACCAAAATCCAGGACAGTCCGAGCACCAGCCGCCTTGGTCCTCAGTCCAATCGTGGACGGCTTTCGGCTCACCAAAGTACTCATGGACGGCGGCAGCGGACTAAACCTCATCTATGAGGACACGCTCAACAAAATGGAAATAGACAGGAGCCGCATCGAGCAAAGTGGTACGACCTTCCGAGGAATCATTCCCAGTCGGGAGGCGCGGTGCGCGGGAAAAATCACATTCGATGTGGTATTCGGCACACCGGAGAATTACCGGTCCGAAGAGATGACCTTCCAAGTGGACCCTTTCAACAGTGGATATCACGCCCTATTGGGGCAAGATGCATTTACACGCTTCCAAGCTATACCTCATTATGGGTACATGAAGCTCAAGATGCCCGGGCCCAATGGTATTATCACCCTTTCCAGTGATCCAGACATAGCACTCCGCGCCGAAAACAAAATCGCATCCCTGGCCCTCGAGGCATTGTCCGAAGCCCTCGCGACCGAAGAATTAGCCGCACTGCGCTCCACGGTGGATAGGGACGACGTAATCCTGGACAAGCAACCCAAATCCACCTCCTTCAAGCCAGCAGACGAAATCGTCAAATTCCAGGTCCACCCAACGGACCCCAAGAAGACAGCCTCTATCGGGGCACAGCTGGACCCAATGGTTGACGCCGCATTACGAGCGTTCCTACGCGAAAATTGGGACATATTTGCCTGGCACCCTTCTGATATGCCAGGAATCCCACGAAGGTTGGCCGAACACAGCCTCAATATATCGAAGGGACACAAGCCGGTCAAACAAACACTGCGGCGCTTTTCCGAACCCAAACGACAAGCTATGGGGGAGGAGCTGGCCAAGTTAATTGAGGCCAGATTCATCAGAGAAATAAAACATCCGGACTGGCTAGCAAACCTGGTGATGGTACCAAAGAAGGATAAATCCTGGCGCCTATGCGTCGATTTCAAAGACTTCAACAAAGCCTGCCCCAAGGATCCCTTCCCCCTCCCCCGCATCGATCAGATCATAGATGCTACTGCAGGACACGACTCACTGTGTTTCCTCGACGCATACTCCGGATACCATCAAATCAAAATGAAGGAGTCCGATCAAGCCGCAACGGCATTCATTACCCCCATATGGGCCTTTCTGCTTCAACACTATGCCCTTTGGGCTTAAAAACGCCGGCGCTACCTACCAACGCATGATTCAAACATGCGTGGAGAAGCAAATCGGCAAGACAGTTGAAGCATACGTGGATGATGTCATCATCAAAACTAGACACGTCGAGTCATTAATAGATGACTTACGACTCACATTCGACAACCTCCGTACATATGACATCAAGCTCAATCCGGAAAAGTGCATTTTCGGCGTTCTCGCTGGAAAGCTGCTGGGCTTCATTGTTTCCAGTAGAGGAATTGAGGCAAATCCAGCCAAAATTCGAGCTTTGTCGCAATTGGCTATACCAACTGACCTTAAACAGGTCCAAAAACTAGTCGGATGCATGGCAGCTTTAAGCCGCTTTATCTCCAGACTCGGAGAAAAGGCATTGCCACTCTATCGCCTTCTCCGACACACCGATCACTTCGAGTGGACGGATGCAGCAAAGGCCGGACTGGAAGAAATAAAGGCCCTTTTAGCAAGCAACCCAATCCTGGCCGCGCCAAATGTCGGCGAACCAATGTTGTTATACATCTCTGTGACTCACCAGGTGGTGAGCGCAGTGCTCGCCGTTGAACGAGAGGAGGACGGACACAAATTCCCGCTTCAGAAGCCGGTATACTATGTATCCACTGTCCTCACACCTTGCAAATCCCGGTACCCTCATTACCAAAAGATAGCATACGCGGTCTTCATGGCATCCCGGAAGCTACGACACTACTTCCAAGAATGCTCGATCACGGTGGCTTCCGAAGTACCACTTAATGACATAATAAACAACCGCGACGCTACGGGCCGGATTGCCAAATGGGCCATTGAGCTCCTGCCATTCGACATAACGTATAAACCGCGCCGAGCCATTAAATCCCAAGTGTTGGCTGACTTCATCGCCGAATGGACAGAGGCCGAACTCCCTAAAGAGTACGGCACATATTCCAACTGGGTCATGTACTTCGATGGCTCTAAGATGCTGGCCGGTTTGGGAGCGAGCATCGTCTTAACATCCCCAACGGGAGACACAGTCCAGTACGTACTCCAAATCTTATATACAGACTCCAATAATGCAGCCGAATACGAGGCCTTACTACATGGTCTTCGGATGGCCGTCTCCATGGGCATACAACGTCTGGAGGTGCGCGGGGATTCAAATCTCACAATATCCCAAATAAACAGAGACTTTGATGCAAAAGATCCGAAAATGGCGGCCTATTGTAACGCCGTACTCAAAATATCAGCCCGGTTCGAGGGACTCGAGTTCCATCATGTGGCTCGAGAAAGTAATCAAGCGGCGGATGTCCTTGCTCGCATGGGAGCCAAGCGCGACCCCGTCCCGCCTAACATCTTTCTAGAACGGCTCTTCAAGCCATCCGTGGTGTGGCAGGATGAAAGCGGCAACACTAGCCCAGACCCGATCATATCCCTTGAGTCCGAGCACAATACCGATATCATCGGGGGCTCAGCCACCGAAGCAACACCATCGGCCCATCGCATAATGGCAGTAATTGCCCCATGGACCGAACCCTTCTTGGCCTACCTTAATAGGCGAGAGCTCCCTGAGGATCCTAACAAGGCTCGCTGCATTGTCCGGCGCTCGAAAGCCTACAAGGTCCATGACGGTGAGCTCTACAAGAAAAGCGCTACCGGAGTCCTTCAAAGATGTATCTCCGAAGAAGAGGGGTGGCAGCTCCTGGCCAAAATCCATGCTGGCCTTGGCGGTCATCACGCCACGGCTCGGGCCCTTGTGAGTAAAGCCTTCCATACAGGTTTCTTTTGGCCTACGGCCCGAGCAGATGCTCAGGACCTTGTCCAACGTTGTGTCGGATGCCAGCTTTTCGCTAATCAAAGCCATATGCCGCCTACTGCGCTACAAACAATCCCCATTACATGGCCTTTCGCGGTCTGGGGGCTTGATATGGTCGGACCCCTTAAAGGGGGAAGCCACAAGAAAAAATACCTGCTGGTCATGGTAGATAAATTCACTAAGTGGATTGAGGCCAAACCGGTTAAAACGGCCGAAGCCGGACGAGTGATAGACTTTATATCCGGTGTCGTACACCGTTATGGTATTCCACACAGCATTATCACAGACAACGGCTCTAACTTTACAGCCAACGAGGTGAAAACCTGGTGCGCTAACCTGGGCATCAAGCTCGATTATGCCTCCGTCTATCACCCGCAAACAAATGGTCAAGTCAAACGAGCCAATGGTCTTATTATGAGCGGCATTAAGCCCAGGCTAGTGCGGTCTTTGAAAGAATCAGACAAGCACTGGGTTGAGGAGCTCGACTCCGTACTCTGGGGGCTGCGGACCACGCCCAACCGCACTACCGGATACACACCATTCTTCATGGTGTACGGCACAGAGGCCGTGTTGCCCTGCGACATTATGCATGACTCACCACGAGTGCGCATGTATGAAGAGAGAGAGAGAGGCCGAGCTTGATCGGCAGGACAGCTTAGACGCCCTGGAGGAGGAGCGCGGAGTTGCAAAGGCCCGTTCCGCATTGTATCAACAACAGGCTCGCAGATATCACAGCAGAGAAGTGCGGGCCAAGACTTATAATGTTGGCGAACTCGTTCTACGCTTGCCAAAGAAGAAAAAGGACAAACTCAAGCCCAAATGGGAGGGTCCCTTCATCATTGATGAAGTTCTCACTGGAGGAGCGTACCGACTACGTGATGCATCAGACAATCGCTTGGAGCCGAACCCATGGAACGCCGCCAGACTCCGAAGATTCTACGCCTAGAGCCGGACTCTTTGTGCGTCTTCTTCTCCCTTTTAATCCATTACCTTTTTTTCCTCTCTTTCATTTTTTTTCTCTAGCTTTAAGCTCTTGAGCGGCTAAACCGCACGACTATGACGTACACATCCTTGAATATGTACGTCCATAATACCTGGGGGCTTCTTGTACAGAAGCTTATTATTATTATTATTATTTTCCGAGCATCAAGCTCACCACATATGTGTCTTTTCCTCATATATACCTTTTCTTTGCCATTATATGCATCGTTATGACTTAAGTTTTGGCCAAGCTGGGTTGCCTGGCTCCTGTGCTTATGCCCTGCGTTCCCGTTAGTTCGGCTAGGGCATAAAGGGAGCACCTCTGCGATTGTTACTGCCGGGTCATCCAGATGTGTACCTCAGACTGGGTGAAGCCGAAAGCTAGCGTTCTTAAGGGAATATTCGGTCGGCGGACTAAAGATGTTTTTTCACTCATTACACTATGAACCCCCAGATGCTATGTATACTGTGATTTTTTAATCACAGTTCGGACATGAACATTAACGCATGTTCACCCAGGGAAAGGAACCCTTAACGGAACTATTCTCTCTGGAAGATGTTTCTTACGATCATACGTAATATAACATAGCTAGCCGGATACAACTTGTCTGTTCAAGCAACTATGACCCCTACGCCTGGTTTCCACGCATACCCCGGTTTATATTACCGTGCGGGTATTCGGAAACACTCCGCACCTTCGGGTCCGGAGGTCGAAGCGAAAAGGTCCGCCATGACAATCGTTTTACAATCCGGCTAGGGACAAATTTGTCAATCGAAGCACATAGTCACTTAGACTCAAAAGCTTCTTCCTCTATGCCGTCCCACAGGCTGTCTAGCTTACAATCCTGTTGGGACAATTCTACGGCTACCTTTACTTGGTCATATACTAAACTAACTGGAACCTCTTTTTCGTCTGATCCTCGAGGTCCGACCCGAGCCATATGATTCGGATCAAGCTTGGTATACCGTGTTTTCACCATGGCCTAGGCCTCTCGCGCACCTTCTCGGCAGGCCGATATCTTCCATAAACGGAAGCACCTCTGCGCTCCTTTGACTAGCTGCACAAGTTCCTCCATACTTCCTGGAGGGGAGGCGGATGGCCACAAGGCCTTGGCAACAATCCGCATTGCCTGCCGAGCTCGCTCGTGCATTTGTGACAGCTCTTGTAGCAGATCGCCTGAAGATCCGGACATTTCCTCTTCGGGACGGCCAGTCAGCATACCTGCAGACATAAATCTATCAGTTCCTTTCCTCGCCGAATTACACGGAGGTAAGTTTGAAAGCATACTGAATATGCCGCCTCGTAGCCTCTTATTTTCCTTCACGGAGTCAGCTAGTTGGGCTCGCACATCTTTCAGTTCTTCACCCAGCAGGGTGTTGGAATCCTGCAGCTTGTTTTTATCCTCCCTGACCCATGTCAGCACACGTTTGCCCGCGGCCAGTAGCCTTTTGGCTTCTTGTTTATCTGCTTGCGCGATTTCAAGTGCCTCCTTCAGCTGATCTGACGATCCTGCCATGAGATATGCAACACTGTTAGCATTGCTGGTATATGATTATATTTTCTCGATGGAGGGGAACATTACCAGGCGATGCCTTCTTGGATTTCTCCAATTCGGCGGTGGCAGCAGTTAGCTGAGTCCGACATTTTTCCAGTTCTTGAGACAGCAGGTTGTTCTTCTCTGTAAGAACCTGGTTATACAATGATCCTTAAATCAGTTGTATCAACTGCTTCAAGTCTCAGGGGCTACTGGTATATAATTATCAGGTTTGTACGATGTGAACTTACCCGCATATCATTCAAATGCTGGTCTGTGGCTCTGGCAAGCCCGTCTCGAGCAGCCCGGATGTATGCATCAGCCGAGTTGAAGGCATTGAATGCCTCTTTTGTAAAGCCGGGGTCGCGAAGAGCGGCCCTCCGGCGCCGATGATTCATGGCGCTCTCCACTTCTGAGTTTGTGACGGATACATCATCCGAATCCTCTGTCAAAGGACAATCCGGCGTCACTCCCGTACCGGCCCTCGTCCTTATGGCAGGTTCGGGGGCCTGGCTATTGGGAGCATGTCCTGCAGGACCTCCGGACATAGTCCGGCGAGCGCTCTTCCTGATGGGACACAAACAGACAATATCACAGTTGGATGTGACTGCCAAGGGGCATATTTACGAAGCCGTACCTCTTTGATGACGGCTCGGTCGTGACTTCGTTTGCCTTCCTCTTCGAAGGCTTGCCCGATGTAGGCGCCATTCTCTTTTGAGTCGCCTCTGGTGTGACATGGTGCACCGAGCGCCTCCCCTTTGGAGCATGAGATAGTGTGGTGGGTGAGGCAGAATGAGGAAGCTCTTTCGGAGGAGAGGTCTCCTGATTACTTACGTGTGAGGCAGGAAGGAGGCCGGGATAGTCTGCTATAATGGACACTTATGTGCCATCGTAGCTCGCCTGGTAAAATACTCCTTCCTCTAGCTTCACAGATATGTCCGAATCCTCCTCGAATCCGGGGTCAAGATCCCGGTTACGGTCCTCCGGCTGTGGAGCAGGGCTGTAGATCCCTGTGACGGCCTTTCGCCATTCCTGTTACAAATGGACGGGTTAGTATCAGTCAAAAGTGACTCATGGAAAGGATTGAGTATGGTGGTGGGATTAAAACTCACCCAGCTGGGAGGATTGTACATGGAAAATCCCTCTCGGCGTTTAAGACGAATAAATTCCTATTTCTCCCCTTTGTACAGATCGGCTAATATTTCGGCCAGAGCGGCGGGGGTGTCCGGACCTATCCGGCCACAGCGTGAGGCGTCATCTTCCCCATTGTAGTGCCACATAGGGAGCCCTCTAAATTGGAGTGGCTAGACACCCCGCACTATGGAGATCGCCATTACCTCGATTATTGATAATCCGGACTGGGCGAGTGTCTTTATCTTGCTCATTATTTGATGGATTTCCGCACTATCTTCCTCCTCGAGGCTCCTAGGGTGCCAGCTGTGGCATTTCTTCAAAGGAGCGCTGGAAAATTCAGGGAGACCCATTCGGATTGGGTCAGGGAGAGCGACGTCCTCATATAAAACCACTCTGAGGGCCACTCCTCGGATGCCTTCTTCGGTGTTCCGGATAGGTATCCGGTTCTGGCTATGTGCCATACTTCGGAGCCGCCCACCTCGAATATGGATCCCTCTTGGGTACGAGGGACGAGGCAGAATAGTTTTCTCCATAAATCAAAGTGGGCTTCACAGCCTAGGAAAAGCTCGCAAAGGGCAACAAAACCCGCGATGTGCAAGATAGAGGCCGGCGTGAGGTTGTGCAGTTGGAGGCCATAGTACTCCAGGAGTCCTCGGAGGAAAGGGTGGATTGGAAACCCAACGCCTCTTAGCAAATAAGAAATGAAGCACATCCGCTCCCCCCTGGTTGGATTGGGGAAATTTTCCGCCAAAACTTCGCCTGAGAAGGAAGTCAAACCTGCTCGAACAGGGACCAGATCCGCGGGGGGAAGAAATCCCTGTGTTTGGAGCTCCACCAGCTGATCATGGGATACAGAACATCTTTCCCAATTGCCTTTTTTGGAGCCGTGGGGGCGGGTGGAAGAACCGGGAGCACTAGCCATGTTGGAATGGTTTCTCCTGGCAAACTTTGAGGATTTCCCGCTTGGCATGGAATGGATCTGAAGATCCAATCTCTTTGAACAGACGCCTTCCTTACATGGTCAGGGAGTTATGTGCAAAGATACCCCGACCTCTCGTATTCGCTCGACACATGGAAACTGAAGTCATGAAGGCGTGGAAGCCGATGAGCACGGCATTAAATGGAGGGCCGAATACAGCTCCTTAAGTCAGGTACTTCGAAGTAATCGGAGGAGGAACCCGCCTTGCAATGCCGAAGACAATCTGCGCTCCGGACACATCTTCATTGAAAGCCTGGTTCGGGGGCTACTGAGGGAGTCCTGGATTTAGGGGTCCTCGGGCGTCCAGACTACGTAACGTGGGCCGGACTGATGGGCCATGAAGATACAAGACAGAAGACTCTCTCCCGTGTCCGAATGGGACTCTCCCTGGCGTGGACGGCAAACTTGGCGTTCAGATATGAAGATTCCTTTCTCTGTAACCGACTTTGTACAACCTTAGTCCCCTCCGGTGTCTATATAAACCGGAGGGTTTAGTCCATAGGGACAATCATAATCAGACAGGCTAGACTTCTAGGGTTTTTAGCCATTACGATCTCGTGGTAGATCAACTCTTGTAATACTCATATTCATCAAGATCAATCAAGCAGGACGTAGGGTATTACCTCCATAGAGAGGGCCCGAACCTAGGTAAACACCGTGTCCCCTGTCTCCTGTTACCATCGACCTTAGACGCACAGTTCGGGACCCCCTACCCGAGATCCGCCGGTTTTGATTAATACCTTTTTCCTTGATACTTTTCTTTGCCTCTTGCATATCTTCAGGACTTAGATATAAAATACCCCTCTTCTTCGGAGTGGGTTTAGGAGGTGGTTCAGGAAGAGTCCAATCATCATAATTTTTCAATATATTATTCAATAATTCCTCAGCTTGTTCAATAGTTCGTTCCCTAAAAACACAACTAGCACAACTATCTAGGAAGTCCCTAGAAGCATCGATTAGTCCATTATAGAAGATATCAAGTATTTCATTTTTCTTAAGAGGATGATCAGGCAAAGCATTAAGAAATTGGAGAAGCCTCCCCCAAGCTTGTGGGAGACTCTCTTCCTCAATGTGCACAAAATTAAATATTTCATGTAAGGCAGCTTGTTTCTTATGAGCAGGAAAATATTTTTCAGAGAAGTAATAAATCATATCCTGGGGACTACGCACACAACTAGGAGCAAGAGTATTGTACCATATCTTAGCATCACCCTTTAATGAGAACAGAAATAATTTGAGAATATAGTAGTAGCGAATCTTCTCATCATGAGCAAATAGGGTGGCTATATCATTTAATTTAGTGAGGTGTGCCACAACAGTTTCAGTTTCATAGCCATGGAAAGGATCAGATTCAAACCAAAATAATTAACTCTTGGTCGACAGATAATTCATAATCCTTATCATCTACAAAGATAGGTGAGGTAGCAAACTTAGGATCACATTTGATTCTAGCATTCAAAGATTTTTCTTTCAGTTTGCATAGTAATTTCTTAAGATCATCTCTATCATTGTAAGCAATAAAGTATCTAGCTGTCTCCTCATCCATAACATAACCTTCACGTATCTTAGGCAATTCATATCTAGGAGAGTGATACGTCTCCATCGTATCTACTTTTCCAAACTCTTTTGCCCTTGTTTTGGACTCTAATTTGCATGATTTGAATGGAACTAACCTGGACTGACGCTGTTTTCAGCAGAATTGCCATGGTGTTATTTTTGTGCAGAAATAAAAGTTCTCGGAATGACCTGAAACTTCACGGAGATCTTTTTTGGAATTAATAAAAAATATTGGCGAAAGAATCAACAGAAGGGGGCCCACACCCTATCCACAAGGGTGGGAGGCGCACCATCCGTCCTTGTGGGCCCTTGGACCTCCACCGACCTCAACTCCAACTCCATATATTCACGTTCGGGGAGAAAAAAATCAGAGAGAAGGATTCATCGCGTTTTACGATACAGAGCCGCCGCCACCTCCTGTTCTTCCTCGGGAGGGCAGATCTGGAGTCTGTTCAAGGCTCCGGAGAGGGGAAATCATCGCCGTCATCATCATCAACAATCCTCCATCACCAATTTCATGATGCTCACCGCCGTGCGTGAGTAATTCCATCGTAGGCTTGCTGGACGGTGATGGGTTGGATGAGATCTATCATGTAATCGAGTTAGTTTTGTAAGGGTTTGATCCCTAGTATCCATTATGTTCTAAGATTGATGTTGCTATGACTTTGCTATGCCTAATGATTGTCACTAGGGCCCGAGTGCCATGATTTCAGATCTGAACCTATTATGTTTTCATGAATATATTTGTGTTCTTGATCCTATCTTGCAAGTCATAGTCACCTACTACGTGTTATGATCCGGCAACCCCGGAGTGACAATAGTCGGGACCACTCCCGGTGATGACCGTAGTTTGAGGAGTTCATGTATTCACTAAGTGCTAATGCTTTGGTCTGGTTCTCTATTAAAAGGAGGCCTTAATATCCCTTAGTTTCCAATAGGACCCCGCTGCCACGGGAGGGTAGGACAAAAGATGTCATGCAAGTTCTTTTCCATAAGCACGTATGACTATATACGGAATACATGCCTACATTATATTGATGAACTGGAGCTAGTTCTGAGTCACCCTATGTTATAACTGTTGCATGATTAATGCCATCCGACATAATTATCCATCATTGATCCGTTGCCTACGAGCTTTTCACATATTGATCTTTGCTTCGTTACTTTTCCGTTGCCACTGTTACGATTGCTACAAAACTGCTACTGTTACTTTTGCCACCATTACCGTTACTTCCATACTACTCCCTCCGGTCCTTTTTAGTTCGCATATAAGATTTGTCTGAAGTCAAACCTCATAAACTTTGACCAAGTTTATAGAAAAAACTACCAACATTCAGAATGTGAAATCAACAACATTAGATGCGTCATGACTTTAGTTTTCATATTGTATAAATTTAGCATTGTAGATGTTAATATTTTTTTATATAAATATGGTCAAACTTTACGAAGTTTGACTTCAGACAATTCTTATATGCAGAGTAAAAAGGACCGGAGGGAGTACTTTGCTACTAAATACTTTGCTGCAGATATTAAGTCTTTTAGGTGTGGTTGAATTGACAACTTAGCTGCTAATACTTGAGAATATTCTTTGGCTCCCCTTGTGTTGAATCAGAGAGCTAGGCCTAATAGGTGTTTCAAGATTTTCAGTTTCAAGTACTTCATCAGTTTCAATAATTTCATCAGTTTCAGCATCCTCAATATCTTTAGCCCTAGCAATTTTTTCATCAAGGAATTCACCTAGTGGCATATTATCATCAAGCAAGGTACTAACATCATCATGAGTAGCATTCATAGCATAAGTAGCATCATTAATAACTTGTGACATATCAGGATTAATAGCATGTGGTGGTGTTGCAAGTCTACTCAAAACAGAAGGTGAATCAAGTGCAGAGTGTGATGGCAGTTCCTTACCTCCCCTCGTCCTAGAGGGAAAAATCTTAGTCTTAGTATCCTTCAGATTCTTCATAGTGATAAATAGATAATAATCCCAAGTGAATCAACAAATATAGCTATGCTCCCCGGCAACGGCGCCAGAAAAATGTCTTGATAACCCACAAGTATAGGGGATCGCAACAGTTTTCGAGGGTAGAGTATTCGACCCAAATTTATAGATTCGACACAAGGGGAGCCAAAGAATACATGTAAGTATTAGCAGCTGAGTTGTCAATTCAACCACACCTGGAAATTAATTATCTGCAGCAACATGATCAGTAGCACAGTAATATGATAGTTTTGATAGCAGTGATGATAGTAGCAGTAACGGTAACAGTGATAGCAATGATTTTGTAGCAAGTATAACAGTAACAGCAGTAGTAGTAACTTAGCAAGAACAATATGTGGAAAATTCGTAGGCATTGGATCGATGAATTCGTTGTATGATATTCATCATATAACAGTCATAACCTAGGGCGATACAAAACTAGCTCCAGTTCATAAATATAATGTAGGCATGTATTCCGTAAATAGTCATACGTGCTTATGGAAAGAACTTGCATGACATCTTTTGTCCTACCCTCCCGTGGCAGCGGGGTCCATAAAGAAACTAAGGGTATTAAGTCCTCCTTTTAATAGAGAACCAGAACAAAGCATTAGCACATAGTGAATACATGAACTCCTCAAACTACGGTCATCACCGGAAAGTATCCCGATTACTGTCACATCGGGGTTTACGGATCATAACACGTAATAGGTGAATATGACTTGCAAGATCGGATCTAGAACATCGGTTCAGATCTGAAATCATGGCACCCGGGCCCAAAGTCACAAGCATTAAGCATGGCAAAGTCATAAAAACATCAATCTCAGAACATAATGGATACTAGGGATCAAGGCCTACGAAACTAACTCGATTACATGATGAATCTCATCCAACTCCTCACCGACCAGCAAGCCTACGAAGGAATTACTCACTCCCGATGGGGAGCATCATGGAATTGGTGATGGAGAAGGGTTTGTATATGACGAAGATCGAAGATCCCCCTCTCCAGAGCCCCAAACGGGCTCTAGACCTGGCCTCCCGACGAAGAACAAGAGGTGGCGGCGGCTCCGTATCGTGAAACGCGATAATTTTTTCTCCCTGATTTTTTTCTCCAAAAATAGGATTTATAGCGTCGAAGTTAGGGTCTGCGGGCCACCAGGTGGGCACAACCCACCAGGGCACGCCTGGAGGGGGGCGCGCCCTGGTGGGTTGTGCTCACCCAGGGTGTGGCACCCCCAACTCAATCGTACACTAATCATACACGCAAACGTGTACGATCAAGCACAGGGACTCACGGAAAGATATCACAACACAACTCTAACACAATTTAAACGGAGATCCACAATATTACAGACCAGGGATCCGAAGATCCGAATACATAAGTCAGTCATACAAATATTATCTGAGTACAGACATAGTTCGACAAGTTTTGCCTTAAGAAGGCTAGCACAAACAGCGACACTAGATCGAAAGGCGTTGGCCTCCTGCCTGGGAGCCTCCGATCCTACTCCTGGTCGGCTGGCTCGATCCAGTAGTAAGTGCCCTCTGGACCCTCCTGGTAGTAAGCTCCTGTGGTGGCATCTGGCTCCTGGACTCCATCGTCTAATGCATCATCAAGGTGGGGTATGGGGAAAAGAGAAAGTAAAGCAACCGTGAGTACTCATCCGAAATACTCAGCAAGCAAGGATCTATACTACATATGCAACATTATCAATGGAGAAAGGCTGTATAAGTGGACTGGGCTGCAGAAATGCCAGAATAGAGAGAAGGCCTAGTCCTATCGAAGACTAGCATCTTCAAACATCTTCACGGGCCACCATCTTGCAGCAATAGAGGAGAGTAGAATAGCATTTTATTAAGCAAACATATTGAGGCAAAGCCTAGAGATCCTTCCTCGACTCCCCAAGCAGAAAGCGATCCCGAAGCTTCAATTAAGTAACAAGTATCCAGTTCAAGTAGTAGATCGGAATACACAAACTGAGCGTCCTTTACCGTAGGACCGGCTATCGATAGATGATTCATCCCTGCAGGGGTGCACTACTGTTACCCAACACGCTTGATCAACTCTGGCCGGACATACTTGCTGGGTAATGCCCGTCCTCGGAAGATCAACATGAAGCAGCGCTCTACCTAGGCTCGGTAGAGAGGTCAGCACGCCGGACTAACCTATGCACCCAGAGGTCTTGGGCCATCGCCCTGGGCACCCTGCGCGTTGCGAGACTTGCCGGGGTGCAGGCGCGACACTGAGCTCGTCAGTGAAGTATCCAGCCCAATCCCGACAATCAGCCCGCACGGTGAATCGTGATGTCAGACGAGCTTTCGGGAGAAACGTACATCGCAGAGGGTCCCATAACCATTATCCCGCGTGGTGGTAGTGCGTATAGGACACGTCGACCCACTCAGATCACAAACCCACATCCAATAGGCTCAATTAGTATCACGCGGAGACAATCAGAGTCTCTGATGCTCCACCACAATATCACACTCGAGTGCCCTTCCGGCACACCCGACATCATAGATCCCCAGCGAGTACCCACCAGGGTGGACCCGCCTGTAACAAAGGTCAAGTAATCGTGTGGTCATAACATCAAGGGGGAAACCCGAGGAATCACCCCCGGCGGATTCCACTCGACGAAAACATCAGGGTGAACGTATGAGGCATCACCCTCGAGGTTCACACTGAGGGTTGCACGACAGAGTCGTATCGGAAGTGGAGAAGGAGGAATCTCCCTCGATGACCACGACCGAACAGCTACACTGCAGAGTATACATCGGGAGTGCGTTACGAGGTATCACCCTCGGCACTCGATAGTAACTATGCAGAGTCGTACAACTAAGGGGGTGTGAAGTGAGGTGTCGGTCTCTGGTCGACGATCACGTTGATCGAGTCATCGATGATCAAGCAGGGGCAACAAGGATAAGGTGGTGGGGTCACTGATGGTTCACAACCAACCTATCCTAAACAGTTTATCATAGGCAGGTAAGGTAACAATGAACATGTTACAACAGCAGGCTATGCATCAGAATAGGAGCATACATTAACAGTAGCAAAATCTAATGCAAGCAGGAGAATAGAATGGGCGATATCTGGATGCTCAAGGGGGGGGGGCTTGCATGGTTGCTCTGGCAAGAGAGAGAGATCGTCAACGGGCTGCTCGTCGGTAGTGTAGTCGTACCCAGGTGCAGCGTCATCGGTCTCGGCGTCTATCGAGAGAGAAGGAGGGGGAGAGAAACAATAAATTCACGGCAATAATGCAAACAATATGTATGACATGCCTAAATGATATGTCGGGGTGTTCTACTGCCAAACTAAATGATTTAGTTAATTTAGGAATTTATTCAGATTTATTTAATTAAAGTTGGGCACTATTCATTTATCGAAATCGGTCTAAAAGTTCAATGTTCTTATAGCTAGAGGCATCTGACAGGAATACGGAGGGCATATTCGGGTTCGTATCGGAATTCTGAGCAAGTTTCATGTATAAAGTATTTTCATCAGAGTTACGGATTATTTAATATGATTTTCTAAATTTTTATTAATTTCTGGAATTTAATTATTTATTTAATTAAACATTATCCGAAACAGTGTATGCTGACGTCAGCAGTCATCCTGACAGGTGGGGTCCACCTGTCATACTCTGTCCATTTAATTAGTGATTAACTAATTAGTTACTGTTTAATTAAAGTAATTAACTAATTAGATTAACCTAATCAAGGTTAATTAACTTAATTAATTTGCTAATTAATTAATTATTAATTTTAACAATTCATTTTATTTTTATTTATTTATTTATTTATTTATTTATTTTAAAACATTTCTGGGCATGGGCCCGCTCTGTCAGCGGCACAGGGGCCTTGCGGGAGCTGGTTAGCGGGCGAACGGGCGCGGGCGCGGGCGCGGGCGCGGCCCGAGCGGGCGCGTGCCCGGGGGCGTTGGGCACGCCCGGCGCACGCCGGCGCCGGCGGCAAAGGCCAAGGGAGCAGCGGGACTGGCGAGCTGCGGCGGCAGCAGGCCAGCAGGGGGCCACGGAGGGGGCCACGGGGCAGTGGCCCGCGGTGAGGCGAAGTAGAAGCAGCAGCAGCTAGCAGGGGAGGAGGCGCGCGCGCGGGGCGGTTGCCGCGGGGCTCAGGGGTGCGGGCGCGCACGGAGCGTGGCGAGCAGAGCAGGGGCCACGACGAGCGCGACCGGGCAGGGCAGATGCGGCGAGCAGAGGCGGCGGAAGCAGCGGGCGCGGCCGGTGAGCAGCAAGAAGAGCAACGCGGCAGAGGTGGACGGCGGCGACGCGAGCGGCCGCGGGCGAGGCTGGCGCGAGACGTGCACGGGGACGCAACGGACGGCGCGTGCGGGGCGCGTGGTGTGCGCGGCGAGGTGCGGGAGTAGAGAGGGGGGAGGCCCGGGGCCTCACCGGCGTTGTAGATGACCGGGCGGCGAGGCGTGATGGAGCGGCGTGGGGAGGAGGTGAGGACGACGGCGTGGACGGGGAGGCGAGGTCCGGCGAGGCGAGCAGCGCGGTCCGGCGAGCGGGTCGAGGCGGCGGGCGGCGTCGGGCGTCGAGGGCGCGGTCGCCGCGATGGCCCGATCCAGAAATGGATCGGGGGGGGGAAGGAGCGAGGGGGGAATGGGCATCGGTGGGGGTTAGGGTTTCGGGGTCCAGGGGAGGGGGGCCTTGTAGGCCAGCGGGGTGGGCCGGCCGGCTGGGCCGTGGCCCAGTTGGGCCAGGGGTTTTCCTTTTTCTTTTTTGTTTTATTTCTGTTTTGTCTTTTTCTTTTTATTTATTTCTATCTTCTGTTTTGTAAATAGTTAGGCCACAATATGAATTTTGTAAAACATGGCAATTGTTCCATTAATTATTAGGCATTATCTGCTACTACCAAAAATTGGTTTGGAGGCAATTGGAGTTCACACAAATTTTATAATAAATAAAATGTATTAATCCGTGATGTTTTGGTAATGCTAGAGCCACCTAATTAATTTATTAATTGTTGGTTACAATTTTAGAATAGTCTCTGGAATATTTGTTATTGATTGAACATTTTAGTTTCTATGTTGGATAACTTTTATTTTCCACTTTCATTTAAATATTGAATTTGTCTTAGGAGTTGAAATGCAATATGATGCTAATGATGATCAAGCACTGTTAAACTTGCTGACTTGTCATTATCAAAAGTGATTAATGTGGCTAATGACATGGGGTGTTACAATTCTCCTCATCTATCAAGAATTCTCGTCTCGAGAATTAAGAGGAAGACTGAAAGAAAGAGGGGTATTCTTCACGAAGACGATCCTCGCGTTCCCAAGTGGCTTCATCTTCAGAATGATTCGACCACTGAACTTTGAGGAATTTGATTGACTTTTGACGAGTTCGACGCTCAGCTTCATCAAGAACACGGATGGGATATTCTGGATAAGACAGATCTTCCCGTAATTCAAGCACTTCGTGATCCACAGCTCGAATAGGATCCTTGAAGCAGCGACGGAGTTGGGATACATGAAAGACATCATGTACTTGTGAAAGATTTGGCGGCAATTGCAACTGATATGCCACCTCTCCTCGATGGGCAAGAATACGGAACGGGCCAATGTAGCGAGGAGCCAACTTGCCTTTGATTCCGAACCGATGAGTGCCTTTCAACGGAGTGACGCGGAGGTAAGCTTGCTCGCCAGGTTGATAGACCATTTCCTGGTGCTTTCGGTCATAGTTGCTCTTCTGACGAGACTGAGCAGTTTTCAAATGTTCACGGACAATGCGGACTTGTTCTTCTGCTTGCTGAACAATGTCCGGTCCGACGAGTGAGCGTTCCCCAGTTTCTGACCAATTCAGAGGGGTTCGACACTTACGTCCGTAAAGAACTTCAAACGGTGCCATCTTCAAACTAGCTTGATAGCTATTGTTGTAAGAGAATTCGGCATACGTCAAATGGTGCCATCTTCAAACTAGCTTGATAGCTATTGTTGTAAGAGAATTCGGCATACGGGAGAGATTCCTCCCATTTCTTACCGAAGGAGATGACGCAAGCTCGAAGCATATCTTCGAGCACTTGATTAACTCGTTCAACTTGACCCTGTGACTGAGGGTGAAAAGCGGTACTGAACGACAGATGAGTTCCCATAGCTTCTTGGAAACTATTCCAGAATCTGGAGGTGAAGAGGCTACCACGATCAGAACTGATCTCCAACGGAACACCGTGGAGTGACACAATTCGGGAAACATACAAGTCTGCTAACTAGCTAGCAGTGATTGTCTCCTTAACTGGCAGAAAGTGAGCAACCTTTGAGAATCGGTCAATGACGACAAATATAGCATCATGACCCTTCTGAGATCTGGGAAAACCAGTAATGAAGTCCATTTGGACCTTGTCCCATTTCCATTCAGGAATTGCAAGGGGTTGCAGAGTTTGAGCGGGCCTTTGATGTTCTGCTTTAATCCGGCGGCAAACGTCACACTCAGAAACATAACGAGCAATATCTCGTTTCATATTAGGCCACCAGTATCTCTGACAAATGTCACGGTACATCTTTGTACTACCAGGATGAATTGACAGAGGAGTGTCATGAGCTTCTTTCATAACGTGTTCTCTCTCATCCTTGAACTTGGGTACGAAGAGACGGTGTTGGAAAAATAGGATCCCATCATCATTAAGATGGAATTCCGATGGCTTTCCTCTTTCGAGATATTGCTTGATCCTTTCAACTTCAGAGTCATACCATTGCATAGTCTTGATGATGTGTTCTAAATCTGGTTCGACAACGAGGGTATTGAGATAACCCTGTGGAACAATATGGAGGTTCAATTTGCGAAGCTCTTCATAGAGAAGAGGTTGTGTTTTCTGAACCGTAAGATTGTTGCAATAAGCCCTACGGCTCAAAGCATCGGCCATCACATTAGCCTTGCCAGGGGTGTATGAGATATTCATATCATAATCGGCTATTGTCTCGAGCCATCTTTGTTGATGAAGGTTCAGATCTGGATGAGTATATAAATACTTCAAACTTTGATGATCCGTATATATCTCGCAACGGTTACCGAGAAGGTAATGTCGCCATAGCTTCAGGGCATAAATAACCGCAGAAAGTTCGAGATCGTGCACTGGGTAATTTTCTTCATGAGGACGCAATTGTCGGGAGGCATAAGCAATCACTTTGCGTTCTTGCATTAGGACACAGCCTAATCCTTGACGAGAGGCATCACAGTATATCACGAAATCCTTTTGGGAATCCGGGGGTGCTAATACTGGGGCAGATGTCAATTTATGTTTTAGTGTCTGAAAGCTTTCTTGACATTTTTCTGTCCACTCAAATTTAACACCTTTGTGAAGCAGATTTGTCAATGGTTTTGCAATCTTGGAAAAGTTCTCAATGAATCAACGGCAATAACTTGCAAGTCCGAGAAAACTTCTAACTTGCTTAACATTCTTCGGGGGAGTCCAGTCAAGAATAGCCTGAACTCGTTCGGGGTTAACAGCAATTCCATCCTTGGAAATCACATGACCAAGGTAAGTTACTTCAGAAAGCCAAAATTCACATTTGGAATACTTGGCATACAGCTGGTGTTCTCGGAGCCTTTCTAGTACCAAACGGAGGTGTTCAGCATGTTCTTCTTTATTCATAGAATATATAAGGATATCATCCAAATAAACCACGACGAATTTGTCGAGGTAATCCATGAATATATAATTCATCAGACGGGAGAAAGTTGCTGGAGCATTCGTTAGGCCAAATGACATGACGGTGTATTCATAGAAGCCATAACGAGTGACGAATGCAGTCTTGGGAATATCCTCTTCACGGACACGGATCTGGTGATAACCCAACCTCAAGTCGAGTTTAGAGAACACCGATGATCCAGCAAGTTGATCATAAAGATCATTGATCCGGGGCAGTGGGTATTTATTCTGGATTGTGGCTTGGTTAATGGGCCGATAATCCTGAACCAAACGGTTAGTTCCATCCTTCTTCTTAATGAAGAGTGAAGGTGCTCCCCAAGCAGAGGAACTGGGGCGGATGAAACCACTCTTAAATGACTTGTCGATTTCTTCCTTAAGCTCGAGTAGGTGATGCGGAGGCATCTTATAAGGTCGCTTGGCAATAGGGACGGTGCCAGGCTTCAAGTCAATGACAAACTCGACAGCTCTAGCCGGGGGTATTCCTGGAAGTTCTTCTAGAAAGACGTCTGGAAAATCTCGAACGACAGGAACGTTCTCGATCCCTTCCAGAGGTGAGGCGTTCAAAGTATTCAGAACATATATCTGAGCTTCAGCGTCCCGTGTAATGCGGGCGGTATAGTTCACTATCTCATCGGAGGGGTGAAGAAGTTGGACGACTTTAGTGGCACAATTGATCGAAGCAATGTGAGCTTTCAACCAATCCATTCCAAGAATGAGATCTATGGTGGAAGACTTCAAGACGATGGGTGAGGCAAGGAATTCCAACCCTTTAATTTCGACGGTAATGTTAGGTGCTATCACGTCAGCATGACAGTGACCTCCGGGAGTTTTAATGACTAACGGAGTATGCATGTTCTCATATCGAATGCCATGCATGAATGCAAATTTTCCAGAGATGAATGAATGTGATGCTCCTGAATCAAATAAAACAGAAGCAGGTACTGAGTTAACGAGAAGGGTACCCATCACAGTAGCAGGTTGATCCTGGACTTCTTCAATGTCAATGTTGTAAGCGTGTCCACGACCATGTGCATCAGACCCAGTACTATAGTTACGGGTCTGATTGTTGCCACGACCATTGCCATGGCCAGCACGAGGAAAAGCTAACTGATTCTGAGTCTGGCGGCAGTCTTTAGCCTGGTGACCTGGTTTGTGGCACTTGAAGCACAGACCATCTTCAGGACGAAGAGGAGCATTGTTTTGAATAGCTTGAGCTTTTGGCTGCCTCGGAGGTGGAGGAGGCAGACGTGGTGCGGCATAGTTGTTCTTTGGCGCAGAGGTATTGGGACGGATCGCATTGTTGGGAATCCAAACTCGACGCTTCGATGCTGAGCCCGAAGATGAGCCAGCATCACGATAGCACTTCTGCGAGTCCTTGTATTCCATCTGAGCGGTCTCAACAAGAATAGCCTTGTTCATTAGAGTTGAAAAGTCATTGAAGTCTTGAGCAGCAAGTGCAAGCTTGAGGTCAGGGTGTAGTCCATTACGGAACTTCTCCTGTCTACGGGCATCTGTGGTGATGTCTTCTTCAGCATAGCGGGAGAGGTCTAGAAATTCCCGCTGATAAGCTTCGACTGTCTTGTTGCCCTGAGTGAGGTTACGGAACTGGGTCTTCATGCGTTCCATAATTGCCTGAGGGATGTAACGTGTACGGAAAGCAGCCTGGAACTCATACCAGGTGATGACTGTTCCAACAGGCAGAGTACGCTTGTGTGTGTCCCACCATTGAGCTACGGGTCCCTTTAAGAAAAAGGTCGTGAAGTTGACAAAGTTGGCAGGGGCGACATTAGCAGACTCCATCTCGTGAGTGATGTCGCGGAGCCAGTCATCAGCATCCAGTGGCTTGTCAGAGTTGCGGAACTGAGTTGGGTTAAGTCGCATAAACTCTGTCAAAGTTATTGAAGCTGGGTTCTGGTTCTGGTTGTTCTGATGCAGAAACTGAGCCATAATTTCAGTCATGAACTGGCGGTTAAGCTCAAACTGTTGCATCATAGCTGCCATATAGTCTGGCGGTGGTGGGTGTTCAGGGGTACCACGACCACCTGGTCTAACCATCCTGCTAAGTATCAACAGGGGTAGTTTAGTAAAAGCAATTGCGAGCGTTTAGTGACAAGCATGATGTAACTCGACAACAATTTAAGTAGTGTAACAGATACATAACAGTAGTCGATTAAGACATACAGATCCATACACAGAGTCGGGTACATGCGGACAGCATAACGGCGCAAATTCAAAAGCTAGACATACTAGGCGGCGCGCAGGCACGCGGTAAGGAAGTACACAACGAGACATAGCAAAGGCTACATCAACGTCGGAGAAAACCACTGAAACGGGGTAACTGCAAGTGCGGACGACGAATGTTCGTCGCGGAAGGATCCTGTGCTCCATGTGCACTCTGATGCAGAATCCGGTCTCGAGCTGTAAGAAGAGGTCCACGTGCAGGTGTATGACCTCCAACAGCAGGCCAATCAATACCAGCATACATCTGAGTCCTGCACGGGTAAAGGATGTGCTCCGGATGTATCCCTGCGCGAACAGCGGGTAGCAACTGCGTCATAGCATCGTAGAGACGTGCTCGAGTGGCAACCAACTCGACGGCAAGAGCCCGAATAGTGCGATCCAGAGCCTGAGTGCACTGAATCAGAACACGCGGGTCATAGCGACGAGGCTCGTATGGGGCATAGATAGCTGTGTAGTATCCAGTAGCATCTCCAGCAGGGGCATACGAAATGTATCGGAACTCAGAGTCATCCAAGATATCGCTGAACTGTCCTCGGAGACGTGCGATAGCAGAGTAGGCGGCATCATGGACTGCCATCTCAATTGTCACGCCGATACCGTGGTAAAGGTATAGCTCGGTGTCTGAGTCATTTTGCTGATCATAGATACGAACATCAGCATGGTACTGCTCCTGGTTGAACTCGCGGTAATCCTCGTAAACCAAGTACTCAGGATACCAACGGTAGCCAAGGTCTGGTCATGAGAGCGATCAAGACAGCTGGAAACCCAGGGGCATCACTAGCCCAAGTGCGAAGCACAAGCTGTGTCGTAGGACGTGGTGGAAACAAACGGTCCATCTGAAACAGAGGAAATTCAGATTTGTCAAATGACAATGAGAAGTTTAACACAACTCGAAGAGAAAGGTTAAACAAAATAATGGAAAGGAACATGATTATCAGACTAATCAGATCAATGACAGGGAAATCGCACAGATATCCAGCTCTCCGGGTAGATGGGATTTGCGAGATCCTAAGTGTCGGCGTTAGTAAAATTTATTTAACCCGAATAGAAGAGAGATCAGAGTCCCAGAGTATAGACGAGGAATAAAAGATCCTAATACCACCCAGTTGGCGACGTGGGCTCGTAAGCCACACAGCCAAGTTAGTAAATTAGTTTTTTGATGTCTAGACTCAACTTCGGCCAAGGAATTGGAAGGGGGCTTCCTACAGGCAGTCGGCTCTGGTACCAACTTGTGGCGCCCCTGACTCAATCGTACACTAATCATACACGCAAACGTGTACGATCAAGCACAGGGACTCACGGGAAGATATCACAACACAACTCTAACACAATTTAAACGGAGATCCACAATATTACAGACCAGGGATCCGAAGATCCGAATACATAAGTCAGTCATACAAATATTATCTGAGTACAGACATAGTTAGACAAGTTTTGCCTTAAGAAGGCTAGCACAAACAGTGACACTAGATCGAAAGGCGTTGGCCTCCTGCCTAGGAGCCTCCGATCCTACTCCTGGTCGGCTGGCTCGATCCAGTAGTAAGTGCCCTCTGGACCCTCCTGGTAGTAAGCTCCTGTGGTGGCATCTGGCTCCTGGACTCCATCGTCTGATGTATCATCAAGGTGGGGTATGGGGAAAAGAGAAAGTAAAGCAACCGTGAGTACTCATCCGAAGTACTCAGCAAGCAAGGATCTATACTACATATGCAACGTTATCAATGGAGAAAGGCTATATAAGTGGATTGGGCTGCAGAAATGCCAGAATAGAGAGAAGGCCTAGTCCTATCGAAGACTAGCATATTCAAACATCTTCACGGGCCACCATCTGGCAGCAATAGAGGAGAGTAGAATAGCATTTTATTAAGCAAACATGTTGAGGCAAAGCCTAGAGATCCTTCCTCGACTCCCCAAGCAGAAAGCGATCCCGAAGCTTCAATTAAGTAACAAGTATCCAGTTCAAGTAGTAGATCGGAATACACAAACTGAGCGTCCTTTACCGTAGGACCAGCTATCGATAGATGATTCATCCCTGCAGGGGTGCACTACTGTTACCCAACACACTCGATCAACTCTGGCCGGACATACTTGCTGGGTAATGCCCGTCCTCGGAAGATCAACACGAAGCAGCGCTCTACCTAGGCTCGGCAGAGAGGTCAGCACGCCGGACTAACCTATGCACCCAGACGTCTTGGGCCATCGCCCTGGGCACCCTGCGCGTTGCGAGACTGGCCGGGGTGCAGGCGCGACACTGAGCTCGTCAGTGAAGTATCCAGCCCAATCCCGACAATCAGCCCGCACGGTGAATCGTGACGTCAGACGAGCTTTCAGAAGAAATGTACATCGCAGAGGGTCCCATAAACATTATCCCGCGTGGTGGTAGTGCGTATAGGGCACGTCGACCCACTCAGATCACAAACCCAAATCCAATAGGCTCAATTAGTATCACGCGGAGACAATCAGAGTCTCTGATGCTCCGCCACAATATCACACTCGAGTGCCCTTTCGGCACACCCGACATCATAGATCCCCAGCGGGTACCCACCAGGGTGGACCCGCCTGTAACAAAGGTCAAGTAATCGTGTGGTCATAACATCAAGGGGGAAACCCTAGGAATCACCCTCGGTGGATTCCACTCGATGAAAACATCAGAGTGAATGTATGAGGCATCACCCTCGAGGTTCACACTGAGGGTTGCACAACAGAGTCGTATCGGAAGTGGAGAAGGAGGAATCACCCTCGATGACCACGACCGAACAGCTACACTGCAGAGTATTCATCGGGAGTGCGTTACGAGGTATCACCCTCGGCACTCGATAGTAACTATGCAGAGTCGTACAACTAAGGGGGTGTGAAGTGAGGTGTCGGTCTCTGGTCGACGATCACGTTGATCGAGCCGTCGATGATCAAGCAGGGGCAACAAGGATAAGGTGGTGGGGTCACTGATGGTTCACTACCAACCTATCATAAACAGTTTATCATAGGCAGGTAAGGTAACAATGAACATGTTACAACAGCAGGCTATGCATCAGAATAGGAGCATACATTAACAGTAGCAAAATCTAATGCAAGCAGGAGAATAGAATTGGCAGTATCTGGATGCTCAAGGGGGGTGGGCTGCCTGGTTGCTCGCAGAGGAGAGAGATCGTCAACGGGCTGCTCGTCGGTAGTGTAGTCGTACCCAGGTGCAGCGTCGTCGGTCTCGGCGTCTATCGAGAGAGAAGGGGGGAGAGAAACAATAAATTCACGGCAATAATGCAAACAATATGTATGACATGCCTAAATGATATGTCGGGGTGTTCTACTGCCTAACTAAATGATTTAGTTAATTTAGGAATTTATTCGGATTTATTTAATTAAAGTTGGGCACTATTCATTTATCGAAATCGGTCTAAAAGTTTCATGTATAAAGTATTTTCATCGGAGTTACGAATTATTTAATATGATTTTCTAAAGTTTTTATTAATTTCTGGAATTTAATTATTTATTTAATTAAACATTATCTAAAACAGTGTATGCTGACGTCAGCATGATGTCAGCAGTCATCCTGACAGGTGGGGTCCACCTGTCATACTCTGTCCATTTAATTAGTGATTAACTAATTAATTACTGTTTAATTAAACTAATTAACTAATTAGATTAACCTAATAAAGGTTAATTAACTTAATTAATTATTAATTTTAACAATTCATTTTATTTTATTTATTTATTTATTTATTTATTTATTTTAAAACGTTTCTGGGCGTGGGCCCGCTCTGTCAGCGGCACAGGGGCCTTGCGGGCGCTGGTTAGCGGGTGAACGGGCGCGGGCGCGGCCCGAGCGGGCGCGTGCCCGGGGGCGTTGGGCACGCCCGGCGCACACCGGCGCCGGCGGCCAAGGCCAAGGGAGCAGCGGGACCAGCGAGCTGCGGCGGCAGCAGGCCAGCAGGGGGCGACGGAGGGGGCCACGGGGCAATGGCCCGCGGCGAGGCGAAGTAGAAGCAGCAGCAGCTAGCAGGGGAGGAGGCGCGGCGCGGGGCGGTAGCCGCGGGGCTTAGGGGTGCGGGCGCGCACGGAGCGTGGCGAGCAGAGCAGGGGCCGCGGCGAGCGCGATCGGGCAGGGCGGATGCGGCGAGCAGAGGCGGCGGAAGCAGCGGGCGCGGCCGGTGAGCAGCAAGCAGAGCAACGCGGCAGAGGTGGACGGCGGCGACGCGAGCGGCCGCGGGCGAGGCTGGCGCGAGACGTGCACGGGGACGCAGCGGACGGCGCGTGCGGGGCCCGTGGTGTGCGCGGCGAGGTGCGGGAGCAGAGAGGGGGGAGGCCCGGGGCCTCACCGGCGTTGTAGATGACCGGGCGGCGAGGCGTGATGGAGCGGCGTGGGCAGAAGGTGAGGACGACGGCATGGACGGGGAGGTGAGGTCCGGCGAGGCGAGCAGCGCGGTCCGGCGAGCGGGTCGAGGCGGCGGGCGGCGTCGGGCGTCGAGGGCGCGCTCGTCGCGATGGCCCGATCCAGAAATGGATCGGGAGGGAAGGAGCGAGGGGGGGAATGGGCGTCGGTGGGGGTTAGGGTTTCGGGGTCCAGGGGAGGGGGGCCTTGTAGGCCAGCGGGGTGGGCCGGCCGGCTGGGCCGTGGCCCAGTTGGGCCAGGGGTTTTCCTTTTTCTTTTTTGTTTTATTTCTGTTTTGTCTTTTTCTTTTTATTTATTTCTATCTTCTGTCTTGTAAATAGTTCGGCCACAATATGAATTTTGTAAAACATGGCAATTGTTCCATTAATTATTAGGCATTATCTGCTACTACCAAAAATTGGTTTGGAGGCAATTGGAGTTCACACAAATTTTATAATAAATAAAATTTATTAATCCTTGCTGTTTTGGTAATGCTAGAGCCACCTAATTAATTTATTAATTGTTGGTTACAATTTTAGAATAGTCTCTGGAATATTTGTTATTGATTGAACATTTTAGTTTCTATGTTGGATAACTTTTATTTTCCACTTTCATTTAAATATTGAATTTGTCTTAGGAGTTGAAATGCAATATGATGCTAATGATGATCAAGCACTGTTAAACTTGCTGACTTGTCATTATCAAAAGTGATTACTGTGGCTAATGACATGGGGTGTTACACAGGGGGCCCCTCATGTGGTTCTTGGCTCCGGTATTTTTCTTTTATTCCATAAAAATTCTCCAAAAAGTTTTGTTCCATTCCGAGAACTTTTATTTCTGCACAAAAACAACGCCGTGGTAGTTCTGCTGAAAACAACGTCAGTCCGGGTTAGTTTCATTCAAATCATGCATATTAGAGTCCAAATCAAGAGCCAAAGCGTTAGGAAAAGTAGATACGCCGGAGATGTATCAGGGTGGCATAGATCTAATCTTCAAAGAATCAATCTCAAGAGAAATTCTATCAACGTTCCTAGCCAAATCATCAATCTTAAGCAATTTTTCTTCTACCATAGTATTGAAATTCTTTTGAGAATTAATGAAATCTTTAATATTATGCTCAAGATCAGAGGGTATTTTATTATAATTTCCATAAGAATTGTTGTAGGAATTATCATAATTATTAGAGGAATTACTAGGAAACGACCTAGGGTTGAAATTACCTCTATTTGCCTTATTACCAAAATTGTTCCTACCAACAAAATTCATATCCATAGATTCATTATTATTCTCAATCAAAGTTGACAAAGGCATATCATTAGGATCAATAGGAGCACTCTTACTAGCAAACAATTTCATAAGTTCATCCATCTTTCCACTCAAAGTATTAATTTCTTCAATCGCATGCACTTTTTTACTAGTGGAAGATCTTTCGGTATGCCATTGAGAGTAATTTGCCATAATATTATCTAGGAGTTTACTAGATGGTGCTCAATCACCTCCCTGGGAACGCCGGGGATGTCAGATGCTTGCCATGCAAACGCATCAACATTCGCCCGCAGGAAGGCGATGAGCACGCCTTCCTATTTGCTATCGAGGGTGGAGCTTATAGTAAAAGCCCCGCCCATGCTGTCCTCCTTGACGGGCACCTTCTTAGTTTCTGGTGGTGCTGCCTTGGATTTCTTGCTTTTGCCTGTGGAGCTCTCTGGCACGTCCTCAACGGGAGCGTAGCACTCCGAAGGGGTGCGCTTGCCGGAGTGGGTGCAAGAGGTCTTGCCGGAAGAGGTCTTGCCGGGAGAGGTCTTGCTGGTCTCCTTTCCTCCCGGAGCTTCAGCGGCAGGAGCAAGTGCCTTGGCGGCAGTTGCTGCAACTGCCTCTCGGTAGAGTTGGTCAGCGCAGATGAGCGCGTCTTTCTTGTCGGAGTGGACGGTGATGATGCTCATTGGCCCGGGCATCTTCAACGTATTGTAAGCGTAATGTTTTTGCCACCATGAACTTGGCCAGCGCCGGGTGGCCGAGGATCCCACTATAGGGCAAGGGGATCTTGGTGACATCAAAAACGATCTTCTCCGTCCTATAGTTCAGCTCGCCACCAAATGTAACTGGTAGCGTAATCTTGCCCTTTGGCTGACTCCTTCCTGGGTTGACCCCTTGAAACGTGCCCGTCTCTTCGAGATCTCCATCAGGAATTTGCAGCCTCTTGATCACAGTGGGCGAGATCAAGTTCAGACCGGCCCCACCATCAACTAACACTTTTGTCACCTTGAGGTTGCGTATCATTGGTGAAACCAACAATGTCAAACACCCGACCGCCGTTATCCGATCAGGGTGATCCTCAACGTAAAAAATGATAGGCGTGTTGGACCATTTCAGCGGCTTCTGGGCGTCGAACGATGGCTCTGCCGCATTGATCTCACGCGCCCACTGTTTCAGTTGGCGGTGAGAGGCATGCAACAAGGCGCCACCATCGATGCACATGGCCTCTGTAGCTTTCTGGAACTCGTGCTCGCTGGACTCGTCGTCCTCATCATGATCATCATCTCCCTCTTTCTTGTCGCGGCCCTGAGCTGGCCTCTCTGGTTGCTTATCCTTGCCGCGGCGACCCCCTCGGCCACCACGCTTCTTGACGGACCCCTCAGCACCGTCCTGGCCCTTCTCCTTGTCTCGCCTTTCATACTCAGCTTTCTGCTTCTCTACAAGCTGCTCAACTTGCCGGTAGTTCTGGAGGTCATGGCCCTTGGTGCGATGGATCTTGCAATACTGCTTGTCGGAGCCCTCTGGCTTGTCGGCAGCCGCCAAGGCCTGGCAGGCGGCGCACCCGGCAACCTCCTTGCCGGGGTCGTCAACCTTGGCCTTCTTGGTGGTGCCGGGGTTGCCGGATTCCTCGACGGCAAGCACGGTTTTACCCATGCGCTTCCTGTTGCGCCGTCGGCCCTTCTTTGCCGGGGCGGCGACGTCTTCATCTGCGGAGTCACTTTCTGCGCCGGCATCTTCGCCGGGATACTTTCTTCCTTCTTCAGCCCGAGCACATCTATCAGCCAAGACATAAAGCTCGGCAACATCTCTAACCTTGTTAATTGCCAGCTCTTCACGCATCTTGCGGTTCCGCACATTCTGATGAAATGCGCTGATAACGGCGGCAGGATGAACATCCGGAATGTTGTACTGCACACGGCTGAACCTCTGTATGTATTTGCGCAAGCATTCGCCATCTTTCTGGGGGATGATATGCAAATCACTTGCCTGGCCAGGAGCTTGGTGGCCTCCAGTAAAGGCGCCAACAAACTCGTGGCACAGATCCGACCAAGAAGAGATGGAATCCTCTGGCAGGTGCATCAACCACGACCTGACGTTGGGCTTGAGTACCAATGGGAAGTAGTTGGCGAGTACCTTGTCGTCTCGAGCCCCGGCAGCTTGCATTGCAATGGTATAGATGCTCAGGAATTCCGACGGGTGAGTCTTGCCGTCGTATTTCTCTCCGACCTCAGGCTTGAACGTGCGGTGAGTGGGCCACTGGAATCACCGCAGCCCACGGGTAAAAGCTGGACAACCCACCTCGTAAGGTAAGTTACCAGAATCCCCCGGCGCAGGCCGATCTACAGTGGGGCCTACGCGCCTATCAGATTGATGGCGCGCTTCCCGACGCCGCTCGATAGTGGTTCGAGCGTCTTCCTTGACTCGCTCTCGAAGAACTTGGCGTTGATCGCGGCGGGCTTGTGGGTCGGACGACGCTATGGAACCGTTGTCACAGGCCTCGACCCGACGAGCCGGCGGCTGCTGTTGCTGCCGTGGAGGAGGGGAGTGCACCGTGGTCACAGCACCTCCGATCCTTCCGCCATTGGCACGCACCGGCTCGACAGAGCGCCGGCACAAGGGCCCCGCCTGCTGCGGTCCATCTTTATTGGCGAAGCCGACGAGGCTCCGGATGGTAGCTCTCCACTCCTCAAGCTTCTCCGTAGCAGGAGGGAAATCCAGAAGCAACTGCACGCGCGCCAATGCTTCTGTTGGCGTGGGTGGCGGCGACAGCTGTGTGGATCGTGAAGCGTTCTGACTTCTAACCACGTTAGAAGGAGCTCTATCACGGTCCCGCGGCCGCGTGCCGTTTCCGCCAGCGTCTTGGCGTGCATGCTGGCCCGGCGCATCTCGAGAATGATGCAAAGGGGTCTTTCCATGGGAACGCTCGTGATCACCCACGCCGCGGCGCTGCTCATCGCATGCGACCTGGGAAGGCCGCGGCGCATGCGCCAGTGGGGGCATCTTGGAGGTCGTCCTTCCGCCCCTGGGGTTCACTGCGCCACCCATAGACAGCACGGCTCCGTCCTTGGACCTGGCGACATGCGGGCCATCGCCGCTCACGTGGCTCCGATCGCCGGAGCATCGTGGAAGCCCGTGGCCTCCACCCAAGTCCATCCCGTCGTCCGTCCGCGCTGGTGCGGGCAGATCGACCGGAGAAGAACCAATCGCCATGATGCTCTTTCTCTTTGGAGACATGACGATGAAGATGTTGAAGAAAGTCGATGCGCTGACGCCTAGATCAGGTTCGTACAACCTCTCTCCCCCTACCTGGCGCGCCAAAGATGTCGGGGAAAATGACACCTATGGGATCACGTGGATCCCTTCTACGGTTTGGCAGGGAGGAGGGGTGCACGAAGAGTGGATCTAACGATCAACACGAGGGATTTTTACCCAGGTTCGGGCCGCTGAGAAGCGTAAAACCCTAGTCCTGCTTTGAGTGTATATTCAGTGTTCTTGAGCTTCGGCTAGCTGCTACGCATGCAAACTGGGCCGGAAAGTCCAAAAAAATCCCTCCCTGTATCGCCTTGGGCCTCCTTTTATACCAAGGGGCTACCACAGTGGCGCACAGGCATACAGGAGGTGTAAAGTGCTACAGTGCACGTGCTTATCTCTAGCGTCTTAGGACAAGTGCATTAAATGCGCTGTGTAAGTCCTCTAACTTTATCGAGGACGGAAACAGAGCCCGTCCCATCCGTCGCCGCCTCACCCCATCTTGACACGCACCCAAATGATGAGGCATGCAAATGCCAAGCTGACTGGCTAGCTGTTGCGCTGGAGCGGTGGCAGGATCTTCACGAAGATCTGCATGCCACCACGCAGGTGCTTGCCTGGTTGGCTGGCTAATTGCCGTGCCGGGACGGTGGCAGGGCGGTGGAGCCTTGTCGTGTGCGGGCCTTGCCGTGGCCTCGCAATCATCCCCGGCAAGAATCTTGCCAGGGCCTCGCAGTCGTCCCCGGCAAGAACCTTGCTGCGAACTTCGCCTTCTGGTCTTTACGAAGATCTGCATGCTACTATGCATGTGCCCCTGAGGCTTCACAGTCTTGGCGTTGTCGATGTGTTAGAGCTCTCAACCTCAAGGGTGGTGGTCTTGCTGAGGCTTCGCAAACCACCCTGGCAAGGAGCTTGCCGGGGCTCGCAAACCACCCCGGCAAGAATCTTTGCCGGGGGTTCAGCTTGTCTTCTGCTCTCTGATTATTGGCTCGGATGCCGCCTTGGTCGTCTTGTATTTTGCCTCCAACTGCCCCTGCCAAGCCTCGCCGCAGGTGCGGCTGCAACTGCCCATGCACAAGTAAGGGGTACCAAAGGGCCCAAACTTTAGTACACCGACATGTACGATCTGATATGCGTTGGTCTTATTCATCAAGAATGATGCCACCTCCTGCATCTGCGCACGGATCATCTCAATCTGCTGCTCAGGTTCAACCATGTCCATGACCACCTCCTTCTGGGGACACACTCTTCCTCGACCTCACCTTCCGTGCTCACGCCTTCTTCCCCGCCGCCGCTGTGCGCCATCGCTCTTTTTTTTTGCTAACCGGGCGCTTAGGGTTCTACGGTGGACACGGAGGATGCGTCGTGGGGTTTTCCTGGTGCCATCCCGGTTTCCCTTCTTTGCCTATTTCCGGTTTTCTCTTTTTCATTTTATAAAATTTTAGTACCTTCCAGGTTTCTTAACTTTCCTTTTCATGTTCATTCATCCGTGTTCCTCCCTCGCGGTGCCTCCGCCGCCTGATTTGTGTTCCTCTACCCCTGTTGATGTCCTTAGCGCGGCCGCCGCCTCTTCCACCCACTGTCCTCCGACGATCGCAATCGCCGGCTCCTCTCTTCCTCTGCTTCGACCATTTTCCCCGTCAGATCCCTACTCTGTCGACGGTCATGGTTGGTTTGTCGCCTCCCTTTGTTTCACTTTTTCATTTTTTTCCCCATTGTATTTCTGGGAGAGCGAGTTTTATGGGGTAAAAAGGGAGGGGGCATCATAGCTTTCAACTCTATCAAATCACAAGTTTCAACTCGATAATCAAATTTATTTAATCTGATTTTGGCAATCTATCTCTTTTTATGATGTTGCACGTATGTATGGCTTGCCCTTCTTGCTGCAGGCCAAGTGGCCCCTGGTATTGATTCCTTGGATCAGTTCACTTTGGTGCTGGATGGGTGGTGCTCGAGGAGTGTGGTAATTTCGAGAACATCTTGAGTTGAATTTTTAATGTACACGCATGCATCAGCAACCTAGGGTGTATGTTATCACCTTCGGAGTGTCTTTTCTTAATGTACAAGCACAACACATTGTTGCATCATCCAGATATATGCGATTGCATCATCTAGATAACTATGTCATTTTTCTATTTATTTTTTTGTAAGATCCCATCTAAGCAACAAATGCCCCATTTTGAGCCGTACACACATCTCACCCAGACAAAAGCACATACATGTATCAGCAACTTATGTTGTCTTATATCATGCCTTAGGCTGTCTTGTAGCAATTTACAACACATCATTGCATCATCAAGATAAATATTACATTTGTTTTTTCTTTGTAAGGTTCCGTCCTCCATGGCTATAAGAAGGAATCAGTGGCACTACCAAGTTAAGATATTTTCCGGTTTTTGCTCGGTTTTCCGTAATTAACTGGGCAATTCTCTTCTGCTTAATTAATAGATGAGGCAATCTTTGCCTCCGTTTCAAAAAAATAGTTAAGATATTTGGATTTCCTTATTTCCTTTTCTTGATTGTTTATTCCTGGAGGCATGGAGATCCTCAAGGTCAAGATGACAGGTGTGTGCCTGCTATTGCTCATGGCACTCCCGCTGCTTCATGGTAAGCCTTGCCTGAAATAATTAACTAAACATAATAATTCAGTTGTGTTATACTTTTTTCTGATGTTGTTATGCAAAATAATATCCTTATTTTTACTACAGGATCTGAAGGCGAGAATGTGTGGGCTTGCAGGTGGTACAGCAAAACCTACACTGATCCTAAATACATGGAGGACCAATGCGACCAGCACTGTCATGATGATGGTTTCAATGAAGGGTTCTGTGAAAGATACGATACTGAATATGACCCTAAATTGCGGGTTTGCATCTATCAGAAACCCTGTTGATGATGCTTCAGGATGTGAGGCAACATGTAATAAGATCTTAAGGCGAGTCACCAATGCACCTTTGCAGAATAAAGTTGCAACCGCAACAAGCTTAATTTATAGAGTAAAATAACCACTACATTAGCGTCCTATCTCTCAGAAACCACCACTTTACAAAACGTGACACTTGGCACCGCAACGAAAAATTGACAGTGGCAGAAAACACTGATTCATTTTCTGAGACCGTTTTGACGTGGCAGATCACGATCTGGGCGAAAACGGGGGATGGCGCGCCGCTAACGGCTGTTAACGGCCATAGGAACCGATCCGGTCGGCCCGTCCCCTAAAGGGAAACAGTGTTGTTTCCATCCTCTCCACTTGTCTCTCTTGCTCCACTCTGCCTCTCTCGCTCCGCTCTGCCTAGCTCCCCTCTGCGCCGCCGCCGCCACCGCAGCTCAACCTCCCTGTCGCCGCCGCAATGGCCTCTTGGAGAGATCTAGAAGATAGCAGCGAGGAGGAGGAGCAGACCTACACTGGCATGGACGTGGATGTGTGGGTATGTATACACTGTTTAGGCTAGGGTTAGGGTTTGGCAAGTATACGTCGCAGAGTTTTAGATCCTCCCCTCCCTTCTCTGCCTCTCGTTTGTGGATTGCCTAAGGCATCTTTTCAATGCAGGAGAATCCTGATACTACTATTGAATCTTCCTTCTGTGGCATAGTGTTTGATCCAGAGATTAAATGCAAACTTCACCAGTTTAGGGGCAAGAAATGTGTTGCATTTTATGGCATAAACGCAGGTAGAAGATTCTATGGTTGTGCTAAGAAGGTAATAAATGATGAGCTTGTTGTTTTCTGGATCAGTAGTGTTAACTGAATGTTGTACTATTAAACTGAATTTGCTTGTGTTAATTGAATGTGCTACTATGAACTGAATGTGCTGGTGTTAACTGAATGTGCTTTTGTTTACTAAAATTGTTTTTGTTAACTGAAAGTGCTATTGTCTACTGAATATGCTGGTGTGAACTGAAAGTGATTTTGTTTACTGAAAATGGTGGTGTTTACTGAATGTGCTTTTGTTTACTGAAATTGTATTGTTTACTAAATATGCTATTGTCTACTGAATGTGCTGGATAACTGAATGTGCTTTTGTTTACTGAATCTGCTATTGTTTACTGAAAATGGTGGCGTTAACTGAATGTGCTTTTGTTAACTGAATATGCTGGTGTTACTGATGACGGAAATATGCCCTAGAGGCAATAATAAAGTTGTTATTTATATTTCCTTATATCATGATAAATGTTTATTATTCATGCTAGAATTGTATTAACCGGAAACTTAGTACATGTGTGAATACATAGACAAACAGAGCGTCCCTAGTATGCCTCTACTTGACTAGCTTGTTTATCAAAGATGGTTATGTTTCCTGACCATAGACATGTGTTGTCATTTGATGAACAGGATCACATCATTAGAGAATGATGTGATAGACATGACCCATCTGTTAGCTTAGCATAATGATCGTTAAGTTTTATTGCTATTGCTTTCTTCATGACTTATACATATTCCTCTGACTATGAGATTATGCAACTCCCGAATACCGGAGGAACACTTTGTGTGCTATCAAACATCACAACGTAACTGGGTGATTATAAAGATGCTCTACAGGTGTCTCCGAAGGTGTTTGTTGGGTTGGCATAAATCGAGATTAGGATTTGTCACTCCGAGTATCGGAGAGGTATCTCTGGGCCCCCTCGGTAATGCACATCATATGAAGCCTTGCAAGCAATGTGACTAATGAGTTAGTTGCGGGATGATGCATTACGGAACGAGCAAAGAGACTTGCCGGTAACGAGATTGAACTAGGTATGATGATACCGACGATCGAATCTCGGGCAAGTAACATACCGATGACAAAGGGAATAACGTATCTTGTTATGCGGTTTGACCGATAAAGATCTTCGTAGAATATGTAGGAGCCAATATGAGCATCCAGGTTCCGCTATTGGTTATTGACCGGAGATGTATCTCGGTCATGTCTACATAGTTCTCGAACCCGTAGGGTCCGCACGCTTAACGTTCGATGACGATTTGTATTATGAGTTATGTGATTTGATGACCGAAGTTTGTTCGGAGTCCCGGATGAGATCACGGACATGACGAGGAGTCTCGAAATGGTCGAGAGGTAAAGATTCATATATTGGAAGGCTATATTCGGACATCGGAAAGGTTCCGAGTGATTCGGGTATTTTTCGGAGTACCGGGGAGTTACGGGAATTCACCGGGAGAAGTAATGGGCCTTATTGGGCCATACGGGAAAAGAGGAGGCAGGCCAAAGGGGAGGTGGCGCGCACCCCCCCATGGGTCCGAATTGGACTAGGGGAAGGGGGCGGCGCCCCCCTTGCCCTTTCCTACTCCCTCTCTCTTTCCCTCTTTCCTTCTCTCCTACTCCGAAAAGGGAAAGGGATACCTACTAGGACTTGGAAGTCCTAGTAGGACTCCATACACTTGGCGCGCCCCTAGGAGGGCCGGCCTCTCTCCCTCCCTCCTTTATATACGGGGGAGGGGGGCACCCCAAAGGTACACCAAGATTTGTCTTAGCCGTGTGCGGTGCCCCCCTCCACAGTTACACACCTCGGTCATATCGTCGTAGTGCTTAGGCGAAGCCCTGCGCCGGTAACTTCATCATCACCGTCGCCACGCCGTCGTGCTGATGGAACTCTCCCTCGTCCTCAACTGGATCAAGAGCTCGAGGGACGTCATCGAGCTGAACGTGTGCTGAACTCGGAGGTGCCGTACGTTCGGTGCTTGATCGGTTGGATCGCGAAGACGTTCGACTACATCAACCGCGTTAAGCTAACGCTTTCGCTTTCGGTCTATGAGGGTACATGGACATACTCTCCCCTCTCGTTGCTATGCATATCCTAGATAGATCTTGCGTGAACATAGGAAATTTTTTGAAATTGCACGTTCCCCAACAGTGGCATCCGAGCCAGGTCTATGCGTAGATGATATGCACGAGTAGAACACAAAGAGTTGTGGGCGATAATAGTCATACTGCTTACCACCAACGTCTTACTTTGATTCGGCGGTATTGTTGGATGAAGCGGCCCGGACCAACATTACATGACCGCGTTCATGAGACTGGTTCTACCAACGTGCTTTGCACAAAGGTGGCTAGCGGGTGTCTGTTTCTCCAACTTTAGTTAAATCGAGTTTGACTACGGACGGTCCTTGTTGAAGGTTAAAACAGCACACTTGACGAAAAATCGTTGTGGTTTTGATGCGTAGGTAAGAACGGTTCTTGCTAGAAGCCCGTAGCAGCCACGTAAAACTTGCAACAACAAAGTAGAGGACGTCTAACTTGTTTTTGCAGGGCATGCTGTGATGTGATATGGTCAAGACATGATGTGATATACGTTATTGTATGAGATGATCATGTTTTGTAAAAGTTATCAGCAACTGGCAGGAGCCTTATGGTTGTCGCTTTATTGTATGAAATGCAATCGCCATGTAATTGCTTTACTTTATCACTATGCGGTAGCGATAGTCGTAGAAGCAATAGTTGGCGAGACGACAACGACGCTATGATGGAGATCAAGGTGTCAAGCTGGTGACAATGGAGATCATGACGGTGCTTTGGAGATGGAGATCAAAGGCACAAGATGATGATGACCATATCATGTCACATATTTTGATTGCATGTGATGTTTATCTTTTATGCATCTTATTTTGCTTAGTACGACGGTAGCATTATAAGATGATCCCTCACTAAATTTCAAGGTATAAGTGTTCTCCCTGAGTATGCACCGTTGCGACAGTTCGTCGTGCCGAGACACCACATGATGATCGGGTGTGATAAGCTCTACGTTCACATACAACGGGTGCAAGCCAGTTTTGCACGTGCAAAATACTCAGGTTAAACTTGACGAGCCTAGCATATGCAGATATGGCCTCGGAACACTGAGACCGAAAGGTCGAACGTGAATCATATAGTAGATATGATCAACATAGAGATGTTCACCATTGAAAACTACTCCATCTCACGTGATGATCGGACATGGTTTAGTTGATATGGATCACGTGATCATTTAGATGACTAGAGGGATGTCTATCTAAGTGGGAGTTCTTAAGTAATATGATTAATTGAACTTAATTTATCATGAACTTAGTACCTGATAGTTTTTGCATATATATGTTGTTGTAGATCAATGGCCCGTGCTACTGTTCCCTTGAATTTTAATGCGTTCCTAGAGAAAGCTAAGTTGAAAGATGATGGTAGCAACTACACGGACTGGGTCCGTAACTTGAGGATTATCCTCATTGCTGCACAGAAGAATTATGTCCTTGATGCACCGCTAGGTGAAAGTCCTGCTGCAGGAGCAGATGCTGATGTTATGAACGTCTGGCAAGCTCGATCTGATGACTACTCGATAGTTCAGTGTGCCATGCTTTACGGCTTAGAATCGGGACTTCAAAGACGTTTTGAACGTCATGGAGCATATGAGATGTTCCAAGAGTTGAAGTTAATATTTCAAGCAAATGCCCGAGTTGAGAGATATGAAGTCTCCAACAAGTTCTATAGCTGCAAGATGGAGGAGAATAGTTTTGTTAGTGAACATATACTCAGAATGTCTGGGTACCATAACCACTTGACTCAGCTGGGAGTTAACCTTCCTGATGATAGTGTCATTGACAGAGTTCTTCAATCACTGCCACCAAGCTATAAAGGCTTCGTGATGAACTATAATATGCAAGGGATGGAAAAGACAATTCCCGAGCTCTTCGCGATGCTAAAGGCTGCGGAGGTAGAAATCAAAAAGGAGCATCAAGTGTTGATGGTTAACAAGACCACTAGTTTCAAGAAAAAGGGCAAAGGGAAGAAGGGGAACTTCAAGAAGAATAGCAAGCAAGTTGCTACTCCCGGGAAGAAGCCCAAGTCTGGACCTAAGCCTGAAACTGAGTGCTCCTACTGCAAAGGGACTGGTCACTGGAAGCGGAACTGCCCCAAGTATTTGGCGGATAAGAAAGATGGCAAAGTGAAAGGTATATTTGATATACATGTTATTGATGTGTACCTTACTAATGCTCGTAGTAGCACCTGGGTATTTGATACTGGTTCTATTGCTCATATTTGCAACTCGAAACAGGAGCTACGGATTAAACGAAGATTGGCTAAGGACGAGGTGACGATGCGCGTGGGAAATGGTTCCAAAGTCGATGTGATCGCCGTTGGCACGCTACCTCTACATCTACCTTCGGGATTAGTTTTAGACCTGAATAATTGTTATTTGGTGCCAGTGTTGAGCATGAACATTATATCTGGATCTTGTTTGATGCGAGACAGTTATTCATTTAAATCAGAGAATAATGGTTGTTCTATTTATATGAGTAATATCTTTTATGGTCATGCACCCTTGAGAAGTGGTGTATTTTTGTTGAATCTCGACTGTAGTGATACACATGTTCATAATATTGAAGCCAAAAGATGCAAAGTTAATAATGATAGTGCAACTTATTTGTGGCACTGCCGTTTAGGTCATATTGGTGTAAAGCGCATGAAGAAACTCCATGCTGATGGGCTTTTGGAATCACTTGATACTTGCGAACCATGCCTCATGGGCAAGATGACTAAAACTCCGTTCTCCAGAACAATGGAGCGAGCAACTGACTTATTGGAAATAATACATACTGATGTATGCGGTCCGATAAGTGTTGAGGCTCGCGGCGGGTATCGTTGTTTTCTGACCTTCACAGATGATTTGAGCAGATATGGGTATATCTACTTAATGAAACATGAGTCTGAAACATTTGAAAAGTTCAAAGAATTTCAGAGTGAAGTGGAAAATCATCATAACAAGAAAATAAAGTTTCTGCGATCTGATCATGGAGGTGAATATTTGAGTTATGAGTTTGGTCTTCATTTGAAACAATGTGGAATAGTTTCGCAACTCACGCCACCTGGAACACCACAGCTAATGGTGTGTCCGAACGTCGTAACCGTACTTTATTAGATATGGTGCGATCTATGATGTCTCTTACCGATTTACCACTATCGTTTTGGGGTTATGCATTAGAGACAGCTGCATTCACGTTAAATAGGGCACCATCTAAATCCGTTGAGACGACACCATATGAACTGTGGTTTGGCAAGAAACCTAAACTGTCGTTTCTTAAAGTTGGGGGCTGCGATGCTTATGTGAAAAAGCTTCAACCTGATAAGCTCGAACCCAAATCGGAGAAATGCGTCTTCATAGGATACCCAAAGGAGACTGTTGGGTACACCTTCTATCACAGATCCGAAGGCAAGATATTCGTTGCTAAGAATGGATCCTTTCTAGAGAAGGAGTTTCTCTCGAAAGAAGTGAGTGGGAGGAAAGTAGAACTTGATGAGGTAATTGTACCTTCTCCCGTATTGGAAAGTAGTTCATCACAGAAATCAGTTCCAGTGATGCCTACACCAATCAGTGAGGAAGTTAATGATGATGATCATGAAACTTCGGATCAAGTTACTACCGAACCTCGTAGGTCAACCAAAGTACGTTCCGCACCAGAGTGGTACGGTAATTCTGTTCTGGAAGTCATGTTACTAGACCATGACGAACCTACGAACTATGAGGAAGCGATGATGAGCCCAGATTCCGCGAAATGGCTTGAGGCCATGAAATCTGAGATGGGATCCATGTATGAGAACAAAGTATGGACTTTGGTTGACTTGCCCGATGATCGGCAAGCCATAGAGAATAAATGGATCTTCAAGAAGAAGACTGACGCTGACGGTAATGTTACTGTCTACAAAGCTTGACTTGTTGCGAAAGGTTTTCGACAAGTTCAAGGAGTTGACTACGATGAGACCTTCTCACCCGTAGCGATGCTTAAGTCTGTCCGAATCATGTTAGCAATTGCCGCATTTTATGATTATGAAATTTGGCAAATGGATGTCAAAACTGCATTCCTTAATGGATTTCTTAAAGAAGAGTTGTATATGATGCAACCAGAAGGTTTTGTCGATCCTAAAGGTGCTAACAAAGTGTGCAAGCTCCAGCGATCCATTTATGGACTGGTGCAAGCATCTCGGAGTTGGAATATACGCTTTGATGAAGTGATCAAAGCATATGGTTTTATACAGACTTTTGGAGAAGCCTGTATTTACAAGAAAATGAGTGGGAGCTCTGTAGCATTTCTGATATTATATGTGGATGACATATTGTTGATTGGAAATGATATAGAATTTCTGGATAGCATAAAAGGATACTTGAATAAGAGTTTTTCAATGAAAGACCTCGGTGAAGCTGCTTATATATTGGGCATCAAGATCTATAGAGATAGATCAAGACGCTTAATAGGACTTTCACAAAGCACATACCTTGATAAAGTTTTGAAGAAGTTCAAAATGGATCAGTCAAAGAAAGGGTTCTTGCCTGTGTTGCAAGGTGTGAAGTTGAGTAAGACTCAATGCCCGACCACTGCAGAAGATAGAGAGAAAATGAAAGTCATTCCCTATGCTTCAGCCATAGGTTCTATCATGTATGCAATGCTGTGTACCAGACCTGATGTGTGCCTTGATATAAGTTTAGCAGGGAGGTACCAAAGTAATCCAGGAGTGGATCACTGGACAGCGGTCAAGAACATCCTGAAATACCTGAAAAGGACTAAGGATATGTTTCTCGTTTATGGAGGTGACAAAGAGCTTGTCGTAAATGGTTACGTCAATGCAAGCTTTGACACTGATCCGGATGACTCTAAGTCACAAACCAGTTACGTATTTATATTGAATGGTGGAGCTGTCAGTTGGTGCAGTTCCAAGCAGAGCGTCGTAGCGGGATCTACGTGTGAAGCGGAGTACATAGCTGCTTCGGAAGCAGCAAATGAAGGAGTCTGGATGAAGGAGTTCATATCCGATCTAGGTGTAATACCTAGTGCATCGGTTCCAATGAAAATCTTTTGTGACAATACTGGAGCAATTGCCTTGGCGAAGGAATCCAGATTTCACAAAAGAACCAAACACATCAAGAGACGCTTCAATTCCATTCGCGATCAAGTCACGGAGGGAGTCATAGAGATTTGCAAAATACATATGGATCTGAATGTTGCAGACCCGTTGACTAAGCCTCTTCCACGAGCAAAACATGATCAGCACCAAGACTCCATGGGTGTTAGAATCATTACTGTGTAATCTAGATTATTGACTCTAGTGCAAGTGGGAGACTGAAGGAAATATGCCCTAGAGGCAATAATAAAGTTGTTATTTATATTTCCTTATATCATGATAAATGTTTATTATTCATGCTAGAATTGTATTAACCGGAAACTTAGTACATGTGTGAATACATAGACAAACAGAGCGTTCCTAGTATGCCTCTACTTGACTAGCTTGTTTATGGTTATGTTTCCTGACCATAGACATGTGTTGTCATTTGATGAACAGGATCACATCATTAGAGAATGATGTGATGGACAAGACCCATCCGTTAGCTTAGCATAATGATCGTTAAGTTTTATTGCTATTGCTTTCTTCATGACTTATACATATTCCTCTGACTATGAGATTATGCAACTCCCGAATACCGGAGGAACACTTTGTGTGCTATCAAACATCACAACGTAACTGGGTGATTATAAAGATGCTCTACAGGTGTCTCCGAAGGTGTTTGTTGGGTTGGCATAAATCGAGATTAGGATTTGTCACTCCGAGTATCGGAGAGGTATCTCTGGGCCCTCTCGGTAATGCACATCATATGAAGCCTTGCAAGCAATGTGACTAATGAGTTAGTTGCGGGATGATGCATTACGGAACGAGTAAAGAGACTTGCCGGTAACGAGATTGAACTAGGTATGATGATACCGACGATCGAATCTCGGGCAAGTAACATACCGATGACAAAGGGAATAACGTATCTTGTTATGCGGTTTGACCGATAAAGATCTTCGTAGAATATGTAGGAGCCAATATGAGCATCCAGGTTCCGCTATTGGTTATTGACCGGAGATGTGTCTCGGTCATGTCTACATAGTTCTCGAACCCGTAGGGTCCGCACGCTTAACGTTCGATGACGATTTGTATTATGAGTTATGTGATTTGATGACCGAAGTTTGTTCGGAGTCCTGGATGAGATCACGGACATGACGAGGAGTCTCGAAATGGTCGAGAGGTTAAGATTCATATATTGGAAGGCTATATTCGGACATCGGAAAGGTTCCGAGTGATTCGGGTATTTTTCGGAGTACCGGGGAGTTACGGGAATTCACCGGGAGAAGTAATGGGCCTTATTGGGCCATACGGGAAAAGAGGAGGCAGGCCAAAGGGGAGGTGGCGCACGCCCCCCCATGGGTCCGAATTGGACTAGGGGAAGGGGACGGCGCCCCCCTTGCCCTTTCCTACTCCCTCTCTCTTTCCCTCTTTCCTTCTCTCCTACTCCGAAAAGGGAAAGGGATACCTACTAGGACTTGGAAGTCCTAGTAGGACTCCATACACTTGGCGTGCCCCTAGGAGGGCCGGCCTCTCTCCCTCCCTCCTTTATATACGGGGGAGGGGGGCACCCCAAAGGTACACCAAGATTTGTCTTAGCCGTGTGCGGTGCCCCCCTCCACAGTTACACACCTCGGTCATATCGTCGTAGTGCTTAGGCGAAGCCCTGCGCCGGTAACTTCATCATCACCGTCGCCACGCCGTCGTGCTGACGGAACTCTCCCTCGTCCTCAACTGGATCAAGAGCTCGAGGGACGTCATCGAGCTGAACGTGTGCTGAACTCGGAGGTGCCGTACGTTCGGTGCTTGATCGGTTGGATCGCGAAGACGTTCGACTACATCAACCGCGTTAAGCTAACGCTTCCGCTTTCGGTCTATGAGGGTACGTGGACATACTCTCCCCTCTTGTTGCTATGCATCTCCTAGATAGATCTTGAGTGAACGTAGGAAATTTTTTGAAATTGCACATTCCCCAACAACTGAATGTGCTATTGTTTACTGATTATGTAGTGATTTGCTATTGTTAACTGAATGTGCTATTGTTAACACTAGATTATGCAGTGATTTAGTGGGTAGCACATTCAGTGATTTGCTATTGTTAACTGAAATGTTACTGTCAACTGTATCATAGTTTGAACTGAATTTGGTAGTTTTAACTCAATTACAATTACTGTGAACTGCTATGAACTGAATTTGCAAGGAGGTAATTGACTGTGGAGTGATTCAGTGGGTTGATGGTCCTTGGCCTGTCATACTTCATAGGTGCCTGACAAAACTGTGGGAGATGTTTCATGACCAGAACTGTGGCAGGGTGATGGATAGACAGGCATATGACAAAAAAAATAGCCAAATTGGAGAAGAAAAATGAATTCCTGGCTAAGCAATCCAGCGACATGGTTGAGGAAGTTGGCCAGCTCTTTGATTGGTAGGATGGAAAGGTGCAGCATATGGAACATGAGAATGCAACAAAGCATGCTGAAGATGTCAAGACAAAGCTTGCAGAGTTAGAGGAGCAGTGCAAGATGGAGCTGAAGATGGAGAAGTTGAGGCTGGCCAAGGAGCAGAGGTGCATCCTGAGTTCCCAGGCAAATATCATCAGGAGCACTAGGAAGGCCATGAAGGAGGTCAAGGAGGACATGGATCTTCTTCAAGAGGAGAAGAAGAACCTTGAGAGTGTGATTGCTGAATTGCTTAAAGGTGGGCATGATAGCAAGGAGAAGTTTCAGAAGATCAATTCCATCCTGGAGGAATGAGGTGGCTGCATGGAGACTAAGTAAATATTAGGCCAATATATATGACAGGCCATAGAACACCAAGAAGCTAAAGAAGTTGGTGGTATATTTTGTAGATCTACTAATCTTAGTTTGTAATGCCTAATGCAAACAATGTGGTCACATGTTAGGCTAACTAGCAAGCAATCATGTGGGTCCTTGTTGTGATCCTTTATGGTGCCTCTATTATGAACCAGTTCTACGATTTTTACTTTTTATGCACACTTATGCAAGACATCAAGAGTATGCAACCTGTTATACTCCAGATGCATGTTATGGGTCTAGGTTGTGTTGTTTGTTTCAATTTGTATATCACAAGTGTTGTGCAGTGATTTGCTACTTCTATGTGCATGCTGAGTATGCAACCTGTTGTGTTGTTTATCTTCCATCTTGGAGTACTCTCCATCTTGGCAACTAAGTCTTGTGGTCATCCATCCATCTTGTCATCATCATGATAGATAAGTGGAGTTCTCTCCATAAAACAGTAGATAGCACCCAGATTAAAGCTGATACATATTTCATACAATTGCAACACCAACAATTTAGATGGGTATCAAAGTGCTTAAAATAATTCTTACACATAAGCAGGTATCATAGTGCTTACAACAACAGGAAAGTGCTTACAACAACACGAATAGAAGTAGATAATAGCATAGTGCATACAACAATAGGATTAGACTAAGTCTCAGCCACTAAGCTCAATGACAGAGTCTTCATCACAAATCCCCTTGATCTTCTTCAGCTTGCCCTTGTGAATTTCTCCAACTCTGGTAAGCTCAGCAATGGCTATCTCCATCTTCTTCTTCACCATCTGCAGCCCATCCCTCTCCTGCATCACCTCAATCTTGTCCTTCATAAGCTGTTTCTTATCCTTCTTGTGGTCCTGTAGTTCAGTCTTGAGCACACACATCTCCTTCTTGAGTCCATTGATATCCCTATCCTTCTTTAGCTCATGCAGCTCAGTCCTCAGGTTCCTGATCAGTTCTCCTTGCGCTTTCTGAATGGCCTTCATATCCTCAATGACATACTGCTTCTGGTCTAGCTGCTTCTGCAAGCCTTCATTGTCCTCTGACACTATGTTCTTGTAAGTTTGTTGACGATTCTTTTCCACTTGTTGCCTGAGCATTTTGTTAACTTCAGCAAGAAGGTTCTTTTACTGCAGGGTAGCAGTCTTAACCTCCTCTATGATCAGCCCCTTCCTTGGTTCTAGCAGCATAACAATCTTCATATCTTGCCCAAAGCTTCTAAAGAGCTTTTTTAGTAGCTTCAGGATACTCCATATCAACCCATTGACCATAGCCACAATTGGCAATCTGCAAGACCAAAAAGTTGCTTACAAATGATGAAATGGTTAAGCTATAGAGAAACAAAATACCTAAGCTACAGAGAAGCACATTAGTTAAGCTACAGAGAAGCACATTGGTTAAACTTTTGAGAAACAAGAAAATGTTGTTGTATCAGTTAAGCTTCAGAGTATCTAAGCAACTAAGCTACAGAGAAACACTTCAGTTGAGCTTCAGATAAACAAAAGTAAAATTACTAACTATGTTTGTCTTCAGAGAAACTCTGCCTAAGCTATTTTTTCAAACAAATTTGATCATTAACCATTAGAATGCAGAGATTCAGAGAAACACTTGGCTTGCATTACACCAGGTTTAACACTGCTCACACATGGCAGTTTATATGAGATTTCAGATAAGAAAAGCAGGGCAGTGTGCAACTTACATCCTGCCCACATCCATAAAACCTTCTTCCAGTTATGCCACCCTCGAATGCTACGAATTTCTTGGCTTTTTCCGGTGGTAGCACTCAATAGGGCCTGCTTCTGTCGTCTCACATTGCCTTCAAAGTCCGAGTCTTCTATGGTTAGGAGGGGTTGGATTGCGTTCAAAAGGAATTGAGAGCGGTCAAATACCCTGGATCCGGTCGAAATCACACCAAAAAGAAATTCCCTGATCTGAAATCCCTAACCCTAGGCTATAAAACAGAGAGAGTACAGGGGCATTACCTCCCCGACAAAGGTGAGCATCTCGTCATCATTGCTCTCCTCGGAGTCTGCCCAAGAAGGCATTGCGGCGGCGGCGGCGAGGTTGAGCTGCGACGGCGGCGGCACAAAGGGGAGCTAGGCAGAGCGGAGCGAGAGAGGCAGAGTGGAGCGAGTGGGCGAGTGGAGGGGATGGAAACGGCACTGTTTCCCTTTAGGGAACGGGCCGACCGGCTCGGTCCCTACGGCCATTAACGGACGTTAGCGACGCGCCGTCCCCTGCTGTCGGCCAGAACGCGATCTGCCACGTCAAAACAGTCTCAGAAAACGAATCAGTGTTTTCTGCCACTGTCAATTCTTCGTTGCGGTGCAAAGTGTCACGTTTTGTAAAGTGGTGGTTTTCCGAGAGTTAGGACGCTAATGTGTTGGTTCTGTGCATTTTACTCTAATTTATACAATTTTGCCAGCTCTCATCTCCTTGTCATACTAGAAATTGAGGACAGAACAATACTTATTGGACTTCATATTTAATAGCTCTAAGTACGGAGATGGGTGCCCAAAAGATGGGTGTCCATGTATATGTAGTGAATTCACATGCCGTAAATCAAAACTGACTCTATGCCCATGGTGGCAACTATGCATAGGCGTTCTAGTTGACATCTGTCCTAAGGAACCAACGGGGTCAAACCTACCATCAACTCTAAGAATCTCGATAGCTCCACTGCTAAGTGAGTTCGACACCACCACTCACCAATAGTAAAACCTTGCTTGAAATAATTATCTGAAGAGTATAACAATTTCTCTGTGTACTATTCTTTTTCTGATGTTATTACACTAAAGGTTGTCCTTATTTTACTGCGGGGTCTGAAGGCAAGACTTCCATGTAGTTAAGCAAGACCTACACTACTTTGTACTGAACGAGCAAGAGATGCTTCCAACACTGCCACGGCGAGGGCTTTGACTGAAGGGCAGTGTGGCTTGGCATCCTTCAACTACATCATGACATGGTGTGATACTTGAGGATGTGAAGCAACATGTAACAAGTTCCCTCCATTTATACAATTTTGTCAACTGCTCATCTCCTAATTAGAACTGCAAACTGAGGATAAAAGAATAATAATTATAGGACTTCACATTTAACAGTTCTGAGCATAGAGATGGGGTACCCAAATCAGGGGCCTGAAGGACTAACATTTAACAGGTCTGAGCATACATAGAGATTACATTATTTTTGCAACAAAATTATCCTTAGAAAGTTAGAAGAAAAGGAAATTATTCATCTGCTATATCATAGGCTCCTCATGAAGTGATGCAACGTCTCGAGGAAATGTTGCAGAAGATGATCTTTTAAGCCCAGAGACCATTCACATCGGTAACAATATCATGTATTGATTACTAAGAGATTGATTCATGGATTTCTAATATTTACCTCAGCAACATTGTTTCCTAATCCAATGCCCGATATGCTGGGTTTTTTTCCTACCGCTAAGATCCAAAGGCACGATTTTGAGTGGTACAAATATCATGACATACCTCACATAAAAAACATGCATGTATCAACTAACTCGGGGTGCCTTCTTATCACGTCTCGGTGTCTTTTTTAAATGTACTAGCAGGCAGAGGCGCGGCGACACGCCGCGCCCTTCAAGAAGCCCGTGCATACATAAATAAACATTATAATTTAATTTTTAAAGTTGAATTTAGGAATCGATTGAGCTAGTATGGGCCTTTCGTCCTTTTTTTAATCAAAAATTGTTGTTGAATTGAAGCATGGTTACAATATGGATTGCCAATTGGATTATTTGCAAAATTAACAAATAGAATTAAGTTAAGAATGGAAGCTCGGAAAATCTAATGCTGGAAAACCCGTTAGGAAGCTTGTGCGTGTGCTTTTCAGTAAAGTTCTTAATATGTTTTGTTTTGTGCGTGTGTTTTTTACAGAGCTTCTTGGCAGGATGATGGAGTGGAAAATGGAGGTGTGAAGCATCTAGTGATGGATGCGGGTTTGCCGACAGAAAAGCCTTTTGATTTTGCATTATGAGGAAGATAAATTAGTTTAGATATTATTATTGGTGTGCTCAGTGTTTCAGCTGAGTATTTCAGCTGGCTGGAATAGAAATTCCTTGCAATTAGTGTTGGACATTAAGGTGGAGGGAGAATAACAGGAAAACGCTTAAGCATGCTACTTGCAGGCATGTGGAACTCATTAGCTAGAGCATTTTTTTTTCTGTATGTATGCACCCAATATCGGATGGGCATAAAGCAACTTTGGTAGGCATAACTCGCAATAATTGATTAAACTCTTCAGGAGATACGTTCAGATGTTGTAGTGATCTGTAATTGTAGTAAGCTACAATGTTGATCAGATCTCAAGTTATGTCATATTGCAAAAAAAGTGATGTTCTCAAGGCGACAGTTGTGTACTATATATTGTAAAAATATTCTAGAGTAATTGATCTTGTCTTCTTAAGAGTAACAATAATATCTTTGGGAGAAAACAATGCAAGTAGTTGTATCATTATCGTGGACATTTTTAATCACTTCTTGAGGATTTGTACAAAAGGGAGGCTAAAAAAATATCACTTAACTTATCATCACATTAGCATTATATTTAGATATCATGTAATCTATGTTTGACACAAATGGAAAAGAAAAACAAACAGGTAAGACTTATGTTTTCTAGTATGTTGTTAAAAAGATTTCAAAAAACTGGGCACGGTATCTTCCAAATGGCCATCATAAATGGTAAAGGGACCAAGTTTGTGATTATTTTCGAATTTATACTCTGCTGCATAGTAGTCCTCCATGTCATGGCTAAATCTTCGTTCAGCTTAGTGAAATCTATGCGTTACTTTGTTGTTTGAGAAATTATTCCGTCCTCTTTTAGTATTATAAGATGATGAATTGAAACATATTGCACTCTTAAAATAAAATGAGCAACGCCTTTTTAAGCAGTAAAATAAGGTTGGCACCAAAGATGCTATAGTTTTCCTTGGATTTTGGATTCTTAGTAAAATTAGAGTGAAAGGGCGATCACTTCATTACTACTAAGAACAACGCCAACAGTTTAAATTAATTGTCACATAGTATGAATATAGGATCACTTCATTACTACTAAGAGCAACGCCAACAGTTTAAATTAATTGGCACATAGTATGAATATAGTTCAGATCAAACTAAATTGGTATTTATTACGTCCATTTTTTTTAAACTTATGTGGTTTTTTTAACTTTTGTGTTTTTTTAAGTAATCCATAACCTTCAAAGAGTGGTCATCTAATGGAAAAAGGAAATTTTGTAAATTTAAAAAGTGTCACTCATTTGAAAAGAATTTGGATAATTTAAAAAGTGTTTGTGAATATTATCGAAGTGTTCGTATTTTTGAACTGTTTATATAATTTCGCAAAAAATCATGCATTTTAAAAAAAATCATATATTTTTGGAAAGTATTTACGCTTTTTTAAAAATATTCAGGTATTCTAAAAAGGTGTTCTCGCAATTTTAAAAAGTATTCAAACATTCTAAAAAAATCGTGTATTTTTTTAACAAATCTCGTAACTGTAAAAGTGTTCATGACATTTATAACAGAATGTTCTTCTATTTTGAAAAAAAAATGTGGCATTTCAAAAAATGTTCACGTACTTTGAACAAAAATCATGTAATGTATTAAAAATTGTTTGTGCATTTTTTTAAATGGGCATGTGTTTACAAAGAGAAGTACGATTTTTGCAAAAAAAAAAAAGAACATTTCTATTTCGGGGGTACTGTTCATGTCCAATTACTGTTTTACCGTACTACTGTTCAGCAAGCACTACTGTTTGACGAGATTACTGTTTTTATCGAAATCACTGTTCATACAGGTACTGTTCATACGTGCGCACTGTTCACCTGGGGACACGTGTCGTCGTGGGGGAGAGCCCCGGCCACAACGGGCGAGCACCCTGGTGGCTCGCTGCTTAGCAGCTTTAATATAGTAGTATATAACACATTGCTGCATCACTCAGATATATACAATTGCATCATCCATATAAATATGACATTTTCTGTTTGGTCTTTTGTAGGGTTCTGTCTAACCAACAAAGGCACCATTTTGAGCAGTACAAACATGAGGCAATACCTCACACCAACAGCACACATGTGTATCAACTACCTAGGCTGTCTTTTATCACCCCTGAGAATGTCTTTTTTTTTCCAATGTACAATGTATCGTTGCATCTTCTGGATATATACTCCCTCCATCCGGAAATACTTGTCATAAAAATGGATGTATCTAGATGTGTTTTAGTTCTAGATACATCCATTTTCATCCATTTCAATGACAAGTAATTCTGGACGGAGGGAGTACCATGCATCATCCAGATAAATATGACAATTTCTGCTTTTTAGGGTTCCGTCTAAGCAACAAAGGCACCATTTCACGCACGCGTGCGAGTGCGCACACACCAACCCACAACAACCTATAGTGTCTTTTTCAATGTATACAACACATCATTGCATCATCCAGATATATACAACCTTTTCTGTTTGGTTTATTGTAAGGTTCCATCATCCATCTCTATAAGAAGGGATCAATGGTGCACTACTAAGTTAACCTATTTGGAATTCCATCCTTCTTTGCTTGGGTGTTTATTATTCCTGGAGACATGGAGGTCGACAAGGTCAATATGGCAAGCTTGTGCTTATTTCTCCTCATGGCACTCCTCTTGCTTCCTGGTAAGCCTTGCCTGGAATAATTATCTGAATAATGTAATAGTTTCTCAGTGCTTTGTTTTCTGATGTTATGCAAAATGTTACCCATATTTTACTGCAGGGTCTGAAGGCCAGTGCAGGCAATTAAGCCAGACATACCCTACTCCGCAATGCAAGGGTGACCAATGCACAGAGCATTGCGAACATGAGGGCTTTGGGTATGGGGAGTGTGACACGGACCATCAATATCCTGAACTTATTTTCTGCGTCTGCTTCAATCCATGCTGAACTTGCCTCAAGATGCTTCAGGATGTGAAGCAACGTGCAATAAGATCTTAAGGCAAGCCGTCTGTAACATCCCAATATTTCAGAATTTGGAATGTTAAATAAATTAGCCAATCAATAAATATAGTTGATTTCCCTTGTTTGTGGTCGTATTTTTGAAGGTATTAAAACTTATTATGGGCTTGTTTAAGTTTGTCTGTAACCTTATTTGAAATATTCTTCAAGAACGAACTAACATCAATATCAAAAATATAAATATTGGTCGGTAATCATTTCATAAAAATCCAAGTTATTTAAGTTGAATTGTGTTTGGACTCAATTGGACTTTTAAAGCCATTAAAAAAGGATGGAAATTGCGAACGGCGCGGCTGGCAGTTTCTTCATTGTGTGTGTGTGTGGGGGGGGGGGGGGGGGGGGGGGGGGCATTTTTAACTGCCATGTCAATTCGTTTAAATCTGGGGATTTTTCTTACTGTCCAAACTGCCATGAAATGAAAACCGGCTGCAACCATACCCAATTTTCTGTTTTTCCTTTTCCATCATCAGCGGCTGCCTAGCCTCTGCAACAAGCCCTGTTGAATCTGATGCTGCCTCAGGATGTTGCGACCGATGCAATGAGTAATAAGATCCATCTTAACGTCGATGCACAACTTATAACAGCAACAGATTTCCTTCTCTTTATAAAATATCTTAACGTCGATGCACAACTTATAACTGCAACAGATTTCTTTCTCTACATAAAATCTGTCAACTCCCAGTTACAACTGCAAGCTATATATATTTAAGACACATCCAAGTATAAACTGTTTCTGCAACAAAGCTATCAGATCAAGGGCATGTGCCTTCTGAAGCAAACCAAATCATCTGCTATATCACAGGTTCAGTTCTGAAGTAATTCAATGTCTCACAGAAATGATGCGAAGTTGTTTCTGTAAACTGCAAATGTAGTAGCTGAAATATTAGTGCACAATCCTTGCAATATTCAGAGATTGATTCATGTGGAGAACAGCAAGCTTTATTCATCAACCTGGATGTCTTCAGACATATGTTTCATAAGTATTTAGGCATAACAGGCCAAACATGGGGAATGGCAGAGCACGATACACGATATGTTTATAGTTGCAGTAACATTCTGGGTGATTTTACATAATGAACCGCTACACAAACTGTTGATGGTTGCATCTGCCGCAAGCTTAGGTAACAAGGTCAGCAGCTATAGCGCAGCAGAGTTTCTTCAGGTCTTCAAAGTCACCATCTTGGATGGAGAACGAAGCCATCCTATCGGAAATTCCGGTCTCAGAAGCTCGGTCGAAATCAACTTTGGTGTGATAAACAAAGTAGCCACAGCACTCCCAGGCAGAAAGATAGCAGCCAGTGACCAGATTTTTCACCTAAAATCAAACACCAGAGATTAACACCTATCAATTCCTTGGTGATAAAACATTTTTTTAGAGATGGAACACAATGTATTAGCGAGTTTCACCTGGGGGAACAAGAAAACATTTCTGCCATGGTTGGACATCATTAGGCTGTGCACAGTACTGTTCTCATGCAAAGCTAAGCATGCTTCACTGACTACATCGACAAGTGCATTTACATTGGTGCTGGTGAACACAAGTGCTTTTAGAGGATAATCAACTATTTCAGACACACAAATGCCTGATCTGGTTGCCCCATCATATAATGCAACAGTTGAGGCAGACTCCACTGGTAAAGGATTAGCAAAGTAACAGGCCTGTAATATTTAGCAAAAATAACACCATGAGATTCTCCTTAAGCATCCACTGCAAACTGGTAATTCTAGTATCTTATTATGGAAAAAATTCTACTCACTTATTTTGATTCATTAATAATAGAACAATAAAACATGGATCAATCTTCCCTTTAAAATCTTACTCATCATGGCGTATTAAAGTAAAAGGTTAGAAGCAATTAAAGTACGAAGTATGCTGTAAGCCGGTGACAATGCATTACAGCACAAAGTGCATGCCTATAGTCGAATGCTTAGTGAAGATCAGACCACCAGACAACTCAATGATTACTCCCATTATATTGGGTAGACAGGTCTGTACAGCAGATGGCAGGTGAATAATAATGTACTCCCTCCGTCCCGAATTACTTTGTCACAAAAATGCATAGAAATGGATGTATGCAGAACTAAAAATACGTCTAGATACATTCATTTATACGACAAGTAATTCGGGACAGGGGGAGTACTTGGAGTAAGTTCAAAACATTAAGCACTAGAACTAGACGGTATTACCTGAAAAAACATGTGCTTTGGCACAATAGATGTACCATCATCAAAGAAAACCCGGAACGCTGTACTGTTTACTTCAGAGGCAATCTTTGTAATCAGCCCAAACATCCTTTTATCCCAAAAGGAAGATAGCTGATTAGTTGAATTTGGGACCAAGAAAATGTGACCATATTCAACAGGATATGCCTTCAGGAAAAGATGTCCATCAGAAATGGAAAAACATGATGCAGATGGCAACTAGCACTTGTATCTATATTCACATTCACAGAGGGTTGGGGAGGGGTTAGGGGTCATTTGAAGGTGCGTACATTCGCAATCAGCAGTACCCCATTGTTTGGGGGTGTAGTTGAAGGAACAACCTCCGGTTCAGTATCTTCTCCTTCTGCAATGCACAAAAGTAATTCCTCATAGCTTCTAGCAGAATTTGGCTTCAAGCATCCAAAAGGATGGCCGAACTTTTCATGTTTCTTGAGGGGAAATGTATTCCATTTATCATTCATCTGAATAACAAAATCCCTTTGACCTTCAATGACCTGTACAACCATTCAAAACCAATTATTTCAGTCAAGCACAGGGCATATCATTAACAGGATTGGTGGCTTAATAAGCTTTTAAAAAGGGAAATACATAAGTTTAACAGATTATCAACGGTATGTCTGGCAGAAAAAAACTGCTGGTTGGTTGCTTACACATCTAGAATCGCAACATTTCTTGGAAGTTAAACTTCTGCCACCTAAGATGGAATAGTTATGTGCTTTAACATGTGGATAACTATAAGTGGCAGCCACTAGTATTTATCAAATCTTTCCCGTTCCTTCCTCTCTTATTTCCCACTGCTATGTTTCCTAACATCCCCATCCGTACCATCCCCCCATAGCCATCACCATTGGCAGAGCAGGAAAGTCAGTCTGTTCTAATGAGGGAAGCAACAGTGGCAATTAGTGGGAATGTGAACAGTTTGATAGGCGGTGTTGCAGGAATATTTGGTATTAGTATGCCACTCTGCAGTTTGATTGTGGAAACTGGGGAAGGGAATAGGTTAAGTATAAAATGTATAAGCCTATATTTTCACATCTCTGGCTTTGTGTTTTTAGTTTGGGTATCGGAATCCAACGTGCACAAGCAAACATGGGGGGGGGTCCAAGAAGCACCTTAAGTTCACAAGCAGTAACATCATATCCCAACTGGCCCTTCTGGGCAAAGTTCTCCCACTGTTACAAAAAAAAAATCATCTATAAAAAATGGTGCCATGAGAACTCATAAAGTTTGTGTGAACTCTCAGGTAATACAAACCTGAGAAAGAATGAGTGTATCAAGTAAACTTGGGCTGCCTTGACCAGCATATGCAAAGCTTTTGAGGGCATCGTGTTCACGCTGTTCTATACCAAGACGGTAAAGATGTATCTTCACACCTGAATATCAAAGAGAAATGTATGAATATTACAATGCCACAATAATATATAACTGAACATGTGCTGTTATTTTAAAGGGTTAAAGGCGAGTACACAGCTAGGTTTGGTAAAAAGAAACTAAGAAAGTGCTTGCCTAAAATTATCTAGGGATACTGCAGTATTCCAAACTGCAATTGTAGCATCAAGCAGGCGCATATCATTAATTCAACTATAACATAGCTATCTAACTCGGCAGAGAGTTCAAATATGTGGAAAAACAAACGGATAAGTTTACATACACTAGCTCATCCTTTTTGGTTTTGTTTTTGGTGCCAGAAAATAGTAGAGGATAATGTTTTTGGTGCCAGAACAGTGTAGAGGACAATTACAGTTTTAGACAGGTAAAAGAAGACATTCATGACTATAGGATTAAAGAATACTCCCTCCGTCCCAAAATTCTTGTCTTAGATTTATCTAGATACGGATGTATCTAACACTAAAATGTGAATAGATACATCCGTATGTAGACAAATCTAAGACAAGAATTTCGGGACGGAGGGAGTATTATACAGTCATTCCTAAATGAGAGAAACATTTGGAAGTTCAAAGCAAATTTGTTTACCTTCAGGTTGATCCAGAGGAGAGTTCTTGCTGTGAAAACAATATCCACCTTCTAGTTTGGTGGCCGACACCATACTTACAATTCTTAATATATAGACTACTACCTGAACTAGCTACAATGCTAAAGGCCTACTTCAGACTTGTGCAGCACCACCACCAGCAAGGTAGGTCAGATCAGAAGGATGCCCCCCTGCAGATGGGAGGGCACCACGGCCACCGTGGAAAGAAGGCGATGCAAGCAGAAACTTAGGAAAGCGATGGACACATTGTCTTTCCCTTCTTGGTGTAACACGGGTTACTCTCCTTAGAGCCGTGGCTGATCTTCTGAAGCCAGCCCTGCCGGACCAGCTATCCAATTTTGCAGGATCAACTTGGCTCTTCTTCTAGGAGCTCCCCACAAGTTCTCCGATCATAAAATGCAGTATTTTTGCAGGACAATCTGAACATGAACAAAGTGTCAGCCGATCGAAACAGTAACCCAGGTCCTAAAAAGAAAATAATCTGAAATTGCAGGCATTCATACAAGCACATACTTCCTCCGTCCTGAATTAGTTGCCGCTCAAACGGATGTATCTAGCACTGAAATATGTCTAGATACATCCGTTTGAGCGTCAACCGATTCCGGACAGAGGGAGTAATAATATTCAATCAAACACCACAAAGGATCTATGCCGGACCATACTCCAACTTGTGAGCAAGCTAGACAATGCATTTCTTCTCAAGTAAAGGTTGTGAAATCACGGCATCATGCCACCCGTGTCCGCATTATCTTCAGTGCCAACGAAAACATCCTAATTCCTAACGACAGCATGAAACATTCAGATATCTTTGCTCCGTGAGCAAATAATCGGGGGCCTTCAATGCGCATCATAGTACCAGATTGCTCCACACCCTACAAGCGTACACAAAATAATTGAACAATCCCCCCCCCCCCCCCCCCCCCCCTCCTTCCGGTGCATTTGCTTGAACAGGAGCAATTTCGAGAAACCAAAACCCGAATCGGGCGGAAGAATGCGAGAATTTCGCCCACCCACCCTCTAATCCGTCACAAGTTACCAATTTGCGCCGGCTGGTCTCCATGAGTAACACACAAAATCGATCGAGAGAAAGAGAAAACACTCACAGATTCCGGTAAAAGCTAGCGGATTTCGATCTCGCGGACGCGAATAAATAAGAATGGTTGGATGGATGGGTACCGGGAGGAGGCGGTCGCTCGGGTGCGGGTGGGTGGGTGGGTGTCCGTCCGGCCAAGAAGAAGAGGAAAGGGGGCGGGGAGAGGGATGTTTGCGCTGGAGAGGAGAGGAGTTTGGGCCTGCGACAGCCGCCACAGGAAGGAAGGTTCGAGGAAAATTGGCACTTGGCTTCTTTATCTGCACAAGTGGTATTTTCCTGGACAGATATTGTTTGGATAGAGCCTTATTAAAAAACTATTGTTTGGATGAATTTTGGTTAAATATTCATGGACTTGAAGGATTTCACAAAATACAGGTGCAAGAAAAAAGGTAATTGTATTTTTCTGATTTACTGAATGCCACATGCCAAGTTTTTATGTTTTTGCAGTGTGTAAAAACATATGGTTTTAACTTAAAAAAAACATATGGTTTTATGCGATTTTGTGCCGGTGGTTATGTGACATGGGTCATTACTTTTCACAAGATGTATCATAAAACATAGGGATCTAGGTATGTTTACATATGGTAATTGTTTTTTTGTACATATAACATGGATAAGAAATGGAAAAGCCATGCAGCTTTTTGAACACAACTTAGTTTAGTCCGAGGTAATCGGCAATGAGGAAGAATAAAGGGTACGTGTGAGGCCCCCGATCGCCGTGTGTTTCGTTTGTCACAGTCCACTCAATCCGATCTCAAGGATGAAGAGCTCCATGATGTGGTTCTGGTGGCGGAGGAGGCCAAGAAATTTGACTGTTTGAGGTGGTTGGCGGTGCGGTGCTCCCGGGCTTATATGCCCCCATGCTCTAGGAGCACATGGGCCATCGGATCGGAGATCCAATGGTGTTCAAACCGTCCGCTATGTTAAAGACTTTGAAGTATGCATGGGAACTGGACCAGGAACCTGAGTACAGAAGGCTGGGAGGCGACAAAAAAATGGTGCAAGAAAATCCTTGGAATGTATCTTCCCAGGCATGGGGACTTGCTAGAATAATGACTACGTCTCTAGAGGCAGGGATGTCATGTAAGTCCAACATCAGCCCGTAAATTTTCTTCAGCATCCGTCCGCAGACAAGGAAGACCAATCCGCAGACATGGATGAGGGAGGCCGCCATCCAACCGTAGTTGCATACATTTCAAACTCTTTTTTAACAAACCGGATGAAATTTGTGCAAAACGGCCAGATTTCATATGAACACGACGGATTTTCATTACATTTTGAACATTTAGAACAAAAATAACGACCCGACCCTAAACCTATCCTACGGTGGCGGCGCCCGGCGTCCAAGCCCGTGTCGTCCTCCATCCGCCATCTCCATGAGCACCGGCGATAAGGTCGATGAAATGAAGGTGCAATCTTCGGCGAGGAAGAGTAGAACATGAGAGACATACCGGCCCACATGAGACACAAGGCCCTGCCGCCTCCCGTGGCCTACTCATCCTCGGAGGAGTCTGAGACCTGTCCGCCGCCGGTGGATGTGAGGTCCACGATGGAAATGGTGGTGTCGGCGCAGTCGTCGTCCCACCGGGCCGCCTGATGGTTCGTTAGCGGCGCATAGGAGGCACAACTGGCGTTGTTCTCCTCCGTGACGATGGCCTGCAACTGCGCCTCCGCGGCAGCCTCTTCCTGGCGAGCGGCGGCTTGAGCGCGGACGACATCGTAGATGGCACGCTGCTTCGCGACGAACTTGGGGTTCGCTGCGGCCATGGCTGCCACGGCCTCCTCACTCGCGCACTCGCCGTAGATCTGCCCCTCCGCCAGCTGGTGCTGCTCCAAGAGGAACAGGTGGTACCATTGTTCCTCTTGCGCCTGCTGGAACGTCGACAAAGGCGCCGACGCAAGCTGCACTCCGCCATGCATGGCGGCGTTGTAGTGTGTCTGCGCCTGCTTCATGGTGAAGCCACCATGCACAGGAGGCGCGGGAGCCGGGGCGGTGTCATCAGAGCCCATCTCCATTGTGTTGTCATCCTCGTCGTCGGAGACCTCAGGCGAGCTATCGGCAAGCCAGCCTTGATCCGCCTGGCATGGGGGCTCTGCCAGATGGTGGCAAGAGCGGCCACGGCGTGCTTCATCTCCGTGGAGAAAGGCTCTCCCACAGAACTTCACCGCCTGCAGTCATGGCAGATGCAGTGCAAGGGAGGAGGATAGGGAACGACTTGTGTTGTGGTGTGGAGTTAGCCGGGTGTGGCCGCCTTTAAATAGCGAATTCTGGTGAGGTGAGGCGTCCGGGTGCGCCAATGCGCAGCGCCAGAGTGGGTATCTCAGCCCGCGAGCCTGCTTAATGGCGGCATACGAACGGACGGGGCATTGAACGAGCGTGGTAGATATCCATCCCATCCCATCCAGTCACGCGTCTTCGGCATTGAATAGGCATGCACACAAGAGACGCATTGCGAGCATCGCCCTCGACTGGCGCACCGCTTTAATGGCAGAAGCAGTGAGATTTTGCGTCCGTCCCGAGCCATCTTTAATGTGGATCGGCGCGTTATACAGTGGTATGAATGCATGCAGCTGGTGCCGAACGGGAATGCGCGCGGGCGAGGGAGGAGGGGTTTGGGTGGGTCAGGGTGGTCAGAAGCGGACGTGGGAGCGGTCCGGACTCCCGCAAAGTCCCCCATGTTTATCTCCAGTTTACGAAAGAAAGTACATCCGGACTGCACCGTGGACTGATACAGGACCGCGCTACATGACTTTCACGGTCCGAACGGATGCGGGAGGTTTGGGGGTCGGTGTTTGAGTTGCCCTAAGTAAAGCGTGTTGTTGATGCGAAAATGACGGGGTACATGTATACGTGTGATACATCAACGCCTGTTGGACACGAACATGCGTCGAGTACATTAGCTACGGTGAGAAGGAGCAAAATTAACTAAGTATAAGCCAGAATACCCAGTCCCATCATCGGCTTGTTAGAATTAATGGGCTAGGCCCGTAACAATTTCTGAAATCTCAAAGTTCATGTGTAAAATGGGTGATGGTGCTAAAGTTTAGTCCCACCCCGGAAGTTGAAGAAGAGTTGGACCTCTTTATATAGTGGGTTCTTTCCATCACTCTAAATGATGTGTGAGAAGAGAAAGAAAAGACCACACGCGCGCGCTCGCTCGCCTCGCCTGGCCGTGGCGAGGCGGACGTGCGACATGCGCGTGAATGGTCCGCCGAAATCCGGTCTGTCTCCTTGCAGGGGCGCAGCTTCCTTTTGCCGTTTTATTTTTATGTCTTGGCAGACAAATTTTTGATTTCTTGTTCGGTAAGTATACGAATTAGAAACCGAGTCAGTTTGGGAATGTGATCGCGACACAATACGGCCAAAGACACACTGAGAAACACCTAGGGTTTTGCCTCATCTCGCAACTTGCGCCGCCGTCGTAGTCTACTTCATCCCAAACGCCGGCGTGCATCGGCGCGTGGGAGAGCAGGTCTCCGGAACCGTTCGTCCTTGCGATCCTGCACCGGAAGAGGACGAATTAGGTTTTTGGGAAGCGCTCTGCGCGACTGCTCAAATTTGTCATCACGGGTCATCTTCCGTCCAAGTCGGGCGGTGCTACTCATCGTCGTCTTCATCGCCCTCAGCAACAGATCGTCGCCAACATCGTCATCAACACCGTCGCACCCACAATAGCTAACGGACAGTACGTTCAACATCATCTATTCATGTCTGTCTCTACAGCTATTATTTCGTGTTCGCTGCTGTTATGTATGTCTTGCTGTTCTTCTAGTTTGCTAGATTGTTGCATGCTAGTATCTGTTCTAGTCATGAATTATTTACTGGAATTAATCATGAACTTGCCTAATTTTCCAACACGGCTTAGCCGGATTAGTTCGGACCCTACAAATAATTCATCATGGGCGCATCGTGTGCTGTATTTGAAGTTTTGAACAGATAAGAGAAAATCATCATGGGCGCATTGCCCTCAACTCATGCCAGATATGAATGGTGGTGGATGCAGTGAACAGGGCACACACCTCTTTATCCACAGCAAGTGGCAACCCATGCCATGCCTTATCTTGTCTTGCTTGAATGATTTATGTCTGCTCGCAATCGCCATCTTGCCTGCTAGCATGGCACCACGCTGCCGATCCATCAATACGGCTTAATCCGGCCGCCTGGTCTGGAGGAAGTTGCGGCGTGTGCGTGTGTGAGATACATTTTTCTCCAGGACTTCCTTGAGCTCAAGGTTCTAGGACATGAACAACGTTGCGATGGTCGGCGCTGCAGAGGAACTCAAGGGCGACCTCGTAGCCATCGGAGAAGGAAGTGAACCCCGTGCATCCCAGCAGCCTAAAATCAGAACCAACTACTGCAGGGGCTGGGATCGGATCTACCTTCCAGCCGTAAAACCCCGTGATTTCGACCAACCTGAGATGCAGGTGAGGCTCGGAGGGAAGGCTCCGTAGGTCTCCCTGATCGATGGTGTACCTTGGATGCTCGCAGCGCAGCACCATCTGTAAAAGAAAAAGAAGAATGTGACTACTTTTTACGCATCGTCAGTTAGCTTAGTAATGGTCCATAAAATACAACAGTTATAAACACAAGACAAGACTTTGTGAAAGTGAAGAACTTTGTAAGCATCGTCAGTAAAGACATCGGATTACTGCTATATAATGGCGCCCTGTTTATTCCACAAGTACAACTGGTTATAGGCCCAAAACAGTACGTACTCAATTTGCTAATGGTTAGTTCATGACTTCATCTACAAATGTATATTTTCCCCTCTATCTTCATGGAACGAGCCAAACATTTTTCCAAATTACTCCCTCCGTCCCACAATATAAGACGTTTCTTACAATATGGGACAGAGGGAGTGCATTTCATGACTTGAAATGCAGACTTACGTGAAATTCCAGCTTTTCCAGGAAAGGAGCAGCAATTAGAAGGCAGGCAAAATCGAGGACATCACTCTTGCTTCTCGGAGCACCAAAAAAAGCCAACTCCAGTCTCAGGTGTTTCAGATAAGAAAATTTGTGCAGCTTTCCTGGCAATGAAGCCCTCTGAAACACACAAATACATAAATAAATATAAAACCCAATAAGGACAATTCACCTCAAGCATAATCAAATAAGGATGCACAAAAAACTGGAAATAGGAACAGTGGTTCGCAAACCTTCGACTTGGTGCATTGAAGAGTCAGCATCTCAAGATGAGGCACGTTATTATCAAGTTTCGTAAAGATGTATTCCAGAGAAGGACACATATCATTCAATTTGATGCACATACTTTTGAGAAGCAAAGTTCCAGGAGGTGATAACAGTATCGATGGGCCAGTGTACTGAAGTTCTACCAGACCAAAGTTTAACTCCATCGCCTGAAGCAAGCGGCAGTCATGTACGTGCAAATGCTTTAGTGGATTTGAAGGACGAGATAGCTGTAACCTTGTAAGCATTCTACAACAAGCAATTCCAAGTAACTCCAAAACACAGCAGTTGGACACTAAAAGTTGAAGGTCACCATCGGTAATATTCGTGCCTGCCAAGCAAATCCATTTAAGGTTCTGAAAACCGTTGAAATCCACAGGCACCTTGAGAGAAACGGAACAGAGTTTTACATATCGCAAGTGTAAACTATTACTGTCATCGAGAAGCCGCAAATCGAAGTTATATGGTGGTCTTATAGGGCTGGCAGGTAAGAAATAAAAAATAAGCTGTTTCGCCTTGGATGCAATAGCAAAGTTCACCCATCTATTTATCTGATCCCTTTGGTCATCTTCAAATGGAGCCCGAAACTGAACGTTCTCAACCCCCACGCCACTGTGCTGCTGTAGGACTGCATCGACTCTCTGAATAAACTCATGTTTCCTTAGCTCATCATCATTGGGTGTTAACGGTAAGGTACGAGGAATTGGCAACATCGAGCTAAGAGTAAATACTAGATTTGGGTGGTGATGCCAAAGATATCTCCACTGTTCTGACAGTATGCTCGTCCGTACAGCTTCTTTTATCGGCAATTGTGACAGGTTACTGCAGAGAATATCCTACAGCACAGACAAACGGCATTTAGATTGTTGAACAAGAACAATAAGCAAACTTGTTCTGGATTGTGGCACGAAGGAAGGAATATAGAACAACACGTTGATATAGTTAGGTTATAACTTGGCATGAGTCCGGTCTAATATTCCATACCGTTTGAAGTCCTTGTTTCTTTTGTTTCACCATTGTTCTATGCAGACGCAGGTCTTCATCTGAACCAGTATTTCTCTTTGTCATCGAACTATCTTAGCCTCTGTCTGCAAGAGAAGTTACATAGAAACATCAAAAAAGTGATAACAGAGTCAGACATCAAAAAGCTCAACACCTCACCTGATATTTCTTTGGTTATAAATTGAAAAAAAAGAGAGACATTACTTAAGTAAGCATATCACTACAGGAATCAGTTACTTTGCCGTCGCAGACGGCAAAGAACAGGTCCACCGACGGCAAACCTCTTTGCCATCCGCTACCGACGGCAAACACTTTCAGCACTGAAAGTCACGGTAATGACATTGTTTGCCGTCTGCGTAATGACTTCTTGGCAAAGCTGACGGTAAAGATAGTGGACGGCAAAAAATAGTTGTTAGCCCCGTTAGGTGGCTAACGGCAGACTTTGCCGTTTGCCTGCTGACGGCAAACAACCAAACCATTTGCCGTCTGCCGTATGACGTCAGCATGGCTGTGGCTGCACGTCACTGCTGCTCTGTCTTTGCCGTCTGCCTGGTAAGTCTTTGCCGTCTGCTCATAATGACCAAATGGGTCGGACCTGGTGCTCCCAGGTTGCACAGGTTGCTGCCACGTGTCCCCTTTGCCGTCTGTAGCAGACGGCAAAGTGCCCTTTGCCGTCTGTAGCAGACGGCAAAGTGCCCTTTGCCGTCGGTGGCAGACGACAAAGTGCCTGTATTGCCCTTTTGAAGTGTACTCTTTTGTTCTAGTCGGAGGATATGATGAATCTGGAATGGATGATGAATGAAACATGTAAAACATTCGAGATATGGAGGAAGAGAGGTGTGGGTACCGTATAGGCACAGCGGCGGGTGGTTGACGGGTGGTTGATGGAGCTGACGATAAACTAGACGGGTGGGAAAGAACTCGGATCGAACTCTTGAGAAAGGAATCACGAGGAAAACAAGGCCCTCCGCCAGGCTATGTATAAGGACCGAGACACATCCAATCCACCACCGCCATCTGGTTGTTCCAACAAGTGTATCCTTGGGCGAAATCCCCCAAACCTAGCGGCGAGGCGAGGCAATGGCCAGCGAGGAGTGCACCACTAAAACAAAGGCAGATGGGCCCGCCGAGGCTGATCGATCGGCGGAAGGAGTCCCGTACCAAGGAGCCAGAGGAGGAGAGTGGTCCGTAGTTCTGAGCCAGCGGCGGCATCCACGGGATTCTCCTAACCCCTGCAGTGCATTGCGACATTCCACATCGACACGTTCACCTCTCTGCACAGTATTACCAGCTTAATCTGTTCCATTAACTAGGTAGGACAGCAATCACTGGCAAAACACAAAAGAAACGTGACAGAACTTCAACATAATCAGCGATCTAATCTCTCTAAACACAATTCCATTGGGCGCAATCTCTTCACTTCACTAATCACCACTGCCACTACATGTGAAGTACCACCAAAACACGTACGCTGTTAGCAGGCATTCTCAAACACCTCAAGGCCTATAAAATGCTGGCCTAGACATTTGAAGGCATTTTCAAATTCTGCTAGAGATACTCACAAAGGCAAAAGGCCTTCCAAGACACTTTTCTGAAACGCCTGAGAAACACAGTATGGAGGCATTTTCAGAACGCCTACAAGCACAATTTGTGGAATTTTTAAGAAGGCATCCAAAGTTCATATGGGGCACTTCTCATGCCGCCTCGAAAACATTTTTGTGGCGTTTTTCAAATTGCCTTCAAAACATTTTTGTGGCATCTAAAGATTGCCTCCAAAACCATTTTGTGGCATCTCGCAAATTGCCTCCGAAATGTCATCGAGGCACATCTGAAGAACTCCACAAAGTTTGTAGAGGCACAAAATATCCACAACTCTAGTTGACAAATACAGAACCTTTATGAAAAAGATTCATCAATTCTTTTGGTCCCATATGAACAAACGTATATAGTTTGGGCCGGATGGGGCGACCACACAAGCCTGTTGTACTGGAAAATCAATGCAGGCGTGTAGAACTAATCAACGTTGCTGCACCATCGGCCGATTAAACACTAGAGAGGACGAACATGGCTTAGTATTGACAGCACCAAAATACCGAGTATTGACAGCTAACATGCTCAAATTTCAACAGGACAAGCTGCCACACTCCATCGTATCATAGCAAAATGATTCTTCATACAGAACATCTAGCATATATAAAGACAAAAGTAGAAGTAACATGAACTACAAACATGAAGGGGCATTACCTCAAACACCTTGTGTGCAACGTAGCGCCGGATCAGTAGCAACAGAACTTGGGCGTGTCTGACGTGGGGAGGACGACTGCTAATGCGAGCGTGGCCTGGAGCAAGATCGGCTTACTCTCCCCTCTCTCCTTCACTGCGCCAGCTGCAGTTCCACCCGGAGATCGGGGACGAGAGAACAAGAGGCGCGTCGTGGGACGTCGGCGGCGGTGGCGGAGTCAGCAGTTGCATGGTACGTTGTTGGCTGCGGCAGCTCCGGCGTGGGACGCCGATGGCGGAGGAGGCTCCGGTGACCACGGCGCCGGCCGTCGAGGCAGCGCCAGAGATGCGATGCGGTCTTTTTTCTTTAGCTACGATTTCTCTTCTTTTTTTTATCATTTTTTTATTTTGAAACATGTAGAGGTGGGACTTTGGGAGGAATAATCTAATACCGGAGTTTCTATCTATGTGTAAAATAAATAAAGCATTTTTTATACATACAATAAATAAAGCATTTGATACCATTTTTCATTAGAACGCCAGTTAAAGGCATCTCCAACGGCGACCCGCAAATTTTCTCCCGCATCTGTCCACGGACAGTCGAGGACCAGTCCGCGAACACGGATACGGGAGGCCGCCATCCAACGTTGTTCGCATATCAACTACTATCCGAACAACTGGACAAAATTCGTGCAAACACAGCCGGATTTTCATACAAACCGGAAGAGATTCACGCAAACAAGGCGAATTTCATATAAACATGACGAAATTCATTACATTTCAGACATAATTCAACTAAACGCTGCTCGTCCAGCTAAATTAATTTACCAAATCTAAAAGATCGTCAGCGCCCGTTCCCCGTGTCCGGCCATGAGCCCCTAGAACTGAAATTTCACCTTCTCTAGTTCCGCCTCGGTGCTCTCCAACTCCGCCTCTGGGGCCTTGAGAAGTAAAGTTGTCCGCCTCCACGTCGCCGTCAAGCGGCTAATCGATCGTCGATGTTCAACCCACCAAGCTTGGCTTCAAAGGGAGGGGTGGAGCGGCGACCTTCTTGGGACCCGAGCGGCGGTGACCCTACCGTGCACTATTCTTCCTCGCTGCTGACGACGCCCGCGGACGTGTCTGCTTCGTGCTCGTGGCGGCGGGGCATGGCTGGGGCGGAGCCAGCGATGTCATCTTTCTCCTCCTCGCCGGTCTTGCCCCACACCTCACCCGCCGCCTCGTCGAACTCCTTATAGGCGGTCTATAGTTCCGCCTGACGTTGGCGGTACCGAGGCGGATCTCGCGGGCGAAGCGGTAGAACTCGGGCAGCGCCGTCTGCTCCGCCACGTCCGTGTTCGGCGCGATCTCCCTGTGGGCATTAGGCTGCTCCCATGAACATTTCTTAAAATGTAAGAACATTTTTTGAACCCATGATATTTTTATTCCTGAACAATTATTTGGAATTCGTGAACAATTTTTGAATTCACAAACATATTTTTCAAATCATGAATGTTTTAAAAAATCTTGAATATTTTTTAATTCATGAACCCTTTTTGATGAACATTTATTGAATCCTTGGACCGTTTTTGAATTCGTGAACATTTTTGTGAATTTGCGACGTTTTTGAAATTCATGAAAAAAATTGAATTCGCGAACATTTTTTGTAATCACGGACATTTTTTTAATTCAGGAACTTTTAAAATTTTGTGAACTTTTTTGAACTCGTAAACTTTTTTTGAATTCATGAACAATTTTTGCAATTTGATTTTTGTTTGAATCCAAACATGGGTTGGCTCAAAGCGCTCGCGGGTGGCATGAGGGGTGCGAACTAGGAAGTCCCTAGATTACACGATAAGCAAGATGATAATGAAGAAGAAGAAAAACTAAAGGTTACAAACGCCGGCTCCGTCCTAGTCCTCTAGGAAGAAGATATACTTTTGCATAGACTAGTAATTTTTTTTGGAGAGAGCCAATGGGCACAAACCATAGATAATCGGATTCTGAATTCTGATCATTTACGCGCGGCCCGTACGCTCCTTCTCGTCCTCTTGGCCTTGGGTACGCAGCGCGAAGCGGCAGAGCGGGCAGAGGTGGCTGACGCTGAGCCACAAGGAGATGCAGTCCTCGTGGAACGCGTGGGAGCAGTGCATCCTCCTCAGCGCCTCGCCCTCCTCGAAGGCCTCCATGCACACGGAGCAGCCCTTCTCCCTCGCCTCGCCGGCCGTGGTCCTGGGCAGGTCAGCGATGGCCTTCTCCGACGCCGGGACGGTGCCGAAGCCGCCGTTCCTGTACGGCGCCGCTGCAGCCACGACCGGCGGATCGTAATCGTACGTCCGCCACTGCGTCCGCCAACTGAACGGCACCCGCCGGGCAGGCCTCTGCCACCGCGGCGGCCACTCGAAAAGGGTGCGTGTTGGCGCACCCACGGCCACGGGCTCCGGCCGCCTCGGGTCGTAAAATGAGTGCGGCATCCTCCATGACACCGCCGTGCCGGTGGCGCGCTTCACGTCCATTGGTGCCGGACTTAATTAGTTCGCTGCTGCTCAGGCGACCAGCGCAATCGCGAGATGGAGATTTATTTATGATGATGATGAACTTACATAGTACCAATAATCGTGTACGACTACGAGGTCGATACTTGTAGATTCACGCGAACGCTGGGGCGAGATCCTTTCCGACTCGGTGCCGGCGTCGGCCTTGTGTTGCCTGCAAATTGCATAGATAATTACAGGATAGTACCACATTTGCGGCGGCGGTGGCGAATTGGTACCAAGTTTGGTAATTTTTACGTGTCAGTACTAAGTTTGGGGCGAACCGTTGCAAATCGGGCTAAACTTCGTATTTCTACGTATTGACGCTGGAACTGACCGCCCGGGCCCGCGTGTCAGCTGCCACGCTGACGAATCGGCACCCACCCGCTCGCTCGATAGGTGCGGTCCGGCTCGAACCGGACCGGCCCGTGCTCCACTCTCTTCCTCCTCGCTCGTGCCTCCCTCCTCGCTCCTTGCCGCCCGCGTCGCCACCCGCAGCAGTGCCGGACCGGACCGCCGCCGCCATGGTTTTCGAAGACGAAAGCAGTGAGGACACGTCCAGCCTGCCGTACATGCACTCGACCTCATCCACCGACGGGCTTAACCAGGTGAGTTTCCTTGAGCTAGGTTTAGGGTTAGGGTTTCAGATTTGGGGCTTTTTGATTTGGTTAATTTCGGTGGGTTTTGATTTGGGCATTTTGTTTGTACGAGCTTCTGCAGGTCCCTTTCAGCCTTGAAGATCCCGATTACCAGGGGCTTGAGCTGGATATGATGTCCCCATGTGAGAAGCACGGCAAGGCATCTGAGAGGCTTGTCGCCTTTGAAGGAACAGACACAGGCAGAAGGTTCTTAGCATGTGCAGAGCCGGTATGAATTGTAGGCTGATAGTGGGATATTATATTTAGGTTGATAGTGTCATATTATTGTTGGTTTGACAGTGGCATATTGAACATCAGTACAAGGGCATAGTTGTTAGGGTTGCTTATTAGGGCATATTTAGGTTGGCAGTGGAATCTTTACTGTCATTTTGTTATGGCTGATTATTCACTTTTGCAACAGCAGTAGCTTGTGTAGTTTAATGACAGTGCTACTGCTATTTTGCAGTGGCATTGTTCTTGCTATCATGTTAAATATTCAGTTTGGGACTTCTACATGTTTTATGTTGCTGTTGTGGCATTTTTATGTAGTTGAATGTCAGTGCTACTGTTATTTATGTTGCTGTTACTTTAGCTGCTGTTTGGTACTAAATATTGAGTGAACTGTTACTTTTATGTTGGGATGCACTTGCTGTTATGGAGCTAAATGCTACAAATATTCAGTTGAATGGATAGTATGTACTGCATATGCTTTGGCAGTTCACCAATTTTGCAGTTTGAGCTTGCTCTTGTTTTGTAGCTGATTACCAAAATCTAGTTCAAATCTGTAGCTGAGTGGTGCTGTAATTTATGGATGCTCATGCTGTTATTTTGTGGGTAGGTACAATTACCAGTGTAGCTGAGTGGTGCTGTAATTTGGAATAAGTGATGCATTTGTTATTACCAATGTAGAAAGGAAAAACAGTGCTATTGCTCTTCTTCTTTATTTACCTGTGGTATGAACTAACTTGTTTTTTTTTCTCTTTTTGCTCTTTTTGCAGGAAGGGGAGAATTGTGGGTTTGTTGAATGGGTTGATCACCAGTGCCCCCAACAATGCAGAATGCATTGTTGAAGCTGTGGGCAATGGTTGAAGATAGCAAGAGTGCTAGGGTGAATGATAATCTTGAAAGTGCTTTAACTATTCATCATCTGACAGAAGAGAAGAACAAGCTGGAGGCCAACTATGACAAGTTAGTCCAAGATGTGCATGAGCTTATGAGCTTCCAGGAGGAGAGGGAGGTGGATTTCAGATATCTGCAGTCTAACATTACATATCAGCAGCAATGCAGAAGTGAACTGGTGGCTGATATGAAGGCAGAGATGGCAAAGAAAGATGCAGAGACCGAGAAGCTTAATCAGAAGTATGAACTGCTGGTGAACCTGACAAGAGCTCAAGCAACAGTCATCCAGAACTTGAAGTTGAAGAATATGACAGAGAAGTAATTGCTTAGTGAAGCTAAGATGAACTTGGAGTTGAAGAATGCAGAGCTCACAAAGTCTGAGGAGAAGCTCACCCAAGATTGTTGGGGAACGTAGTATTTCAAAAAAATTCCTACGATCACGCAAGATCTATCTAGGAGAAGCATAGCAACGAGCGGGGAGAGTATGTCCACGTACCCTCGTAGACCGAAAGCGAAAGCGTTAGCTTAACGCGGTTGATGTAGTCGAACGTCTTCGCGATCCAACCGATCGAGCACCGAACATACGACACCTCCGAGTTCAGCACACGTTTAGCTCGATGACGTCCCTCGAGCTCTTGATCCAGTTGAGGACGAGGGACACTACAAGAAATATGTCAACTTGTGACCATCACTATTGGTCGCTGAAAGGTCATTGTTTTTCATTTGCGATCTTTTTGTGACAAAAACAGATGGTCAAAAGCTGGCCATCGTAAACTGAAATTAACGACCTTTTTTCTGAAATGGGAAGGTCGTTGGTTCAATGATCAATTTTTTGGTCACTGGCTGTCTGCCCAGGCCACGTCGGATCCGACGTGGCAATCTGACGTGGCAAAATTGCGACCAATTGAAAAGGTCATTGGTAAGATTCAGCCCGGTCCAATTCGACGCTTTACATGGGCCGAGCCCAACAATTCAACCTTTTTTTATTTTTTTCTGTCAATTTTTGGTCGGGTTCATGGGCCAGGCCCTACAATTCGGCCTTTTTGTTTTCTGATCTTCGTCTAGTTTTTTGGTCCTCAGCCTTTTACTGTACATTTCTTTTTTTTTGTTTTAGTTTTGAAATGGTGAAGTGCTTGTTGGGGTGTGGCCTTTTTTAGGTTAGTTATTTGTCCAGTACTAGAACTCAGCCTTCTGAAAGATAATGTTTGGCCCAGCCTTTTGATGTTGAGAATTGTTTGGGCCCAAGACCTCTTTAGCCCAGTTACACACATACATCCAACATTATTTTGTATTCGAATCAGGAAAACTCTAGGTCGAATTCAAATCATTCATCACATCACATAAAACATCTCCCCAGATTACATAACACAATAGATTATCTCAGGAATACATTTCCTTACACAGGAATATAGCAGGAATAGGGGGAATATATAACAAGACAATTATGGAACAAAGGGAATTTCCTAACAGTGCAATGGACTTCATTGCTCTCTCTTGGGTGAGGAAATAATCAACATCTGCATTTTACCACAGTACACTTACCACAAAACTATCATCAGTATAGAGATCATTAGCTACCACCGCATCAAGCATCCATACATCAAACTGATTTTTCTGTTGTTGGTTGAAACACTGCACGTCAACCAGAAATTTGTAAGTACATGAGACAATGGCTTAACAGAAGAACTGCACAGACAGGAAGAAAAATTGTGACTTCTTCGGCTATTTGTTTCAACAGCAGTAGAAACCTCACCTCTGTTACACCCTCAGCAGCATTAAACAATGCCTGATAATCTGCACGTACAGAAGATTCATACACAGTCACATGAACAGTATTCAGCATGTTATCTACACAGAGAAGAGACAAATCAAACAGATCTCAATCATTTTGCCGTATGAACACATGCACATCAAGTAAGAGTGGTGCTCTGTTTTTACCACAGCGGCACAAGCGAGACAATGTCCGATCCTCCCTACTCCTCCACAAGATTCGCCCTACGTTTCAAAGCACACTGCATGGGAACAAAGACACTTATGAACAAAGATATGCCTCAAATTTCAATAGAACACTACTGTGCTAGCTAAGCTAGTCAATGCACAAACATATAAACATGCAGAAATAGTAGTACTAGTCATATACATGACACATCATGCAACAAGATCTAAAATAAATAATTCTGGGCTAGAAGAAAAATATATAATACCTAATACCAACTAAACAGTACAGGATGCTAGTAGCAGAATGAACACTACTATATCTGCCAAATGCACAGGCCAATTAAGCATGTTCCTCCAATATTATGCAATCTCAGATGCAAACAGGTAACGATCATTGACTGATGGACAAGGTAAAACCAAGTTGCAGTAATAGGGATAGTAGTGGCAGATGCATAAAAGAAAAGAGGTACCAGCAGGCTAAAACAACAGCCACAGCACATAATATCTAGAGTGTGCAGTTTTAGTCAAGAAAATAAACTCTGTAGATTTGGAAATATTGTGATCTCTAAGTTGTAGTGAATGGTACCTACCAACCTAAATTATTTTTTCTATCTTTATTCTTTTAGGGAATAAGGTACACCTGCCAAATTATATGTCGGACTGAATTTCACTAATGTGGCAATACCTAATTACTAATGAACATGCATATCTACTGAGTACAGATCATGCCAAGTACCAAAAATGAACTGTGACTCAATTAGTAACTAGTGAAAATTACAACTGATGTACCAGAGTACTTTGCAGAAATTGGTGCTGTGAAGTGAAGTACAACAGTACTCTGCTCCAATTGCTACTGTAAACTCAAGTACAAGAGTACTTGGAAGAAATTCACCAACAACACACGTACAGGAACACTAGACATACAAGAGAGGGATTGATGGAGAAAAAGATTACCCTGAGCGTTGGCTGTTTGGTGGGTCTAGCTTACTGCTGCTACTCCACATATCTTTGACTATGTACAGAGCAAGATGGAGGGTCTAGCTTACTACTGCTACTCCACATATCTAATTTTACTTAACAGAGCAAGATGGAGTAACCCAAAAAAATTAACAGAGCAAGCAAATGTACTCTAAATGGCAGTTCACCAGAGATTTTCAAGTTAAAAATACTCCCAGGGGTAAACAACAATGACATGGACGAAGTAAAGGATGGATGTTGTAAATTAATCCAGTAAGTCTTTTTTGTTCTCATATTTTCCACCCTCTAGACACTGCCTAGAGCGCTTACAAGATGACAAAGTTAATTTTGCATAACACATATGGATCTTATCTTCTTCAGTAAGGGGGGCACATTTACAGCTAATCTATTATATTATTAAAAAGTACATATGTATAGATGTCTCCATACCCCATACGATTTCCAGACTGCCATGCAAAGCAATGAGTTGAGTCCAATTCCTACACGGCCATGTACCTGTTCAAAAAAGAAAACTACGCCTATCTATGAGACTATGACATACGTTCCCAAAAAGCCTAGCAAAGCGAGGCAAACAAGCCATGGATCCTAATTATAATGGCCGAGAACTAACAAAATTTGCTCACGTAATATGTGAAACACGCACATATTCGTTTGCACATCCAAAGTGTGTCACGTACTGGAGATGCCTCTGACCAAGAAGTGCAAATCAGAATCACGTATGGAAGGACACTTCCATCAACACGTTTGCTATTCAAAAAAAAAATCATCACGTTTGTAGTACTGACACACAATCAGTTTCCAATTATATCTCAAAACCAATCAACACAAGCTAGCCACGCTACACATCCCAGCTAATTGCAACTTGGCGTTGTAAGCAATAATCGGCAAGCCTTTGCTCTGCCTCAGGCCTCGGTCGACAGAACATCAAACGTTTTAGTAGCTTTTGACCAACCAAGACGTACTGCACAGAACAAAACAAGGCAGGAGATACTGCAGAAAGCAAAGCTGCCTTGCGGTTTTAAACAAATTGCTATCACGAGCGGGATGGAGTCGCCTCAAAACAAGAACGCGTGGACATGACTACTACTGCATATACGATAAACCCAGTCAAAAGGAAGCGGGCAAATATACTCGAACGACAATAGATAACTCGAGCAACAGAGACGCAAGACCTCTGCATCTTCGTACGGCGCTAGATCCATCTTAACTCGCGGGAACAAGCAGAGATCTAAAATCGATGAAGCCGGGATATACCTCGGGTGCCGAGCGGAGCGTCACCGTGGGGGTGCTGCTGGAGTCGATCGAGCCCGACAGCGAACAGAGACGGCGGGAGGACACGTTGACGGAGAAGGAGCTCTGTCCGCGAAGCAGACGAAGCAGGGGAGGCCATGGCGAGGAGGCAAACGGTGGCGGCCCTTGGACTTGGGCGAGGCTTCGGCTCGGCGGTGCAGGAACGGCGAGGAGGGACTTGGCATCGGGGCGGCGCGCTGCAAGGTCGAGGACGCGAGCGTCCATGGCGGCGAAGTGCACTGTTTGAGACAGAGAGAGAAATCGAGATGTGTGAGAGAGAAAAAGGAGGAAGAAAGAGAGCACGGGAAGAAGAGAACAGAGAAGGAGGGTGGCACTCATCTGCTGGCTCCGGCAAGCTGTGGCTGGTGGTCGCAGGCGGCGGCGTGCAAAACCACAGGAGGAGCTCCTCTCGTGGGGCTCGGGTGCGGGGAATCGTGGGAGGAGACTGCGAGGACGGGCGCGCTCGGGCGCTTGCTCGATCTCCTCGGGCGTAGAGGTGGCCGGGAGATGCGGGGAGGGGAGGGAGGGACGAGGTCGGCGGCGGTGGGTGAGGAGGACGGCGAGGTCGGCGGTGGGTGGGAGAGGACTGGATCGGGAGGGGGCGGGTACGGGGAGGAGGTGGTGGCGGCGGTGGGGAGATTGGGAGCAGGGAGGAGGGGTGCGATGGGGGGATCTGATGGGGGTATCTCTTTTTCTTTCTTTTCTTTTTTTCCTGTAGATAGATGGATGGATGGATGTGGGATGGAGATATGGATGGATGGATGGATGGATGGGCGCCATGTCATCGATCCGTGGGAAGAGTTTTGATTGGTTTGGAAAATCAGTGATCTAAAATAGTTTCCAAGTACAAAAAATAGAGGGATTTTGTGAAGTAGCTATCAAAACTATTTTGCAAAAGGGCATCACACAAATTTTCACTCAAGTTAGACCACATTTTATGGATGAGCACCAATTTGTATGCATTTCTGATCTTTCTATCTATTTTTAATCATTTTTCGAGTGCCGAAAATGAGTTTTTTTGTGAAGGACCTACCATATATTTGTTGCAAAATTGGACCAAATCATTTTTATAAAGTATTAGGCCATATTTAATCTAAAATTGACCAAATGTTTGGGTGTCAAGAGTTTTGATGCACCTCTCATGAAAAAGATAAATTTCCGCCGATTCCGCTGGAAGCGGGTCAAATTTGAACTGCAGCTGCCTCATAGTTTGTTCTTTATTTTTTTAAATCATTTCTAGGTACATAAGTATCTGTTTAATCATAGAAACATCAAAAGTTTTTCAAGATTCAACCACTAGCTATGGACGGTCATGCCCGCCGTTTTGACCACATTTTGAAACGGACATGAAAAATTCAAAAAAATCAAAAAATTGGAAAACCTTCGCATTGTGTCATTACATGTGACCAAGTTACCAGGAAAAATAATAAACTTGTAATACGGTAATTATTTTAAAAAAGTGTTCTCAGAAATGAGCTATCATGTGTGGAGATTCATGGCTTTCAAGCCAAATGATCAAATCTTATGGCCACATTCATGGCATAGTTTGTTAAAATGATCTCATATCATGCACAAGGGTGCATATTGGAATGGCAAACAATGTTGCCTAAGGAAGTTTTCATTTTCTTTGGATGAAAAATTCATTTTTCATTTTTTCGAGTGCCCAAAATGAGTTTTTTTGTGAAGGACCTACCATATATTTGTTGCAAAATTGGACCAAATAAATTTTCTAAAATACTAGGCCATATTTAATGCATAATTGACCAAATGGTTGGGTGTCAAAAATTTTGATCCACCTCTGATGAAAAAGACAAATTTTCGCCGATTCAGTAGGAGGCGGGTCAAATTTGAACTGCAACTGTCTCATAGTTTGCTCTTTTATTTTTCCAAAAATCATTTATAGGTACATAAGTATCTATTTAATCAGAGAAACACCAAAAAAATTCCAAGATTCAACCACTAGCTAGGAACGGTCATTCCCGCCGTTTTGACCGCATTTTGAAACGGGCATGAAAAATTCAAAAAAAATCAAAAAATTGGAAAACCTTCACATTGTGTCATTACATGTGACCAAGTTATCAGGAAAAATAATAAACTTGTAATACGGTAATTATTTTAAAAAAGTGTTCTCAGAAATGAGCTATCATGTGTGGAGATTCATGGCTTTCAATCCAAATGATCAATCTTATGGCCACATTCATGGCATAGTTTGCTCAAATGATCTCATATCATGCACAAGGGGGTATATTGGAATGGCAAACAATGTTGCCTAAGGAAGTTTTCATTTTCTTTGGATGAAAAATTCATTTTCCATTTTTTCGAGTGCCCAAAATGAGTTTTTTTGTGAAGGACCTACCATATATTTGTTGCAAAATTGGACCAAATAAATTTTCTAAAATACTAGGCCATATTTAATGCACAATTGACCAAATGGTTGGGTGTCAAAAATTTTGATCCACCTCTGATGAAAAAGACAAATTTCCGCTGATTCAGTAGGAAGCGGGTCAAATTTGAACTGCAGCTGCCTCATAGTTTGCTCTTTTATTTTTCCAAAAATCATTTCTAGGTACATAAGTATCTATTTAATCAGAGAAACACCAAAAAAATTTCAAGATTCAACCACTAGCTAGGAACGGTCATTCCCGTCGTTTTGACCGCATTTTGAAACGGGCATAAAAAAATAAAAAAAAATCAAAAAATTGGAAAACTTTCGCATTGTGTCATTAGATGTAACCAAGTTACCAGGAAAAATAATAAACTTGTAATACGGTAACTATTTTAAAAAAGTGTTCTCAGAAATGAGCTATCATGTGTGGAGATTCATGGCTTTCAAGCCAAATGATCAATCTTATGACCACATTCATGGCATAGTTCGTTAAAATGATCTCATATCATGCACAAGGGTGCATATTGGAATGGAAAACAATGTTGCCTAAGGAATTTTTCATTTTCTATGGATGAAAAATTCATTTTCCATTTTTTCGAGTGCCCAAAATGAGTTTTTTTGTGAAGGACCTACCATATATTTGTTGCAAAATTGGACCAAATCAATTTTCTAAAATACTAGGCCATATTTAATGCACAATTGACCAAATGGTTGGGTGTCAAAAGTTTTGATCCACCTCTGATAAAAAAGACAAATTTCCGCCGATTCAGTAGGAACTGGGTCAAATTTGAACTGCAGCTGCCTCATAGTTTGCTCTTTATTTTTTCCAAAAATCATTTATAGGTACATAAGTATCTATTTAATTAGATAAACATAAAAAAAATTCCAAGATTCAACCACTAGCTAGGAACGGTCATGCCCGCCGTTTTGACCGCATTTTGAAACGGGCATAAAAATTTCAAAAAAAATCAAAAAATTGGAAAACCTTCGCATTGTGTCATTAAATGTGACCAAGTTACCAGGAAAAATAATAAACTTGTAATATGACAATTCTTTTAAAAAAGTGTTCTCAGAAACGAGCTATCATGTGTGAAGATTCATGGCTTTCAAGCCAAATGATCAATCTTGTGGGCACATTCATGGCATAGTTTGTTCAAATGATCTCATATTGTTCACAAGGGTGCATATTGGAATGGCAAACAATGTTGCCTAAGGAAGTTTTCATTTTCTTTGAATGAAAAATTCATTTTCCGTTTTTCTAGTGCCCAAAATGAGGTTTTTTGTGAAGGACCTACCATATATTTGTTGCAAAATTGGACCAAATCAATTTTCTAAAATACTAGGACATATTTAATGCATAATTGATAAAATGGTTGGGTGTCAAAAGTTTTGATCCACCTCTGGTGAAAAAGACAAATTTCCGCCGATTCAGGAGGAACTGGGTCAAATTTGAACCGCAGCTGCCTCATAGTTTGCTCTTTATTTTTTCCAAAAATCATTTCTAGGTACATAAGTATCTATTTAATCAGAAATACATGGTTTGGTGGAGATACATCGAGGTTTGGACGGTGGCCGAGGGCCCCAACTCCAGAGCACGTATACTCGCATGCCCGCCGCGTGGTCACCTCGTGACCGTGGCGTTGCCTTGCGTTCTGGGTGGCCTAGGCATGTCTAGTGGGTTGGTCACTCCCCAGGTAGGTTCTAGGAAGAAAGTGACAATAGAAGAATCTCACGACAACAGAAGAAAGTACCAATGCATCCACGTTCACAACCTCATGACCATTTATATTGGTCGTAATCAGGTAGAAAAAAGGTCATCGACCACTCTTGTCTGCTTTATGACCATTTGGTGTAAGGCAATTTCAGGGTTTGAGCCCTTCCAAGCGAAATGGCCGTGGATTTACAACCAGTTCAGCTCGGGTCACTAAGAGAAGGTCACAAGTTGACATATTTCTTGTAGTGGGAGAGTTTCGTCAGCACGACGGCGTGGCGACGGTGATGATGAAGTTACCGGCGCAGGGCTTCGCCTAAGCACTACGACGATATGACCGAGGTGTGTAACTATGGAGGGGGGCACCGCACACGGCTAAGACAAATCTTGTGTGTTCTAGGGTGCCCCCTGCCCCCGTATATAAAGGAGGGAGGGGGAGGCCGGCCGGCCCTTGCTAGGCGCCGGGAGAGGGAAGTCCTACTAGGACTCCAAGTCCTAGTAGGATTCCACCTAAAGGAGAGGGGAAAAGAGGGGGGCTGCGCCCCCAACCCCTTGTCCAATTCGGACTGGGCTTGGGGGGGGGGGGGGGCGTGCGCCACCTCCTGGTTGCTGCCTCCTATTTCCCGTATGGCCCAATAAGGCCCATTACTTCTCCCGGTGAATTCCCGTAACTCCCCGGTACTCCGAAAAATACCCGAATCACTCCGAACCTTTCCGACGTCCGAATATAGCCTTCCAATATATGAATCTTTACCTCTCGACTATTTTGAGACTCCTCGTCATGTCCGTGATCTCATCCGGGACTCCGAACAAACTTCGGTCATCAAATCACATAACTCATAATACAAATCGTCATCGAACGTTAAGCGTGCGGACCCTACGAGTTCGAGAACTATGCAGACATGACCGAGACACTTCTCCGGTCAATAACCAATAGCGGAACCTGGATGCTCATATTGGCTCCTACATATTCTACGAAGATCTTTATCGGTCATACCGCATAACAACATAAGTTATTCCCTTTGTCATCGGTATGTTACTTGCCCGAGATTCGATCGTCGGTATCATCATACCTAGTTCAATCTCGTTACCGGCAAGTCTCTTTACTCGTTCCATAGTGCATCATCCCGTAACTAACTCATTAGTCACATTGCTTGCAAGGCTTCATATGATGTGCATTATCAAGAGGGCCCAGAGATACCTCTCCGATACTCGGAGTGACAAATCCTAATCTCGATCTATGCCAACCCAACAAACACCTTCGGAGACACCTGTAGAGCATCTTTATAATCACCCAGTTACGTTGTGACGTTTGATAGCACACAAAGTGTTCCTCCGGTATTCGGGAGTTGCATAATCTCATAGTCAGAGGAATATGTATAAGTCATGAAGAAAGCTATAGCAATAAACTTAATGATCATTATGCTAAGATAACGGATGGGTCTTGTCCATCACATCATTCTCCTAATGATGTGATCCCGTTCATCAAATGACAACACATGCCTATGGTCAAGAAACTTAACCATTTTTGATTAACGAGCTAGTCAAGTAGAGGCATACTAGGGACACTTTGTTTTGCCTATGTATTCACACATGTATTAAGTTTTCGGTTAATACAATTCTAGCATGAATAATAAACATTTATCATGATATAAGGAAATATAAATAACAACTTTATTATTGCCTCTAGGGCATATTTCCTTCAGTCTCTCACTTGCACTAGAGTCAATAATCTAGTTTACATCGCCATGTGATTTAACACCAATAGTTCACATCGCCATGTGACCAACACCCAAAGGGTTTACTAGAGTCAATAATCTAGTTCACATCGCCATGTGATTTAACACCAATAGTTCACATCGCCATGTGATCAACACCCAAAGGGTTTACTAGAGTCAATAATCTAGTTCACATCGCTATGTGATTAGCACCCAAAGAGTACTAAGGTGTGATTATGTTTTGCTTGTGAGAGAGGTTTAGTCAACGGGTCTGCCATATTCAGATCCGTATGTATTTTGCAAATTTCTATGTCTACAATACTCTGCATGGAGCTACTTTTAGCTAATTGCTCCCACGTTCAATATGTATCTAGATTGAGACTTAGAGTCATCTAGATCAGTGTCAAAGCTTGCATCGACGTAACTCTTTACGACGAACTCTTCATCACCTCCATAACCGAGAAACATTTCCTTAGTCCTCTAAGGATAATTTTGACCGCTGTCTAGTGATCTACTTCTGGATCACTATTGGTACCTCCCTGCCAGACTTATGGCAAGGTACACAATAGGTTTGGTACATAGCTTGGCATACTTTATAGAACCTATGGCTGAGGCATAGGGAATGACTTTCATTCTCTCTCTATCTTCTGCCGTGGTCATGCTTTGAGTCTTACTCAACTTTATACCTTGCAACACAGGCAAGAACCCTTTCTTTGACTGATCCATTTTGAACTCCTTCAAAATCTTGTCAAGGTATGTGCTTTGTGAAAGTCCTATTAAGCGTCTCGATCTATCCCTATAGATCTTGATGCTCAATACTTAAGCAGCTTCACCGAGGTCCTTTTTATTGAAAAATTCTTATTCAAGTATCCTTTTATGCTATCCAGAAATTCTATATCATTTCCAATCAACAATATGTCATCCACATATAATATCAGAAATGCTACAGAGCTCCCACTCACTTTCTTGTAAATACAGGCTTCACCGTAAGTCTGTATAAAACCATATGCTTTGATCACCTTATCAAAGCGTATATTCCAACTCCGAGATGCTTGCACCAGTCCATAGATGGATCGCTGGAGCTTGTACATTTTGTCAGCACCTTTAGGATTGACAAAACCTTCTAGTTGCATCATATACAACTTCTTCTTTAAAAATTCCATTAAGGAATATAGTTTTTGACATCCATTTGCCAGATTTCATAAAATGTGGCAATTGCTAACATGATTCGGACAGACTTAAGCATTGCTACGAGTGAGAAAATCTCATCGTAGTCAACACCTTGAACTTTGTCGAAAACCTTTTTGCGACAAGTCGAGCTTTGTAGATAGTGACACTACTATCAGCGTCTGTCTTCCTCTTGAAGATCCATTTATTCTCAATGGCTTGCCGATCATCGGGCAAGTCAACCAAAGTCCACACTTTGTTCTCATACATGGATCCCATCTCAGATTTCATGGCCTCAAGCCATTTCGCGGAATCTGGGCTCATCATCGCTTCCTCATAGTTCGTAGGTTCGTCATGGTCTAGTAACATGATTTTCAGATCAGGATTACCGTACCACTCTGGTGCGGAACGTACTCTGGTTGACCTACGAGGTTCGGTAGCAACTTGATCCGAAGTTTCATGATCAATTCGGGAGAAGGTACAATTACCTCATCAAGTTCTACTTTCCTCCCACTCACTTCTTTCGAGAGAAACTCCTTCTCTAGAAAGGATCCATTCTTAGCAACAAAGATCTTGCCTTCGGATCTGTGATAGAAGGTGTACCCAACAGTTTCTTTTGGGTATCCTATGAAGACGCACTTCTCCGATTTGGGTTCGAGCTTATCAGGCTGAAGCTTTTTCACATAAGCATCACAACCCCAAACTTTAAGAAACGACAGCTTAGGTTTCTTGCCAAACCACAGTTCATACGGTGTCGTCTCAACGGATTTAGACGGTGCCCTATTTAACGTGAATGCAGCTGTCTCTAATGCATAACCCCAAAACGATAGTGGTAAATCGGTAAGAGACATCATAGATCGCACCATATCTAATAAAGTACGGTTACGACGTTTGGACACACCATTACACTGTGGTGTTCCAGGTGGCGTGAGTTGTGAAACTATTCCATATTGTTTCAAATGAAGACCAAACTCATAACTCAAATATTCACCTCCACGATCAGATCGTAGAAATTTTATTTTCTTGTTACGAAGATTTTCCACTTCACTCTGAATTTCTTTTGAACTTTTCAAATGTTTTAGACTTTATGTTTCATCAAGTAGATATACCCATATCTGCTCAAATCATCTGTGAAGGTCAGAAAATAACGATACCCGCCGTGAGCCTCAACACTCATCGGACCGCATACATCGATATGTATTATTTCCAATAAGTCATTATCTTGCTCTATTGTTCTGGAGAACGGAGTCTTAGTCATCTTGCCCATGAGGCATGGTTCGCAAGCATCAAATGATTCATAATCAAATGATTCCAAAAGTCCATCCGAATGGAGTTTCTTCATGCGCTTTACACCAATATGACCTAAACGGTAGTGCCACAAAATATGTTGCATTATCATTATCAACTTTGCATCTTTTGGCATCAATATTATGAATATGTGTATCACTATAATCAAGATTCAATAAACCATTCACATTGGGTGTATGGCCATAGAAGGTTTTATTCATGTAAAGAGAACAACAATTATTATCTGACTTAAATGAATAACCGTATTGCAATAAACATGATCAAATCATATTTATGCTCAACGCAAACACCAAATAACATTTATTTAGGTTCAACACTAATCCCGAAAGTAGAGGGAGTGTGCGATGGTGATCTTATCAACCTTGGAATCACTTCCAACACACATCGTCACTTCGTCTTTAACTAGTCTCTGTTCATTTTGCAACTCCCGTTTTGAGTTACTAATGTTAGCAACTGAACCGGTATCAAATACCCAGGGGCTACTATGAACACTAGTAAAATACACATCAATAACATGTATATCAAATATACCTTTGTTCACTTTGCCATCCTTCTTATCCGCCAAGTATTTGGGGCAGTTCCGCTTCCAGTGACCAGTCCCTTTGAAGTAGAAGCACTCAGTTTCAGGCTTTGGTCCAGACTTGGGCTTCTTCCCGGGAGCAGCAACTTGTTTGCCGTTCTTCTTGAAGTTCCCTTTCTTTCCTATGCCCTTTTTCTTGAAACTAGTGTTCTTGTTAACCATCAACACTTTGATGTTCTTTCTTAATTTCTACCATCGCCGATTTCAGCATTGCGAAAAGCTCAGGAATCGTTTTCGTCATCCCTTGCATATTATAGTTCATCACGAAGTTCTAGTAGCTTGGTGATAGTGACTAGAGAATTCTGTCAATCACTATCTTATCTGGAAGATTAACTCCCACTTGATTCAAGCGATTGTAGTACCCAGACATTCTGAGCACATGCTCATTAGCTGAGCTATTCTCCTCCATCTTGTAGGCAAAGTACTTGTCAGAGGTCTCATACCTCTCGATACGGGCATGAGTCTGAAATACCAATTTCAGCTCTTGGAACATCTCATATGCTCCGTGGCGTTCAAAACGTCTTTGCAGCCTCGATTCTAAGCCGTAAAGCATGGTGCACTAAACTATCAAGTAGTCATCATATCGAGCTTGCCAAACGTTCATAACATCTGCATCTGCTCCTGCAATAGGTCTGTCACCTAGCGGTGCATCAAGGACATAATTCTTCTGTGCAGCAATGAGGATATTCCTCAGATCACGGACCCAGTCCGCATCATTGCTACTATCATCTTTCAACTTAGTTTTCTCTAGGAACAAAAATAAAACAGGGGAGCTATACGCGAGCTATTGATCTACAACATAATTTGCAAATACTACCAGGACTAAGTTCATGATAAATTAAAGTTCAATTAATCATATTACTTAAGAACTCCCACTTAGATAGACATCCATGTAGTCATCTAAATGATCACGTGATCCATATCAACTAAACCATGTCCGATCATCACGTGAGATGGAGTAGTTTTCAATGGTGAATATCTCTATGTTGATCATATCTACTATATGATTCACGTTCGACCTTTCAGTCTCAGTGTTCCGAGGCCATATCTGCATATGCTAGGCTCGTCAAGTTTAACCCGAGTATTTCGCATGTGCAAAACTGTCTTGCACCCGTTGTATTTGAACGTAGAGCCTATCACACCCGATCATCACGTGGTGTCTCAGCACGAAGAACTTTCCAAACGGTGCATACTCAGGGAGAACACTTATACCTTGAAATTTAGTGAGGGATCATCTTATAATGCTACCGCCGTACTAAGCAAAATAAGATGCATAAAATATAAACATCACATGCAATCAAAATATGTGACATGATATGGCCATCATCATCTTGTGCCTTTGATCTCCAACTCCAAAGCACCGTCATGAACTCCATCGTCACCGGCTTGACACCTTGATCTCCATCGTAGCGTCGTTGTCGTCTCGCCAACTATTGCTTCTACGACTATCGCTACCGCATAGTGATAAAGTAAAGCAATACATGGCGATTGCATTTCATACAATAAAGCGACAACCATAAGGCTCCTGCCAGTTGCCGATAACTTTTACAAAACATGATCATCTCATACAATAACGTATATCACATCATGTCTTGACCATATCACATCACAGCATGCCCTGCAAAAACAAGTTAGACGTCCTCTACTTTGTTGTTGCAAGTTTTACGTGGCTGCTATGGGTTTAGAAGAACCGATTCTTACTTACGCAAAACCACAACGTGGTGTAGTGATTGCGTTTTGATCTTCTAAAAGAACCCTCTTCATTGAAACCGGTTCAACTAAAGTGAGAGAGACAGACACCCGCCAGTCACCTTTAAGCAACGAGTGCTCGTAGCGGTGAAACCAGTCTCGCGTAAGTGTACGCGTAATGTCGGTCCGGGCCACTTCATCTCACAATACCGCTGAACCAAGTAACAACTAGTAACGGCAAGCAATATGTATACACCCACGCCCACAACTCCTTTGTGTTCTACTCGTGCAAATCATCTACGCATAGACCTGGCTCGGATGCCACTGTTGGGGAACGTAGTATTTCAAAAAAATTCCTACGATCACGCAAGATCTATCTAGGAGAAGCATAGCAACGAGCGGGGAGAGTATGTCCACGTACCCTCGTAGACCAAAAGCGGAAGCGTTAGCTTAACGCGGTTGATGTAGTCGAACGTCTTCGCGATCCAACCGATCAAGCACCGAACGTACGGCACCTCCGAGTTCAGCACACGTTCAGCTCGATGACGTCCCTCGAGCTCTTGATCCAGTTGAGGACGAGGGAGAGTTCCATCAGCACGACGGCGTGGCGACGGTGATGATGAAGTTACCGGCGCAGGGCTTCGCCTAAGCACTACGATGATATGACCGAGGTGTGTAACTGTGGAGGGGGGCACCGCACACGGCTAAGACAAATCTTGTGTGTTCTAGGGTGCCCCCCTGCCCCCGTATATAAAGGAGGGAGGGGGAGGCCGGCCGGCCCTTGCTAGGCGTGCCGGGAGAGGGGAGTCCTACTAGGACTCCAAGTCCTAGTAGGATTCCACCTAAAGGAGAGGGGAAAAGAGGGGGCCTACGCCCCCAACCCCTTGTCCAATTCGGACTGGGCTTGGGGGGGGGGGGGGCGTGCGACACCTCCTAGCTGCTGCCTCCTATTTCCCGTATGGCCCAATAAGGCCCATTACTTCTCCCGGTGAATTCCCGTAACTCCCCGGTACTCCGAAAAATACCCGAATCACTAGGAACCTTTCCGACGTCCGAATATAGCCTTCCAATATATGAATCTTTACCTCTCAGCCATTTCGAGACTCTTCGTCATGTCCGTGATCTCATCCGGGACTCTGAACAAACTTCGGTCATCAAATCACATAACTCATAATACAAATCGTCATCGAACGTTAAGCGTGCGGACCCTACGGGTTCGAGAACTATGTAGACATGACCGAGACACTTCTCCGGTCAATAACCAATAGTGGAACCTGGATGCTCATATTGGCTCCTACATATTCTACGAAGATCTTTATCGGTCAAACCGCATAACAACATACGTTATTCCCTTTGTCATCGGTATGTTACTTGCCCGAGATTCGATCGTCGGTATCATCATACCTAGTTCAATCTCGTTACCGGCAAGTCTCTTTACTCGTTCCGTAGTGCATCATCCCGTAACTAACTCATTAGTCACATTGCTTGCAAGGCTTCATATGATGTGCATTACCGAGAGGGCCCAGAGATACCTCTCCGATACTCGGAGTGACAAATCCTAATCTCGATCTATGTCAACCCAACAAACACCTTCGGAGACACCTGTAGAGCATCTTTATAATCACCCAGTTACGTTGTGACGTTTGATAGCACACAAAGTGTTCCTCCGGTATTCGGGAGTTGCATAATCTCATAGTCAGAGGAATATGTATAAGTCATGAAGAAAGCTATAGCAATAAACTTAACGATCATTATGCTAAGCTAACGGATGGGTCTTGTCCATCACATCATTCTCCTAATGATGTGATCCCGTTCATCAAATGACAACACATGTCTATGGTCAGGAAACTTAACCATCTTTGATTAACGAGCTAGTCAAGTAGAGGCATACTAGGGACACTTTGTTTTGTCTATGTATTCACACATGTATTAAGTTTCCGGTTAATACAATTCTAGCATGAATAATAAACATTTATCATGATATAAGGAAATATAAATAACAACTTTATTATTGCCTCTAGGGCATATTTCCTTCAAAGATAAGCTAGAGTTGAAGCTTCAGGTTGCTGATTTGCTTAAGGGAAAGGAAAAGCATGGTGAAGAGAAGGGGCAGCTAGAGCTTCAGATTGCTGAGCTGATGAAGGCAGAGGAGAAGCTGAAGGAGAAGATCAAGGGGATCCAGGCCATCTTAGAGAACTGAAGAAGATGAATATGAGATTAGTGGGCAATGCTGACCTTTTGGGAATGATGGTTGTGTAGTGTATGGCTCTACTAATTATGAACTATGGTTGTGTATGTATGTAGTAGATATGCTTTTCATCCTTTTGTGAGAAAAGGATGAACTATGCATCTGAACTCCACTATGTATTGTGAACAATGGTTGTGTACCCTATAATATGTTTAACTCTAGTAAGTATTGTGTGTTATGTTTGCCAGACTAAAAATGATGATATATCATGCATTGGAAGATGGATTAGATATAGTAGATGCTTAGATTATTATGTTATATAGTGACTCAATATTCTGTGCCATGATTGGTAGACTAAAAGTTATGATTTCTCATGCACTAGGTTTTATATTAGATGATTATGTTAGCATTGGAAGACTATTTGATGGTTATGTTAGCACTGGAATATTACATGGTTATGTTATATCATGCATTGGAAGCCTATGTTTAGCTTGGTTCCGTCGACCCCTAGCCACCATAAACCCTAATGGTTAGGTTTAGGTGGTTCCGTCGACCCCTAGCCACCATAAACCCTAATGGTTAGGTTTAGGTGGTTCCGTCGACCCTTAGCCACCATAAACCCTAAAGCCTAGGTTTAGGTGGTTCCGTCGACCCCTAGCCACCGTAAACCCTAATGGTTAGGTTTAGGTGGTTCGTCGGACCCCTAGCCACCGTAAACCCTAATGGTTAGGTTTAGGTGGTTCCGTCGACCCTAGCCACCATAAACCCTAATGGTTAGGTTAGGTGGTTCCGTCGACCCCTAGCCACCGTAAACCCTAATGGTTAGGTTTAGGTGGTTCCGTGACCCCGAGCCACCGTAAACCCTAATGGTTAGGTTTAGGTGGTTCGCGCGACCCTAGCCACGTAAACCCTAATGGTTAGGTTTAGGTGGTTCCGTCGACCCCTAGCCACCGTAAACCTAATGGTTAGGTTTAGGTGGTTTCGTCGACCCCTAGCCACCATAAACCCTAAAGCCTGGTTTAGGTGGTTCCGTCGACCCCGAGCCACCCAAACCCTAAAGGTTAGGTTAGGTTGTTCATCCACATGACCAAATGAGATATCAAAACAATGCCATTAAAGTATAACATAAACCATCAAGTTATTCCACCCTAGTGCCATCAATCCATGAATAGAATCCCCAACAGAACCATCAAGTTACCATTGGCATCAGCACAAGTTGCTTTAGTGGCATCAAACCCAAAAGAAAACACATTGTAGTGGCACCAAACCCAAAAGAAAACACATTGTAGCATGAAAACAAGTTGCTGCAGTGGCATCAAACTCTAAATAATACACATTGTAGCATGAGCACAAGTTGCTGCAGTGGCATCAAACCAAAATAAAGCACATTGTAGCATCTGCACAAGTTACCAGCAGCACTTCCAGTTCTTCCTCCAGCTGGAGCAGCTCTTGCTATTGGTGGATGAGCTCTAGGTGTTGGTGCAGGAGCTCTAGGTGTTGCTGCAGCAGCTCTAGGTGTTGCTGCAGGAGCTGTAGGAGCAACACCTCTTGCTTGTGAATTCCTTGCAGCAGGCTTGGAAAACAATTCAAAGGAAACACAGTTAATAATACTACAAGTAAGAAATGTACAAGGGAGAAAGGTAATTTACAGAAACATCAAACTGAAGAACTAGTTCAAAGGGGCTTACCACATGTTTGTTCTTTCTCAAGGCCAACTCAGGTTTCAACTGTTTAAGGCAGCTTGTGTATTTATGCCCTTGTAATCCACAATTGCTACAAGTTATAGTCCCCATTCTTGAGGTGGACTTTGGCTTTGGAACTTCAAATCTTCCCTTTATCCTCTTCTCTTTCTTTCTTCCTTTCTTCACTTTAAATATAGGTGGTTCTATGCCTGGACCTGGGGTCTTTGTCCAATCATGCTCACCAGGGACAGGATATATCATTGGTTCATATGCTGCCAAGTAATATGGTTTCTTGAAGAATTTGCTTACAAAGTCCTCTGGAAACCTTTTTGCCTTGTTAATTGCTGAGATAGCATGGTTACATGGGATGCCACTGAGGTCCCACTTTCTGCAACCACAGGTTTCAAGTTCCAAATTGATAGCATGTGTTTGCTCCCCACTAGTTACTTGCCACAAGTTAACACCTGCTTGAATGGGTTTGCAGTACCTGGCCCTTTCCTTTTCAATCTCCAACTTCTCACCATAATGTGGTGTGATCTCCCATCTAGCTGCCTTTCCACTCTCTCTATTCCTGTGCCACCTAACCATCTGCTTATCCTTTATGCCATCACACATAGTTCTTGTTGGTTTTTTCCTATGATCTAGGATGTACTTGTTAAACACCTCAGACAAATTGTTAATAACCAAGTCAGTCTTGCAATTTGTGTCAAATGCATGCGTAGCCCATGTTTTCTTGCGTATTGCACTAAGCCACTGCCAAGCTTCCTCACTCTCAGCTTTGAGATCATCCATTGCTTTATTAAATTTGTGTTCATTATAGGCATAACTGGCATTATCCATGCACTTCTTAAGATCTTCCCCCCTAAAGCCAGTATTTTGGAAGTTTGCATATGTGTGTCTTAAGCAGAATCTTTGATGACTGTTAGGAAATACTCTATTCACTGCATACAGTAGCCCCTGGTGCACACAATTTAAACAGCTAAGCTACTGTCTAATAAACATGTAAACACATATTTAGCAGGCAATGGAAGGTGGATACACATACCTTCTGTCTGTCAGACATTATAGTATATGGACCATACTGTCCAACTTCTCCTCCAAGACAAATTTTGAGTTGGTGTAGAAACCAGCACCAGTTTGCTTTGTCCTCTTGTCCAACAATGCCAAATGCCAGTGGGTATATGTTGTTATTGCCATCTCTACCAGTGGCAGCAAGGATTTGTGCACCAGTGTTCATCTTGATAAAACATCCATCAATACCTAAAACAGGAAGTAAACATAACATGTTAAATGCATTTATATGTGCAAGCTATTGAAACTAACAACATCAAAGTAGTGTACAAGCTCAAATAAACTAACCAATGTGTTGGGGAACGTAGCAGAATTTTAAAATTTTCTACGCATCACCAAGATCAATCTATGGAGTCATCTAGCAACGAGTGAGAGGGGAGTGTATCTACATGCCCTTGTAGATCGCGAGCGGAAGCGTTCAAGAGAACGGGGTTGATGGAGTCGTACTCGTCGTGATCCAAATCACCGATGACCGAGCGCCGAACGGACGGCACCTCCGCGTTCAACACACGTACGGAGCAGAGACGTCTCCTCCTTCTTGATCCAGCAAGGGGGGAGGAGAGGTTGATGGAGATCCAGCAGCACGACGGTGTGGTGGTGGAAGCAGCGGGATTTCAGCAGGGCTTCGCCAAGCGCTACTGGAGGAGGAAGAGGTGTCACGGGAGGGAGAGGGAGGCGCCAGGGGCTGAGCTGTTTCTCCCATGCACCTCCCCACTATATATAGGGGTGGAGGGGGCTGGTTTCTTGCCCTCCAAGTCCATTGGGGCGTTGGCAAAGGTGGAAGGAAAGAAATCCCATCCTTTCCCTTCCCCACCGATTGTTATCCCCCTTTTTTTAGGGATCTTGATCTTATCCCTTCGGGATATGATCTTATTCCTTCTAAGGGGGAATCTTGGTGCGCCTTGACTAGGGGTGTGGGGCCTTGCCCCCACTACCCACGTTCATGTGGGTCCCCCATGCAGGTGGGCCCCACTCCGGAACCTTCTAGAACCTTCTCGGTACAATACCGAAAAATCCCGAACATTTTTCGGTGGCCAAAATAGGACTTCCCATATATAAATCTTTACCTCCGGACCATTCCGGAACTCCTCGTGACGTCCAGGATCTCATCCGAGACTCCGAACAACCTTCGGGTTACCGCACACTAATATCTCTATAACCCTAGCGTCATCGAACCTTAAGTGTGTAGACCCTACGGGTTCGGGAGACACGCAGACATGACCGAGACGACTCTCCGGTCAATAACCAACAGCGGGATCTGGATACCCATGTTGGCTCCCACATGCTCCTCGATGATCTCATCGGATGAACCACGATGTCGAGGATTCAATCAATCCCGTACGCAATTCCCTTTGTCTATCGGTACGATACTTGCCCGAGATTCGATCGTCGGTATCTCGATACCTTGTTCAATCTCGTTACCGGCAAGTCTCTTTACTCGTTTCCGTAACACATCATCCCGTGAACAACTCCTTGATCACATTGAGCTCATTATGATGATGTCCTACCGAGTGGGCCCAGAGGTACCTCTCCGTTACATGGAGTGACAAATCCCAGTCTCGATTCGTGCCAACCCAACAGATACTTTCGGAGATACCCGTAGTGCACCTTTATAGCCACCCAGTTACGTTGTGACGTTTGGTGCACCCAAAGCACTCCTACGGTATCCGGGAGTTGCACAATCTCATGGTCTAAGGAAAAGTTACTTGACATTGGAAAAGCTTTAGCAAACGAACTACACGATCTAGTGCTAGGCTTAGGATTGGGTATTGTCCATCACATCATTCTCCTAATGATGTGATCCCGTTATCAATGACATCCAATGTCCATGGTCAGGAAACCGTAACCATCTATTGATCAACGAGCTAGTCAACTAGAGGCTTACTAGGGACATGTTGTGGTCTATGTATTCACACATGTATTACGATTTCCGGATAACACAATTATAGCATGAATAACAGACAATTATCATGAACAAGGAAATATAATAATAACCATTTTATTATTGCCTCTAGGGCATATTTCCAACAGTCTCCCACTTGCACTAGAGTCAATAATCTAGTTACATTGTGATGAATCGAACACCCATAGAGTACTGGTGTTGATCATGTTTTGCTCGTGAAAGAGGTTTAGTCAACGGATCTGCTACATTCAAATCCGTGTGCACTTTACAAATATCTATGTCTCCATCTTGAACATGTTCACGTATGGAGTTGAAGCGACACTTGATATGCCTGGTCCTTTTGTGAAACCTGGGCTCCTTGGCAAGGGCAATAGCTCCAGTGTTGTCACAGAAGAGAGCCATTGGACCCGACGCATTTGGAATGACTCCTAGGTCGGTGATGAACTCCTTCATCCATACTGCTTCGTGTGCTGCCTCCGAGGCTGCTATGTACTCCGCTTCGCATGTAGAACCCGCCACGACGCTTTGCTTGCAACTGCACCAGCTTACCGCTCCACCATTCAAAATATACACGTATCCGGTTTGTGACTTGGAGTCATCCGGATCTGTGTCGAAGCTAGCGTCGACGTAACCCTTTACGACGAGCTCTTCGTCACCTCCATATACGAGAAACATATCCTTAGTCCTTTTCAGGTACTTCAGGATGTTCTTGACCGCTGTCCAGTGTTCCTTGCCGGGATTACTTTGGTACCTACCTACCAAACTTACAGCAAGGTTTACATCAGGTCTGGTACACAGCACGGCATACATAATAGACCCTATGGCTGAGGCATAGGGGATGACACTCATCTCTTCTATATCTTTTGCCGTGGTCGGGCATTGAGCCGAGCTCAATTTCACACCTTGCAATACAGGCAAGAACCCCTTCTTGGACTGATCCATATTGAACTTCTTCAATATCTTATCAAGGTATGTGCTTTGCGAAAGACCTATGAGGCGTCTCGATCTATCTCTATAGATCTTGATGCCTAATATATAAGCAGCTTCTCCAAGGTCCTTCATTGAAAAACACTTATTCAAGTAGGCCTTTATACTTTCCAAGAATTCTATATCATTTCCCATCAGCAGTATGTCATCCACATATAATATGAGAAATGCTATAGAGCTCCCACTCACTTTCTTGTAAACACAGGCTTCTCCATAAGTCTGTGTGAACCCAAACGCTTTGATCATCTCGTCAAAGCGAATGTTCCAACTCCGAGATGCTTGCACCAGCCCATAGATTGAGCGCTGGAGCTTGCATACCTTGTCAGCATTCTCAGGGTCGACAAAACCTTCCGGTTGTATCATATACAACTCTTCCTTAAAAAACCCATTAAGGAATGCCGTTTTGACGTCCATTTGCCATATCTCATAATCATAGTATGCGGCAATTGCTAACATGATTCTGACGGATTTCAGCTTCGCTACGGGTGAGAAAGTCTCATCGTAGTCAACCCCTTGAACTTGTCGATAACCCTTAGCGACAAGCCGAGCCTTATAGATGGTCACATTACCATCCGCGTCAGTCTTCTTCTTAAAGATCCATTTATTTTCTATGGCTTGCCGATCATCGGGCAAGTCAGTCAAAGTCCATACTTCGTTTTCATACATGGATCCTATCTCGGATTTCATGGCTTCAAGCCATTTGTCGGAATCCGGGCCCGCCATCGCTTCTTCATAGTTCGAAGGTTCACTGTTGTCTAACAACATGATTTTCAGGACAGGATTGCCATACCACTCTGGTGCGGAACGTGTCCTCATGGACCTTCGAAGTTCAGTGGTAGCTTGATCATGATCATTATCAATAACTTCCTCTCTAGCCGGTGTAGGCTCCACAGAAACATTTTCCTGTGCTGCGCTACTCTCCGGTTCGAGGGTCATCTCATCAAGCTCCACTTTCCTCCCACTTACTTCTTTCGAGAGAAACTCTTTCTCTAGAAAGGATCCATTCCTGGCAACAAAGATCTTGCCCTCGGATCTTAGGTAGAAGGTATACCCAATAGTTTCCTTAGGGTATCCTATGAATACGCATTTTTCCGACTTGGGTTCGAGCTTCTCTGGTTGAAGTTTCTTCACATAAGCATCGCATCCCCAAACTTTAAGAAACGACAGCTTAGGTTTCTTCCCAAACCATAATTCATACGGTGTCGTCTCAACGGATTTTGACGGTGCCCTATTTAAAGTGAATGCGGCAGTCTCTAAAGCATAACCCCAAAAGGATAGCGGTAAATCGGTAAGAGACATCATAGATCGCACCATATCCAATAGAGTGCGATTACGACGTTCGGACACACCATTACGCTGAGGTGTTCCAGGCGGCGTGAGTTGTGAAAAAATTCCACATTTCCTTAAGTGCGTGCCAAATTCATGACTCAAATATTCTCCTCCACGATCTGATCGTAAGAACTTTATTTTCTTGTCACGTTGATTCTCAACCTCACTCTGAAATTCCTTGAACTTTTCAAAGGTCTCAGACTTGTGCTTCATCAAGTAGACATACCCATATCTACTCAAATCATCGGTGAGGGTGAGAACATAACGATAACCACCCCGAGCCTCAACACTCATTGGACCACACACATCAGTATGTATGATCTCCAATAAGTTGGTTGCTCGCTCCATTGTTCCGGAGAACGGAGTCTTGGTCATCTTGCCCAAGAGGCATGGTTCGCATCTGTCAAATGATTCATAATCAAGAGACTCCAAAAGTCCATCTGCATGGAGTTTCTTCATGCGTTTAACACCGATATGACCAAGGCGGCAGTGCCACAAGTATGTGGGACTATCGTTATCAACCTTGCATTTCTTGGCATTCACATTATAAACATGTGTAACATCATGTTCGAGATTCAATAAAAATAAACCATTCACCAGCGGGGCATGACCATAAAACATATCTCTCATATAAATAGAACAACCATTATTCTCAGATTTAAATGAGTAGCCATCTCACATTAAGCGAGATCCAGATACAATGTTCATGCTCAAAGCTGGCACTAAATAACAATTATTGAGGTTTAAAACTAATCCCGCAGGTAGATGCAGAGGTAGCGTGCCGACGGCGATCACATCGACCTTGGAACCATTCCCGACGCGCATCGTCACCTCGTCCTTTGCCAGTCTACGCTGATTCCGCAGTTCCTGCTTTGAGTTACAAATATGAGCAACCGCACCGGTATCAAATACCCAGGAACTACTACGAGTGCTGGTAAGGTACACATCAATTACATGTATATCACATATACCTTTGGTATTGCTGGCCTTCTTATCTGCTAAGTACTTGGGGCAATTCCGCTTCCAGTGACCGTTTCCCTTGCAATAAAAGCACTCAGTCTCAGGCTTGGGTCCATTCTTTGACTTCTTCCCGGCAGCTGGCTTACCGGGCGCGGCAACTCCCTTGCCGTCCTTCTTGAAGTTCTTCTTACCCTTGCCCTTCTTGAACTTAGTGGTTTTATTCACCATCAACACTTGATGTTCCTTTCTGATTTCTGCCTCCGCTGACTTCAGCATCGCATATACCTCAGGAATGGTCTTTTCCATCCCCTGCATGTTGAAGTTCATCACAAAGCTCTTGTAGCTAGGTGGAAGCGACTGGAGGATTCTGTCAATGACCGCGTCATCCGGGAGATTAATCCCCAGCTGAGACAAGCGGCTGTGCAACCCAGACATTTTGAGTATGTGCTCGCTGACAGAACTATTTTCCTCCATCTTACAGCTGTAGAACTTATCGGAGACTTCATATCTCTCGATCCGGGCATGAGCTTGGAAAACCATTTTCAGCTCTTCGAACATCTCATATGCTCCGTGATGCTCAAAACGCTTTTGTAGCCCCGGTTCTAAGCTGAAGAGCATGCCGCACTGAACGAAGGAGTAATCATCGGTGCGTGTCTGCCAAACGTTCAAATCGTCTGGCAGTGCTGGGAGAGCAGGTGGGTCACCTAACGGTGCTTCAAGGACATATGATTTCTTGGCAGCTATGAGGATAATCCTCAGGTTACGGACCCAGTCCGCATAGTTGCTACCATCGTCTTTCAGCTTGTTTTTCTCTAGGAACGCGTTGAAGTTGAGGGTAACATTAGCGTTGGCCATTTGATCTACAAGATAGATATGTAACATTTAGACTAAGTTCATGACAATTAAGTTCATCTAATCAAATTATGTAATGAACTCCCACTCAGATAGACATCCCTCTCGTCATCTAAGTGATTACATGATCCGAATCGACTAGGCCGTGTCCGATCATCACGTGAGACGGACTAGTCATCAACGGTGAACATCCCCATGTTGATCGTATCTTCTATACGACTCATGCTCGACCTTTCGTTCTCTTGTGTTCCGAGGCCATGTCTGTACATGCTAGGCTCGTCAAGTCAACCTAAGTGTATTGCTGTGTAAATCTGGCTTACACCCGTTGTATTCGAACGTTAGAATCTATCACACCCGATCAACACGTAGTGCTTCGAAACAACGAACCTTCGCAACGGTGCACAGTTAGGGGGAACACTTTCTTGAAATTTTAGTAAGGGATCATCTTATATATGCTACCGTCGTTCTAAGCAAATAAGATGCAAAAACATGATAAACATCTCATGCAATCAAAATAGTGACATGATATGGCCATTATAACTTTGCTCCTTTTGATCTCCATCTTCGGGGCTCCATGATCATCATCGTCACCGGCATGACACCATGATCTCCATCATCATGATCTCCATCATCGTGTCTTCATGAAGTTGTCTCGCCAACTATTACTTCTACTACTACGGCTAACGGTTAGCAATAAAGTAAAGTAATTACATGGCGAATTTCAATGACACGCAGGTCATATAATAAATTAAGACAACTCCTATGGCTCCTGCCGGTTGTCATACTCATCGACATGCAAGTCGTGATTCCTATTACAAGAACATGATCATCTCATACATCACATATATCATTCATCACATCCTTTGGCCATATCACATCACAAAGCACTTGCTGCAAAAACAAGTTAGACGTCCTCTAATTGTTGTTGCAAGTTTTTTTACGTGGCTGCTATAGGTTTCTAGCAAGAACGTTTCTTACCTACGCCAAACCACAACATGATATGCCAATTTCTATTTACCCTTCATAAGGACCCTGTTCATCGAATCCGATCCGACTAAAGTGGGAGAGACAGACACCCGCTAGCCACCTTATGCAACTAGTGCATGTCAGTCGGTGGAACCTGTCTCACGTAAGCGTACGTGTAAGGTCGGTCCGGGCCGCTTCATCCCACAGTGCCGCCGAATCAAGATAAGACTAGTAACGGCAAGAAGATTGACAAATCGACGCCCACAACTACTTTGTGTTCTACTCGTGCAAGATACTACGCATAGACCTAGCTCATGATGCCACTGTTGGGGAACGTAGCAGAATTTTAAAATTTTCTACGCATCACCAAGATCAATCTATGGAGTCATCTAGCAACGAGTGAGAGGGGAGTGTATCTACATGCCCTTGTAGATCGCGAGCGGAAGCGTTCAAGAGAACGGGGTTGATGGAGTCATACTCGTCGTGATCCAAATCACCGATGACCGAGCGCCGAACGGACGGCACCTCCGCGTTCAACACACGTACGGAGCAGAGACGTCTCCTCCTTCTTGATCCAGCAAGGGGGGAGGAGAGGTTGATGGAGATCCAGCAGCACGACGGTGTGGTGGTGGAAGCAGCGGGATTTCAGCAGGGCTTCGCCAAGCGCTACTGGAGGAGGAAGAGGTGTCACGGGAGGGAGAGGGAGGCGCCAGGGGCTGAGCTGTTTCTCCCATGCACCTCCCCACTATATATAGGGGTGGAGGGGGCTGGTTTCTTGCCCTCCAAGTCCATTGGGGCGTTGGCAAAGGTGGAAGGAAAGAAATCCCATCCTTTCCCTTCCCCACCGATTGTTATCCCCCTTTTTTTAGGGATCTTGATCTTATCCCTTCGGGATATGATCTTATTCCTTCTAAGGGGGAATCTTGGTGCGCCTTGACTAGGGGTGTGGGGCCTTGCCCCCACTACCCACGTTCATGTGGGTCCCCCATGCAGGTGGGCCCCACTCCGGAACCTTCTAGAACCTTCTCGGTACAATACCGAAAAATCCCGAACATTTTTCGGTGGCCAAAATAGGACTTCCCATATATAAATCTTTACCTCCGGACCATTCCGGAACTCCTCGTGACGTCCAGGATCTCATCCGAGACTCCGAACAACCTTCGGGTTACCGCACACTAATATCTCTATAACCCTAGCGTCATCGAACCTTAAGTGTGTAGACCCTACGGGTTCGGGAGACACGCAGACATGACCGAGACGACTCTCCGGTCAATAACCAACAGCGGGATCTGGATACCCATGTTGGCTCCCACATGCTCCTCGATGATCTCATCGGATGAACCACGATGTCGAGGATTCAATCAATCCCGTACGCAATTCCCTTTGTCTATCGGTACGATACTTGCCCGAGATTCGATCGTCGGTATCTCGATACCTTGTTCAATCTCGTTACCGGCAAGTCTCTTTACTCGTTTCCGTAACACATCATCCCGTGAACAACTCCTTGATCACATTGAGCTCATTATGATGATGTCCTACCGAGTGGGCCCAGAGGTACCTCTCCGTTACATGGAGTGACAAATCCCAGTCTCGATTCGTGCCAACCCAACAGATAATTTCGGAGATACCCGTAGTGCACCTTTATAGCCACCCAGTTACGTTGTGACGTTTGGTGCACCCAAAGCACTCCTACGGTATCCGGGAGTTGCACAATCTCATGGTCTAAGGAAAAGTTACTTGACATTGGAAAAGCTTTAGCAAACGAACTACACGATCTAGTGCTAGGCTTAGGATTGGGTCTTGTCCATCACATCATTCTCCTAATGATGTGATCCCGTTATCAATGACATCCAATGTCCATGGTCAGGAAACCGTAACCATCTATTGATCAACGAGCTAGTCAACTAGAGGCTTACTAGGGACATGTTGTGGTCTATGTATTCACACATGTATTACGATTTCCGGATAACACAATTATAGCATGAATAACAGACAATTATCATGAACAAGGAAATATAATAATAACCATTTTATTATTGCCTCTAGGGCATATTTCCAACACAATGAATGGTCTACACCCCTGTAGAAATCCCTCCCTTGCTCCATTGATGCAGTAAAACATGGCATGGAATCTTGGTCCTGGATGTGGAATTTTTTCAGTGGCTCTTGGAGTTACAGTAGTGACTACAACTCTACTCCCAGGGTTTGTATCCATGACAGTCTGAGCATAGTCTCTCAGCCTCGGGTATTGCTTCTTATGATCTCCCAACACAGCCTCAACAGCTAGGTTTTTTGCCCTATATGCCATAGCCTTGGGCACATCCACACCATACTTTTCCATGCAGGCATCAATAAGTGTATGTATGCTAGTAGTGACATCAGATCTGAATAGTGGCTCATATTGCTTTGCAAGCCACTTGGCACTTACCCTGGTTGTTTCAGTAGAACTAGGGCAAGTGTGTTCTATTCTCATCTTCTTAATTGCAAAAGTGTTTTCCCCTTTTATAACAGCTGCCACAATGCAGAACTTGCATTGTGAATTCTTGCAATGCACAATGATCCTCTGATCTGATTTCCTGTGATACTTGAAGTCTCTGCACTGAGTGATGTGCAAGCTCAACAAAGCATCTCTGAATTGATGTTGATCTCTGAAACACATATGCAGTTGTAGTTGTTGGTGTGGTTGCTCCAAATCCTCATTGTACCATACTCTAGGTGGCCTCTTCTTTGCCCTGCTCTTCCTTCTTTGAGGTAGCACAAATGCTAGTGGCTGAAACCCATCATCTTCACTGTCCTTCAGTAAACTATTATCTTCTTCATCTGATGATGGTTTCCAATCAGGTTGCATTTCTTCTAAAACACTGGAATGTGACCTTGTTGTTGGTCCCCTCCTTACTTGCAGCTTCTGCTTCTTCTTTGCTGGCACAGATATTTTTTCTTCTTCTTCTGGAACAATAGGGTCATCATCCTCCAAATCAAATAATTCCTCAACCTCTGTGTCACCCTCATAATGCACTTGTTGTTCCTCCTCTGTTTCTTCTTCTGATTCTTGATCCTCTGTTTCTTCCTCATCTGATTCTTGTACTTCTTCCTCTCTCTCTCTGTCTGTTTCCCTCTTCCATCTCCATGTCTTCAGCATCACTCATTTCCTCATTGTAGTTGGGCCTTAAATCCCCCATATAATAAGGGTTATTGTCACTATCATATTGCCCTTCAGATGAAGATGCATAACTGCCATCATAGCCATCTTGTTCTTCTTCCACAACTTCTTTTAACTTTGGATTTAGAACATTCCTGCTCTCTTGTGTTAAAACAGCAGGACCTACAGCTGCAATAGAGCAGCTACTCTGACCTTCATAAGCAACACCTTGCTGATCAACAGCATAAATAGGAGGATCAGCCAGATCATAAACAACAGGCTCAGAATAAACAATTGGATCTAAATTTTGCTTCTCTACAAAACCCTTCTGTGCTACACTGACAGCTGGTGGACAAGCCCTAAATAGCAAATTAAGCACCAAACTCTCCTCATTCTGCCTCTTGATCAACTGTAGTTTAACATTACTATCAACCAATTCCAAGCCATGCTCTCCTGGGGTCTCCATGTAAAACAGTAGTGAATCATCAATACTAAAGCCTTGTGTTTCCATCAATGCAACCATATTCAGATATGTCACATCTGAACCGCTTAGCTTCCTCTCTAACAGATCGTTATTGTCAAAATGGATCCTAACATTCCATATGTCTTCATATAAACTACAATACACATGCAATTTACCTAATCAGTACACAATAACCCTAATTAGAAAATAAAAGAGAAGAAAAGAAGACAGAAACTTACAGGACGCCGCCGAGCCCGTGGGTCAGCTCGTGGCTATTGCTAGGGTTCGCCACCCAAAGTTGTGCCAGTCGTACCCGCTGCTCCATGGACAGTGCCGGCTCCATGAACTCATCGTTGTCGCTGGAATACTCAGAGCTCGAGTAGCCGTCGCCGCCCTCGATTGCTCCTGCCGCGCCGCTGCCGAAGACGGGAATGTTTGCGCCATCGTCATAGCCGTCGCCGCCCCTGCCGCTGCCGCCACCACCGCCCGGGATCGCCGCCGCCATCGCCGTAGAGACGCGTGGGGGAGCTAGGGTTCGTTGAGGAACAGAGGAAGAGAGGAGAAGGAGAGGAGACAGAGCACGGGCCGGTCCGGTTCGAGCCGGACCGCACCTATCGAGCGAGCGGGCGGGTGCCGATTCGCCAGCGTGGCAGCTGACACGTGGGCCCGGGCGGTTAGTTCCAGCGTCAATACGTAGAAATACGAAGTTTAGCCCGATTTGCAACGGTTCGCCCCAAACTTGGTACTGACACATAAAAATTACCAAACTTGGTACCAATTCACCACCGCCGCCCCAAATGTGGTACTATCGTGTAATTATCTCCAAATTGCATGCCGTGTCGGATGGATCCTCATTCGAAACTCGGAAGCTAAACTGCGTTTTGTTTTTTGATGAAAAATGATGTATGTCATCATGTACGATGATTTCCATACAGTTTGTCTAATTTACATCTAGATGTTTTATAAGGGTGTCACATCTAAGCTCCACAAATAACACAGCAACAAGGAACAAAAAAAAGCTGGGACAAAAAAATAGACCACAAACATAGTGGACACAAGGTTAGATGTGATATAATTATGTCACATCTAGATGTATCCTAGACAGACCAATTTCCATATACGACACTAACGAAAGCCGCACCATGCAATCTGCCACGCCTCCGCGTCGCGCCACTCCCCGCCAATCTGTGCCGCACCTCCGTGATTCAATTTCAGAAATATATCTGGCAAACGTTCGCTAATATCAAATCCGGACGAACGCCCCCAGAACCATTTTTTTGACACATAAACCTCCTCTTTATTAAGTTGCTACAATAGTAGCATCAGAGACAATCAACGGTAAGACTTCCCTGGGGGGGGGGAATCCAACCATACATGAGGGGGGGAGAACCTAGCAAGCCTAGCTAATTCATGGGCTACACGATTATTCTCTCTACAGCAGTGTTCATACAAGATATGAGAGAAATCAAGAGACATAAAATAGCAGTCATCGAAGATGGCACTGGCTACTGAAGATGAATAGCCCTCCTTCAGCGCGGCTATTACCTCCAAATTATCCGAGTTCACTTCGATCCTGTTGCAGCCTGCTGTACGTGCCAAGTTCAAACCAAATCTTACGGCAATGGCTTCTGCCGTGAATGCATCATAACAGATATTCAGTTTTTCATTTGCAGCCGCTATAAACTTGCCGTTATGATCTCGGATGACAGCTCCAACCGAGGCTTCGAGTGTATCAGCATCGAATCCCGCATCCACATTAAGCTTGACGTAATCATGCCTCGGTCTCACCCATCCATCAAGACGTACTCGCGCCTTAGGTGAATAAGCAGAGATAAAGTTCGCCGCCATTGCTCGAACTGAGAGACTAACTTGGGGTGCAGTTTGCGGTGTCCCCCCATGCGTATGCTTCCTCCTTTCCCACCACAAATACCAGCAGCAAGTTGCAATTGTTTCATTCAGTTTCGGCAGTCCCAGGATCTGGACATAGTTCTCAGGCAGATTTAGAAGAAACTCCAAAACCCTCTCTCCAGATCTGTCCATAAGCAAACCTTGCTTTATCACATCGATCAGACCAAGCAGTTTCCAAACCTCTACTGCCACAGGGCACTCGAACAAAAGATGTCGAACTGTTTCGGGTCCACTTTTACAAACTGGACATTGTGGTGAAATTTTAATATGCCTGTCAGACAAGTTCGCACGGCAAGGAATTGAGCTGTTGAGCGCTCTCCAAATGAAAATTTTGACTTTTCCTGGACAGTTCAGAGACCAAATAGACTCCCAAATGGGCGTAGTTGAGGACGAGCTGCAAACATGTTGAAAACGTTGCCCGAACTGAGTATCCCAGACTGCGTGATAGGCAGACCTCACTAAAAAAAACACCCGTTTTTGTATAGCTCCAAGCCACAAAATCTGTCATCTCATGAACTGGCAGCGGGATGGAGAGAATTCTTTGAAAATCCACACTACAGAAGGTTTGATTCACCAGCATCGTGTCCCAATCCCCTGTCGCCGGATCAATAAGTTCTTCCACTCGGGATAGGATGTGATTCCCTCTCAAGGAAATAACCTTCCTGTTAGGTGATTGAGGGATCCAACTGTCCTCCCATATCTTAATTTTCTGTCCATCACCCACCCTCCATATATGACCACACTTTAGGGTCTCCACTCCTGCCATTATGCTTTGCCAAGTATATGAAGATTTCTTCTTTAAATTAACATTCAGCAGATCATCATTAGGGTAGTACTTTGCTTTGAGGATCTTTGCACATAGGGAATCCGGGTTCTCAATAAGTCTCCATGCTTGCTTTGCCAAAAGTGCAAGATTAAAGCACTGAATATCCCTAAAGCCCATTCCACCTTTATTTTTCGGTATGCACATCTTCCACCAAGCAAACCAGTGCATTCTCTTGTGTGATGCATCATCACCCCACCAAAACCTAGCTATCGCGTCTGTAATTCCTTTGCAAATTTTCTTAGGAATTTTGAAGACCGACATCGCGTAAGTTGGTATGGCTTGCGCAACAGACTTAATAAGCACCTCTTTACCTCCAGAAGACAGACTTTTTTCCTTCCATCCAGTTAGTCTCAAGATCAACCGGTCCACCAAATACTGAAAACTGTCAGTCTTGTCCAACCCTAACGTAGCTGGCAATCCCAAATACTTATCATTTATAGCTTCTGTCATGATATTCAGTGTTGAGCACACCAGGGCCTTAACACTTACATCTGTACTGGGACTGAAGAAAATGCTGGATTTGTCAACACTCACAAGCTGACCTGACGCCCCACAATAAGAATCCAGAACAGCTTTCAGTGATATTGCATTCTGCTCATTTTCTTTCATGAGAATTAAAGAATCATCTGCAAATAAAAGGTTTGTAACAGCTGGTGCATCTCTACATACTTTCAGCCCCACCAAGTCACATGTCTGCTCTGCATGATTAAGTAGGGTTGTTAGTCCTTCAGTACAAAGCAGGAATAAATAAGGCGACAATGGATCTCCCTGCCACAGCCCCCTCGAGGGTTTGATTATATCCGTTTCCACTGAATTGTATCTTACTCTATACTCCACCGAAGAGACACAAATCATGATCATTTTGACCCATTCGGCCTTAAACCCCAGTTTCAACAAAATAGCTTCCAAAAAACCCACTCAACTCTGTCATATGCCTTGTGCATATCCAGTTTAACTGCACACCAGCCCTCCTTACCTTTCCTTTTTTGTTTAATTGCATGGAGACTCTCATATGCTATCAGCACATTATCAGTAATCAACCTTCCAGGGACAAAAGCACTCTGTGTGGGGCTAATGATTTCTGGCAATAAATCTTTCAATCTTGTAGCTATCATCTTGGAGATAGTTTTATACACAACATTACATAAGCTAATGGGTCTGAATTGTGTAACTTTCTCCGGTGCATTTACCTTTGGGATCATAACAATGATAGTGTCATTCCACCCCGGAGGCATTACTTGTGTATTCACTACTGTTAAAACTTCCATCACCAGATCATCTCCTAACATTGGCCAAAACCGCTTATAAAACACTGCATGAAGCCCATCCAGCCCTGGAGCCTTGAAATCACCAATTGAGAACAGAGCTTTTCTAACTTCCTCCGCTGTATATGGCGCCATCAGCAGGTCATGCATACCCTCTGTAACTCGTCGATGCACCTTGGATAACATAGCCTGGTCTGGCTGATGTACCTGCGAGGTAAACAGAGAAGAAAAATACTCTGAGATAATGCCATTGATATCCTCTGCGTCCTCCTTCCAAGCCCCTGTGTCATCTAAAAGTTTTTTGATGTTGTTTCTCTTCTTTCTGGCAGATGCAGCTCTATGAAAATAAGATGTGTTTCGATCACCGTGCAACAACCAGTTCGCACGCCCCCTCTGTAACCAAATGAGTTCTTCCTGATCTAATAAATTTTCAATCAGAACTTGAATATCCTTCATTTCCTGCCGAATCTCACTGGTATTCGGCCTTCTTTTAAGCTTCTCTAAGTCTTTCCTCAGTTTATTTATCCTCTTCTTGGGGCTCTTAAGTGTCTCTTGATCCCACTCATGCAGATCCTTCAACACAGATTGAGTTCTGTCCGCGAGGGAAGGTCCCAACCCGGCTAGTTTAGCTCGTTCCCATTCAGAATTAATAATCTCATTCACGGTCACCTCATTTAACCACCGGGCTTCAAACATACGTTTATGATTCTGCCGCTGTTGTTCCATCACCGGTTTATAATACTTCGTGTCCAGCAAAACAGGCCTATGATCTGAATGAACATGTTGTTCATGCACTATAGCTGCATGGGGGAATTTCTCTGCCCACAAGTCATTACAAAGGGCTCTGTCCAGCCTCTCTCGAATATCCCCTCGTCTCCAAGTAAAGTCATCACCTATGAACATAACCTCATGTAGCCCATAGTCCTCAATACAATCTCTGAATTCTCTCATATATTGTTCTGGCCTAGCATTGCCTCCTTCTTTCTCACTCATGTTTGTGATTTCATTGAAGTCCCCAATGATCATCCACGGTCCAGCATTACTTGCATGGATGTCCCTCAGATAACTCCAAGAGAGATGCTTCCTCTCCCAACTAGGTTCTCCATAGAACCCTGTAAGCCGCCAAGATGGAGCATTCCCATCCATCACAATACCATCTATAAAATTATCCGAAGAGTAGTTCAAAATCACTTCATTTATTAAGTTATAGAAGAGTACAAGACCACCAGCCCGCCCATCACTAGGCACTAAATGAAACCGCTCAAAACCTAGCTTAACTCTCACAGACTCTGCCTTCTCATTATTCAAATGTGATTCCGACAGAAAGATCACATCGGCTTTCAAACGCTCTTGGGTATCCAAGAGTTCACGAACTGCCGTGGTCGAAAGCAGACCACGACAATTCCATGCTAGGGTTTTCATTGCTCCCGGCGATCCTCCATCTCGGAGGTCGCCGATCTGGTCTTGGTTTGTGTCATGTCATCGTCTCCTTTGTCCATAGCTGATTCCGAGCTGTCAGGCTCCTGGTTATCCTTTACTTTCTTCGTTCTTTTATGCTCCTTTCTCGGAGAAACATACACAGGTGGAAGAGGAGGGACCTGCGCCTTATCCCTGATGATTAGCACTTGCGAGCCCTCTGACCCTCCTCCAACCACAGCAGCCTCCAAAGCACTTGTTGTGTTCTCAACTGACGCCCTCTTATTTGGAGTTTGAGTTGTCTCAGTCACGGCTTTAGCTATAGCTAGAGGAGTCACCACGGTAATTCCCCTGTTCTCATTCACAGTCTCCTTTGGGTCTGGCTGAGATCCGTCACCCGTCTGCTGCTGCTGTTGTCGGGCATTGAAACGCCAACTTTGGTTTGGGTTATAGGGTTCTCGACCCCTCCCACGACCTCCAACCCCCTGTCCACTTCGGCCCCGCTGCGACCCAAAGCTTCCTCTTCCTCCCGCTCTATAGCGCACATTGTCAGCCATTAGAAACTCTCCCCATTGGAAACTTGATACATCATGTTCTCCCTCTCCACACTCCTCGTACCAATGACCAAATTCGCCACAATTATAGTAGAAGGTTGGAAGTTTCTCATACTTGACTTGATATCGGACCCTCTCTTCCCCCTTCTTGCCGGTGACGAAGCGTTTAATCTTGGCGTTGATGTCAATGTTAACTTTAACTCTTACAAACTCCCCAAAAAAGCCCGCCGGGAGCTTTAGCTGAACCTCTTCCACCTCTCCAATCCTTGATGCTAGACCCCTCACCGCAGGTTCGATCAAGAACTTATCCGGCAAACGATGAATCTGTGCCCAAACACCAAGTCTATCGAGCTTGATGGAGTCCCGGTTCTTAAACCCATCATATTCCTTCATGATCACAGCATGGTCTCGAAACAGCCATGGCCCCTCCGCCATTGCCTTGTTCCAATCACCCAAGCACCCAAATTGAGCCGTAAAAAGGTTCTCCTTGATCTTCCTCCAGATCACCGGTTTGGCCGGGTTCCATGCCGCTCGCATGTCATTATAAAGAGCATTAGGGCTGAAAGTTTTCGGTGTGTGTACTCGGGCAATAGCCAGCCACTTCGCCGGTTCAGTCAGATCTGGCAGCGCTTCTTCCCAGATGAAATCATCGTCTTCCTCCTCCTGGAGCGTGAGGCGCGACAGAAGGTCCTCCGGTGACTCCCTCCCGCGGCCCCCTTGCCCTAGTCAAGTTTCGCTGGGGATTGGCGTCCCTTAATTCAAACATAAGGAAACGACGGCACTACAATAGACTCAATTCACATGCATGTTTGAGGTGGTATTTGATAATTTGATTGCTTGCAATGGTAATTTAACAACTCGATGCTAATTTTCCTGGCTTGGGACCAACCCCCCCCCCCCCCCTCACCTAGTCTTGTTTCCCCTCCGCTCATCCATCAGTGCTGACGTGTGGCAACCCGGACGCACAGAAGCGTTGTGCTCATGCGGGGCACAGCGGCGGGCGTGCGGGGCGACGACGTGCACATGGAGGCGACACGGCGGCTACGGGGCGGGCTTCATCGGGCGTTTGTGTTCCCATCCGGATCTAATGGCTGGTTCCCAGCGGGTGGCGCGAAGTGTGGCGGCGATCTCGTGTGGTTGCTGCTCCAGCTGTAGGCCGTGGCGGTGTGGTGTGGTCTTGCCTCCGGGGTGCGCTAGCCTTCCAACGTCTCGGCGGGTCTGACTATGGCGACGGTTGGCCTATGTTCCGGCGTCGGCTCGTTTGCAGGCCGCCCGTTTCGGCCTTCGATCCATCCCCTCGTGGCGCGTGTGCTGGCTACGTCGAAGGGCTGGTCCTCTCCCAGTTGGTGTCCATCATTGAGGGATGATTTCATTGTCAGGAGGGCAGCAGAGTCATCCTTGCCTCTCATCTGGTCGTGGTGTGCCACCGGGGAGCTCGTCCCTTGCTCGGGCGAGGAAGGGCAGGGGGTAGAGGCCAGATCTAGCCGGCCCAGGTTGGTCTCGGAGCTGGGGACCGTCTAGGGGTAGGCAAGGAGGTGCCTTTCCGCTCGTCTCTTTGGTCGTTGTGGATGCAAGTCTCGGTTGGGGTGGTGTCGGGGTCTTGGATGTCAGGGCAGCGGTCTTGGTGGTGGGATCGACGGTTCTCGTTGCGGGGGGGGGGGGGGAGCTCGCGGCTCGAGTGTTGGTTGGTTGCCATGGTCGTGTAGGCGGCGTGGTGGCCAGCGTGAGACGGCCTGTGGCGGTGGTGCGGCGAGCGGTGGCTTGGTGTATTCCGTCTCAGAGTTGAAGAGGGCTTGCCAAGGTGAAAACCATCTCTGACCCTTCCAGGTCGAAGGCGGCAGCGCCTATGGGTGTCGTCTTCTTCTTGAAGGCGTTGTCGCGGTTCCTCTTCTTCCTCCTTGTTGTTACGGGGGAAACCCCGATCCCTAGATCGAGATGTGGAGGCACTGCGGTGTCGTATCCTTCCTGAAGGCGTCGCCTTGGACAACTCGGTTCGTCTTGCATGGTTTCATCTCTTCCCGGTGACTTGTACACGGTGGAGGGCCCCGGAGGCTTCAAGTGGTGCCCTTTCTTCCTACGTGTAGATTGCTTTGAGTAGTAGGGGGGTCGTGTAACTGTTCTTAATCACCCTTGTATCTTGCCTTAAGTGTATGTTGTGGTGTCGAGTTGTGTGTGCTGAGATATATGATTGATCGTTGCTTTATCTATAAAGCGGGACACGAGCTTTTTTTGGTATTTAACAACTGCAAGGCTGGCTTGACAACGAGAACATTTTACTCCTCTGCCAAGATTTCACTACGTATGTACCTTTCCAGATTCAGCATTAGCATATTTTCTCAATGTACCCTAAGGAGCACAAAATGTTCGCCTTTGCCCATTATAAAGAGTTTATTCAACAAGCACGGGCAGCATCCTAATCATCAATTCATATGGTATATTTTAAACTGCATGCATAATAAAAGTGCATACATACATTATAAAATTCATTCTAAGATCTGTTTCCAGTTATATGAATCACAGTTAATAGTACAGCTAATGGTTGTTCTTATTATTTGCCATGTCTAATTGTGTATACCATTGATATAAATAAAGCTACCAGTTCACTGAAAAGGGAAATTGTGTATGCCCTCAAGTTAGCTAGTAGATGTTAAAAGATAAACGCTTCATGGTTTATATCGTGGCATAATACGTATTTTATTGTTAAAAAAAGCCATACGTTCCTATTGTTCTCGACGTCCATCTCCATCGGTGCCGCTGTGGCAGTGTCTTGTTCTTTGCTGAACTTGAATGGTGGCTCTGAAGATTTTCCCCGAGATACAGTGTTCACCTTGTGATGGAAAATGGTTAGCGCACTGGCAGTAAGAGTAGCAGTTAGAGCATCTACAGCTGGACCTCTCAAACCCGTTTTATACGTCCGGGCGGGCCGTCCGGTCATTGTTCGGTCACGATTTTTTGACCCAGACAGGCTCCTTAAACGGGTCTCAAATGCCCGGGCTGACGGGCACTCCCCATATCCAACCCAAATATGGGGCGGATATGGGGGGCGCCTAGGCACGCCCGTCACGTCGGACCCGACAGCCCAACCCCACCCTGAATTGCACCAAATCCACCAAATCCTTCCTCCTCCTCCCGCCACCCTCCAACCTTTCCCGCGCCCGGACCCTCGCCGTCCTCCACCCTTGCTCCCAATCCTCACCATCGGTCCCGATCCACCGTCGGAGATGTCGTCCAGCCCGACCCACACCGCCGCGACGGAGACACAGTCTGCCTCGTCCGTCGGCGGCGTCAATTCATCGGTTGCGACTTGCAAGGCGGAGAACGTCGCCCGCAAGTTGCGGCGACGCCGGCAGCGAGAGAGGGAGGCGGCGGCGGCGTCGCAGGGAGGTTCGGACGTGGTGGAGCAGCTGTCTCCTCCGCCGCGCCCGGATCCCCGCAGCCCTTCCCTCCGAGCGCCTACGCGGATTATGCCGTCCTACCCCATTGGGACAGAGGATGATCCGACCGCCGGCTGAGCCATTCCGGAGAGCTTTGCGACCACGCACATGCCGGCGGCCAACGTGTGTGACTCGCCGCAGCTCGTTCGGGCGCGGAAGAGCACGGGCTCCGGCAGTGCCCGGGTTGCCCTCGACATGTTCGACGGAATGACCGAACAAGAGTCGGTGCATTTTCGTTGCTCTTGTCCATCAGATTTTAGCATAGACCACTAGTTCATTTCGCTCACGATGAATGCTTGTAAACTATAATCATGTAGGAGGCGTTCTTGTCAAACATGATCAATGACAATGAAGATCCGACCGAAATAGAGTATAATTTGGAGGCCACCACCGCATTTGAAGTTGGGACAACATCCGATCCCAATCCGAGCAAGAAGAAGAAGAAGACCAAGACGCCGAAGGCAATAGGTCCGGCATTCTCAATATTTGAGGACATCTTGTTGGTTAAAGCTTGGTTGGCCACAATGATGGATCCAATATGCGGCACCGAGCAAAAGAAGAACACCTATTGGACGAAGATTTGGAAGGAGTATCACGAGCAAAAGGAGTATGTGGAGCCGCATCCTATTGTGACCACCCGCAATGTGGCTTGCGGACAAGAAGAAGGAGAGCAACGACCGTAGGGACTACGAGGCGGCGAGGGCAGCTGCGGCCCAGATGCAGGTGGAGGAGGCGGCCCGGATACAGGCGGAGGAGGCTGCCCGGATGCAGGCGGAGCAGGACGAGCAGGACGCATTCCGTCTGGAGCAGGACGCCTTCCGCTCGGAGCAGGCGCCCAGCCAGTGATCCGAGGCCATCCATCACGCTCGGACATTGATTTCATTTTGCCGTGTCCGGTTTGTTGAACTATGATTTGCTTTGCTTTGTTTCAAACTTTGGCATTCAGACAGTTTGTACCGTATGATCGACGTGCATGGATTGCACGGATTTGAGGATCGAAATTTGCGGTATGTGAATGTGCGGCAAAACATTTGAGGGGTGCCCGGTCAATGCCCACGGACGCGCCCGGGCGTTTGAGGAGCCGGATTTGCCAAGTCCGGCTGTAGATGCTAGAGCATGTACAAGTGGTTCATCATCTTCCATCATATGTCGAGAACCGCGCCATCCTGGCAAAATCATCCAACTTCTTCTGAAGTTCAACATCCATGGCCTGAAGTTCCTCCTTGTGATATAGATGGCATTGTCACCATCGCCTCCAGTTTGATTTGTGGTCTTCCCCATTGGCCAACTAATTAAGGAAGTTGGAGATCTAGGATTTTACCAGATGACCAGGGTGTTCTTCCAGCCAGTTCTCCAAAACCAAGCACCCCTAGTTCTAAACTTGTGCAGACCGGTTGCGAAATTTTACAAGGGAAGAGCTCCTCAAACCCTCGCCAGATCTACGACAGGGATGACGAACTAAGACCAGTTTCACTGCTCTAATATCACTTTTGTCACAACCTATACTAGAAATCCTCAATCGTTTGCTAAATTTGGAGCATGAGGTGAGAAATTCAGAGAAAGAGGTGAGAGACGCCTAACCAACTAGCGACGCTAGGTTTCTTGTATCAAGGTAAAGTGTTGGATGGATCTCACTAATTACAAATTTACATTCCTGGCTTTATAACTCAGCGTAGGCGACATAGTCAAACGGAAATGGACGAAAGCAAGCGCTAAAAACGACAGCTTCAGTACTACCTCTGTGCATTAATATAAGACGTTTTTGCAGTAGTTTACAGAGGGAGTAGAAAATTGACAACGTTGCGCGCGAAAAGTGATGGCCACCTGCCACTTGAACTTGGGCCACAAGATCTTATAACGTGAAGAGGTATCGGTCAATCTGGTATGTCCATTCAACAGTTGTCAAATTCTTCGGGCCACTATCAAAAATCTTCAAACTCTCTTGGTCACAATGGCTCGGCGCCCCTGCGGCTCAGGACGGTCACAGAGGTGACGACCCTGAAGGGCGTGGATGCAGACCTCAATGCGGCGGAGCTTGCACGATCACCACGACTAACTTGACAAACAACAATATTTTTGAACTGGGATTTGAATCCCTTATTTCAACAGAATGAGACAGTAATAGTCAAGTTGTATAATCTTGGTCATGTATGGTTTAATTTTATAGCAGAGGATCCCAAACATATCAAATGCTCTCTCTGTTATATGCTTCCATCAACATAGTGGTAAGACATTCACTCAGGATTATTTGTATATATGCTCCCTTGGTCCATATTTACATGGCACACACGTATTTCGAGGATCAACTTTGGCCATGAATTTGATCAACAAAACAGGGATTACATGTAAAAAAAAATCCCATTCAATTCATAGTAAAATGTATATAATTTATAAAATTATATCTTGTTGGTGAAATTTATTGTCGAAGTTTAATAAAAGAAATCAATGGCACTATGTAAAATCCCGCGGGAATTGTTGCTCAGCACATTGAAGCGATCTACTCATTCTGTAAAGAAATATAAGAGCATTTAGATCACTAAAAGTAGTGGTCTAAACGCTCTTATATTTCTTTTCAGAGGGAGTACTACTTAGCATACAACAAAATCTTAAAAAAAAAAATCACTGCTTTTGCAGAATAGCTTATTCTACTTTATCCCATACTGATGTAAATGCTCGAACTACAGGAAAGAGCACATATTGCATAACTAAAATTTGTTTTTTCAATTAAAGAAACACTACAATCTCATGATGTTTTACCGATCCTAGCCTCACCTCATATATGCAACAAAATGAAGAGGTCCGCTACTTCCATCACTTGTAGGCATACTTGGTCAAGAAGTCAGATACTTGTGAGGCACTCTCGTACGCACCCTCGATGCATCGGCCCAAGGCAACTCCTGCGACGTAGTTTCCTCCTAGGAACAACCCATCGTAGCCGCCTTGGCCCAGTGCAGATTTTGCAGCAGCAAGGCGATCGAGGTGCCCAATCAAAAACTGTGGTATTGCTTGTGGCCACACTCGAACCCCTAATGCTAAAGGGTCTGCTGCTCTAGGATTTATCAACATTTTTCTGAGGTCACGATCAACGGCTTCTACTAAGTCGCTCTCAGTCTGCAAATAAAATAGGATCAACAGAAATACGATCAGTAACAAGCAATCTAACAATACCATCACAATTGAATGTAGCACCTAACAAGTGGTTCACATCTACCATAATTTCATAATTGCAGCTGGTGGTGAAATATGCAGTCAAATTGTTTACATTAATCCCAAAGGAAGGAATAGGTGATCAACACAAACTGAATACTGTAAAAATATATTAATAAGAAAATGACACGAGGATCAGGCAGGTTGAGAGAACCTTGGAGACGATCCCTGTATTTGTTGAACCCCCGATATAGTTCAGAAGTAACACTCTTCCAGCAGGAGCACGATTAGGAAAGAGAGAAGAGCTATATATTGTCCCTAGATAAAAAACACAACTAATTAGTAATCACTGACAAGATAAATGCAAACAAAGAAGCAAGAGTAATGTTTGTAGTTGTTTGAAGCTAAAAATCTATTCCCGATCGAGATACCTAAAGTCTCGACTCCTTGGCTACGTGGATGCAACTGGCCGAAACCCTGGAGCTCCCCATCAATTAAGCATTCTTTTCTAATAGCTTCTTTTGGATATGAAATAGTTACAGCAGCAACTGGCGGATAATAGAATTTTGAGAGTGCATCTGCTGCATCAATCTGCAGGAGGTGTTCAATGAACACAGGAGGAAGTATGGTTAGACTACTTTAGAAAACCTAAGCAATGTGAAATAAAGTTACTGCTTGCAACTGCAAACTATGGGTTAGACAAATATGTTCGCCAAATGGTACATCGAACCAGGCTTGAAACGCCTTGACAGGCAGCTAGTGGAACAGATTCCGTTTAGTGTGTAACAAATTTAGAAAGTCAGGAATAAGCACCCACCAGAAAAAGTTTGCCAACTAGTTAACTTCATGTAGAAAGTTTGGAACTCTTCTGTCCAGGAAGAAATAAGCATATCCCATGCCACGTAGAAAAGATGGCCATAGAAACATACATGATAGGGCAGGCTATCTAGTGTGTAGGGAAAATAGCAAATATCACGTAAAGTAATCAAGTGCACCTTGTAAGATATGCATTAAGAACAGCATGGAGTGGCTTGTCAGGTTCAATTAAGATAGCAAAGTGAAAGGAGAAACAAAACATTAAGGCATCATCCTACCAATGAAGTAGGTGCTGTTAGTCTTATTTGTGCTTAATGCTGAGGCTTCTAATATGCTGAGGAACTTAGGTCCTGTGGGCTTTATATTTTCCATTTCTGGGTCAAAATTTGTTTTCTACTAAAAATCTTCTTTTAATATGAACATAACGCATACTGATGTCTTGTCTCATTTTGTCAAAACCAGATACAACTTTCAGAACATATAATTATTGTAAATTTAGTTCTTTGAAAACATAGAGTTTCGTTGTTGAAGATATAGTACAACTTGTGAATCAGCAAACAGTTTGACCAGGTTGATCAATGCAATCCTGATATAATTATAATCTGAAAAATCACAACTTCCTGCAAAAAATCGCAATAATGCGTTGCACTAAGATTACAGGAAATGGTTGTTAAGATGCAGTCATATTTTTTGGCAAGTCTATTTAGTGGAAGTGCACTAATGCAACATTTCATGTTTCCTAGCAAACAAACAGGGAGGATCCCAGAAAGTTAAGAGCAATAGTAGCAATGGCCCAATGTATTTTTAAAACATGAGTTTTAATTATAGAAGCACTTACTGAAAGTGGGCGCAAGATATCACTAGCAACATATGACGGGATGGTCATGATAACACTTTTAGCCTGCACTGAAACAAGTCCTTCTGGTGTTTCATAACCTAATACATATCCTTGGTTGTCCGCCTTTGTAATGCTCGTAAGCTTCCATGACAGCTTGACTTTACTACCCAACCTGGAAAAGAAGGAAATAGAGAACAGAACATGGTTAAGTGTCACCCAGTACTACATCATTGCTGGTTCATGATCATGTCTACACCGAAACACCAAACAACTTGTATTGATAATAACAGAAATTCATAATTGCACAAAGAAACGATAACAAACCTAGATGCGATAGCATTCGGGAGCATGGCTAGACCCTTCCTGAAAGATGCCACCGTCTGTCCCTTTGGTGCCGGAAGTCGGCTAAAGGTGGTGAAAACAGATTAGTGTAACGGAACAGTTAACTGACCAAATAAAAAAAAAGTTTGGTCTTCACTTACGGATCCCTTGGCGGTTTGGGGTTCTTCCCTTTATCCTGAATTGCCTTGATGGTTCCACCAATAATACTACCTCCAATCTCCTCCAACCTCCAAACCTTCCCAAATGCAGCCTTCATACTGAGCTTTGAAGGATCACCAGCATATACACCTTAATGTTAATATCGAAATGTTACATTCCTAGCTATCACAGTCGTTGCACGCAACAAGAAGACTACATGTAACAAACAGGCATTGCGCATTATAATAAGGGAACACCTGAGCAGAAAGGTTCAATAAGGCGCTCAAAGACCTCGGCGCCGAGGTTGCGGCGCACAAACTCCTCCACCGACTCCTCGCGCCCCTGAAACCTTCGCCGGAGATGCTCAGGCCCATCAATGTTGACGGCAAAGCAACAAATTCAGAAAAGAATCAAGAATGCAGCACACACTGTAGGAGGTGGGCGAATGCCGAGGGCGCCAAGGCCGGCCCTGAGCTTCCCGGGGATACTCATGAGGCTGAAGAAAGGCAGGTCGCCTGGCTTGGACGGCACCGGCCTCAGCTTCCCCTCCCACAGCACGAACCGAGGCGCGTTGGGGTCCCCGAACACCAAGTCATCCTTGAGCCCGCTGTCCACCTGCGCAACCAATCCATCCATGGAGCGCTTAAATCGTTCTGTACACGAATGTCTCGAACAATCACAGTCGGAGAGGCGAGCAAGAAGCATACGGCCATGGTGAGGACCGGGTCGGAGGGCTGGAAGCTGTTGGGTCCCTCCTCCCACAGGTACCCCTCGTCGGGACGCTCGACGGTGGTGATGTTGCCGCCCGGGCGGTCGCGGGCCTCTGTGACGAGCAGGTCGCTGACGCCGTAGCGGGTGGCCAGCGCCTGTGCGGTGCAGAGGCCGCTGATGCCGGCGCCCACGATGACGCAGTCCGCGGACAGCCGCACGCCGGGCGCCGCGGTAGTCTCGGTCGCGCCGCTCGCGGCCGCGCAACGCGGGCGGACGCGGCGTGGACGGCCGGTGACCCTGCCGCGGAGCGGCGACGCGGGCGCGACGGTGGCGGTGGCCATGGTTGCGCCGACCATTTCTGTCGCTCGGGCGAATGTCAGTGCGGCGGGGTGGATAACGCGATCAGGTTGCGGCTGTGTTGGTTTGTTGGTTTGGGCTTTCGAAGTTGGGACGGCCCACTGTGGATGGATAGAATGGGTCGTTTCTATTAGGAATCCTATAACTCCGATAAGTATTTTCGGACCGAAGGAGTACCTAAATATTAGTTGATCGCCCGGTAACTCAATTATTTTGACATACAATTGCCAAATCATTATGTCATCATGCATGCCTCACTAAATTAATTCTTACAACATGCAACTATGCCAACTACCATACCATCATGCAGGGAAAAGGCCCACCGTAACTTGCACCAGGTATGTTACTTTTAATAAATAAAATAAAATGTTTGACAATTATATGTATTTTTTTAAATTTTATATATTACTAATCCTAACACTAAAGTTTCAAACAGCAAAATCTTATAGAAATAACTACATCCAATTCTCGATGCAACACGCGGGGTATCATCTCTAGTTAATCAAAGAGCAACTAGTCAAGGGAACCCCTTTGCAGAGCCCAGCAAGTGTCCCTTTTCTAGGCTGAGAGCGCGCCAAGTGATGCGTCTAGCCACCGCCACGTGTCACGTGCTAGGCGTTCCCTCAGGATTTTATTTTTTTATTTTTCTGTACGTGTTTTGGGGTTTTAGATGGGGTTTTCCTGGTTTTTTGGGGGTTTCGGTTTTCCCTCAGGTTTCCCTAAGTTTTGGAGAAAATAAAATTAGAAAAAAAATAATATTTTATGCTTCCATGAGAAATACATATTTGCTTCCATGGAGGCACAGAAAAGTACGCATTTTTTTTCCATGAGAAGCACAGATTTACTTTTCGTGGAGACACAGATTTGCTTGCGAGAAACACAACGTGGTTTTTTTTGCTTCCACCAGAACCACAGATTTGCTTTTCGTGGAGGCACAGATTTGCTTTCACGAAAAACACAACTGTGTTTCTCGGAAAGGAAAAACATGATTTTTTTTATTCCACGAGAAGCACAAAGGCACAAATTTGCTTTCGCGAGAAGCACAATGCGCTTCTCGGAAAGGGGAAAAGGTGAAAGAAAAAAGCGTGTTTCTGGCTCTGATTCTTTTTCTTTTGTTTTTTTCATTTTTTGTGAAAAAAAGCTCGTTGAAACCTATTAATATTGGATCTAGTTTCGAAAATCTCGACGCGAGAAATTCAACAGTAAAAATGGTTCGAGATTTGAATGCACAATTCAAGATATTTAACATTTTAAAGAAATGAATCTATCAAAAAAAACTCCCAAATTGTGACAAGTGACGCAATACGCCAATTGTTAGTGCCTGAGAAGGTGAGAGTAACCTTCGCAAGGGGTACAACTTAAATAGCGATTTCAAATTAATCAGCCATCTGGAGAGGATACGGCTATGTGCTGCCCGCTGCAAGTCCTACCAAGACTTAGCTGCAGTGAGTACTTATCCGGCCCAGTAACCGTGCGCCATCTAATGTCACATTCCTTTTTATTTTTTCTTTAACTTTTTCTTCAATACAAAAATAATTTACATATATTTTAAAAAATAGTCATACAATTGAAAAATGTTAATCGTGTATACTAAAAATGTTTGTGACATTTAGAAAATGTCACATGTTTAAAAAATGTACATGACATATAAAATTATTTATAAAATGTACAAAAATTGAGCACGTAATTCAAACAAAAGTTTTGTACATTCAAAAAATGTACGTTTTCATAAAATGTTCACAAGTACCAAAAATGTGTTTGTCGCATTTCTAGGAAATGGTGTATACAATGTAAAAAAATGTTTGCGTAATGTTAAGAAATGTTTTGTGCCATTATTAAATTTATGACATTTTCAATATAAATTCCAATGATTCAAAAAATGTTCATGATGTTTTAAAATATTTTTATACAATGTAAAAAAAACTTCTTGTAGGTTAAAAAAAATTATCCCCAGCCCACCAGGGTTAAATGTAAAAAAAGTTTTCGTAAGTTCAATATGAATCAACTTGTGGTTGAATGGTTAGGAGGATAGTGGTATCCCCAACCCGCGAGGGTTCAAGTCATAGAGTTGACATTAGCGCTTGCATTTCCTAGATTTATTACAGGCATTCGTCAATCTCAAAATGATACGCAAGCTCAGTCTCTCTGAGGTGCTCATAGGGGGAGGGGGTGTGTGCGTGCGTTTATAGGAGTGAACGTATAAGCGCTTGCATCTGTAGTATGTTAAAAAAAGGTTCAAAAGATGATTCTTTCCACTAAAAATGTAGGTGGCATTATAAAGAAATAATCACGTGTTTACAAAAAATATCCTTGGAAATTAAAGAAATGTTTATACATTGTAAAAATAGTTGTGTAGTTTTAAAAATGTGTATTGCCATTAAAAATATATACAAAGTGTATTTGGAAAATGTTACCTTGTATTCGAAAAAAGTGTTCATAACATGTATACCATGTATTTGAAAAATGGTCAAAGTTTATTCAAAAAATGTTTCATGTGTGTGCTGAAAATGTACATTCTTCGCTAACTTTTTCGCTACTTTTTGTTGGAAAAAACTATCAGCAGTACATTCTTCAATAGTAACCACAATTTCTTCTCTCCTTATTTCATATTTTCTTTCACCTTTTTAAAATTCCTTACTTTTTTTTCTTTTTCCCTCATTTTCGCTACATGGTGGGCCTGCTTCAAAAGCAAGAAACAACACATGTGTGCGCACTCCACACAAAAGCCATGTTTTTTGTAAAGCGGCGTTGCAAAGACCAAGCTCCATGGAGTTTGTTTTTCAAAGAAAAAATCAAAATGTATTTAAAAGTTTCATAAATTTTAATTTTTTTCTACAAATACATATGCATATTCTTCAAGTATTTATAAAATTTCATCAACTAATTTGATTATTTGCATGCTACACAAGACAAATATCTGGCCCAAATACAACAAAGAAAAAGTCCATTTTAATCTGTGTATTTGTCTTTTTTGTGTACATCACATATGAGTATATAAGTTCATGAAATTGTATACATGTATAATATAACGATATGTCTACATGTATATTTTTTTCAGATTTTTTTGAGGTATGGAAAAAGTATTTTCTCTGAAAACTAATAAAGAGCTCTATGGAGCTCAACCTCTGCTTGCACTTTTCAAGATTTTTGCCCCTATGCTATTTTTTTTTGTGTTTCGTTGTCTCAGCCCAGCCCAAATTGCCAAGGGACAAACAACAGTACAAGCAAAGACAAAAAAAAAAAACACAGCACAATTGGAACACCCAATTTTTTTTTAGAAAAGGAGGTGGACCCCCGGCCTCTGCATCTGGACGATGCATGCAGCCACTTTATTAATTATTCACACAAGACCTTACAAAGTCATAAAACAGTAAGACTAAAGCCACCGTCTAGGCAACATCTATCGCTACTCCTATCCAGTTGATGAAGGGATGCTGATAGTCTGGGCCTAATACCAAACAGACCTCGCAGCCAAACCTAACACCTAAGACCTGAGATCCCAACCAGGACGCCTGCCTGGTATGGGGCACCCACCAGTCCGGCGCACTCCTCAACCAGGACGCCTGCCGGGTATGAGGCCGCCGCAGCCACCTGCCACCAATCCATCTTCAGTGTTGTACTGCTGCATCTACCTTGCCCGGTCTAGCTACCATCGACGCCACCACGACGCCAGACAACGCCATCATCCTGCGCTCGTCCATCATCACACGCCCACCGGCGAGACCCCGCTACTCCATGCCGCTGAGACCCGCCGTTGTCGACGTGCCAGATGCCACGCCGCTCCTCCGTCACGAACACCACCTGCTGCCACTGATCCCATCCCCTCCGCCTACAGTTCCTCTAACCGAGCACCCAAACGCCCCAGGCGGCGCCTCCAAGAAGGGTACGACACACGCAGTGCCGCCGCCGCCCAATCTAAGGAGATTTTGGGTTTTCACCCGGGCATGGGGTCGGGGTGGAGGGCAGGGACCTCGACGGCGCCTGCAAGTAGGAGAACGGCGACCCTGGTCGTCGCCACCGTCGGGATGAATGAGTCATCCAGAGTTTCCTCCGGTCCGTTGTCACCTCTACCAGCCCCCGCGAACGCACCGGGGCCGACGACCGCGATCGTAAGCCACCAAGTGCAGCGGGAGAGAGCCTGCAGCGCGGAGGAGATCCACCGGCAACTCACCGCCCACGCGGTCAAGATGCCGTCCATCCACCCCCCGCGAACGACGCCAGCCGAGGGCGCCGTCGCCATGCCTAACGGGGCCGCCGCCCCAGGTCCAGGTTCCTCCACGATGGCCGGAGTGGCCAGATCCGCCACGAGCGACGAGATCCGGCACCGCGCGGCCGACGCCATCGCCCAAGCCTGCCGTCGACCGATCCCGCCGCCGCCGGGAGCCCGCACGCTGCCGGGAGTCCCACACCCATGGATTTGGGCGCCCGTGCACCGCCGCGAGCCCGCCGCCTCCGGGATCCGCCACACCGTCGGGAGGGTCGCACCCCGCGGATCAGGACGCCCGCGCCGCCGCGGATCCGGGAGAGGGAGGAGAGATCCTCCGCCGCCGCCGTCGCACGCATAGGCTTTGCCCGGCGCCGACCATCGGCAGCGGCGGAGGGGGAGAGGGGCGCTGGAGGGACTCTAGGCGGCAGCGGCGGCTAAGCCCTCCCGAGCCGCCCGCGGGGGAGGCGACGCGAGAGGGACGAGACTTGGAAAAAGCAGCCACAAAACAAAGGACAGGCGGAGGGGAACACGACAAAACATTACCCAAATGATAAGTGCCACACGTGTGTCATGAAGCACTGTGCTCATCTAGATGAACCCTAGAGGGGGCCATAGATTAATAATATTTAAGAGTTCAAAAAGGTACTAGATTAACAACATTTACTAGTCCAGGTGGTACTAAAGATTAGCAATACACACTGCATGAAACGGACATGTTCAATCTATATGCTGGCCACACGCTTACACCACAATATTCAGTAGAGTGCCACTCCGAAGTCAGAAGAAACCTGCAAGCGGTAGGATATTCAGAATTCACATGGTTAAAAAAAAGATCTTTCATTTCGCATGCTATTAGAATTCAATATATTCCAGTCTATTTTGTAGATAAACTGCACCAGACAGCATGCTACCGTCTTTTTTTTTTTGGTAAACAATGTTAACAATTGAGATGATTGTCACTAACCCGAAAAGAAAGGAGCATTCCGGCACGGCTGGTGTTGTTGGTCTTCTGCCTCGACGTCCATCGGTGTCGCTGCAGCAGTGTCCTGTTCTTCACTGTTCTTGAGTGATGGCTCTGAAGATTTGCCCCCAGATACAATGTTCACCTTGTCATGGACAATGGTTGGTGCACTAGCAGTAGGAGTTAGAGCAGGTGCCGGTGGTTCGTCATCTTCCATCACGTCGAGAATCATGCCGTCCTAATGAATTGAGTTGAGTTAATGCAAGCTTATCATATGAAGTGGACAGAGTTAAACGCAAGCTTATATCGTGAAACGAATCGAGTTAGTCTTGGTATGTTTGCCATGTGGATCGCAGGATGCTTTCACTGCGATCCTGTGGTTGACTTAATCAACCATTGGGTGTACTGATCCAATAAGGCCAAGAAGCTCTCAGGATCATCTTAGATCTGATATGGTACTACCACTGCTAATTACCTGCTAACTATCCAGGTCAATTGTCAGTTCCTAACTTGGCATCATAAACGAACTATGGCGCCAAAGTCTTAATATGTTCTTTATTACCAATCTATAACTAGAACTCATGAAGCAAAATTGTATGCTATGCGGAGGATACTACTTACCGTACCATATGGAGGCAGCAGCTGTAGTTTGATCCTCTTAGGATCAAGAAAGATGGAGAAGCCATGGCTGGCCACCACCTCAACATCCTTCCTCTTCATATTCATCGGCGCCGCAAGGTCAGTCATCTTCTCAGGACGACGAACTCAAGACACTACTTGAGCACTTATAGCCGAATGAAGTATCCTAATTAACAGGATTTTACCCAGTAATGGCGTCCGGGAAAGAAGAGTTGACCCGCGAACCTAGATGACTTGGATCCCTTCATGGTGTATGGAAACGAAGAGTTGACCGGCGAAGCAAGATGGCTTAGATCCTGATGTGGCTTCACAAATCCAGAAATAGTTTAAACCATGTGGTATGCAATCATCTATTGACTAATCCTAGCCAGTAACGTTTTGCATGTTGATGATTAAGTTTCTTAATCTTTGTCACGATAAAATAAAGACCTCTCTGTTGATAATTGGTACAAGTCTTATGTGTATTTCTTATACTCCTTATCCTTTTGACTTTCAAAGCGAATATGGGATCATGGCCTCATGGGGCCAGAGGTTTGTTTTCATGATGCACCAATAGTAACAACAGAAATCTGTCAAATTACTTCAATATTTTGTTGGTGGCTAGTTTATTTATAAGTTTATTTGCGGTGGATTTATATTCATGCCAAGAATCCATCATGAGTTTACATATCCTCTCCATTGAGATGATGAGACAAATTTGGCCAAATGCTTCCATTAACAGGTTGGCACTAATACAATTCATACTTCTTTCCAGTTAGCAAAAATGGACAGCAGAAAACTGCACTAGTAGCCCTGAAAAAAACTGCACTAGTTACAACTTACAGATGCATAAACGCAGTCAATACGATACAAACTAGGACTGACTTATACACAGTCACTGACAGTAAAGCTGGGACTATAACAAGCTGCCTTGCTGCAAGCAAAGAAACAATCACCCAATTTTCTCAGAAAACAGAGAAATAGTACACCCACAACTCAACCTAAAAGCTATAATGAACACCAGTAAACCCTAAGGATGTGTATCAACAACTACAAACTGCACACTGATACAAATGAAACCTAAGAAAAGAGATAATAACCCTGGTCACACTAGCAATTGGATAATGCTGTCTACTACTCTGACTGCAACTATATCTATAAGTTAACATCTTCGTTTTCCTCCCTGTAAGTCACTGCAAAAACTTGCCCGAAGCTATTCTCAGGATCTGTCCAAGCCAAACGTATTCATGTGCTGTCAATGTTTTAACAAACTGTTGTATTGCTCAATACTTTCTCCTTTCAACACCTTATGCGCTAGATTCAGAATCTCCGTCACCTGCAGGAATTGTGGAAAAACGATTGTGAATTGTAGAACCTTCACCCCAAAAGCTACTTGTATCATAAGCCTCTCATATATAATGAGGGTAGACACACGATGTAACCTATGCTAATATAATAGCATAGGTGCACAAGGGGAGCTGGCGGCGTGTGCCGGCGCCCGGGTAGCCGGTGTGCGGTATTATGATGGTGTCACGGGGAGGAGTGCCCGTACTCAGGCCCCGGGGATGTAGTCATATCGGTGAACCTCATTAACAAATCTCGACGTCGTGCTCGTGTGATTGCTTGGTCCTCGGTAGATAGATTATGCGCCTCAGATTTATTCTAACACATTGTACAGGTAACTATGAGCAAGTTGAGGCACGATTTATGCGATCTTAGTGCCGAGAAACCAACACCTACTAATGAACTGAACCTGTATTATGAAACAGAGTTGGCCATAGCTATCAGGCTTAAAATATCTGCTTCTAATGATCTGCACAACCACAATCAGTGGACACCGTTTCAGTTCAAAGCAAGCAGAATAATCTCTCAACCTAGATGACATATTCACATTTTACTCTAAATTCAACAAGAGTAAAATGCAAGCGCGGTCCTAATTCTTTTCTAAAAGTATCGATTGGGTCCTAATTCTTTTTAAGTTGTTCATCCGAGGTTCTAAACCCGTCTGCCCCCCGTTGACCAGCTTGCGTGGCGCTTTGACCAGGCCACGTCGACACCAAAGGGCCCAGGCAGGATAACGACCGGTCATGAATATTTGTAGAAAAACCCTCTAACCCTAATTCCCTTTCATTCGCGGTCCGTTCCTCTTCCCCACCCCTCTCCTCTCCCTCTCTGGCGAAAACAGGGCGATCGACGGCGGCGGCGCTGCTCCGGTGAGAAGAGGGGTCGTTGCCGGCTGTCGTCCGGCGACGGCGGCGCTAGGATGGCGCCACATCTACGGCGACCCGGAGATCCTCCTCCGCGATATGGTAAGTGCTCGTAACCCTAATCCCAATCCTACTGTTTCGTTCCCCTTCTTCTCATTTAGGCTGAATCAATGACCGAATCCCTTGCAATCTACGACCACAAGAGGAGTTTTTCAGTGTAGAAATAAACTATGATGGTTTTTTTGCGGATTTGGCAAGTCGAAGTCATATGTTGATGGCAAAGATGCTGTGTTCGATGGATGTGAAGTAGATACATGGTCTCCTCTCTGGCTCACTGATTTTATGCAACAATTAGGATATAGTGACCAATCGAACTTCACTTTGTATTGGTTGCTCCCTGGAAAGAATCTAGCTGATGGTCTCCGGATTGTGGACTGCGACACTGACACATTGCACATGACAGTAGTTGTTCCAAAATTTCAGTATTTTCAGTTGTTTGTCGACCATAAAGATATGACATTTGACAATGTAATTAATGACATTCATGTTAGTGGTACACCTGATCTTCCTCCTGCACCCAAGGCAGTGGTGCAAGGCCTATTTTCATGAACTCCCAAAGTGTGATTTGCTTCTGAACAATAGTTGTGAAGTGTTTAACAAGTAAGTACTAACTGTAGCATTTGTTTCTGAAAGTGCGTTATATCGACTAGAGGGGGGGGTGAATATGCGATTTTTACAAATTCGTCACCGAGGAATTTCAAGGTGAGGAAATTTCTAAGCGACGAACTACTTAGCAGTGGAATGAGTACTCAGATGCAAGCATAACAGAGCAGTAGCACAGTCATCATGATGAAATGAAAACAAGCACAGAGTACGAGTAGCGTAAACACAGGATAAGCAGGCTGAAGACAAACTGACTGAAGAAATTGAACCGAGGAAATTGAGAAAGTCTTCAGTCAAAGTCTTCAAATAGTAATGATCAAATACATAGCAAGTATGCGAGGAAATGAAAGGGTTGAGGAAATAGAACCAGTAGCTCGGTGAAGACAATGATTTGGTAGACCAGTTCCAACTGCTGTGACAGTTGTACGTCTGGTTGGAGCAGCTAGGTATTTAAACCTGAGGACACACAGTCCCGGACACCCAGTCCTGAACACACAGTCCAGGACACCTAGTCCTCACCGTATTCTCCTTGAGCTAAGGTCACACAGACCTCGCCCAACCACTCGTGGTAAGTCTTCAGGTGACTTCCAAACCTTCACATACTCGGTCACTCGGCAATCCACAATTTCCTCTTGGATGCTCTAGACCATGACGCCTAACCGTCTGGAGGATGCACAGTCCTCAAAGGTAACAAGCGTCGGTTCCACACAGGAACAATCTCTTCAGTGATGCTCAATCACTTTGGGTTTGTAGGTGTTTGGGTTTTTGGGTTTTTCCTCACTTGATGATTTTCGCTCAAAGTCCTCGGAGGATGGGATGCTCTAAATGACAAGTGTCAATCTATTTCTTGGAGCAGCCAACCAGCTAGTGGTTGAAGGGGGCGGCTATTTATAGCCTAGGGAGCAGCCCGACATGATAAGACATAAACGCCCTTCAATGATATGACCGTTAGGTGGGTAGATATTTTGGGACAGCTGGCACGTAGCACAGCAACGGTCGGAAATTTGAGTATCAAATTCCTTAGGGCTATCATAATCCTCACTTGTAGGCAATCCGCACTGGCGAATTTCTAACTCCTCAGTCAGAACAAATTCCTCAGAGAACAGAAGAATTTCGTCTCTGTCACTGAAGAAATTGACTGAACTGTATGAGATTTCCAATGGCTTCACTCGAAAGGATTGGGTAGGTGTAGGATTTTGAGTTGAGCATCACTTGGAAATTTTTCCTTAGTTTTACCTCGACCCCCTTTAACAGTACGGTGTTTCCAATGACTCAAGAAGAAGAAAATGAAACTACGAAAACAAAAGTCTTCACGCTTCATAATCCTCGCATGAATATCAAGTCTTCAGGGTCACACCAATTTCTTCACTTTCAAAGTCTTCAAGAAAACCAAAGTCTTCAGTTGAAGACATTCATTTTTAGGGGTCGACATTCATCGCAAATAACAAACTCCTCATAGACTTATAGACCTGTGTACACTCACAAACACATTAGACCCTTAACCTATAAGTCTTCAATACACCAAAATCACTAAGGGGCACTAGATGCACTTACAATCTCCCCCTTTTTGGTGATTGATGACAATATAGGTTAAGTTTTCAACGGGGATAAACATATGAAGTGTAAATACTAATATTGAGGAATTTGATTGCAAGATATAGAGGAACTCCCCCTGAAGATGTGCATATTTGAAGAATTTGCTTTGAAATAGCAAATGCACATTGTTGAGTAATATCATGGAGATCTCCTCCTATATCTTGAAATTCATACACGCATTTGTATGATATGAAGAATTTGAAATGCATGATGAAATATGGTGTCTGACGGAATTCAGCATGCGTGCATTAAGGTACTTGAGGAAATAAGCATGCAGAAAGCAGTTCAAAAGTATCAGACCACCATAGGACTTAAGTTTACAACTCATCAGAGCAAACACCTCAGAAGAAATATAGCCCATATATAAGACCCGCTTGAAGACTAAACTCAAATTTCTCCCCCTTTGTCATCGAATGACCAAAAGGGACGAAAAATGAGGACTAACGCTCCTGAAGAATATCATCATGATGTCGATGGAGGAGCGCCAGCATTGTTGGGGTCGTCTGTTGAGGTAGGGCCTGCCGCAGTGTCGTTCAAGTCTTCAGCTTCATCCGTCTCGCGCGATGAAGAATATGAACTGGCAACAAGCTGAGGAACTTTGACTTTCTTGAATTTCTTCGAAGGTGGCTGGGACCAGTCAAAGTCCTGTTGGAAGCCCATCTCCTTGAGTTCTTCAGCACTGTGAAGATTAGACAGAATCGCCCAAGTGCGGTCAAAGACTTCATGCAAGTAGTAGTGATTCTTCTTCACAGTATTTTGAGTGACTGTCATGTTCTGAAGAATTGCACCAAACTGACGCTTGACCCACTTGTGATTTCGATCAACTTTCTGATGAAGACTAAGGAGAAGTTCACGATCAGTCATCACACGCGGAGCTGTGGCTTGAGGATGATGTTCTGAAGCTTTGGCGGCAGAATCTTGAGTTGCAGAGTCATCATTGGTGGAATAGGAAGTAGCTTTGCGAAACTGTCCATCCAATGGACGAGTACCTTCATCAATAACAGCAGCTTTGCCCTTCTCGTCAGCTAAGGAAATAGTCCGTTTGAGGACTTCAATAGGGGGCAAATAGCTGAGATGATTTTGAAAGTCAGCCATGTAATGAATTGAAGACCTTGATCTGATGAATCTCATGATCCAGGGAGCATAAGGCTTCAACTCAAAAGGTGACAGTGCAGCATTGGCCAAAGTCCTCATGAAGAAATTGTGGTAGTTGATAGGAATACCGTGAATGATATTGAACAGCAGATTCTTCATAATGCCAACAACTTCTTCATCATCAGAGTTGTGGCCCTTGATTGGACTGAGGGTTTTGGTCAATATGCGATAGACTGTCCTTGGCACATAGAGCAATTCCTTGACGAGGAATTTGGTCCTTGGAGCTTGGCCTGGCTTCAAAGGCTTCATCAGCACTTGCATCAGATGATCAGACAGTTCAGGTTCAACATAGAGAAGCCTAGCACCTTCAGTGGGAGGACTGACTGGGACGGCATGAAGCAATTCAGAGGCCGGTGCTTTGAAATGAGTATTATCGGTCATCCAGTCCAATACCCATGAATTGACATCATCAACATTTCCAGTAATGTGCAGCATGGCGAAGAATTGAAGAATGAGTTCTTCATTCCAATCGCAGATGTCGGTGCAGAAATGGAGTAACCCAGCGTCATGAAGAACACTGAGGACTGGTGTGAAGCAGGGCAGCGATTCCATATCTACATGAGGAATTTGCTCATGTTCAAAGATCTTATCCTTATCAACCAACAATGAGGAGTAGAAGTTCATCTGGCTTGCAGTCCAGAAACGCTTGCGACGAAGACGAGCAGAGTCATAGGGATTGTAGTCAGTGAAGAATATGTGCTCGTTGAAGAAATCCTCAGCATTAAACTTCTGCTTCTTGGAGTGAGGGTTCTGTGGCTTGGGCTGAAGATTTATAGTTGAAGTCTTCACAGCCTCTTGAGGTATAGCCACTGGAGCCACTGGCTGAGGAATTTCAGCAGCAGCCTTGGCCTTCATTTCTTCAGACATATGTACATCAGCGCTAGTGGCTGGAACTTCTTCAGGTATAGAGTGAAGTGAAGCTTGACGTTCATCAGAGCCTGTATGAATTTCTTCAGTTTGCACAGGAGACTGAGGAACATGATGTAGAGGGGTTGTCAGAGGTGAATTGGGGTGATGACTTTCCCAAAAGTCATCATTCAGAATAGGTGTTGTAGACCCAATATCCACATCCTCATCTTCTTCAGTTCCTTCGACGCCTGCCTCTTCAGCTGTGAACTGAGGCATGGGCGATGATACCAGTGGGGTTGAAGAGAAAGTATCCACTTCAATTTCTTCATCCATCTGCTCTGTTGAAGCAGCAGAAGGATCTTCGTCATAAGATTTACTTGGAATTTCATATTCCTCACCAAAGGGAATGATCTCCTTTGATGGCATGCTTGATATTGGAATAGCATCAATTGGGTTTTCAGATGAACTCGTCAAAGTCTTCAATTTCTTGGGAGCTGAAGACTCTGAAGATGCAGATGCTTTCCTTTTCTTCACAGCTGCTCGCTCCGCAGCCTTGGTTTTCTTCGCTTCTGATGCAGAAGGAAGGTTGATGCTTGTCATCGGTGCAGGAGGAGCAGAGGAAATTGGTTGAATTTCTTCAGGCACAACTGATGCAGTTGCCCTGGCTTGTTCAGATTCCTCAGGCACAGTAGCAGATGCTTCAACTGGCCTGGATTGCTCTTCAGGCGCAATATTGGAGGTTGCCCTGGCATTTTCTTCAGAGACTGGAATTTCTTCATCAGCTCTGGCGCTTTCATTTTCTTCAGCAGACTGAACAGATGTTCCAGTCTGAGGAAATTTGGGTTGCGATGAAGCTGCAACACTTGGAGTAAATCCTTTTGCCATTCTGACGAATCTGACTTTGGCACCTAGCCAATCTGCATGGAATGCATGAAATTCATCACTGAGTGCTTTGATCTCAATTTGCATAGACACAAGTTCTTCAGGAGACATTTTCACAACATTATTCTTCAGAAAACGCTCCTTTTTGTACTGAGCCTTCTTCACCTGCCTGGCCTTTTCAAATTTCCATTTTTCTTCATTTATGAAGGCCGTCAACATGTGACTTTGACCAGGAGTGAGGTTTAATTCAGGCAAAGGTGTGTTAGGGTTCTTGTGCCATAGATCAATAAAATCAAGGATCTTCCTTGGATCCAGCATGAGGGGCACAGCACTGCCTTTGGCTCTAGCGGCCCTTTGTTGTCGATCTCTGATGAGCTCAGCTAATTCTTCATCATCAGCTTCGTCTTCGCTTGACGGAACCTGAAAGGCGACTTGCTTCTTGTGAGGACTTGGCCTTGTGCCTCGTCCAGCGTGGCCTTTTTCTTCAGCAAGGTCGGAGTTGTTGAAGACTGAGGTGGAGCTGAAGAACTTGCAGAGACTCCTGAAGCAATTGAGATTCCAGTAGTCCTTTGGCATGTGGCAAGATGCACAGGTGCTGAGGACTTTGCAGGAGCAGCTGAGGATTTTGCAACCGAGGGAGTTGGAGCTGCTTTTGAGGAAGTTGCTTGAGGAACAGGCCGTGAGGGCATTGCAGCTGAGGAACTTGTCTTAACAGCTGATTTCTTCAGCATAGCCTTCTTAGGCTTGATAGCAGAGGCCTCAGCGGCGGCAGCAACAGAATCTTCATTGAATTTCTTTACTGCCTCTTTAGCCACTTTGGCTAGCTTGGCTTGACGCTTAGCCCACTCCTGAGGAAATTCCTCACCTCTTCTGATGCTAGTGGGATCAGCTTCTTGGCCAGGAGCCAATGGAGGTCTTGGACATGGAGGGTTAACAGCAAATTTCTTCATGTACTTGGGAGTGACATAGCGATATTCCCTCCATTCTCTTGCCCATCTCCTCTCAATCTTCTGAATGCGCACTTTGCGCTGATTTTTGTTCTCCTTGCCATGAGTTGCTTCATCAGGAGTACAATATTCATCATAGATGTCATCAGGGATCTCAAAAGCAGTATTTGTTTCTGGCCTCTTTCCTCCCTTCTGAGGTCTTTTACCATCAGCCATTTTCTTCACTTGAGGGTTTTGAACAATCGAATTTTCTGATGAGGTGTGCAATTTTTCTTCAAGGAACGCTGCAAATGAGTTAAGTTGATGAGAACCTAGAGATTCAGCAGCGGACATGTGTACCTGTGAACAGAATATAGGTGCGAAGAGTTTTGGAGAGGTCATATGCGTTCTCAGAAGATTTTCAAAAGTATCAAGTTTGAGGAAGATGACCAGGGGTGTCTTGAGGAATTTCACTAAGCATTTTTGACTTAGGTTCCAGAATTGTGTAGATTGAAAATCCACACAATTGAGAAATCTTGAAGAAAAACGTTGCTTAGAGAAACTGATCAAGGACAGAAGCAAGTTGGTGTTTAAGAACATGAAAGTTGAAGAATAAACACCTTTTGAAGATTTTGTGGAAATCATCAGAATCAACAAGGGCAGTAAAAATAAATTTTATTTACCCTTGACGAAGAACACGACGAACTGAGAGTGGCAGTGGAGATGTTCGTCCATTCAGATCTTCCACGCCCTAACTTGGCGATGGAAAACAGCTACGGCGGCGGCGGAGTGAGGATTTCCGCGGCCGGCGTGAGTACGACGGCGACGAGGTCGAGGCAGTGAAGCTCTTCCTCACCGGCGACGATGGAGTGTAGCGGCGGCGCTAGGTCTGAGAGCTCGAGCAAGGGAGTAAGATCGAGTGGGGTAAATGAGCTCTGAGGAGGGTGAGGGGTATTTATAGCAGAGGTGAAAAACCGCTCGTCCGAAGAAAATGGACAAATGTGCCCCTGACCCTTCTCATCCTAGCGACATGTGTCACCCACGAACTGTGAAGTGGAGATCGTGTTAGATCGTGGGTGAATAGATAAATCTTATCGAGGGATAAGGAACGGTTTGAACGGCAAAAGCCGAAAATTCAGATAAGAATATTTTAATGTTTCGTTCGCAAATTCTTCAGCTGTCAAGGACACAGTGAAGACTTTGAACGGGTTTCAAATAGAACGCACATGAAGAATTTGTGAACGGACTGGATTGAGTTTAGCATTGAGGGGGAACGGGTCCGATCACATTCACTTAGAAGAAACACAACTTGAAGAATTAGCAATAAGTGAATGCTGTAGAGGACAGAAAGCTCAAATATATATATATAGTCAATGAAGAACATAGACGGAAAGAGTGAAGATTTTGCAAAGTTGAAGAATTTGAAAATTTGAAGAATTTGCACAATGATGAAAAACTCAAATTTTGAAGATTTTCAACTTTTTGTGGTGGTGTGACCCACCGTGTAAGAATGATGATTTCAGACACCGCGTACAATTGTCGTAGGGCTCTGAGAATCAAATTCTTCATTAATTTCTTCACACTTAGAGGGTTAGTCTTCATTGATTGAAGAAAAACGTTTCTTCGTGTGTTGCACATCTAGGTCATCAATTTGCATAAGTGTTAGGATGTGTGTCCTTTTCAAAGGACATTCGAAGATTCTAAGATATTTAGCTCACACCGCAACTTGCTAAATCTCTTCTCATCCAAGGGCTTTGTGAAGATATCCGCTAGCTGTTCTTCGGACTTCACGGGATCAATAGAGATGTCACCCTTCAACACATGATCTCGAAGAAAATGATGACGAATCTCGATGTGCTTTGTCTTCGAGTGCTGAACTGGGTTATGAGCAATTTTGATGGCACTCTCGTTGTCGCAGTAGAGTGGCACATTCTTCACATTGATGCCGTAGTCCTTGAGGGTTTGCTTCATCAATAGCAATTGAGCACAGCAAGAACCAGCAGCAATATACTCAGCTTCAGCAGTAGAGAGTGATACGCAGTTCTGCTTCTTCGAGGACCAACATACTAAGGATCGTCCGAGGAAATGGCATGTGCCTGATGTTGACTTGCGATCCACACGATCACCAGCATAGTCAGAGTCAGAATATCCAATGAGATCAAAAGCCGAGCCCTTGGGATACCATAATCCAAGTGTTGGAGTGTGAGCTAGATATCGAAGAATAAGTTTCACAGCCTTATGGTGTGATTCCTTCGGTGTAGCTTGAAAACGGGCACACATGCAAACACTAAGCATAATATCCGGCCTAGATGCACATAGGTACAATAAAGAACCAATCATGGAGCGGTATACCTTTTGATCGAAGTCTATTCCATTTTCATCAGTGCATAGATGGCCATTTGTGGGCATAGGGATTTTGACGCCTCTGCATTCTTGCATACCGAATTTTCTCAGAACATCCTTGAGGTATTTCTCTTGAGAAATGAAAATGCCATTATGTTGTTGACGAATTTGAAGACCTAAGAAGAATTTCAATTCTCCCATCATGGACATTTGATATTCCTCACTCATCATGTAAGCAAATTCGTCACTGTAATGTTGGTTAGTACAGCCAAAGATAATATCATCAACATATATTTGGCACACGAATAATTCATCATCATAGGTTTTGGTGAAAAGAGTTGGGTCGAGTGAACCGGGTTTGAAGCCTTTCTTCATGAGGAATTCCTTCAGAGTATCATACCACGCCCGAGGGGCCTGCTTGAGGCCATAGAGGGCCTTATTGAGTCTGAAGACTTTGTCAGGATGTTTAGGGTCTTCAAAACCTGGGGGTTGAGCAACATATACTTCTTCCTCAAGCTTACCATTGAGGAATGCACTTTTCACATCCATTTGATATAAGATGATATTATGATGGGTAGCATAAGCAAGCAATATGTGAATAGCCTCAAGTCTAGCAACAGGTGCAAAAGTCTCATCGAAATCAATTCCTTCAACCTGTGTGTAGCCTTGAGCTACAAGACGAGCCTTGTTCCTCACCACTAGGCCATTTTCATCTTGCTTGTTGCGGTAGATCCATTTGGTACCGATGATATTGTGCTTGCATGGGTCCGGTCGCTTGACAAGCTCCCACACATTGTTCAGCTTGAATTGATGTAATTCCTCTTGCATTGCTTGAATCCATTCAGGCTCCAGAAATGCCTCATCAACTTTGGTGGGCTCTGTGATAGAGACGAAAGCAAAATGCCCACAAAAGTTAGATAAATGTGAAGCTTTTGAGCGAGTCAGAGGACCTGGTGCGTTGATGTCGTTGATGATTCTCTCAATCTGTACTTCATTTGCAACGCGGGGATGAGCAGGTTGACGACTTTGATTTGGCTCAGCATTTTCTTCAGAGCCATTTTCTTCAGATGCGCCAGCATGCTGTTCTTCATGTTCTGGAATGATTTCTTCAGCAGATTCTTCGGTAGGAATGACATATTTCATCAATTAAAGCAACATATGTATATATAGCAATGTGAGGACGTGAGAAATGAATAAATCATTTCTTCATGATTAGCTTGCGTCCTTTGAAGCATTTCAGGTCTCCAGCAAATTCTTCAGACGATTTAGTTCGTCTGGAGACCTGACCCTGCATAAGAGATTAGTTCCTTTTCTTCACCACCCACATCTGGAGGGGTGGCAAAGAGTTCATCATTCTGCGAGCTCCATAAGAGAAAGGTGGCATAGACGCCAGACCACTTCGTTTCACATAAGAGGGGTTAGGGTAAGCATATGAATAAGCAGAGAAATTCTTCGAGGACTTATGAACATAATGATTTGAAGAATAATGCATATATTCATAGCCCTTAGGCTTTCCCTGCGAAACAGAAGTGTTAGCACGATGATGTTCATGTGAGGACTTTGATCCATGTGAGGAATTTGATTCATATGAAGAATTTGATCTGGGGTTCTTATTCTTCACAGGTGGTGTCATGAGGACATTCACCTGAAGACTTTCAAGGCACTTTTTGGGAACCCAGATTTTCTTCATAGGGGGACCATTCCTGCAGTTAGATCCAACATATCTAGCAAATACCTCACCATTCTGATTTTTGAATAGTTTATAGTTGGAGTCAAATGACTCATCAGATGAATATGAGGATTCACAAGTAAAGCCAGATAAAGTGGATGGATCTACGGGAGGTCCCTTCGCAGCAACCCATGAGGTTTTGGGATACTACTCCGGTTTCCAGTAGGTTCCATCAGCATTGAGTTTCCTCTCAAAGGCAATACCCTTTTTCCTAGGGTTCCTGTTCAAGATCTGCTTTTTGAGCACATCACAAAGAGTCTGATGCCCTTTGAGGCTTTTGTACATGCCTGTCACATACAATTCCTTCAACCCTGCATTTTCGTCAGTGATACTAGTGGTATCCTCAGATGAGGAATTTGTGACCACAGAGATAGTTGAAGAATTTGCAGCAATGGAAGCATTTGAACATTCAGGTGAAGAATTAGCAGTTTCACATTCAATGCATTTCAAGCATGGTGGAATAAATTCTTCCTGAGCGGAACTGATCTGTTGAGCAAGCAAAGAATCATTTTCCTTCTGAAGATCTTCATGACTCACCCTTAGCTTCTCAAGATCTTGCTTTCTTTGAAGAAATTCATAAGAAAGCTTCTCATGATCGGCTAGGAGAGTTTCATGACGACCTTGAAGGTTGTCAAACTTAGACTGTAGTTGCTGAAGATTATCAGTCAGTGTTTGAGTTCGATCCATTTCCTCACCTAACAGATCATCGCTTTTGTCTAGCATATTTTGAACCTTTTCCAAAGCCTTTTGTTGTTTAACAGCAATATTAGCAAGTTTGGAATAGCTGGGTTTGAGGTTTTCATCAGATTCATCCTCACTTGATTCAGAGGAGGGATATTTGAGTACCTTGGCACCTTTTGCCATGAAGCAATAGGTGGGAGCATAGTCATCGTTGCCGTCATCAGCAGTGTTGGGGAAGCCATTTTCCTCAGTGTTGAAGATGGACTTGCTAACGTAAGCAGTAGCGAGGGCTAGGCTCGCCACAATAGAGTCTGACTCCTCAGATGCCTCCTCTTCCTCATGTTCCTCAGATTCAGCTTCAGAGTTCATTTCCTTGCCAATGAATGCCCGAGCTTTCTTGGAGCTGCTCTTCTTGTGAGATGAAGACTTTGAAGATCTTGACGATGAGGACTTTGAAGATTTCTTCTTCTTCTTAGAGTCATCTGAACTATCATCCTTGTATTTCTTCTTCTTTGATTCCTTCTCCCACTGAGGACAATCAGTAATGTAGTGACCAGGTTTCTTGCATTTATGGCAAGTTCTCTTCTTGTAATCACGGGATGAGGAATCTGATTTCATGTCATCACCTCTTGAGGATTTTCCAAATCGGCCACGTCTAGAGAACTTCTGGAATTTCCTCACGAGCATTGCTAGCTCCTGACTCAGTTCTTCAGGATCACCAAGGCTGCTACCAGAATCTTCATCTTCAGATTCAGAGACTGCCTTGGCTTTCAGTGCACGAGATCTACCATAGCTAGGTCCGTAGAGATCTCTCTTCTCAGCTAGTTGGAATTCATGAGTATTTAGCCTCTCGAGGATATCAGCAGGATCAAGTGACTTGTAGTCTCCACGTTCTTGAATCATCAGTGCCAGTGTATCGAATGAAGAATCGAGTGACCTCAGCAATTTCTTCACCACCTCATGGTCGGTGATGTCAGTGGCACCCAGTGCTTGAAGCTCGTTTGAAATGTCAGTCAGGCGATCAAAGGTTTGCTGAACATTTTCGTTGTCGAGTCTTTTGAAGCGGTTGAAGAGATTGCGAAGAACGTCAACACGAGAGTCACGCTTCGTTGACCTTGGACAGCCTATCCCAGATAAGCTTAGCTGTCTCCAAAGCACTCACTCTGCCATACTGCCCTTTGCTCAGATGGCCACATATGATATTCTTCGCTTGAGAGTCGAGTTGCTTGAATCTCTTCACATCAGCAGCGTTTACGGAAGGAGTGACAGAGGGAACACCCTTTTCCACAACATACCAGAGGTCGTTGTCAATTGCCTCAAGATGCATGCGCATCTTGTTCTTCCAGTAGGGGTAGTCCGTCCCATCGAAGGTAGGACACCCAGCTGAGACCTTGATCATGCCTGCAGTCGACATAACTAAAACTCCAGGTGGTTAAACCAAAATCACACAGAACAAGGGAGTACCTCGCTCTGATACCAATTGAAAGTGCGTTATATCGACTAGAGGGGGGGTGAATAGGCGATTTTTACAAATTCGTCACTGAGGAATTTCAAGGTGAGGAAATTCCTAAGCGACGAACTACTTAGCAGCGGAATGAGTACTCAGATGCAAGCATAACAGAGCAGTAGCACAGTCATCATGATGAAATGAAAACAAGCACAGAGTACGAGTAGCGTAAACACAGGATAAGCAGGCTGAAGACAAACTGACTGAAGAAATTGAACCGAGGAAATTGAGAAAGTCTTCAGTCAAAGTCTTCAAACAGTAATGATCAAATACATAGCAAGTATGCGAGGAAATGAAAGGGTTGAGGAAATAGAACCAGTAGCTCGGTAAAGACAATGATTTGGTAGACCAGTTCCAACTGCTGTGACAGTTGTACGTCTGGTTGGAGCGGCTAGGTATTTAAACCTGAGGACACACAGTCCCGGACACCCAGTCCTGAACACATAGTCTAGGACACCTAGTCCTCACCGTATTCTCCTTGAGCTAAGGTCACACAGACCTCGCCCAACCACTCGTGGTAAGTCTTCAGGTGACTTCCAAACCTTCACATACTCGGTCACTCGGCAATCCACAATTTCCTCTTGGATGCTCTAGACCATGACGCCTAACCGTCTGGAGGATGCACAGTCCTCAAAGGTAACAAGCGTCGGTTCCACACAGGAACAATCTCTTCAGTGATGCTCAATCACTTTGGGTTTGTAGGTGTTTGGGTTTTTGGGTTTTTCCTCACTTGATGATTTTCGCTCAAAGTCCTCGGAGGATGGGATGCTCTAAATGACAAGTGTCAATCTATTTCTTGGAGCAGCCAACCAGCTAGTGGTTGAAGGGGGCGGCTATTTATAACCTAGGGAGCAGCCCGACATGATAAGACATAAATGCCCTTCAATGATATGACCGTTAGGTGGGTAGATATTTTGGGACAGCTGGCACGTAGCACAGAAACGGTCGGAAATTTGAGTATCAAATTCCTCAGGGCTATCATAATCCTCACTTGTAGGCAATCCGCATTGGCGAATTTCTAACTCCTTAGTCAGAACAAATTCCTCAGAGAACAGAAGAATTTCGTCTCTGTCACTGAAGAAATTGACTGAACTGTATGAGATTTCCAATGGCTTCACTCGAAAGGATTGGGTAGGTGTAGGATTTTGAGTTGAGCATCACTTGGAAATTTTTCCTTAGTTTTACCTCGACCCCCTTTAACAGTACGGTGTTTCCAATGACTCAAGAAGAAGAAAATGAAACTACGAAAACAAAAGTCTTCACGCTTCATAATCCTCGCATGAATATCAAGTCTTCAGGGTCACACCAATTTCTTCACTTTCAAAGTCTTCAAGAAAACCAAAGTCTTCAGTTGAAGACATTCATTTTTAGGGGTCGACATTCATCGTAAATAACAAACTCCTCATAGACTTATAGACCTGTGTACACTCACAAACACATTAGACCCTTAACCTATAAGTCTTCAATACACCAAAATCACTAAGGGGCACTAGATGCACTTACAGTTTCTTAACTATAGCATTTCAGTTCTCTTAACTGTAGAATTTGTTCTCTTAAGTGTAGCACTTCAGTTCTCTTAACTGTAGTATTTTATTTGTTGCCACTGTAGATACATACTTGATGCTAGAGAACTGCCCATTGTGACTGCTCTTAAGAAGATCAAGGACCAGTTAATGACTAGGTTTCATAGCAAAAATGTGGAACCTGAGGAGATGTGTGGTTCTATTTGTCCCAAAATTAGAAAGAAGTTGAACAAAAACATTGACATGTCCAACAACTGCACATCTTTGCATGCTGGACAACATATCTTTCATGTCAAGGGCATGATTGGGGAATATGAGGTGAACATACAGAAGGAAGAGTGCTCATGTAGGGCCTGGAAGCTCTCTGGAATTCCATGTAGACATGGAGTGGCATGTCTAAGGTATGAGAGGATTAAGCCAGAAGATGTGGTAAACAAGTGCTACAGCATTCAGGCATTCAAAGCTGCTTATAGATAATGCCATAGTGATCCCAGAGTGTGGCCAAAAACAAATGGCCCTCCAATGGCACCACCCAAATATGAGAAGCAAGTTGGCAGCCCTGGGAAAAAAAGGAGGAAGAACCCACTATAGGAAGAAAATGGTACTAGGATGAGCAGACATGGCATTGTTGGGCATTGTAGTGTGTGCCGGCAGCCAGGGCACAACAAAAGAAAATGCCCTGAACTTGGTAGGGGCCCAGCAGCACAAGATGCACCAGAAGCAGCAGTAGGAGATGCACCAGATGCAGCACAAGATGCACCAGAAGCAGCAACAGGAGATGCACCAGCAGAAGCAGCAACAGGAGGTGCACCTGAAGCAGCAGAAGAGGCACAGCCAGAACCTATTCAGATTGTTCTTCCTGAAGAAGCAGCAGAAGCACAGCCAGCACCTAGCCAGAGAAAGAAACTTCCAGTAAAAAGGCCTACTTGCAAGGTGTTCATTTTTTCAAAATTTCTGCATTTGTACATTCTTTCAAAATTTATGCATTTTTACAGTGTAATGCATATTATGCAGAAAAAGTCATGCCCACAACTTGGAAAAAGAGCATCCAGTTTGGTTTCACCTTCAATGACTTATGATCTTGATTCATCTACTATCATTGAAATTCTGCAAGACCAGGTGAGTGTTGTAGTGTTAATTACCTAAATGCTACTGTGTACTTTCCTGCTAATTACTAAGTGATGCACATGCTTCAATTGCAGGTTATAGCTACACAACAATCACAGACATCATTGCCAGCTCCTTTGCCAGATTGCCAGTTCATTGCAGCCTGTAGAGATCCCCTACCCCCTCCAAGAGTGCAAACTACTGCAACACTTGGCTTGAAGAGAAGGAAGAATGTGCCAAAAACCAAGGAAAACAAAGCCCCAACAAAGGCTAATCAGTGAAGTTGATATAATCCAGTGAAGTGAAGTGTTTCTTTTTGGACGTATTTTGGACAGAAGCAAATGGTGGACATATTTTGGACAGAAGCAATAGTTGTGCTAGGCTCGTCAAGTTTAACCTAAGTATTTTGGAGAGAACCATGTTGCTCTTCTCTTGATAGGATAGTAGATGGTTTGTAGTGAAACCTAATGTTGTCTTGTTGCTGTAGGTTTCACACAAACCATGAAACTATGTAAGATCTGCACCTTATGATGTGCACCTTCAAACCTTATGACTCATGTGGCCAAGTTTATGTCTTCTTTCAAGTTTCCAAAATTTCTCACCTTATTGTTGGTCATTGTTTCAAGCAAATTTAAGAACAACATGCTGCAAAATGCTGCCAAAATTCTGAAAAAATAACAAAATGTTGCCAAAATTTCTGAAAAACAAACAAATCTTTGCCAATTACTGCACTGCCAACATTTCATTAATTTCCATTACAAAAGCACTTGTCATACATCCATGACATACATCAAACCAGCACTGATTTCTCATTTCTAACTATGACACCCCCGGCTTAATCGTGCACTAACCATACACGCAAATGCACACGATCAAGCCTAAGGACTCACTTGAAGATATCACAACACAACTCTAAAACATAAATAAAGCCATACAAGCTTTATATTACAAGCCAGGGCCTCGAGGGTTCGAATACATAGCTCGATGGCATACAAGCGTCAGCGGAAGCATCAGCTATCTGAGTACAGATATTACAGAGGAACAGATAAGCCTTTAGGAAGGCGGGGCAAAATAAAAGTTACGATCAAAAGGCGCAGGCCTCCTGCCTGGGACCCTCCCAACCAACTCCTGGTCGTCGGCCAGCTCGTAGTAGTAGCCACCCTCGGGGTAGAAGTGGTAGCTGAAGTCGTCAACCGGGGCAGCGGTCTCAGGGGCTCCGTCATCTGGTTGCATCGAATGGATATGGAGGGAAAAGAAAGTAAAGCAACCGTGAGTACTCATCCGAAGTACTCAGCAAGCAAGGATCTACACTACATATGCAACATTATCAAAGGAAGGCTGTATATGTGGACTGGGCTGCAGAAATGCCAGAATAGAGAGAAAGACCTAGTCCTATCGTAGTCTAGCATCTTCAGCATCTTCATCGGTCTTGCAGCATTAGAAGAGTGCAGATTAGCATAATGTAAAGTAGTAGTAGTATCAAGTAACAGTCTCGCCCAGAGATCCTTTCTCGACTCCCTGCGAGAAAGCAATCTCGGAGCCACATATCCAGGTACCATCCCAAGTTCTAGTTGTATCGATCGGGATACAACTCCGAGTGTTCGTTACCGTAGGACAGGCTATCGATAGATTGTTTCTTCCCTGCAGGGGTGCACCAACTTACCCATCACGCTCGCTTAACTCCGGCCGGACACACTTTTCTGGGTCATGCCCGGCCTCGGCCAAACGACACGCCGCAACCCGACCTAGGCTTAACAGAGAGGTCAACACGCCGGACTAAACCTATGCCCCAGGGGTCTTGGGCCATCGCCCCGGGATCTCCTGCACGTTGCGTGGGCGGCCGAAAGCAGACCTAGCAACCCCTTATACAAGCGCGGTTGCGTTCCAGTCCAATCCAGCACGCGCCGCTCCACGCTGACGTCTATTAAGCTTCGGCTGATGTATACGACGCAGAACGCACATACTATGCCCACGTGATGGTTAGTGCTATCGGGCCAGAGGCCCCTCGGATCAAATATCCAAATCGTTAGTGGATTAAGGGCTTGCGGTAACGAGCAGAGACTCACGATCGATGTGACCCCATCGCCCCGTCTTGAGGACTTGCTGCAAGGGCTAAGAAAGCCCGGCCGCGCCTCGTAAAATAACTCACGGGTAGCTATCCATCATTCGTGGGTACCCCTCAGGGTCGACCCGCCTATAGTATCGTGGTTCAGTGTAAAGCCAAGGTAACCACAGTAACCGTGTGTCTAATACCAAGGGGAACCCTGAGGAATCACCCTCGATGGAATTCCACCTGATGTTATCGTCAAGGTGAACGAAGGAGGAATCACTCTCGAGGTCCACACTTGAGGTGTTGCACAACTTCGTCGTTATCGGGGGTGGTGTAGGAGGAATCACCCTCGCTGACCACGACCAATTAACTAACCTACAAGGTTATCATCAGAAGTGCTGACGAGGTATCACCCTCGGCACTCGATAGTAACCCAGTAGTGTCGAGCAACTAAGGGGGAAGGGAGGTGCGGTGCCGGGGCCTGGTCTTCGATCCTGTTGATCGGGTCTTCTGAGAATCCAGCGGGGCAGTCGGGACAAGTGGGGGTCACTGATGGGGCTCTACCCAGTCTATTCTAAACAGTTTTAGGATGAACAGGAAGGTATCAACAGCAGGTTACAATAAACAGGCTATGCAGCAGAAATAGGATAACAGTAACAGTAGCAAAATCTAATGCAAGCAGGAGAGAATAGAATGGGCGATATCGGGATGCTCAAGGGGGGGGGCTTGCCTGGTTGCTCTGCGGTAAAGGCAAGGACGTCAACGGTGTCGTCGGGCTCTTGAGCTGCGTCGGTCTCGGGAACCGCGTCGGTACCGGGGTCTAACGAGAGAGAAGAGGGGGAGGAAACAAATAAATACACAGCAAACATATGCAACACAGAGTATGCTATGTCTAGGATGCAGTGCAGGGTTGCCTAAAGATATGTCTAAGTTATTTTAGTTATTTTAGGATTTAAGTAGGATTTATTAACCGGTGTATATGCACTATTCATCTACCGAAATCAGGCTAAAAGTTACGGGTTCACCTACGTAGAGGGTTCTGACATGGAAACAGACGACATGATCAGATTCGTCTCGTCGTTCTAAACAACTTTCATGTATAAAGTTTTTCGATCTGAGTTACGGTTTATTTTCTACGAATTGTCAAAGATTTTAGTAATTTCTGGATTTATTTAATTTTAACAGAAAAGAATTATTGCATCAGCAGTGTGTCATGATGACATCAGCAAGTCAACTGTGGGCCGAACCTGGTCAAGCTGACCAGGGGGCCCCACATGTCAGCCACAGTGGGACTAACAGTGGTTTAAATTTTAATCAAACAATTAATCTACGGGTGGGCCCGGCCTGTCAGTGACTTAATTAACTAACCAATCTAACTTAATTAACCACTAACAGTAACTAAAGTCAGCGGACCCACCCGTCAGTGACTGTAGCTGCCACGTCAGTAGGTTGACTTGGTCAGCGTGGTCAACTGGGCCCGCGGGGCCCAGCTGCCAGCGACCCAGGCTCGGCCACGTCGGCGCCGGCGTCGGAATCGCTCTGGCGAGCTGGATATGCGGCGGAGTACGCCGGCGAGCTGCGGGTTGCGCCCACAGAGGCTCATTCGCCGCGCGGTTAGGCTCTTTCGGACGGCGGTGAGGTCGCGCATCCAATGGAGCAAGCAGCATGGGCGGGGGTGGCCGGAGTTGGCCGCTGCAACGACGGCAGGCGGCGGTGGGGTTCGGTCAACGATGAACTAGCAACAGTAGCGCTCAAAGGCTCGAACCAAAGACAGAGGGGTGATCTACGCGCGCACGCCAGCTCGAGGGACACTGTTGCGCTGGCGTTCGGTCACCAGGACCTAGCCGGCGACGAGCTCGACGGCGCTGGGTTCGGCCTTAGCGAAAATGACGACTACGGGCGCGGGATGGAGAAGAAGAAGAGGGGAGAGGAGAGGCGGCTCACCTAGGAGCACACGGCGGCTCGTCGGTAAGCTTAGGAGTAGCAGCTGCGGCGAATCGACGGCAAGGAGCTCCGGTGTCCCGAGGTAGAAGATGATGGTGATCCGGCGATGGGGCGCTCCCCGGCTCGCGTGCGTTGTCGTAGAGGACGCGGACGAGCTTGGCGGGGCCTCCTGACATGGTGGAGTGGATCGGGGACGATGGTGGCTGCGGCGGAGCGCGGTGAACGGCGGCGATTGCGCTCGGCTAGAGGGGAAGAGGGGGCGAGCGCGAGCGAGAGAGTGTGGGGAGAGCGGGGCGAGTGGGGGAAGGCGACCACGGGGGAAGGGCCTGGGATCTCCCTTATCCCCTCCAGCCTCCTGCCTCGTCGCGGTGGCGAGCGGCAAGCGGTGCAGCGAGCGCGGCAATGGAGACGGCGACACGGAGGGAGGAGTTGGTGGAGATGGGCTGGGCCGGCTTGGCCCGGTAGCCAGGTAAGTGGCCTATCGGCCTTTTTCTTTTACTGTTTTCCTTTTATTTAGTTACCAGAGAAGGAAAAAGATTTATTTGGGCATCCAAATAATTTTAGAAAAATATGCGTCTAAGCCCAATAAATCCAATACATTTTTAGGCAGTATCACAAAAAGTTTGGAGGCCAAAGGAATAGGTTAGATATTTTTTAGAAATTGAAAAGGACAGATTAAATGCTGCTGGACTACTGATTTAAAGCCCAGGGGCATTTTGGGAATTCAAAAAATATTGGATTCAATTTTATAATGGCCTTAAGAATATTTGCAATAGGATGAACTATTTTAATTGCATGACAGAAGAAATAAATATTTGACATGCACTTTGAATTTGAATTTGGCTACCATTTAGGACAAGTGGCAAAATGACATGATGATCATGATGACATGGCCACTATTAGAGGGGAATTACTGTAGTGAGATGCTGGGGATGTTACAAATCTCCCCCACTACAAGAAATCTCGTCCCGAGATTTAAGCGGGGAGTAAAAGGGTATAGGGACGGAAGCCTGGAAGGATTGGCATCCGGTAATTGCCTCAGGGAAGAAGGTTTAGCAGCATCTGGGAATATATCGAGAATGATATAAGGAGGTCCAATGAATTTCAATCAGGCAGGCATTCCAGCTGATGCCTAAAACAGATGATAAAGGGTTTCAGAGCAATGAGGAATAAGGTTGCCTCTGATACCGGAATGAAACATGGTGAGGAAGTTAGCTCGTGAATTACATACGAAGTCAGGTACATAGAATACTTCGGAATTAATGATGTACAGGAGAGTCAGGTGCCGATCCTGTGGAACTGTGGAGTGGTGTCGATCAAAAGTAGGGAGAACGGTGGCATCTTACCGGTCACGACAAGAAGGTATGTCAGAGGATAGTCTGTTAGTATGTCGGCGACAACATCGGTACCAAGGGCGAGGGACGAAGAGAACCATTTTCCTGCCCGATAAAACGAGGCGGACCATTAAGGCAAAGTTCTCGTCCATCGGGGGTTACCGGAATGTCATTAACGATAGTAACAGGGTCTCACTGACAAGGTTGTCCATCGAAGTGTTTTATAAGCAGGGAATTATTTCTTCTTATATCATATAGATCACAAGAAAGGTTAAACAAACCAATGGAAAGGAAGATGAAATTATCGGATTAAACAGACCAATGAAAAGGAAGAATGTGTCTATTCATAAGAATTAGGAGTATATCTTTTCCAAGGAAAAGCAGAACATGATATACCTGACAGTATAGCAGGTTCAAAATTATTTAGATAAAGGGGCAAGGGAAAATCAAGATGTTACCCGTACAATGATGTCCGGATAATAGATCAGGAAGCTTTTAGTGTTGCACTTCCAATGTTCTTATTGTCGTTCGGAGTACCATAGTTATGCTTCGAGTTAGCAATATTATGGTGTTTCAAGTAAAAGGTTGGATCTGAAGGTCACAAAAGATACGAAGGAACAATTTCAGGATTAACAAGGAACTCAATGTATGAGCAAAACATCATCAGGTGAGTGTTGGAGGAAGTCAAGGATGGGGTTGTTGATAACACCAATCACCGAAGGGCAAGGATGGTATTTCTCAACATGAATATGATTGTCATCTCAGAAGAAGTCAAAATGTTAACGTTGATCATGACACATTTGTCGAGGGGTTTCAAGAAGATGAGATCGATCAGTAAGATGGTCAAAGCAGATGAAGTGAGGTTCAAGGTCAACGAAACCACGAATATGACACAAGCTCGAAATCTAGATTGTTGTTCGAGGTGAAATGATAAGATGAGGAAGATCGACGTAAGCTTAGCTTATCGTCGAGAATTTGTGCTCCAGTTATAGGGACCAGGTAGCACAGTAAAAATTACCACGATAAAGATATAGCCGATTAGGCTAGGAATGATGTGATGGGGTATTAAACTTCCCAGTAACAAGTACTAGGGGTAATACCGGAAGGTAAATCGGAGTATAGGTTGGACGGGTGAAATGAACTGCAGAGGACAAGTATTTTAACTTATCCGGGAAATGGAATCAGGGAGGAAATATGGTCGGAACCACGATTGCAAAGGATCAATTCATAGATACAAGATGAACTTGTACCAAGGAAGTAATTATTTTTACGAGCAGCTTCCATGATAGGTTTTACATCGGGTCCATGGGCATGAACACACAATTCAAGGTCGACCCCCACTTCTTCAATGCATAACCACTCATTCACTTCTCGGTTTTAGTGAAGTTGAAATGTTGAAAATTTATCTGGCGTAACACCAGTAGAGTATGACTCGTAGAAGTTTCTGGGTTCCCGCAGATGGCAGAAACATAGATACAAACCATCGGGACAATTTTACGAATCCATACAACCATCAACCAAAGTAAGGAATGCGAGTTCGAAAGCAGAGTGTCGAAGTCAAAGCAGATGATACAATTTACCGGAGGTACTAAATACCAAGGGAAGTGCTCATAAGATGTTTGAATATGAAGGATAATGTCGGATACTAATCCAACAAAAGATCAGGTAGACGACAAAGGATCTGACGTGAGTACCGGTACTCAACCAGAAGAAGAAGAAATGCAAGGGCATCGGTTTATGGAAACATCTGAATAAGCCGAAGCTTAAATGCGAAGGGTTTACGATTTCAAAATCGGGGAATCAGAGGCAGAAGCTCTGATAAAAAGATGAGTATGTTGAATAGAATTAGATGGCGAGAGCCAGCTCACGTCCAGAATGACGTCAGAGCCGGAAGAATGAACTAATAGGAAGCAACTGATGATTGCGAGTATTCGTAGCAGATTGAATCAAGGGATTCGAAATGGTAATGGCAAAGGATGTTGACGGGGATTACTAGACATAAGGAATTAGCCATAGTGCAGGCATGCAAGAATTTCAAGAGCAATAGGCTGCAAAGGAATCTCGGAAGATCGGATAGCATTTCAATGTGTTCTGGAAAGCACTTGAATAACTGGGGATGAACGGACCCCGTGTAAGTATGAGGATTTATTCGTGGGTATGTTCAGGCGGAAAGGAACTGCAAGGCAGTAGGTTCGAAGAATTTTTGAATTAACGAAGAGTATTACGGGGTATCTCGCACATAAAGGAGTAGCTGGGAATGAAGATACAAACGACAAGGATGGTTAGTTATCCATGAGGGTTTGTCGGTGGTCAGGAATTGCAAAGCAGTGGCACAGGGTCTCGGTTAACGTCGAGGAGTATCTTCAGAATCTTCTGATGAAGCAGACGGTCAGGTGTAGTGAAGGGGCTCTCCGGGAGGAAGTGGTTACGAGATCCTAATGCCAGAGTTAGCAAAACCATTTAACCCGAATAGAAGAGAGATCAGAGTCCCAGAGTAAAGACAAGGAATAAAAGATCCTAATACCACCCAGTTGGCGACGTGGGCCCGTAAGCCACACAGCCAAGTTAGTAAAACAATTTTCGGTTACTAGACTCAACTTCGGCCAAGGAGTTGGAAAGGGGGATTCCTACAGGCAGTCGGCTCTGATACCAACATGTGACGCCCCCGGCTTAATCGTGCACTAATCATACACGCAAATGCACACGATCAAGCCTAAGGACTCACTTGAAGATATCACAACACAACTCTAAAACATAAATAAAGTCATACAAGATTTATATTACAAGCCAGGGCCTCGAGGGTTCGAATACATAGCTCGATGACATACAAGCGTCAGCGGAAGCATCAGCCATCTGAGTACAAATATTACAGAGGAACAGATAAGCATTTAGGAAGGCGGGGCAAAATAAAAGCTACGATCGAAAGGCGTAGGCCTCCTGCCTGGGACCCTCCCAACCAACTCCTGGTCGTCGGCCAGCTCATAGTAGTAGCCACCCTCGGGGTAGAAGTGGTAGCTAAAGTCGTCAACCGGGGCAGCGGTCTCAGGGGCTCTGTCATCTGGTAGCATCGAATGGATATGGGGGAAAAGAAAGTAAAGCAACCGTGAGTACTCATCCGAAGTACTCAGCAAGCAAGGATCTACACTACATATGCAACATTATCAAAGGAAGGCTGTATATGTGGACTGGGCTGTAGAAATGCCAGAATAGAGAGAAAGACCTAGTCCTATAGTAGTCTAGCATCTTCAGCATCTTCATCGATCTTGCAGCATTAGAAGAGTGCAGATTAGCATAATGTAAAGTAGTAGTAGTATCAAGTAACAGTCTCGCCCAGAGATCCTTTCTCGACTCCCTGCGAGAAAGCGATCCCGGAGCCACATATCCAGGTACCATCCCAAGTTCTAGTTGTATCGATCGGGATACAACTCCGAGTGTTCGTTACCGTAGGACAGGCTATCGATAGATTGTTTCTTCCCTGCAGGGGTGCACCAACTTACCCATCACGCTCACTTAACTCCGTCGGACACACTTTTCTGGGTCATGCCCGGCCTCGGCCAAACGACACGCCGCAACCCGACCTAGGCTTAACAGAGAGGTCAGCACGCCGGACTAAACCTATGCCCCAGGGGTCTTGGGCCATCGCCCCGGGATCTCCTGCACGTTGCGTGGGCGGCCGAAAGCAGACCTAGCAACCCCTTATACAAGCGCGGTTGTGTTCCAGTCCAATCCAGCGCACGCCGCTCCACGCTGACGTCTATTAAGCTTCGGCTGATGTATACGACGCAGAACGCCCATACTATGCCCACGTGATGGTTAGTGCTATCGGGCCAGAGGCCCCTCGGATCAAATATCCAAATCGTTAGTGGATTAAGGGCTTGCGGTAACGAGCAGAGACTCACGATCGATGTGACCCTGTCGCCCCGTCTCGAGGACTTGCTGCAAGGGCTAAGAATGCCCGGCCGCGCCTCGTAAAATAACTCACGGGTCGCTATCCATCACTCGTGGGTACCCCTCAGGGTCGACCCGCCTATAGTATCGTGGTTCAGTGTAAAGCCATAGTAACCACAGTAACCGTGTGTCTAATACCAAGGGGAACCCTGAGGAATCACCCTTGATGGAATTCCACCTGATGTTATCGTCAAGGTGAACGAAGGAGGAATCACCCTCGAGGTCCACACTTGAGGTGTTCCACGACTTCGTCGTTATCGGGGGTGGTGTAGGAGGAATCACCCTCGCTGACCACGACCGATTAACTAACCTGCAAGGTTATCATCAGAAGTGCTGACGAGGTATCACCCTCGACACTCGATAGTAACCCAGTAGTGTCGAGCAACTAAGGGGGAAGGGAGGTGCGGTGCCGGGGCCTGGTCTTTGATCCCGTTGATCGGGTCTTCTGAGAATCCAGCGGGGCAGTCGGGACAAGTGGGGGTCACTGATGGGGCTCTACCCAGTCTATTCTAAACAGTTTTAGGATGAACAGGAAGGTATCAACAGCAGGTTACAATAAACAGGCTATGCAGCAGAAATAGGATAACAGTAACAGTAGCAAAAACTAATGCAAGCAGGAGAGAATAGAATGGGCGATATCGGGATGCTCAAGGGGGAGGGGGGGCTTGCCTGGTTGCTCTGCGGCAAAGGCAAGGTCGTCAACGGTGTCGTCGGGCTCCTGAGCTGCGTCGGTCTCGGGAACCGTGTTGGTACCGGGGTCTAACGAGAGAGAAGAGGGGGAGGAAACAAATAAATACACAGCAAACATATGCAACACAGAGTATGCTATGTCTAGGATGCAGTGCAGGGTTGCCTAAAGATATGTCTAAGTTATTTTAGTTATTTTAGGATTTAAGTAGGATTTATTAACCGGTGTATATGCACTATTCATCTACGGGAATCAGGCTAAAAGTTATGTTTTCACCTACATAGAGGGTTCCGACATGGAAACAGACGACACGATCAGATTCGTCTCGTCGTTCTGAACAACTTTCATGTATAAAGTTTTTCGATCTGAGTTACGGTTTATTTTCTACGAATTGTCAAAGATTTTAGTAATTTCTGGATTTATTTAATTTTAACAGAAAAGAATTATTGCATCAGCAGTGTGTCATGATGACATCAGCAAGTCAACTGTGGGCCGAACCTGGTCAAGCTGACCAGGGGGCCCCACATGTCAGCCACAGTGGGACTAACAGTGGTTTAAATTTTAATCTAACAGCTAATCTACGGGTGGGCCCGGCCTGTCAGTGACTTAATTAACTAACCAATCTAACTTAATTAACCACTAACAGTAACTAAAGTCAGCGGACCCACACGTCAGTGACTGTAGCTGCCACATCAGCAGGTTGACTTGGTCAGCGTGGTCAACTGGGCCCGCGGGGCCCAGCTGCCAGCGACCCAGGCTCGGCCACATCGGCGCCGGTGTCGGAATCGCTCCGGCGAGCTGGATATGCGGCGGAGCACGCCGGCGAGCTGCGGGTTGCGCCCACAGAGGTTCATTCGCCGCGTGGTTAGGCTCTTTCGGACGGCGGTGAGGTCGTGCATCCAATGGTGCAAGCAGCATGGGCGGAGGTGGCCGGAGTTGGCCGCTGCAACGACGGCAGGCGGCGGCAGGGTTCGGTCGATGATGAACTAGGAACAGTAGCGCTCAAAGGCTCAAACCAAAGACAGAGGGGTGATCTACGCGCGCACGCCAGCTCGAGGGACACCGTTGCGCCGGCGTTTGGTCACCGGGACCTAGCCGGCGACGAGCTCGACGACGCTGGGTTCAGCCTTAGCGAAAACGACGGCTACGGGCGCGGGATGGCAAAGAAGAAGAGGGGAAAGGAGAGGCGGCTCACCTAGGAGCACACGGCGGCTCATCGGTAAGCTTAGGAGCAGCAGCTGCGGTGAATCGATGGCGAGGAGCTCCGGTGTCCCGAGGTAGAAGACGATGGTGATCCGGCGATGGGACGCTCCCCAGCTCGCGTGCGTTGTCGTAGAGGACGCGGACGAGCTTGGCGGGGCCTCCTGACATGGTGGAGTGGATCGGGGATGATGGTGGCCGCGGTGGAGCGCGGTGAACGGCGGCGATTGCGCTCGGCTAGAGGGGAAGAGGGGGCGAGCGCGAGCGAGAGAGTGTGGGGAGAGCGGGGCGAGTGGGGGAAGGCAACCAGGGGGGAAGGGCCTGGGATCGCCCTTATCCCCTCCAGCCTCTTGCCTCGTCGCGGTGGCGAGCGGCAAGCAGTGCAGCGAGCGCGGCCATGGAGACGGCGACACGGTGGGAGGAGTTGGTGGAGATGGGCTGGGCCGGCTTGGCCCGGTAGCCAGGTAAGTGGCCTGTCGGCCTTTTTCTTTTACTGTTTTCCTTTTATTTAGTTACTAGAGAAGGAAAAAGATTTATTTGGGCATCCAAATAATTTTAGAAAAATATGCGTCTAAGCCCAATAAATCCAATACATTTTTAGGCACTGTCACAAAAAGTTTGGAGGCCAAAGGAATAGGTTAGATATTTTTTAGAAATTGAAAAGGACAGATTAAATGCTGCTGGACTACTGTTTTAAAATCCAGGGGCATTTTGGGAATTCAAAAAATATTTGTTTCAATTTTATAATGGCCTTAAGAATATTTGCAACAGGATGAACTATTTTAATTGCATGACAGAAGAAATAAATATTTGACATGCACTTTGAATTTGAATTTGGCTACCATTTAGGACAAGTGGCAAAATGACATGATGATCATGATGACATGGCCACTATTAGAGGGGAATTACTGTAGTGAGATGCTGGGGATGTTACACTAACCAACTACATAATTGCATTCTCATTTCTTAAGAACTACAAACACCATGATTGCAATCATGATCACTAGTGCAATGAAAATAATCCTACAGAGAAATATCAGCTCTTCCATCTTCTTCAATACATCTGCCATCACCACACAACCAGTGTTGTTCTGCTTCATTGCTCCACACTCTTCTTTCCCATCAGCTTCTTCATTACCATTCACAATAGTTGAATATGCACTACCAATTGCAGGGGCAATGTGCCCATTACTGACCAAGAAATCCATGTAGTTATCTGGGCCATCTTCCTAGTAGTAGTGTTGGCAAGGATTTGGTCCAACCTATAGCCCAAAATCAATCAGATGTGGTAAGCACAGGAGTGCATTCCATATGCAAAAAGGCAAAAAACAAAGGACAAACAAGAATCTTACACAATGATTGGGGCATTTGTAGAAAACCCTTCCAGGATTTGCTTTCGATTTAGAAACTAGGCAGTTGGTTGACCGGATTTTGCAGCAAGGGCATGGTACCAACGGCAGCATCCCCGCCGGTGGCTGCGCCAAATGAGCTAATGCCGGCAGTGGAGACGGTGCTGCCAAGGCCATGGATGGACCAAGCAACTTCTTCCCGTGATGCTTCACCACAGAGGAGCTAGCGGGGGCGGACATGGCGCTGGAGCAGCGGCGGAACAAGCAGAGCGAGGTGGAGAAGACCTAGGGATGGGGAATGGGAAGGATGGATGATTCAGGGGTCAGATTGCATATATGCCCAACCGCCAGGCGCGGGAAAACTCCCGCCTAGGCCCCTGCTGTCGATGTGGCGGCGGTCAGACGGGATTAGGACCTCGGATGAACAACTTAAAAAGATTTGGGACTCAGATATGCATTTTGAAAGAATTAGGACCTCGCTTGCATTTTACTCATTCAACAAAGGTTAGACTAAAAGCTATTGACCAAACCTTGTAATCTTGTAAGGTGTCCAGTAAACAAATCATACCTTCATAGCACCAAACAAGCATATTAGCAAGAACTCTGTCCAAGCAAGCACGCCAATGGTCAGAGCAACAAGTGAAACCCTAGACAAAGGGGAGGAGAGGGGAGGGATGAGGTGGAACCAATCCTTACCGGCGAAAACGCCAGGTTACCAGAAGGATACAAAGTTCTGGACGTCGGAGGTGGCTGGGAGCTGAGGCAGTGTGTACGGCGGCGGCAATGGCATGGATGGCAACGGCGGCAAGAGCCAAGAGGCCTCGGGATCCGAGGCAGGACCGGCGGATGGTCTTGCTCGGCTTGGACAGAGTCCACGAAGGGCGGAGGGCAGATCAGGGGGCGGACTGTGGTGACGGACGGTTGAGGGGATGGGCTGGTCCAATACTGGGGTATCGAACGAGCTGTGGGAATTTTGGGGATTTCTATACCGGGCGGGTAAAATACTCTTTAAAACATGCAGATACTCTAGTGCCGAACGAGGCCTAATGGGGAAAACTTTGTTTTTGCCACTCTAGTTTTTGACCACTTTTCTTATGCCACTTTAGAATTCGACATTTCACTTTTACCGCTCTTAACTTTTTTTTGCGAGAAAACTTTTGATCTATTCATCTTCAATCATGGCAGTACAATGAACACCAGAAATAATAAAAATTACATCCAGATTCGTAGACCACCTAGCGACAACTACAATCACTGAAGCGAGCCGAAGGCGCGCCGCCGTCATTGCCCCTCCCTCGCCAGAGCCGGGAAAATCTTGTTGTAGTAGACAGTCGAGAAGTCGTCGTGCTAAGGCCCCATAGGACTAGCGCCGCAGAACGGCAACCGCCGCCGATGAAGAGTAGCTTAGATCGGAAGGATCCAACCTGAAAACACATGAACGTAGACGAACTATGACCAAATCCATGCAAATCCACCATGGATAGATCCGTCGGAGACACACCTCCACACGCCCACCGATGATGCCAGACACATCATCGGGACAGGGGCTAGGCGGGGAGAACCTTATTCCATCTTCAAGGAGCCGCTGTCGTCTCATCTTCCTGAGCAGGACACAAATCCTAACAAAATGCGAAGAAACAACTGAAAACAGAGCCCTCCCGCCTGCAAGGGCCAAGATCCACCTCACCGCCATGGCCCTAAGGCTACTGGAAACGAGGCGGACCACCGGTGGCGCCAGCGGGAGGCAGGGGTGACAAAAGTGAAACAAAAAATTACTGCTTTTGCCACGGAATGGCATTTGTGATGTATTGTCAAAAGCTAAGAGTGACAAAAGTGAAATATCAAATTCTAGAGTGCCATAAGCAAAGTGGACAAAAAATAGACTGGCGAAAACAAAGTTTTCCTTAATGTGGCCATGCTCGCCAAGCAGGTGCGGCGTCTATTGCAAAACCCTGATTCTTTGAGCGCTCGGCTCCTCAAAATTGTGTACTACCCCAACACTTCAATCTTGGAAGCAACTTTGGGAGGACATCTATGTCAGATTTGGAGAGCTATAATAGAAGACAGGGATACTATCAAACGAGGCCTGATACGACGCATAGGCAATGGCGAGTCAACTAATATTTGAAATGGTTCGTGGCTGCCACGGCATGAAATGATGAGGCCATATGTTTGCCGAAGCGCTAATTCACCACTCCTAGTGTAAGAACTAATTGATCAAACTTCGGCAAAGTGGGACCGACAGTGCGTTGAAGAAGTTTTTCTAGGAATGGATGCCAAAACAGTCTTGGCGATACCCCGTTTACTCGTAACATCTAGGGTGAATTGCAAAAAACCACCACATTTCAAGTTTTGTTTTGAAATTGCCACCACATTCCTTGGGCGCCCCAAAAATCTATTGGTTTTCTTGCTAATTTTTTTAATAAACACTAATGATCGATTTGGAGCGAATTAATCCAATTTCTGACATACCGGGCCCACTGGTCAGTGCCATATGGCAGTAAATGGTTAAAACCGTTTGTTGACCGTTAAGTTGAATGGAGGGCCCACCTGTCAGCATCGTTATATCTCTCAAATATACCTGGCCATCTGTCGGGCCGGGTCGGGCTTCGGGCCGGGCCTACCAAAGCCCGATGCAAAAAACCCAGGCCCGAGCCCGGCCCGGCTCGGCCGTCGGGCCTAAAAATCGGGCCCGAGCCCGGCCCATCACGCTAAAAGCCCGCCAGGCCTCGTTCCGGGCCTCTTCGTTAACGGGCGAATACGACGGGCCCGGGTCTGGCCCGGCCCAGTCGTCGGGCTTAAAATCTAGGCCCGAGCCTGGCTCGTGGACAAGGTCGGGCCGGGCCGGGTCGGGTCGGGTCGGGCCGGGCCGGGTCGGGTCGGGCCGACCGGGCCGGGCTGCCCATGGCCAGGTCTACTCTCAAACCGTATTCTCCTCCTTAGGGGTATTCCAAAGAACACCTCGTGTGCAAGGACAGAGATGGACGAGAGGGCTCGGAGGTGACGGCGTCGGTGCCGGCAGCAAGGCCGGGCCCACAGTTGTGCATACTGTGCGGCCCGCACAGGGCCCATCAATTTAGGGGGCCCCAACCTTTTTATATGCCTTTGTACATATTTTTTCAGGGTAGGCGTTGGGCCACGCATAGAACTGGGCCTCTGCCCGTTGGCGCGTGACTCCCCCAGCGCGTGAGTCCACCGGACCGCTGCTCGACCATCCCAAGTAGACCTCTAATCCCAAGTCACTGCTCGATGCCTCGATTGCGATCCCAGCCGCCAGGGTTGATCTGCTCAATGCCTCGATCTTCCCTTAAAAAAAATAAGCTGATCTGCTCGATTTGTAACCAAAGGGCGATTCAGTTCTGCTCCATCGATCGCATCGAGAATCCATGGGTAGGCGACACGGCGCATGCGCATCCTCCTGCCTCCTGCCATTGAGACATCTAGACCCGGCGACGCGGGGACGGACGACACGACGACAGGTATAGGCAGAGGCAGGATGAGGTTACTGATGTAGGGTAGAAACCCTAGGGCCGATCTTTCACGATTGGAGCGGATCCTACGGAGAACACGAGGGGAAACACGAGGGAAAACGAGAGAAATCACTCAAACCAACAAGATTCGATTACACATGTGCTAGATCCTCGAAACACAAAGAGATACACGATCCGAATCCAACAAAGGACGATACATAGGGTAACCGGTTCTTCTCCGTGAGGAGGTCTTGAGTTCTTCCCGTTAGGGGTCTTGAATCCAAGTGGATCTTCTCCGTAGAGGCACGGTCTCTCTCGGAGGAGTAGATCCGGATGGATGAGCAAAGCTCTATCTCTCAAATGAGCTATCACTTCGCTAACCCTAACTAGGAGGGGGGAGAGGTCTATATATAGGCTAGTACAAGCTGGGGCGAATTGAAGGGGTACACGGGCCGATGGCCCGTTACACTATGCGCGCGGGGGGGGGGGGGGGCGGATGTCCGGGCGTCGGGCCGGATGTCCGGCGCTTCGCGACGGGCCGGATGTCCGGGCTGAGGAGGCCGGATGTCCGGGTTGAGGTGGCTGATTCCTGATGCTTTCTGGATAGGCAAGGCCGGATTTCCGGGCTAGGGGCCGGATGTCCGGCCGCTCGCGTCAGGCCGGATGTCCGGGCCTCTGGCCGGATGTCCAGGCTGGCGAGGGTATCTCCTGCAGGTTCTGTGACGGGGCGCCAGATGTCCGGAGGAGGCGCCGGATTTCCAGGCTTGTCGGGCCGGATGTCCGGGACCTGGCCGGATGTCCGGGCCCTGTAGCTGTTTGGCTGGACTGTTGCTGCGGCAGATGCTCCAGGGGCCGGATGTCCGGGTCCTAGAGACCTCTTCGGATCCTTCCGTCGTTTCTCTTCTTCCGTGAACTTGGGGACTTGTCCGTCTTCACGTCCATCTTCCGGAGGGCCTTCTCGGTACCTGATCATGCACAACATTCCGGACTTAGGTAGTAGCCATGTCTCGAGTGGATCACATGTAATATCACTAAGGAAGGAAGTCACCTCGGTCTCGAGAGCTCTAGCTCGTGCTCGCGTCATAGGTCCTCTTGGCACTTGGTGAGACGGTGGTAGGTCCATGGGGAAGACCGTAGGATGCTCCGCATCATCTCCCCCCCCCCTTGGGAATGATCCGACCTCGGATCGAAATCCTCATCACCATGGTACGGGGAGAGATCTTTGATGTTGAATATGTCGCTCACGAAGTACTTGTCGCGAGGAATGTTGATCTTGTAGGCGTTGTTGTTGTAGCGTTCAAGCACCTTGAAGGGTCCATCGGCTCGTGGTAGAAGTTTGGACTTGCGTTCATTGGGGAAGCGGTCCTTGCGAAGGTGTAGCCACACAAGATCTCCAATGTTGAATACCATGGGTTGTTTGTTGATGTTGAGCTTGGTCGCGAGTCGTTGTACTTGGCACTCGATAGTGTGCCTTGTATCTTCATGCTTCCTCTTGAGGTAGTTCACTCGGGCACTCGCGTCCATGTTGGTGCGCTCTTGTAGTGGAAGAGGAAGAATATCCAAAGGGGACAACGGGTTGAAACCGTAGACAACCTCGAAAGGGGACTTGCCGGTAGTCAAATGTCTTGCGCGGTTGTAGGCGTGCTCGGCGATGGGTAGGCACTCCTCCCACTCCTTGATGTTCTTCTTGATCAACACGCGTAGTAGAGTGGAGAGTGTTCAGTTCATCACCTCCGTTTGGCCGTCGGTTTGAGGATGGTATGCCGAAGAGAACAAGAGCTTGATTCCGATCTTGGCGCATAGAGTCTTCCAGAAATAGCTCAAGAACTTGACGTCGCGGTCCAAGACAATCGTCTTTCGTACTCCATGTAGGCGCAAGATTTCCCTACAAAAAAGATTTGCAACATGTGAAGCATCGTCTATCTTGTTGCATGGTATAAAATGTGCCATTTTAGAGAATCGGTCCACAACAACAAACACTGAATCCTTTCCATTTTTTGTTCTAGGCAAACCAAGTACAAAATCCATGCTAATATCTTCCCATGGGTGGTATGGAATTGGAAGTGGCATATATAGACCATGGGATTGAGCTTTAGACTTAGCTTTGCGGCATGTAGAGCACCGGTTGGTGAAGCGTGAGACGTCGCGGAACATCTTGGGCCAAAAATAGTTCTTGGAGAGCGTAGCGAATGTCTTGTCCCATCCAAAGTGTCCCATTAGCCCTCCTCCATGAGATTCTTGCAAAAGGAGCAAACGAAGAGAAGACTCGGGGATACACAATTTGTTAGCTCTCATAAAATAATCATCTTTTATGTAATAGCGTTCCCAAGACGTATGCGTCAAACATTTGGCATAAGGGGTAGCAAAAGTAGGATCATGCGCATACAAGTCTTTTATATGCTCAAAACCAATGACATTCAATTCAAGTTGGGTAACAAGCATGCATCTACGGGAAAGAGCATCCGCCACAACATTTTCCTTACCTTTAATATACTTGATGACATAAGGAAATGACTCGATGAATTCACTCCACTTAGCATGACACTTGTTCAGCTTCGTTTGACCCTTAAGATACTTAAGTGTTTCATGATCGGTGTGAAGAATGAACTCATGAGGGCGGAGATAATGTTCCCAAACATGCAAGACTCTAACTAAAGCATATAGCTCTTTGTCATAGATGGGATAATTAAGCTGCGCTCCGGATAGTTTTTCACTAAAGAAAGTGATGGGGTGCTTTTCTTGCATTAACACACCTCCTATGCCATAACCACTAGCATCGCAATGAATCTCAAAGGGTTTATCAAAGTTTGGTAAAGCGAGCAAAGGAGCATGTGTAAGCAAATTCTTTAGCTCATTGAATGCGGTATCTTGGGATGGTCCCCAAACAAAGGGTGCATTCTTCTTACTCAAAGCATGTAAAGGGGATGCAATGGTGCTAAAATCCTTAACAAATCTACGGTAGAAACCGGCTAAACCAAGAAAACTATGCACTTGTTGCAAGTTGGTTGGTTGAGGCCAAGTTTTGATAGCATTGATCTTAGATTCATCAACATGTACACCCTTAGAAGACACAACGAAACTCAAGAAAACAAGATTATCAACACCAAAAAGGCATTTGTCCATATTAGCATAAAGGCGCTCTTTCCTAAGGGTTTGCAACACGGTTCGAAGATGGGTGACATGATCTTTAAGAGATTTGCTAAATACAAGAATATCGTCAAAGTAGACCACAACAAATACACCAATATAGGGTCGAAGAACAAAATGCATGACTCTCATGAAAGTACCGGGTGCTTCAGATAAGCCCATTGGCATAACAAGCCATTCATATAAGCCAAATTTTGTCTTAAATGCGGTTTTCCATTCATCACCTTCTTGGATGCGTATTTGGTAGTAGCCACTTTTAAGATCAATTTTAGAAAAAATGGTGGCTCCACTAAGCTCATCTAGCATATCATCTAGGCGTGGGATAGGGTAACGATAACGCACGGTAATAGCATTGATAGGACGACAATCGGAACACATGCGAAATGTACCATCTTTCTTGGGAACAAGGATTACCGGGACGGCACAAGGGCTCAAGCTTTCGCGTACATGGCTGTTGTCGATGAGTTGTTGTACTTGCCGTTGGATCTCCTTAGTTTCCTCGGGGTTGACGTGGTAGGGAGCCTTGTTAGGAAGGGGTGCTCCTGGGATGAGGTCGACGCGGTGTTCGATGCCTCGTAGAGGAGGTACACCCGGAGGTAGCTCGTCGGGGAACACATCTTGGAATTCCTGTAATAGAGAAGATAACACTAAAGGTAGATTGTTAGAGTTGTTAGTTTTGGGTGCCTCATCCTTGCACAAAAGGACATAGTGCATAACACTTGATGGGTTCTCACACACTTCTCTCATCTCACGTTTGGTGGCAAAGAGGAGTAGGTTTTTCTTGTCGCTCATCGTGGAGGCGGTCGATTTGGGCTTGTGGCGCTCACTCTCTTTATGGTGGTTCGCTCTCTCACTATTCTCTCCACGATGGGTGGCTTGCTTGTCGGCGATCACTTGACTTGGAGTCATAGGTCGTAGCACGTACTCCTTCCCTTTCAACTTGAAGCTATAGTGATTCGTTCGCCCATTGTGGATGACGCCTCGGTCAAATTGCCATGGTCGTCCAAGAAGTAGGTGGCAAACGGACATCGGAACGACATCACACTCCAAAGTGTCTTCGTATGCTCCAATCTTGAAGGAAACTTGCACCATATGCTCGACTTGGATAGTGCCGGAGTCACTTAGTCATTGAACCTTGTAAGGATGCGGGTGCTTCATCTTGACTAGTTGGGGCTTGGAGCATAGTTCTTCACTTGCCAATTTATGACAACTTCCTCCATCGATGATGACCTTCACGGACCTTCCATTGATGCCGGCCTTGGTGTGGAAGATATGGCATCTTTGGTCTTCGTCTTGTTGATTTTGAAGAGTCAAGACCTTGGAGACAACAAGTGTGGGGCTCGGATCTTCGTCACACAAGACTTGATCATCTTCATCGTCGTTCACTTGCCGGTGCATGGCCACTTGCTCAAGGGCTTCCATTTCGCCTTCACTCATTGAGTCGTATGTACCATCGTCGTTGAAGATCATGGTGCGTTTGTTGGTACATTTGAAGGACTTGTGGCCTCGGCCGCCGCATGTGAAGCACTTGATGGAACTTGTCTTGATGGTCTCATCGGTTGGAGTAGATGATGAAGAAGCTCTTGGCTTGATGTTGCTTAAGGTAGGAGGACGACTTGAGGTTGTCGAAGTTTTCTTATAACTTGACTTGTCGCCATTGCTTGTAGAAGTCTTTGTTGATATAGAAGTTGTTGGAATCGTTGAAGCTTGGGTGTTGGAGAAGCCATAGGACTTGGATGAGAACTTGGCATACTTGAAGTCATCTTGCACTTGACGTTCCGCCTTGGTAGCTTGGTGCACTAGCTCAATGAGGTTTGAGTAAGGTTGGAAGTCGGCGATCTTCTTGATAGGATGATTGAGTCCATTCAAGAAACGTACCATAGTTTGCTCATCATCTTCCGTGACATTGGCTCGTATCATGGCAATCTCCATTTCCTTGTAGTACTCTTCAACGCTCTTGGTTCCTTGCTTGAGGAGTTGGAGTTTCTTGAAGAGGTCGCGGTTGTAGTAGGTGGGCACAAAACGTGCTCTCATGACATCCTTCATTTGCGCCCAAGTGGTGATTGGTGGTTCACCTCTTGCCTCACGACGCTCAATGACTTGTTCCCACCAAATGAGGACGTAATCTTGGAACTCAAGGGATGCCATAGCGATCTTCTTCTCTTCTTCATAGTTGTGCAAGCGGAAGATTTTGTCAACCTTCAATGCCCATGAGTGGTACTCTTCGGGATCGTTGCTTCCGTTGAACTTGGGCATGGTGAACTTGAGCTTGCCATAGCGTTGCTCTTCATTGTGTTGAGGTCGAGGGTGATGACGTCCTTGACGAGGAGGATTGTCTCCCTCAACTTGCTCTTGTGGTGGAGGATGTCCATTGTCTTGTTGCACTTGTTGAGCTTGAGGTTCTTGTCGAGCTGGTGGAGGAGCTTGTCGAGCTTGAGGAGGAACTTGAGGAACTTGTCGAAGCAACCGTGCTTGATAAATCCTCTCTTGAACTTCTTCGCGAAGTGCTTCTTCTTGTTCGCGCCTATGGCGGTTGCGTGCGGCAACGGTGCGACTTGTGTCGTGGAGGGCACGTTGCGCCTCAAGTGCTTAAGCTTCTCGCCGTAGTTGTTCTTGACGTTGTGCCTCGGCATCTTGCTCGTCTTGGTGTAGGCGTGCTCGCTCTTCCTCTTGTTGGCGTTGGCGCTGCCGTTCTTGTGCTTGCGCAAAGGTAGCTTGGTTTTGGCGATGTCGATGTTCTTGCGCAAGAAGTTGCTCTTGATAATTGGTTCCGTGTAGAGGATTGTGGTTTGCTTGACGGTCTTGGCGCGCGGCTTGGCGAAAAGTGTTCGACGTCGGTGTACTTGAGTTGTCGGAGGAGTGTCGACTTGAGTGGCGCCGTCTTGAGGAGGACGAAGTGGTAGAAGAGCGGTTGACCAATAAGGCACGAATCTCGTCCATTCTTGCATCGTTCTCTTGTTTGTGTTCGTCGAGCTTGTGGTCGAAGTAGTCTCTTGTACGTTGCTCGGAGAGGCGTAAGTCGATGGCGAGATTGTCGATGCGGTCGCTCATTGCTTGTTGTTCTTGATGCAAAGCTCATTGTGCACCAAAAAGGTGGCTCTTGGTGACGTAGGAGGTCATGTCGTCGTCTTGCTCGATGAAGAGTGGGTTGGTAGAAGAACTTGGCCTATCCATCATTCCAAGCAAATATGTGAGTTGGAGAAAGAGAAGAACTTATACCAAATGTACCTTGACCGATGTTGAAGATGGATCAATGATCACTCAAATGTGGAGCAAGAAAATAGCACAATTGGTATCGATTCTTGTCGGTTTCTCACACCTACACAAATAAAATCTTATGGTGGAGCTCGGTTAGGATGGTGGCACAAAATTCGATGCAATTGTTAGTGAGCCTCAATAATGTTGGAAAAGATTCACAAATTTGCAAATGCAACAAGTAGACCAAGCAAGTAGTGGTACACGGAAACACACACGCAAATAGATAAATGGGGTCGTGCAACCAAAAATGAGCGGAAAATATGGAATCCACGGAAAATGCTCTTGTTGCACAACACTAGAGAGACGCTAGCATGATTGCACAATAGGCGGATACGAAACTTGTGCACAACCTACTAAGCAAAAATGCAACGACTTCTATCCCAAGTATGCTATATGTATTGTGTTCCGATGATATGATCCAAGATGATCGAGTATGACAATCTTAATGTAGTATGATGCTATGGTTCTTGCTTATAAGCTCTTTGCTTATCTTTTCCTTTTGGATAAAAGCTTGTTTGGCTCTTTCTCTTTTGAGCTCTTTTCTCATGCAAAACTTCACGAACCAAGATAGCAATTGTGTATGCTATGACAACCTTGTGACACAAGAGATGATACTAAGGTATGCACCACGATGATATGGTATGTATGCTATGGGAAGTATGATCACTAATGTGCACAAGTAATGTTGCCAGCAATACTCAAAGGCTAGTCTCGAAAGGCAAGATACGCAAAATTGGGCTATGGTGGTTATCAATGTAGTGGCAAGGAGTAGACCAAGATGTCGTCGAGATTATCGTCCTTGCTTACGGTTGAGGGTGTCAAAATTGTTGAGCGGTTGTTGTCGATGACGAGTCCGTGGCAAAGATGAGCGGCAGTGATGTTGATGTCGAACCGTCCCTAAGTTGCCGAAACGCGTTAGGAAACGGAAACCACAACTCAAATTCTCAAAACAAAACGTGTCAAAATTGTCGGAGTAGGTAGCGGGAAGTGGTGGGGGTTTGCGGAAAGCGGTGGTGGATGCGGAAGGGTAAGTGGGTATGCGGAAGCAAAATTTGGCGAAAGTTAGGCGGGAAACGGAGCGGTGGATGGAAGTGATGTTGTCAGGGGCCTGATGTCCGGGCTTCAGGGCCGGATGTCCGGGGAAACGGGCCGGATGTCCGGGCTCAGGATCCGTGGATGAACTTGATGAACTCCGCGAGGAAAAGGCAAAAATCGAAAGATTTTGTGGATGGAAATTGGGGAAAAGATGTGGGAAAGCTAGATCTACTTGCAACACATGAAATCCGCGGATCAAATCCAACAAGACTTCATCACACCAACAAATCACAAAAAAAAAATTGGGGCTATTTTTGTGGGGATTTTCGAAATTGGGGAAGAACACAACAAAATTAGGCTAGAAAACAAAGGGTAGGGGCTCCAAAATCGTGATCAACCAAAGCTCATGATACCAAGATGATGTAGGGTAGAAACCCTAGGGCCGATCTTTCACGATTGGAGCGGATCCTACGGAGAACACGAGGGGAAACACGAGGGAAAACGAGAGAAATCACTCAAACCAACAAGATTCGATTACACATGTGCTAGATCATCGAAACACAAAGAGATACACGATCTGAATCCAACACAAGATGATACATAGGGTAACCGGTTCTTCTCCGTGAGGAGGTCTTGAGTTCTTCCCGTTAGGGGTCTTGAATCCAAGTGGATCTTCTCCGTAGAGGCACGGTCTCTCTCGGAGGAGTAGATCCGGATGGATGAGCAAAGCTCTATCTCTCAAATGAGCTATCACTTCGCTAACCCTAACTAGGAGGGGGGAGAGGTCTATATATAGTGCTAGTACAAGCTGGGGCGAATTGAAGGGGTACACAGGCCGATGGCCCGTTACACTATGCGCGCGGGGGGGGGGGGGGGGGGGGCGGATGTTGGGGCGGATGTCAACCGGGAGGCGTCGGGCCGGATGTCCGGCGCTTCGCGACGGCCGGATGTCCGGGCTGAGGAGGCCGGATGTCCGGGCTGAGGTGGCTGATTCCTGATGCTTTCTGGATAGGCAAGGCCGGATTTCCGGGCTAGGGGCCGGGTGTCCGGCCGCTCGCGTCAGGCCGGATGTCCGGGCCTCTGGCCGGATGTCCGGGCTGGCGAGGGTATCTCCTGCAGGTTCTGTGACGGGGCGCCAGATGTCCGGAGGAGGTGCCGGATTTCCAGGCTTGTCGGGCCGGATGTCCGGGACCTGGTCGGATGTCCGGGCCCTGTAGCTGTTCGGCTGGACTATTGCTGCGGCAGATGCTCCAGGGGCCGGATGTCCGGGTCCTGGAGACCTCTTCGGATCCTTCCGTCGTTTCTCTTCTTCCGTGAACTTGGGGACTTGTCCGTCTTCACGTCCATCTTCCGGAGGGCCTTCTCGGTACCTGATCATGCACAACATTCCGGACTTAGGTAGTAGCCATGTCTCGAGTGGATCACATGTAATATCACTAAGGAAGGAAGTCACCTCGGTCTCGAGAGCTCTAGCTCGTGCTCGCGTCATAGGTCCTCTTGGCACTTGGTGAGACGGTGGTAGGTCTATGGGGATGACCGTAGGATGCTCCGCATCAGTTACGTTGTACGTTAGTTTTGGTATTGCAAATACAGTATCTTATTGGTTCGCAACTTCTCATCCATCGATTATTTCTTTCGTGATCTCGGATTCTTGAGTCACATAGGAATACTGCTGGGTTCTTACTCCTAAATCTATTCCTATTCTCCTAATTCTTATTTCCTAATTAACTTTTGGCAAGGATCAATGGAAAGATATGTTCTTGCATTATTGCTCCTCGATTAAAGATCATAGTATAGCAGTTCAATCTGACGGGACACAAGACTAGGTGAGTTAGACGGTTCGTTTAATTGTCAAACATTGATGCATAATCTCCAATTGATATCTGCTACCATATCACTATAATTTTATTTTATTTATATTTTATATCTTGTGTTTCAGTACAACATAATATGTTACGTAAGCCACTATATCAAATATACATTATAATTGCTCGATAATTCATTTTTTCTAGTGAGATAAGGCCCCATTTTTTAGTTTCGCACATGGCCCCGGATTTTACCGGCCCGGCCCTGGCCGGCAGCAGAGGCGAGGAGGCTTGTGGTGCGGTCTTCCCTGGCTAGAGAAGGCCCACACAACGACTTGTCGACGCGGTGGCCTGGGCCGGCCATGGCGGGGCCGTGAGTCGCGCGGTGCGCGCTGCCGCTGAGCTGTAGCCATGGCGCCAGTGCAAGAAGAGGCTGCATTGGTTGGGCAAGCGGACGTAGGAGGTGGGATGGAGCAGGAGCTGAGGAGGATGAGTGGAGAGGGAGAAGGGTAGAGGGCTCGGCGTCGCTCTGCTCGCAGGGAGGCAGCCGATGCGGAAGAGGCTGAGGAGGAGGCACTCCGGTGAGAGAAGGAGAGGAGGAGAGGGAGTCGTGGATGGGACCCTGACACGGGCGGCTCACACCCTCTCTTCCCCAGACGCGTTGTGTCCCACATCGTTGTCCGACCGGCGGCGCGAACCGAGCTCGCCATGGATGTACTTTTCATGCGCGCGTGCTACTTCATGGATGCTTGATGCGTGCTGCTGTTGCTTGCCGTTGCTACTTGTTGCTTGCCGCTACTGCTTGTGTGCGCAGGCCAGCGAGCTGGTACAGGCAGCACGGCGTGTACGCCAGCGAGCCACCTCTCCGCAACCTCCCTCGCATCCAAGCTGTTCGACTGAACGTCCAAAGAGAAGAAGAAGAAGGTTTCAGAGAGACAAGTGTGGTCCAATGTCCAACTTAACGGTCAACACCATTTGTGTTGACTTGAACTGCCACGTGGCACTGATCAGTGGGCCTGGTATGTCAGAATTGGATTAATTCACTCCAAATCGATTATTAGTGTTTATTGAGAAAATTAGCAAGAAAACCGGTAGATTTTTGGGGCGTCAAAGGAATGTGGTGGCAATTCCAAAACAAAACTTGAAATGTGGTGGTTTTTGCAATTCACTCTAATATCTAAGATTTCTAAAGCTGGAATTATGGGGGAAAACAGCATATTCTCTATCAAATCAGCGTACAAGATGCTAGTTTCTACGCGAGACGAAGAGAAGCCTGACTCGCACAATCACACGAAGAAGGTAGAAGGGTCATGGAAGGGTGTGGAAAAAGTATTTTCTCTGGAAACAAAAACAAAGAGCTCTATGGAGCTCTGCTTGCACTTTTCGAGATTTTTGCCTCTATGTTTTTTTCTTGTGTTTCCTTGTATCAGCCTAGCACAAATTGCCAAGGGACAAACCAAAGTGCAAGCAAAGGCAAAAGAAAAGCCCAGCCTAATTGGAACACAAAACATATGGGCAGGAGGAGTTTTCCTTTTTTTCGTAGATTTGTTTATTCAAAACGTTTTATCTCTTTAATCGTGCATCCAAATCTCAAACCGTTTTCACCGTTGAATTCCTCGCGTCGAGATCTTCAAAAGTAGATCCCATATTGATAGGTTTTGACGAACTTTCTTTTCACGAAAAAAATCGGACGAAAAAACCAAACCGGGAGCACGGGTTTTTTCCCTTTCCGAAAGAGGCACGCCCGTACCTCTCGCGAAACCACAACCGTGTCTCTCGTGGAAGCAAAACCATGCCTCTCGCGAAAGGAAAAAAAGAAGGGAAAACCCGTTTTTTTTTCGTTTCCTAGGAGGCATGGCCGTGCCTCTCGTGAAAGCACAACCATGCCTCTCGCGGAAGCAAAACCGTACCTCTCGCGAAAGAAAAAAAAACAGAAAATATGTTTTTTTTTTGTTTCCGAGAGGCACGGCCGTGCCTCTCGTGAAAGCACAACCGTGCCTCTCACGGAAGCAAAACCGTGCCTCTCACGGAAGCAAAACCGTGCCTCTCGCGAAAGGAAAAAAAACAGAAAACGCGTTTTTTTCCGTTTCCGAGAGGCGCGGCCGTGACTCTCGCGAAAGCACAACCGTGCCTCTCTCGGGAGCAAAACCGTGCCTCTCGCGAAAGGAAAAAAAACAGAAAATGTGTTTTTTTTCGTTTTCGAGAGGCACGGCCGTGACTCTCGCGAAGCAAAACTGTGCCTCTCACGAAAGCAAAACCATGACTCTCGCGAAAGGGAAAAAAAGAAAATGCGTTTTTTCGCGTAAATTTTTTTTTCAAAATATTTTCTTGGTCCTAAAGTTCAGGAAGACCGATGGAAAACCGAAACGTAAAAAAACAAAAAAAACCGTTTAAAAAACCAAAAACACTTGCGGAAAATTAAAAAAAAAATCCGAAGGAGGAGCGTCCAGAGCGTGACACGTGGCAGGCGGCTGGGAGCGCGTCAACTGGCGCTGATCATTGCGAGGCTCCCAAAGAAACGCCCGTTAACTAGTTGCTCTCGGAGCAGAGAAAGCGAGGAGCTCCTATTTGGTGCCCGTTGGGAGAAGCAGCACCTACAGCGACCTTCTTTGGGCTGTTTCTACGCTCATGCGAACATCAGCGGCCGCGGTCCATTAAAAATCGCTGCCTCGCTCGCTCCCTATTCGCTTTCGCTCGCTTGCTCAAAAACAAAAAAGTTCACTCTATCAACTCGCCTCGCTTGCATTTTTTAGGCTGTGTCGCGCTTCTGGTTCAAGAAAAAGACCAGGCTCCGCTTTTTTGCGATTTTGAATATGTTCGTGAAATTAAAAAGTTTATGGCTTTATTAAAAAATGTTCGTGGGTTTAAAAAAGTTCACAAAATTGGAAAAAAATAAACAAATAAAAAATAATGAATTATTAAAAAAGTTCATGGACTTGTAAAAAAAGTTCATCGAATTTGAAAATAGTCCAACGACTTTGAAAAAAGTTCAATGATTTTGAAAAAAAATTCATTGCTTTTTAAGAAAGTTCAGCGATTTAAAAAAAAAAACTTGATCAATTTGGACAAAAAAAGTTCATCAATTTTGAGAAAAGAATTCGTTAATTTAAAAAAGTTCACTTATTTGAAAAAAGTTCATTCATTTAAAAATCACGAATTTGAAAAGTTCATGTATTTAGCAAAATAGAAAAAGAAAAACTGGATAAAACCGTTCCACAAAAAGAAAAAAGGAACAAAAAACAAAAACCAAAAAAGGAAAGAAGAAAGAAGAAAAAATGGGAAAAGGAGTGCAGCAATTCGGTGCCCAGGCTCATCTGCAGGCCAGTGAGCTGGTACAGGCAGCACAGCTTGTAGGCCAGCGAGCCACCTCTCTGCAACCTCCCTCGAATCCAAGTTGTTCGACTGAACGTCCCAAAGAGAAGAAGAAGAAGGTTTCAGAGAGACAAGTGTGGTCCAATGTCCACTTAACGGTCAACACCATTTGTGTTGACTTGAACTGCCACGTGGCACTGATTAGTGAGCCCGGTATGTCAGAATTGGATTAATTCACTCCAAATCAATTATTAGTGTTTATTGAGAAAATTAGCAAGAAAACCGGTAGATTTTTGGGGCGTCAAAGGAATGTGGTGGCAATTCCAAAACAAAACTTGAAATGCGGTGGTTTTTTGCAATTCACTCTAATATCTAAGATTTCTGAAGCTGAAATTATGGGGAAAAACAGCATATTCTCTATCAAATCAGCGTATAAGATGCTAGTTTCTACGCGAGACGAAGAGAAGCCTGACTCGCACAATCACACGAAGAAGGTAGAAGGGTCATGGAAGGGTGTGGAAAAAGTATTTTCTCTGGAAAAAAACAAAGAGTTCTATGGAGCTCGGCCTCTGCTTGCACTTTTCGAGATTTTTGCCTCTATGTTTTTTTCTTGTGTTTCTTTGTATCAGCCTAGCCAAATTGCCAAGGGACAAACCAAAGTACAAGCAAAGACAAAAGAAAAGCCCAGCCTAATTGGACACAAAACATATGGACGGGAGCAGAGCGAAATCACTAGCTACTCATTGTAAAGATCACTCCCACCTTCCCAGGTTGCGACAAGTGGCGCGCTGCATGTGCGCCACTTGTCGCAACCTGGGAGTTTTCCCTTTTTTCGTAGATTCGTTTATTCAAAACGTTTTATCTCTGTGACCGCGCGTCCAAATCTCGAACCGTTTTCACCGTTGGATTCCTCGCGTCGAGATCTTCAAAAGTAGATCCCATGTTGATAGGTTTTGACGAACTTTTTTTTCATGAAAAAAACCGGACGAAAATACCAAACCGGGAGCACGGGTTTTCTCCCTTTCCGAAAGAGGCACGCCCGTGCCTCTCGCGAAACCACAAACGTTCCTCTCGTAGAAGCAAAACCGTGCCTTTCGCGGAAGGAAAAAAAAGAAGAGAAAACGTGTTTTTTTTCGTTTCCGAGGAGGCATGGTCGTGCCTCTCGCGAAAGCACAACCATGTCTCTCGCGGAAGCAAAACCGTGACTCTCGCGAAAGAAAGAAAAAATAGAAAACATGTTTTCTTTTCGTTTCCGAGAGGCACGCTCGTGAAAGCACAACCGTGCCTCTCACGGAAGCAAAATCGTGCCTCTCGCGGAAGGAAAAAAATACAGAAAATACGTTTTTTTTTCGTTTCCGAGAGGCACGGCCGTGACTCTCGTGAAAGCACAACCGTGCCTCTCTCGGGAGCAAAACCATGCCTCTCGCGGAAGGGAAAAAAGCAGAAAACGTGTTTTTTTTTCGTTTCCGAGAGGCACGGCCGTGACTCTCGCGAAGCAAAACCGTGCCTCTCGCGGAGGTAAAGCCGTGACTCTCGCGAAAGGGGAAAAATGCGTTTTTTTGCACAAAAAAATTCAAAAAAATTCTTGGTCCTAAAGTTCAGGAAGACCGGTGGAAAATCGAAACGTAAAAAAACAAAAAAATCGTTTAAGAAATCAAAAATGCGTGCAAAAAAATTAAAATAAAATAAAATCCAGAGGGAGCGTCCAGAGTGCGACACGTGGCGGGCGGCTGGGAGCGCGCCAAGTGGCACTGATCGTTGCGAGGCTTCCAAAGGAGCGCTCGTTAACTAGTTGCTCTCGGAGCAGAGAAAGCGAGGAGCTCCTATTTGGCGCCCGTTGGGAGAAGCAGCACCTACAGCGACCTTCTTTGGGCTGTTTCTACGCTCATGCGAACAACAGCGGCCGCGGTCCATTAAAAATCGCTGCCTTGCTCGCTCCCGTTTCGCTTACGCTCGCTCGCTAAAAAACGAAAAAACGTTCGCTCTATCAACTCGCCTCGCTAGCATTTTTTAGGCTGTGTCGCGCTGCTGGTTCAGGAAAAAGACCAGGCTCCACTTTTTTGCGATTTTGAATATGTTCGTGAAATTAAATAAGTTTATGGCTTTATTAAAAAATGTTCGTGGGTTTAAAAAAGTTCACGAAATTGGAAAAAAATAAACAAATAAAAAATAATGAATTATTAAAAAAGTTCATGGACTTGTAAAAAAAGTTCATCAAATTTGAAAATAGTCCAACGAATTTGAAAAAAGTTCAATGATTTTGAAAAAAAGTTCATTCTTTTTTAAGAAAGTTCAGCGATTTTGAAAAAAATATTGATCAATTTGGACAAAAAAAGTTCATCAATTTTGAGAAAAGAATTCGTTAATTCAAAAAAGTTCACAAATTTGAAAAAAGTTCATTCATTTAAAAAATCACGAATTTGAAAAGTTCATGTATTTAGCAAAATAGAAAAAGAAAAACTGGACAAAACCGTTCCACAAAAAGAAAAAAAGGAACAAAAACCAAAAAAGGAAAGAAGAAAGAAGAAAAGATGGGAAAAGGAGTGCAGCGATTCGGTGCCCAGGCTCATCTGTACCGGTCAGAAAATAATTCATAAAAAATTAAAATCCAAAAAAAATTGTATGGTATATAGTTTATTGCGTGAGGTCCGCTCTAATTTTCAGAACATTTGAACATCTGTATAGCTTTCAGCAAAAAAGACAAATCGGGTCAGAACAGTACATGAACAGTAATCTTTTTTACGTAGCCTAAATTTGTCTTTTTTGCCGAGAGCTGCTCAAATGTCCAAATGATCTGAAAATTGGAGCGTTCCTCACGCATCAAATTATCTACTATGAAAAATAATTGGATTTTTTTTAATTTTTCTAGTTTTTGTTTTATTTATTTTCTTCGACGCGGGTGCAGATGAGGTTGAACTCAGAAATGGATATTCGCGGGAAAATGTGTAACTAAACGCATCACGTGATGTGGGTCGGGTGGTTAGTGCAGCGAACATTCATTCAGGCAACACTTTACAGTTTGCACTATAACCGGGGCCTGAAGCGCCGAACAGGAAGCGCCGAAAAAGCGGTCACAAAACAAAGGACGGGACGAGGGGGAACATGTCCAAAACATTAACGATGTCATCTTAGATGAACAGCTAACTATAGGGACCCATAAATTAATACGTAACATTTAATGGTTTAAAAAATATACATTAACAGCATTTACTAGTCCAGGTGGTACTAAAGATTAGCATTACACTGCATGATATGGACATGTTCAATCTATATGCTAGCAACACGCTTACACTACAATATTCAGTAGAGTGCCACTCGGAAGTCAGAAGAAACCTGCAAGCGTAGGACATTCAGAATTTAATTCGCTAAAAAATATCTTTCATCTCACATGCTACTAGAATTCAATATATTCCAGGCTATTTCGTACATAAACGACAACATGATGCCGTATTTTTGTTTTCCCATTAACAATGTTAACAATTGAGATGATTGTCACTAACCCGAAAAGAATGGAGCATTCTGGCACGGCTGGCGCTGTTGGGCTTCTGCCTCGACGTCCATCGGTGTCGCTGCAGCAGTGTCCTGTTCTTCACTGTTCTTGAGTGGTGGCTCTGAAGATTTGCCTCCAGATACAATGTTCACCTTGTCATGGACAATGGTTGATGCACCAGCAGTAGGAGCTAGAGCATGTGCCAGTGGTTCATCACCTTCCATCATGTCGAGAATCGCTCCATCCTAGCAGAACAAATTACTGTAAGCTTATCACGAATTGAGTTGAATTAATCTTGGTATGTTTGCCATGTGGATGGCCACACGCTTTCACTGAGATCCTGGAGTTGACTTAATCGGCCACTGGGTGGTACTGATCCAGCAAGGCTGAGAAGTTCTTAGGATCATCTTAGATCTGATATGGTACTACCACTGCTAATTACTCCCTCCGTCCCATAATATAAGAACGTTTTTGACACTACAGTACCTGCTAATTATCTAGGTGAATTAATCTCAGTTTCGAACTTGGCATCATGAATTATCTAGGTGGCCTGCTGATTATAGGCCATCGCTCATTTACTACCAGATCTAACTAGTAGAACTCATGAAACAAAATTGTATGCTCTGTGAAGGATACTACTTACCATACCATATGGAGGCAGCAGCTCTAGTTTGATCCTCTTAGGATCAAGAAAGATGGAGAAGCCATGGCTGGCCACCACCTCAACATCCTTCCTCTTCATATTCATATTCATCGGCGCCGCAAGGTCAGTCATCTTCCTCAGGACAAACTCAAGACACTAGTAGTACTTGGGTACTTATAGCCTAATTGATTGTCCTGATTCACAGGATTTTACCCTGTAATGGCGTCCGGGAACGAAGAGTTGACCCGCGAACCATGGTGACCTGGATCCTGATGTCGCCTCACAAATCCAGAAAATAATTTAAACCATGTGGTGTGCAATCGTCTATTGACTAATCCTAGCTAACGTTTTGCGTGTTGGCGATTAAGTTTCGTAATCTTGTTGCGATAAAATAAAGACCTCTCTCACTAATAATCGTTGAAAGTCTTGTGTGTACTTTGTAAACACCTCACCCTCTTGACTTTCAAGGCGAATATGGGGTCTTGGCCTCATGGGGTCAGAGGGTTTTTTCTTTTTTCTTGATGCACCAATAGTATCAACAGAAACCTGTCAAATTACTTTGATATTTTGTTCTTGGCTAGTTTATTTATAAGTTTATTTGCGGTGGATTTATATTCATGCCATGAATCCATCATGAGTTTACATATCCTCAACATTGAGATGATGAGACAAATTTGGCCCAATGCTTCCATTAACAGGTTGGTTCTAATACAATTCATACTTATTTCCAGTTCACAAAAAGGACAGCAGAAAACTGCACTAGTAGCCCTGAAAAAAACTGCACTAGTTACAACTTACAGATACATAAACGCAGTCAATACGATACAAACTAGGACTGACTTATACGCAGTCACTGACAGTAAAGCTGGGACTATATCAAGCTGCCTTTCTGCAAGCAAAGAAACAATCACCCAATTTTCTCAGAAAACAGAGAAATAGTGCACCCACAACTCAACCTAAAAGCTGTAATGAACACCAGTAAACGCTGAGGGTGTGTATCGACAACTACAAACTGCACACTGATACAAATGAAACCTAAGAAAAGAGATAATAACCCTGGTCACACTAGCAATCGAATAATGCTGTCTACTACTTTGACTGCAACTATATCTATAAGTTAACATCTTCGTTTTCCTCCCTCTAAGTCACTGCAAAAGCTTGCCCAAAGCTATTCTCAGGATCTGTCCAAGTCAACATCTGTGCTGTTAATGTTTTAACAAAGTGTTGTATTGCTCAATACTTTCTCCTTTCAACACCTTATGAGCTACATTCAGAATCTCGGTCACCTGCGGGAATTGTGGAAAACGATTGTGAATTGTAGAACCTTCACCCCAAAAGCTACATGTCCATATTATAAACAAAAAGTGCAGGACTAGTTCCATGGATATTTATGCAGTAATGCTCTTACCCCAGGGTAGTGCTTCAGGACAGGAGAGTAATGGTCAAGTGCTATATAGATTTTACCAAGAACACTTAAGAGGGTCTCGACCTCATCGCCAAGTACATCAACCTGAATCACATTAGAAAAATAATTATGAATCATATCACTACATACAGAAAATGGATGGTTAACAAATGCAGGAGTCCCATTTAGATTTAAAAATTCACTCCATCTTGTCTAGATTCCAGATTCCCCATTTTTATTTGGGTGGACTGCAAAACAAGCATCATGTGTTTCTCTAAGAGAAATGTAATCTTGAGATACCATTCTTCTTTTACTTAAGTCCCAACTTGAAAATTACTTGAAATTTTGTTTAACGCTTCACCTTAGAACTCAAACCAATCCAAAAGCAAAATAAAGTGACGCAAAGAAGGCTAACCTCAGCTTCTGCTTTTTCGAGATTTGAGCATTTGATCTCAAGTATTTGTTTATACCAGAATTCCTTCTTCTTTAATACAGCAACTTGCTGCACCAGTGGGTTAAACCGACGAATTATTCTAGTCAACCTGCACCAAATTATAAAAAGTGGCCGGTGCATTAGGAAATATGAAATAGACAGAGTGTGACTAAGATGCTAGTCTTCAGTAACATGCATATGTTTTTTTTTTTGAATGGTAACATGCATATGTTTAGAATAGGTCTACATACTCTGGTGAAGTGAGCTTGCTGAGCAGGTGCGATTTTAGTTAAATAAATAGCAACTGCAAAAAAACAGGGGGAATGAGTGTTAACAAATTTGCGCACCTTATATCATTTTGCTTCATACTTTGCGCTAATCTGCTTTCGAAATCACTGTATGCTTTAGACAATTTCTCCATACTAACAAGGGTAAATTGCTCTAGGGGGCCTGCATCATCTCCTATATGACCGTCGGTGTGTGGCGCTGCTGTTCTCTTCATTTCCCGGATAGTCGCGTCGAGCGAGGCATTTTGCTCTTTTGCTTCCTCCAAAGCAACAGACATGGAAGCTAAGCTTGCAGTCAGCCCAACTATCTCTTGCTTGCACACATGTATTTGCTGGATGGCCTCATCCAGACAGCTCTTCATTGAACTCGCCTCACCTTTGTACTCCAAGATGAGCAGCTCTTGCTCGCACACTTTCTCCCTGAACATCGTGAGCTCGTCGTTAACCAAGTCGAATTCCTCATGGTGCTGAACCAGTTTTGATCCTACAATAGATATAAGCTGGTCATTTTCATACTTGAGCTTATGTTTATCCCCAGACATGGTAAGTAACCGCTCTTCTTTCTCCATAAGCAACTCTCTGAGGAAGCACTCCTCCTGGTTATGATCATCAATCTGATTTTCATAACTGCCAAAAACTTCTCTTAATATAGACAGTTCCAATAGCTCTTTCAAGTGGCTCTCAATCTTCACATCTTCAAGCTCATCGCTGAGTTTTGACTCGGACAGCGAGTGGCGCGCGACATTGCTCTGCGCGTCGACTACTTGTGCAGAGAGCTGCTTAGCTTCCTTTGTTTTGTCAGACAGCAAACCTCGGAGATGTTCATTTTCGTCGAGCAGAGAACCAATCCTGTCTTTCAATCTGCATAGCTCATCATCCTCATTGTGATCAAAACCAGAGCCCTCTTTCCTCGAGATAATTCCATCCATTTTGGAGATAGTCTGAAGCAGCTTTGATTTGATGAGCTCAAGCTCTCTCTCTTTCCTAAAAGGCAACACAGCTCCATCCTTTGCAAAATGCCTTTTCAGCCTGAACAGCTCTTCAGTCGTCTGATGCAGTTCGTACTCGTGCTCCCTTCGCAACTTGAGCCATTCAGACTTCAAAAATGCCGTGATATCTTCGCCGCGCAGGTGCTTCAGGAGCGAAAAGTCCGGGATGTCATTGTCATCTTTCATCTTCAGAGAGTTGGTCTCCTCGGCTTTCTCGAGGCTGCTGTGGGGAGGGAGCACACTGGACTCTGAAGCTGCCACAGCGGTCAGGATGCCGGTCAGTTCATCTCGTAGAGCGGTGATCTCGGAAAGGTTTTCCTCGCAGCTCTTGCTCAGCGTGCTGATATGGTTGTGATTCTCACATAGCTTCATCTCAAACTCTCGTCGCAGACCGCCAATGTAGCCCTGGATCATGATGTCCGAGAGCTCTCTCTGCAGCTCATACTCTAACTGCAGAAAGATAACAAAACCATAGAAGCTGTTACTCTACCAAATACGTATGGGATTATTACAATGACAAAGCCATGGAATTTGTTAGTCTACAAAAGGTCGGGTCATTATTACAATCAGTAAAGATAATAATCAAATATTAAAGTTTTTATTCGAATTATTAGTAATAAAGAAACCGGAGACATAGTGTTAGTGGGCCAGTGGCAACTGCCTGCCAAGCAAGGCAAACAAATCACAGATATAGTGGCAGTGGCAACTGCCTGCCAAGCAAAGCAAAATGCAGCAAATCAACTTTCCATCATCGACAGCAGTAACCGGGCAGGCAGTTGAGAAGCAGAGGCTGCTGTGTTGGGGTGACGAATATTTGGAGCCAAACTGTTTGGATCACAGGTTTTGAAGTCAGACTGCTTGGATTGCTGTATTTTTATTTGTTGTCTCCCCTCTCTGTTTTTTAAGCTACACATTAGTATACAAAGATTGCAACAAGATTATGTGTGGAGTCTGTATCTATCTATCTATCCACGCCATGAAGCAGTCAATTGCCCTACCCACAGACTACGTGCTCATTAATTAATTGAATTGAATCAAAAACACAGAGCAGCGAAGAAGCGAAGTAAATTGAAGCCAGTTGACCGACCAAGAATGGCGGCTGCTGTTTCTCGGAAGGGGAAGAAATATTGAAGGGAATAATAAATAAACGCGAGAAGAAGAAGAAGAAGAAGAAAAAGGAGGGGTGGTGTGAGGAACTCACGGGTTCAGCCGCCGGCGCCGGCGCCATGTCCGCGGAGCCAGACGCAGTCGTCCGCCTCCGCGCCGCCGAGGACGAGAAGCGGTGCCGCCTCCGCGTCTCAAATTTCGCCGGGGCTTCGGGGGCGGGAAACCGAAACGAAAAGAGTGCGGGGGGAAGCAGCAGAGAGGGAGGCGCGATGAGAGAAGAGAGGCGGAGAGAGGGATGCAGCAGTGCGCGGCGCGCTTTTGCAGCAAAGGCGGCTGCTTTCGCTCTGGCTGTCCCGTCCCGCTCGGCGCTCGCTCGTTGGTGGGGGGAGGGGCGGTTGCTTGCCAGTTGGAAAGAAGGAAGGAAAGGAAGAAGAAAAAATCAGCAGGAAGGAAACTGCTGGAGGAGCGTCCGGGACGGGGAGGATGATGCGGCGGTGGTTGCTGGCTCCGCTGGTCGTGGTGGTGGCCACTGGCCACACGCGCTCGCGCCGGGTCAGCCGGTCAGGGGGAGCGGGGGGAGGGGGCGAGCGGCGACGTTGACAGCGAGGGCGGGGTTTCCGTGACAGCGCGGGGTGGTTTGTCGGAGGGGGATGCCTCACGACCGAAACGAGGAACGAGGGGGTCGTTGGCGGTCGCTGTCTCTCACTCACGGGTCGCCCGCTCCGTTCGTTGCCTTGAGATTCGCGACACCTCACTTGCCCTTCGATGTGGACTAACACTCCAGTAGGCTAGCAGCATCAGCACGTGTTGGTTTTCTATTCCTTTTTTCTAGATTTCGCTACAAATCAAACGTCCCAACTACTCCCTCCGTTCCAAATTAGTTGATTTGAATTTGTTAAATACGGATGTATCTATACTTATTTAGTGTCTAAATACATTCGTGTGTAGATAAATATGGGTCAAATAATTTGGAACAGAGGGAGTATTTAGTATGGCGAATTATATTGCTGCGAGGATGACATTTCATTTAGCAAGCAAATGATAAACCTTGGACCCTGATAAGTGCCACACGTGTGGCACAAAGCAATTCTGTCTTGACGTTTTTTTTATGGCAACTTTAGTGTGATTTGTGAAGCATGGCAATTGTTTGAATGTCAAGTTTCAATTTTTCTTTTAGGTTTGTATTTTTTTATGGCAATTTTAGTTATAAAACCATCGGGGCGGTGTTACTTCGTGCCACATGTGTGGCACTTATCATTTGGATAAATTTTTGCCATGTCAAGTTTTTTTGTCAGTATTCGCCATGCTTGAAAAAGCAAATTGTCATCCTGGCAAAAACATAATTTGTGTTTGATTTGTCATGCATATTTAGTATTTTTAGTACCGGGTCGCCCGCTCCATTGCCTTCAAATTCACGACACCTCACTTGCCCTTGATATGTAGACTAGGGGGATTGGTGTGGATGCTTTCGTCGGGATGAGATGCCTCCCGTTCTGCATGGGGAAGAGCTACGGCTGCCGGGATGAGACGCCTCCCGTTCTGCATGGGGAAGAGTTGCGGCTGACAGTTTGTCTCAAACGGGTGCCGCTCACGGCCTCCCACATCTTTTCGTTTCCCTACCATCAACGCACGACAACCTCCTCTGGCATGGCTGAGACCTAAGAGATAGATGTTTTCGATCGCATGCCCTCTTCTCTCACAACCTCTATCTCCCTCGCGTCCTCCCCTCTCACAACCTCTTCCCCCTCCTCTATTCCATCGCATGCCCTCTTCCTCACAGCTTCCACAACATCCTTCGTCTCGCGCCATGGCTTGCCACCGCCACCACCTTCTCTTACAGAATGGTGAGGGGGCAACATCATATGCAATGGGATGCCAGTGGCACAAAGGAAGAAAGTAGAGGTCCATGACAAACCTTGCTCGACAACGACGCGATGGGAGGAATCGGTGCGGCGCAACAACGAGCTTGATATAGGCGGTGAGAGGGATTTTGACCTGATGGACGATCTATTCCTAGGCCGAGAGATAAGCCTAATGTAGGAAAGGGAATTCAAAGAAATGTTTTGCCGAGTTATTTGCTCTTGCCATTGGAATGACAATTTCACATGATATCTACAGTTTGGCTGATGGTGAGTCATTTGCTGAGGTTGTTGGAGTTCCTGTGTTTATGCACATGTGAAGTGGAGGAAATCCTATGAGACCAAGTATAATTCCTAATTGAGTTATCCCAATCTATAAGTCGCCATGTCTCTTTGGCTGAAGCGGTTTTTCCCCATGTGGACTTGCATCTCTATCTTCGCCTTCATTTGCAAACAGATGGGACGATGAGCAATCGAAGCCAGGTAGCTATCCCACATCTATATATAGGGAAAATACATCCTATCATCCGGTGGTAGTTACCCCACATGTCTTATATACTATCATGAAGTATTATATATAATAATTTATCATTCTAAATATGTTCATATAATATATTTAAGATATTTCAAAGCAAGTTCCATGAAAAAATGTCATACGAGCCCATACTTTTTGTTATATTTGCGAAATACGTACATATTTGTACGTAAAAAAGTATACTCAAAATATGATACATACTACCTAAAAAGTAATGTATATACTACCTAAACATTGTTATATACTACATACTACACGTACATACTCTCGGTTTTGACAGATGTTACATACAACAGACAAAGCGCAATTGGTGGTAACTACCACTGGTGGTAGGAAAAATTTGTCACCATCAGCCAAACAACAAACAATTGACCGAGCAGACACTGGTAGAAAACAGGGCTTTGGTCCAGGCCTGGCCAGCCCATTAGTCCCGGTTCAGTGACGAACCGGGACCCATGGGGGCATACGTCCCGGTTCGTGCGCCCAGGGGGCCGGCCGGGCCTCGTGGGGCATTGGTCCCGGTTCGTCTGGACCCTTTGGTCCCGGTTCCAAACACGAACCGAGACCAATGGGCCTCGCTCCTGGCCCACATCCATTGGTCCCGGTTCATGGCTGGAACCGGGACCAAAGGAGGTCCTTTAGTCCCGGTTCCAGCCACCAACCGGGACCAATCCTTTGGTCCCGGTTCCAGCCATGAACCGGGACCAATGAGGTGCCTATATATACCCCCTCGCCCGCAAGCAGAGCACTCCACTGCTCTGTTTTTCCTGGCCGGCTAGGGGAGGGCTTTGTGGTGCTCTAGCTCACCTCCTATGCACATGAGGTGTTCGATGAAATGCCCGAGCCACACTACTTAAGCTTTCTTCTCTCCAAGCTCAACCTCCAAGCTCCATTTTCCTCAAGATTTGTCTAGGTTTAGCGGTCCGTCACGTCCCGTCCCCGTCTTCACCGCCGTCGATCGCCCGCGCCGATCTCGTCGCCGGCACCACCGTGGTGAGCCTCTTGTTCTTATCTTCTTTCTAAAAGAGAAAAATTCTTACTTGTATGATTTAGATAGATACTTGTATAATTTTCTTACTTTTATTATTGTTTGTTATTATATAGTGCGATGGTTTTGGTATCCGCCCCCGTCGGCCCTCGTCCTGTCTATGATTCGGATGTGGTATATATTATATTTTATAACTATTTGGTTCATTTATTGTTTATGACAATTATGCCGACCAACGTGACATAGATTTTTTTATCTAGGAGGTATGTGAACCGGAAATTCCAACCGACCCTATTGTCGAGAGGTTAAATTTAGGTGAAGAAGAAAACAATTACTTGAAGGAAAAATTGAAAAAAAAATGAGGAGGAGAAGATGATATTGGAGTTGCATGTTGCGGATGTCGTCGATGATCACAAGATCAAGATGGATGCAATGCACTTCAAGATTAGAAAGTATAGAAAATATGTCATTCATACCGAGGCTTGGTATCATTATGCCGTTGGATCAATTGTTATCTTGGTTGCGATTATGATCGCATTTGTTGTTGCATTGAAATGTTTTACATAGTTTCAATGTATGGTTTAATTAGATGCTCTGGAGAGCTATATGTTGTTCAATGAGAACTATGTATGTACTTTGGTTTTAATGTGATGATGAACTTCTATTAATTTGGTCACTTATCTATTCATGATGTTCTGTAATGGTTTTTGACACACTTAATTATATATAATGCCCGCAGATGAACCGGCAATGGATGTACGGTGACAGACGCACCTCCGAGTACATTAAGGGCGTGCATAATTTTCTCGAAGTGGCTGAGGCAAACAAGTAGAATGGTTTTATGTGTTGTCCATGCCCTATATGTGGGAATACGAAGTCTTACTCTGACCGGAAAATCCTTCACACCCACCTACTTTATAAGGGTTTCATGTCACACTATAATGTTTGGACCAAGCACGGAGAAAGAGGGGTTATGATGGAAGACATCGAAGAAGAAGAGGATGATGACAACTATGTGCCCCCTGAATACGGTGATGCTGCAATGGGGGAAGCTGAAGATCAAGAGGAACCAGACGATGTGCCCGATGATGATCTCCGCCGGGTCATTGTTGATGCAAAGAGACAGTGCGAAAGTGAAAAGGAGAAGCTGAAGTTCGATCGCATGTTAGAGGATCACCAAAAAGGGTTGTACCCCAATTGCGAAGATGGCAACACAAAGCTCGGTACCGTACTGGAATTGCTGCAGTGGAAGGCAGAGAATGCTGTGCCTGACAAAGGATTTGAGAAGCTACTGAAAATATTGAAGAAGAAGCTTCCAAAGGATAACGAATTGCCCGACAGTACATACGCAGCAAAGAAGGTCGTATGCCCTCTAGGATTGGAGGTGCAGAAGATACATGCATGCCCTAATGACTGCATCCTGTACCGCGGTGCATACGAGGATTTGAACGCATGCCCGGTATGTGGTGCATTGCTGTATAAGATCAGACAAGATGACCCTGGTGATGTTGACGGCGAGCCCCCCAGGAAGAGGGTTCCTGCGAAGGTGATGTGGTATGCTCCTATAATACCACGGTTGAAACGTCTGTTCAGAAACAAAGAGCATGCCAAGTTGATGCGATGGCACAGAGAGGACTGTAAGAAAGACGGGAAGTTGAGAGCACCCACTGACGGGTCGCAGTGGAGAAAAATCGAGAGAAAGTACTGGGAGGAGTTTGCAGGTGACGCAAGGAACGTATGGTTTGGTTTAAGCGCGGATGGCATTAATCCTTTTGGGGAGCAGAACAGCAATCACAGCACCTGGCCCGTGACTCTATGTATCTATAACCTTCCTCCTTGGTTGTGCATGAAGCGGAAGTTCATTATGATGCCAGTACTCATCCAAGGCCCTAAGCAACCCGGCAACGACATTGATGTGTACCTAAGGCCATTAGTTGAAGAACTTTTACAGTTGTGGAATGGAAACGGTGTACGTGTGTGGGATGAGCACAGACAGGAGGAATTTGACCTGCATGCGTTGCTGTTTGTAACCATCAATGATTGGCCTGCTCTCAGTAACCTTTCAGGACAGACAAACAAGGGATACCACGCATGCACGCACTGTTTAGCTGACACCGAAAGTATATACCTGGACAAATGCAGGAAGAATGTGTACCTGGGGCATCGTCGATTTCTTCTGACCAACCATCAATGTCGAAAGAAAGGCAAGCATTTCAAAGGCGAGGCAGATCACCGGAAGAAGCCCGCCATGCATACCAGTGATCACGTACTTGCTATGGTCAATGATTTACACGTAATCTTTGGAAAGGGTCCCGGTGGACTATCTGTTCCGAATGACGCTGAGGGACGCGCACCCGTGTGGAAGAAGAAATCTATATTTTGGGACCTACCCTACTAGAAAGACCTAGAGGTCCGCTCTTCAATCGACGTGATGCACGTGACAAAGAACCTTTGCGTGAACCTGCTAGGCTTCTTGAGCGTGTATGGGAAGACAAAAGATACACCGGAGGCACGGGAGGACCTGCAACGTTTGCACGAAAAAGACGGCATGCCTCCAAAGCAGTATGAAGGTCCTGCCAGCTACGCTCTTACCAAAGAAGAGAAGGAAATCTTCTTTGAATGCCTGCTCAGTATAAAGGTCCCGTCTGGCTTCTCGTCGAATATAAAGGGAATAATAAATATGGCAGAGAAAAAGTTCCAGAACCTAAAGTCTCATGACTGCCACGTGATTATGACACAACTGCTTCCGGTTGCATTGAGGGGGCTTCTACCGGAAAACGTTCGATTAGCCATTATGAAGCTATGTGCATTCCTTAATGCAATCTCTCAGAAGGTGATCGATCCACAAATCCTACCAAGGCTAAGGAGTGATGTGGCGCAATGTCTTGTCAGTTTCGAGCTGGTGTTCCCACCATCCTTCTTCAATATCATGACGCACGTCCTAGTTCATCTAGTCGACGAGATTGTCATTCTGGGCCCTGTATTTCTACACAATATGTTCCCCTTTGAGAGGTTCATGGGAGTCCTAAAGAAATATGTCCGTAACCGCGCTAGGCCAGAAGGAAGCATCTCCATGGGCCATCAAACAGAGGATGTCATTGGGTTTTGTGTTGACTTCATTCCTGGCCTTAAGAAGATTGGCCTCCCTCAATCGCGGTATGAGGGGAGACTGACTGGAAAAGTCACGCTAGGAGGGGACTCAATAATATGTAGGGACAGGCATTCTTGGTCTCAAGCACACTACACAGTTCTACAGAACTCTACCTTGGTGACCCCGTATGTCGATGAACACAAGAACATTCTGTGCTCCAAACACCCGGAGTAGTGTGACGACTGGATTACATGTGAACACATCAGGACTTTCGGCAGTTGGTTGGAAACACGTCTCAGAGGTGACAACACTGTTTTTGATGAGCTGTACTCGTTGTCCAGGGGACCATCTTCGACTGTATTGACTTACAAAGGATACGAGATAAATGGGAATACATTTTACACGATCGCCCAAGATCAAAAGAGCACCAACCAAAACAGCGGTGTCCGCTTTGATGCAGCAACAAAGAGGGGAAAGGACACATATTATGGTTACATAGTGGACATATGGGAACTTGACTACGGACATGATTTTAAGGTCCCTTTGTTTAAGTGCAAATGGGTCAATATGTCAGGAGGCGGGGTACAGGTACACCCACAGTACGGAATGACAATAGTGGATCTGAACAATCTTGGGTACACAGACGAACCATTCATCCTAGCCAATGATGTGGCGCAGGTTTTCTATGTGAAGGACATGTCTACCAAACCGAGAAAAAGAAAAGATAAGGAAGCGAATATATCATACGATGAGCCAAAGCGCCACATAGTTCTTTCAGGAAAAAGAGAAATCGTGGGATTGGAGGGCAAGACAGACATGTCTGAAGATTATGAAAAGTTTCATGAAATTCCTCCCTTCAAAGTCAAGGCTGACCCAAGCACCCTGTTAAGCGATGAAGAATATCCATGGTTACGGCGCAATAAGCAAAGGACACAAGCGAAGAAAAAGTGAAGACTTTCTCTCCACAACTATTATGATGATGCCTTTGATCTAGAATATCACTGCAGTTACATGTGAAGAAATGAAATGCCTTTTGTAACAGACGAGTTTCCGGAAACCCTGATACTTCAAAACAGATTGTCCGTTTTGTACACGAAGTGCATCCAGTTTTTGCCGTAACCCTCTCAACTTTTTAGCACATGCTATGTGGGTGAAATGATGATACCATGCCAATTTTCAACCTCTTCAGAGTTCATTTGAAGTGCTTTTCAATTTCAGGGTCATATAGCTCAAAAAAATCAGTAAATGCATGAAAAATAACAAATGAAGTCCGAAAGGGTTGAAAATTGATGATGCGGCTTTGAATGGTGCATTTTGAACACACAAAAAGTCTGGAGTTCAAATAAGTTCAAAAAAATGAAATCCCTTTGTAACAGATGAGTTTCCGTATGAAACCCTGATACTTCGAAAGAGATTGTCCGTTTTGTACACGAAGTGCATCCAGTTTTTGCCGTAACCCTCTCAACTTTTTAGCACATGCTATGTGGGTGAAATGATGATACCATGCCAACTTTCAACCTTTTCAGAGTTCATTTGAAGTGCTTTTCAATTTCAGGGTCATATAGCTAAAAAAAAATCAGTAAATGCATGAAAAATAACAAATGAAGTCAGAAAGGGTTGAAAATTGATGATGTGGCTTTGAATGGTGCATTTTGAACACACAAAAAGTCTAGAGTTCAAATAAGTTCAAAAAAATGAAATCCCTTCATAAAAGTCTGAAGTACTTCTTCACTCAACCATCTCTAAACCTCCGTCAGCAAAGATGGATGGAGGCCATTGCAGACTATGATTTGGGTATTTCCTACCCCTGGCAAGGCTAACGTGATGGCTGATGCCTTAAGCCGCAAGTCCTATTGCGACAACCTCATGGTTAGGCGAGCTCAACCTCGTCTTTATGAAGAACTGCGCAAGCTGAATCTCCGTATTATCCCACAGGGTTCTCTTAATAACCTTGTGATACAACCAGATCTTGAGAAAGCTGTTAAGGATGCGCAAGCTAAAGATGCTGAAATTGATCTGATGAAGAAAGACCTTCATCTTGTAAAGTACAGGGATTTCTCGCTGTCTGAAGATGGAACCTTGTATTTCAGAAACCGCATTGTCGTACCTCGCTTCGAACTCATGACTGACAAAGTCATGAAGGAGGCACATGATACCCCGTTGTCTATTCATCCGGGTAGCACCAAGATGTATCGTGATCTCCGTCAAAGGTACTGGTGGTCTAGAATGAAGCAGGACATTGCTCGTTATGTTGCTGAATGTGATGTGTGTCGTCGCGTTAAAGCAGAACATCAGAAGCCTGCTGGAATTCTGCAACCACTTTCCATTCCTCTATGGAAATGGGATAAGGTTCAGATGGATTTTGTTACAGGACTTCCCAGGTCACAGAAGGGTCACGATGCTATTCTTGTCGTCGTCGACCAACTCTCTAAAGTTGCACACTTTCTGCCCGTCAAAGAGACTATCACTGCTAGTCAGTTAGCAGAGTTGTATATCTCCAGAATTGTATCACTCCACGGTATTCCGAAGGAGATCAGTTCGGACCGTGGCGGCCTTTTCACTTCCAAATTCTGGGAAAGTTTCCAAACGGCTATGGGAACTCATATTACCTGGAGTTCAACTTATCACCCCCAGTCCCAAGGCCAAGTCGAACGAGTCAATCAAGTGCTTGAAGACATGCTTCGGGCTTGTGTTATATCGTTTGGCAAGAAGTGGGAAGAATCTCTTCCTTATGCGGAATTCTCATATAACAACAGCTATCAAGCCAGCTTGAAAATGGCCCCCTTCGAAGTACTCTATGGACGTAAGTGTCGAACCCCTCTGAATTGGTCAGAAACTGGGGAACGACCGCTCGTGGGTCCGGATATTATTCAACACGCCGAAGAACAAGTTCGTATTGTCCGAGAAAATCTCAAGGCGGCTCAGGACCGCCAGAAGAGCAACTATGATCGCAAACGATGGGGTTTGACTTATCAACCTGGTGATCAAGCTTATCTGCGAGTCACCCCGATGAAAGGCACTCACCGTTTTGGAATCAAGGGCAAGCTAGCTCCACGCTACATTGGTCCTTTTCGCATAGTTGCTAGACGTGGTCAGGTGGCATATAAATTGGAGTTGCCACCGCAATTCTCTCATATCCACGACGTCTTCCATGTGTCGCAACTTTGTCAATGCTTCAAAGAATCTCCGCACCGAGCTGTGGATCACGAGGTGCTCGAATTGCAAGATGACCTATCTTATAAGGAGCATCTGATCCGCATTCTCGATGAAGCTGAACGTCGGACCCGTCAGAAGGTTACCAAGTTCCTCAAAGTGCAGTGGTCAAATCATACCGAAGATGAAGCCACTTGGGAACGCGAGGATAATCTTCGTGCGGAATACCCCAAACTTTTTCCTTCTACCTCTTAATTCTCGGGACGAGAATTCTTGTTAGTAGAGGAGATTTGTAACACCCCCGGTGGTTAACTACAGTAACCACCCTTTTGATTATGCAATGTCATCATGTTTAACAGTGCATTATCATCATTAACATCATATTGCATTTCAACTCCTAAGTAAAAATCCAAATTTAAATGAAAGTGGAAAATAAAAGTTGTCCAACATAGAAACTAAATTGTTCATTAAATAGCAAATAAATCAGAGACAATTCTAAAATTGAAACCAACATCGTTGGAGTTGGGTAAGTGACTCAAACATCCCCAAACAGTGACTAAAGACAATATTTAATTACCTTTTATTTAATCTAAAACAAATATGAAATGATGTTTTGCCCAAACTAGTTTTTGGTGTTAGGGTATAAAGCACTGGTATTTATGGACTAGGTCTCCCTTTTTACAAAAACCATTTGGGGCCTAAACAATTAACAGAATAGAAAAGAAAAGAAACAGAACAGGAGAAAAGCAAAAAGGCCTAAAGGATCTACTGTGCACTAGGCCTACTGCTACAGCGCGGCCCAGCCCACCCCCGCGCCGTCCCTCACCTCGCACTGCTCACGCGCGCGCTGTCGAGCACCTGCCGCGCGCGGCCAGGCCCCCCCTCACCGCTGCTCGACAGCACGCCGCGCCCACGCCAGCGCCTACAAGGCCCCCTCCTCGACCCCCCTGGCACTCCCTTGCCTCACTTCCCCCTCTCCCTGCCTCGTCCCTCTCCTCTCCAGCAAGCCCGAGCGCGACCATGGCGCTGCCGCCGTAACAGCCGCGGCCACCGTGCCCCTCTTGCCTCCCCGACGTGTCCACGGTGCCCGCCATCGTCGCCTCCTTCGACTGCGCCATCGAGCCGAAGCCGAGCGCCTCTGCTTCGCCTCCTACGCCGTCGTCTTCAACCTTCGGGTGCCCGCATCGCCGCTGCCGATTCACCGCCGTCGACACCTCCCCAAGCCCGCTGCCACTTCCCTACGGCTCACAGTGAGCCTCTGCTTCCTCCCCGCTCCCTCTCGTCGCCGCTAGCTAGCCGTGGGCGCCGCCCCCTTCGTCACCAAACGCGCATCCGCCTCGCTCGTCGCCGGCGTGTCCCCGGCAACCTTTGGGCCCCGTGCCCGTGGCCATTGCACTCACTGCACCGCGTAGGCCACGCCTAGCCTCTTGGCTCGCTCGCACGCACGCTGCAACGCCGTTCGCCGTCTCGCTCGAACGCCGCCGTCCGCCATTGCCGTCGCAGCGCTCGTCTCCGACTGCCCCGCCTCGTGCTAGTGCCCTAGATCGACGCGGCGTCGTCTCCCCGTTCGACTGCCGCCAACCGCGTCGCAAATGATGCCCTGTGCGCCGTTTCCGAGCTCGCCGGAGTTGAGCCACCGCGTCGGGGCTCGCCGGAGAGCTCCGGCGGCCGGCACTGACCTGGTCCCGATGGGCCCCGCTCCTGGGCCACTGACTGTGGGGCCCCGTGGGCCCCCAGTTGACCTGTTGACCAGGTCAACAGCTGACGTGGCCGCCCTGTCTCGCTGACATGCGGGCCCTACTTGGTTAAACTGATTTAATTAAATAGAAAATCTGTTAATTAGTTAATTAATTAGTTTAAACACTAATCAGTCACTGACTGCTGGGGCCCACCCACTAATTAACCCAGTTAGTTAGTTTTAACCCCACTGTTAATGTCACAGTCAATGACATGTGGGTCCCACCTGTCTGGTTTGACACGTCAGCCGACCAGTTGACCTGCTGACATCATGATTAGGTCATGCTGACGTCACTTACACTGTTTTGGATAATTCGAATTTAAATAGCTAAATAAATTCCAGAAAATCAATAAAAACTTTAGAAAATCATATCTTTTAATCCGTAACTCCGATCGAAAAACTTTTTACATGAAAATTGCTCAGAACGACGAGATGAATTCGGCTACGCGGTCCGTTCGTCCGTCACACGTCCCTAACTATCCGAACATGCAACCGTTCCCCTCCGGTCATCTGTCTGACAAATGTCCGGAGACGGGAAAACATTCCCGGATGGATCCCACCTTCGCCAGTATCACCCGGCACTGCGTTAGGTCACCTCCGTCACCGCGTATTGCCATGTTATGCTTTGTGCTGCACTTGTTCGCTGTGTATTTATACTGTTTCCTCCCCCTCTTCTCTCTCGGTAGCCTCCGACACCGACGTCGTCTCCGAGACCGACGAAGCTCCGGAGCCCGAAGACACCATAGACGACCTTGCCCTTGCCGCCGAGCAACCAGGCAAGCCCCCCCTTTTGATCATCCCGATATCGCCCATTCTAATTTCCCATGCTTGCATTAGAATTGCTGCTGCTGCTGCTTTACCTATTCTGATGCATAGCCTGTTCATTGTAACCTGCTGTTGATAATTACCTGCATATCCTAAACTGTTTGGTATAGGCTGGGTAGAAACCTATCAGTGACCCCACTTATCCCGACTGCCGCGCTGGATCGTCAGAAGACCCGATCAACGGGATTGAAGACCAGGCCTCGACACCGCACATCACCCCCTTAGTTGTAACGACACTGCAACGTTACTATCGAGTGCCGAGGGTGAAACCACTTGTAGCACTTCTGATGTTAACTCTGTAGAGTAGCTATTCGGTCGTGGTCATCGAGGGTGATTCCTCCTTCACCGCTTCCGATAACGACGCCGTCGTACAACACCTCAAGTGTGAACCCAACGAGGGTGATTCCTCCGAGTTCACCTTGACGGATACATCAAGTAGGAATCCAACGAGGGTGATACCTCGGATTCCCCTGATGTTATGGACACACGTATACTTGGACTTTACACTGTTATTTGGATAGGCGGGTCGACCCTGAGGGGTACCCGCGTGCGCCTGAGAGGCGAGTGTTGTGAAGACGGGTGCCTGGATGGTGCCCGAGTGATGAATACGAGGCGCGGCCAGGCATTCTTAACCCTTGCAGCAAGTCCTCGAGACGGGGCGACGGGGTCACATCTTTCGTGAGTCTCTGCTCGTTACCGCAAGCCCCTAGTCCTAACGATTTGGATATTTGATCCGAGCAGGCCTCTGGTCTGATAGCACTAACCATCACGTGGGCATAGTATGGGTGTTCTGCATCGTAGCATCAGCCGACAGTTCTGTCAGACGTACAGTTCAGCATTGTGGCACGGTCGGATCGTACCGACCCTCCGAGGCGGTGCTGGTATCCACCCTGCACACAACGACCCGGAGTGCACAGGGCGATGGCCCAAGACCCCTGAGTGCTTAGGATGTAGACCGGCGGGGACCTCTCTGCTGAGCTTTAGGTAGGGCTGTGGTGTGTCGTTTGGCCGAGGCCGGGCATGACCCAGGAAAGTGTGTCCGGCCGGAGTTAATCGAGCGTGTTGGGTAAGTTGGTGCACCCCTGCAGGGAAGAATACTTCTATCGATAGCCGGTCCTACGGTAAAGGACACTCGGAGTTGTATCCTGATTGATACAATTTAGAACTAGATACTTGGATACTATGGCTCTGGGATTGCTTCTCGCAGGGAGTCGAGAAGGGATCTCCGGACGAGGTTGATGACTGTATGGCTCTGGGATTGCTTTCTCGCAGGGAGTCGTGAAAGGATCTCTGGGTGAGGATGAGACTTAATGATACTGCTACACTATATTGAACTGTTCTACTCTCTTCTACTGCTGCAAGACCGCTGAAGATGCTAGTCTTCGATAGGACTAGGCCTTCTCTCTATTCTGGCATTTCTGCAGCCCAGTCCATATATACAGCCTCCCCTTGAAAATGTTGCATATGTAGTGTAGATCCTTGCTTGCTGAGTACTTCTGAGTACTCCCGGTTGCTTTGTTTTCCTTTTCTCCCCATATCAGTTTGTCGCGACCAGAGGACGGAGCCCCTGAGACAGATGTCCCGTCGATCGACTACTACTACTACCCAGAGGATGGATTCTACTACGAGTTGACTGACGACCAGGAGTAGGTTCGGAGGGTCCCAGGTAGGAGGCCTACGCCTTTCGATCGTAGTGTTTTATTTTGCCCCGCCTTTCTAAAGGCCTTTCTGTTTCTATTTCATATATGTACTCAGATATCTGATGCTTCCGCTGACGCTTGTTCGCAAGCTTATGTATTCGAGCCCTCGAGGCACCTGGCTTGTAATATAAAGCTTGTATGACTTTATTTATGTTTTAGAGTTGTGTTGTGATATCTTCCCGTGAGTCCTTAGGCTTGATCGTGTGCATTTGCGTGTATGATTAGTGCACGATTGGGCCGGGGGCGTCACAAGTTGGTATCAGAGCCGACTGACTGTAGGAACCCCCCTTTCTAACTCCTTGGCCGAAGTTGAGTCTAGTGGTCCAAAACTAATTTACTAACTTGGCTGTGTGGCTTACGGGCCCACATCGCAAATTGGGTGGTATTAGTATCTTTTATTCCTCATCTTTACTCTGGGACTCTGATCTCTCTTCTATTTGGGTTAAAATTTTGCTAACTCCAACATTAGGTTCTCGTGATCACATCCACCCGGAGTTCTGAAATTTCCCCCTTGCTCCAAGATTGTGGACCAGGTTCTGCTTACAGGATCCTTTTATCGAGGGCACCCTGTGTTTCACTTGCAGATTCCTCGCTCCAATAGTTTTCTCCGACGTTGATGTAGCCTTTGCTATGTCTCGTTGTGTACTTCCCTACCGCGTGCCTGCGCGCCGCCTAGATGTCTAGCCCTCCCTTTTCAACTGTCGTAATGCCGGATACTAACCAAGGCTATGTGCGGATTCGAATGTCTGGTGCGAATATGATGAAGTGTATATCTACTGCACCTCCTTCTGTCGTGCGTGATACTTCATGAATCATTCCATACACATGCAGTTTTTCTTGCTAAACTGCCCCTGTTGATTTGGCAGGATGGCTGACGATCCTCCACCTCCACCCTATATTGCCGCCATGATGCAGCAGTTTGAACTCAACCGTCAGCAGTTTGAGCTTAACCATCAGTTTATGACCGGAGTATTGGCTCAATTCCCAACTCAGAATGCTCAGCAACAGAATGCTCCAATAACTCTGCCAGAATTTGTGCGCCTCAATCCGTCCATTTTCCGCAACTCCACCAATCCTATGGATGCTGATGATTGGCTTCGTGACATCCTGTTTGAGATGGAATCAACTAATGTTGCTCCTGACAGTCACGTCACCTTTGCGACATTCCACTTAAAGGGTCCAGCTGCTCAATGGTGGGAAAGCCACAAGGCTATGTTGCCTGCAGAGACTGTAACCACTTGGCAGGAATTTCAGCCAGCTTTTCATGCACGTTACATTCCTCAAGGTCTGATGGACCAGAAGAAGCAGGAGTTCCGTAAACTCTCACAGGGCACCATGACTGTGGATGAATATCAGAGGAAATTCCTTGAGTTATCCCGCTATGCTGCGGATGACATCGACACTGACACTCGCAAGCAGGAGAAATTCCGTGAAGGACTATGTACTGATATAAAACTTGCACTTGTTGTCCATGATTGCACAGAATTCGCAACGCTTGTCAGCAAATCTTTCCAAGTTGAAACAGCTCTGACTGAGTACCAGGAGTCACTCAAGCGCACTCATGAAGCTGGCTCATCCTCGGGTCAGCCTGTTCAGAAGCGTCGAGTGTGGATCCCTCACAATGTTCATCACCGACCTGCTCCAACACCAAGACCGTCTTATGTTGCACCTCGTCTGCCTTCACCGCCGAGACAGCTTACGGTTCATGATGGACCACCTAATGCTATGGATTCTCATCAAGTTGCGCCACGTCCTCCTAATGGTCGTAAGAAGGGTTGTCGAAACCGCCGATTCAGAAACCGTAATACCATACCGTCTGCTATTGTGCTTGGCTATGCCAATCACGTCAATGCTGAAAAGGCTCAGAAGGAACCGACTATCGTGCTGGGAACACTCTCTGTGAATTCAGTACCAGCCTCTGTTCTCTTCGATTCAGGAGCATCGCATGCTTTTGTGTCCCAACAATTTGCTCAGTCACATGAGTTATACTTGGAAGAATTACCCACTCCTCTAATGGTTCAGTCCCCGAGATCCAAGTGGCAAACCACAATGCTAAGCCCTCACAACCACATCGAGATTGGAGGTCTACTTTTTTCGGTTTCTCTCATTGTACTTGGACCTTCTGACATAGACATTATTCTCGGTATGGACTGGTTGACAGCCCATAATGCTTTGATTGACTGTGCTACTAAGACAGTCCAGCTCACACACCCTTCTGGTCAGGTGATCAATTACTCAGCCCGAATAGCTCAAGATGCTGAGAGCCAGATATATGTTCTGAATGCATTGAACGCTTCACCTCTTGAAGGCATCGACAACGTTCCAGTTGTTCGTGATTTTCAAGATGTATTTCCAGAAGAACTTCCAGGAATACCCCCTGCTAGAGCTGTCGAGTTTGTCATCGACTTGAAGCCTGGCACTACCCCTATTGCGAAGCGTCCTTATAAGATGCCTCCGCATCATCTTCTCGAGCTTAAGGAAGAAATTGACACGTCACTTAAGAAAAGTTTCATCCGTCCCAGTTCCTCTGCTTGGGGAGCACCTTCACTCTTCGTTAAGAAGAAGGATGGAACTAACCGATTGGTTCAGGATTATCGGCCCATTAACCAAGCCACCATCCAGAACAAATATCCGCTTCCCCGGATCAATGATTTGTATGATCAACTTGCCGGTTCCTCAGTATTCTCTAAGCTTGATTTGAGGTTGGGTTACCATCAGATCCGTGTTCGTGAAGAGGATATTCCCAAGACAGCATTCGTTACTCGCTATGGTTCTTATGAGTATACTGTTATGTCTTTTGGCTTAACAAATGCTCCAGCCACATTCTCCCGTCTGATGAATTATATCTTCATGGATTACCTCGATAAATTCGTCGTGGTATATCTAGATGATATTCTGGTATATTCGAAGAATAAGGAAGAACATGCCGAACACCTCCGTCTTGTACTGGAAAGGCTCCGAGAACACCAGTTGTATGCCAAATACTCCAAATGTGAATTCTGGCTTTCTGAAGTAACGTATCTTGGTCATGTGATTTCCAAGGATGGAATTGCCGTTAACCCAGAACGAGTTCAGGCTATTCTTGACTGGACTCCTCCGAAGAATGTCAAGCAAGTGAGAAGTTTTCTCGGCCTTGCAAGTTATTGCCGTCGTTTTGTCGAGAATTTTTCAAAGATTGCCAAGCCTTTGACTGATCTGCTTCACAAAGGCGTTAAGTTCGAATGGACAGAAAAATGTCAGGAAAGTTTTCAAACACTCAAAGACAAGCTGACATCTGCCCCAGTACTATCTCCTCCAGATACCCGCAAAGACTTTGTGATTTATTGTGACGCATCCCGTGAAGGATTAGGCTGTGTCCTAATGCAAGAGCGTAAAGTGATTGCTTATGGCTCTCGTCAGTTGCGCCCACATGAAGAGAATTATCCGGTACATGATCTAGAACTAGCTGCTGTGATCTATGCATTGCAGTTGTGGCGACATTACCTCCTCGGTAATCGTTGCGAGATCTACACGGATCATAAAAGTCTGAAGTACTTGTTTACTCAACCATCTCTAAACCTCCGTCAGCAAAGATGGATGGAGGCCATTGCAGACTATGATTTGGGTATTTCCTATACCCCTGGCAAGGCTAACGTGATGGCTGATGCCTTAAGCCGCAAGTCCTATTGCGACAACCTCATGGTTAGGCGAGCTCAACCTCGTCTTTATGAAGAACTGCGCAAGCTGAATCTCCGTATTATCCCACAGGGTTCTCTTAATAACCTTGTGATACAACTAGATCTTGAGAAAGCTGTTAAGGATGCGCAAGCTAAAGATGCTGAAATTGATCTGATGAAGAAAGACCTTCATCTTGTAAAGTACAGGGATTTCTCGCTGTCTGAAGATGGAACCTTGTATTTCAGAAACTGCATTATCGTACCTCGCTTCGAACTCATGACTGACAAAGTCATGAAGGAGGCACATGATACCCCGTTGTCTATTCATCCGGGTAGCACCAAGATGTATCGTGATCTCCGTCAAAGGTACTGGTGGTCTAGAATGAAGCAGGACATTGCTCGTTATGTTGCTGAATGTGATGTGTGTCGTCGCGTTAAAGCAGAACATCAGAAGCCTGCTGGAATTCTGCAACCACTTTCCATTCCTCTATGGAAATGGGATAAGGTTCAGATGGATTTTGTTACAGGACTTCCCAGGTCACAGAAGGGTCACGATGCTATTCTTGTCGTCGTCGACCAACTCTCTAAAGTTGCACACTTTCTGCCCGTCAAAGAGACTATCACTGCTAGTCAGTTAGCAGAGTTGTATATCTCCAGAATTGTATCACTCCACGGTATTCCGAAGGAGATCAGTTCGGACTGTGGCGGCCTTTTCACTTCCAAATTCTGGGAAAGTTTCCAAACGGCTATGGGAACTCATATTACCTGGAGTTCAGCTTATCACCCCCAGTCCCAAGGCCAAGTCGAACGAGTCAATCAAGTGCTTGAAGACATGCTTCGGGCTTGTGTTATATCGTTTGGCAAGAAGTGGGAAGAATCTCTTCCTTATGCAGAATTCTCATATAACAACAGCTATCAAGCCAGCTTGAAAATGGCCCCCTTCGAAGTACTCTATGGACGTAAGTGTCGAACCCCTCTGAATTGGTCAGAAACTGGGGAACGACCGCTCGTGGGTCCGGATATTATTCAACACGCCGAAGAACAAGTTCGTATTGTCCGAGAAAATCTCAAGTCGGCTCAGGACCGCCAGAAGAGCAACTATGATCGCAAACGATGGGGTTTGACTTATCAACCTGGTGATCAAGCTTATCTGCGAGTCACCCCGATGAAAGGCACTCACCGTTTTGGAATCAAGGGCAAGCTAGCTCCACGCTACATTGGTCCTTTTCGCATAGTTGCTAGACGTGGTCAGGTGGCATATAAATTGGAGTTGCCACCGCAATTCTCTCATATCCACGACGTCTTCCATGTGTCGCAACTTCGTCAATGCTTCAAAGAATCTCCGCACCGAGCTGTGGATCACGAGGTGCTCGAATTGCAAGATGACCTATCTTATAAGGAGCATCCGATCCGCATTCTCGATGAAGCTGAACGTCGGACCCGTCAGAAGGTTACCAAGTTCCTCAAAGTGCAGTGGTCAAATCATACCGAAGATGAAGCCACTTGGGAACGCGAGGATAATCTTCGTGCGGAATACCCCGAACTTTTTCCTTCTACCTCTTAATTCTCGGGACGAGAATTCTTGTTAGTAGAGGAGATTTGTAACACCCCCGGTGGTTAACTACAGTAACCACCCTTTTGATTATGCCATGTCATCATGTTTAACAGTGCATGATCATCATTAACATCATATTGCATTTCAACTCCTAAGTCAAAATCCAAATTTAAATGAAAGTGGAAAATAAAAGTTGTCCAACATAGAAACTAAATTGTTCATTAAATAGCAAATAAATCAGAGACAATTCTAAAATTGAAACCAACATCGTTGGAGTTGGGTAAGTGACTCAAACATCCCCAAACAGTGACTAAAGACAATATTTAATTACCTTTTATTTAATCTAAAACAAATATGAAATGATGTTTTGCCCAAACTAGTTTTTGGTGTTAGGGTATAAAGCACTGGTATTTATGGACTAGGTCTCCCTTTTTACAAAAACCATTTGGGGCCTAAACAATTAACAGAATAGAAAAGAAAAGAAACAGAAAAGGAGAAAAGGAAAAAGGCCTAAAGGATCTACTGTGCACTAGGCCTACTGCTACAGCGCGGCCCAGCCCACCCCCGCGCCGTCCCTCACCTCGCACTGCTCACGCGCGCGCTGTCAAGCACCTGCCGCGCGCGGCCAGGCCCCCCCTCCTCATCGCTGCTCGACAGCACGCCGCGCCCACGCCATCGCCTACAAGGCCCCCTCCTCGACCCCCCCTGGCACTCCCTTGCCTCACTTCCCCCTCTCCCTGCCTCGTCCCTCTCCTCTCCAGCAAGCCCGAGCGCGACCATGGCGCTGCCGCCGTAACAGCCGCGGCCACCGTGCCCCTCTTGCCTCCCCGACGTGTCCAGGGTGCCCGCCATCGTCGCCTCCTTCGACTGCGCCATCGAGCCGAAGCCGAGCGCCTCTGCTTCGCCTCCTACGCCATCGTCTTCAACCTTCGGGTGCCCGCATCGCCGCCGCCGATTCGCCGCCGTCGACACCTCCCCGAGCCCGCTGCCACTTCCCTACGGCTCACAGTGAGCCTCTGCTTCCTCCCCGCTCCCTCTCGTCGCCGCTAGCTAGCCGTGGGCGCCGCCCCCTTCGTCACCGAACGCGCATCCGCCTCGCTCGTCGCCGGCGTGTCCGCGGCGACCTTTGGGCCCCGTGCCCGTGGCCATCGCACTCACTACACCGCGTAGGCCACGCCTAGCCTCTTGGCTCGCTCGCACGCGCGCTGCAACGCCGTTCGCCGTCTCGCCCGAACGCCGCCGTCCGCCATTGCCGTCGCAGCGCTCGTCTCCGACTGCCCCGCCTCGTGCTAGTGCCCTAGATCGACGCGGCGTCGTCTCCCCGTTCGACTGCCGCCAACCGCGTCGCAAATGATGCCCTGTGCGCCGTTTCCGAGCTCGCCGGAGTTGAGCCACCGCGTCGGGGCTCGCCGGAGAGCTCCGGCGGCCGGCGCTGACCTGGCCCCGATGGGCCCCGCTCCTGGGCCACTGACTGTGGGGCCCCGCGGGCCCCTAGTTGACCTGTTGACCAGGTCAACAGCTGACGTGGCCGCCCTGTCTCACTGACATGCGGGCCCCACTCGGTTAAACTGATTTAATTAAATAGAAAATCTGTTAATTAGTTAATTAATTAGTTTAAACACTAATCAGTCACTGACTGCTGGGGCCCACCCACTAATTAACCCAGTTAGTTAGTTTTAACCCCACTGTTAATGTCACAGTCAATGACATGTGGGTCCCACCTGTCTGGTTTGACTGGTCAGCCGACCAGTTGACCTGCTGACGTCATGATTAGGTCATGCTGACGTCACTTACACTGTTTTGGATAATTCGAATTTAAATAACTAAATAAATTCCAGAAAATCAATAAAAACTTTAGAAAATCATATCTTTTAATCCGTAACTCCGATCGAAAAACTTTGTACATGAAAATTGCTCAGAACGACGAGAGGAATTCGGCAACGCGGTCCGTTCGTCCGTCACATGTCCCTAACTATCCGAACATGCAACCGTTCCCCTCCGGTCATCTGTGTGACAAATGTCCGGAGACGGGAAAACATTCCCGGATGGATCCCACCTTCGCCAGTATCACCCGGCACTACGTTAGGTCACCTCCGTCACCGCGTATTGCCATGTTATGCTTTGTGCTGCACTTGTTCGCTGTGTATTTATACTGTTTCCTCCCCCTCTTCTCTCTCGGTAGCCTCCGACACCGACGTCGTCCCCGAGACCGACGAAGCTCCGGAGCCCGAAGACACCATAGACGACCTTGCCCTTGCCGCTGAGCAACCAGGCAAGCCCCCCCTTTTGATCATCCCGATATCGCCCATTCTAATTTCCCATGCTTGCATTAGAATTTCTGCTGCTGCTGCTTTACCTATTCTGATGCATAGCCTGTTCATTGTAACCTGCTGTTGATAATTACCTGCATATCCTAAACTATTTAGTATAGGCTGGGTAGAGACCTATCAGTGACCTTACTTATCCCGACTGCCGCGCTGGATCGTCAGAAGACCCGATCAACGGGATTGAAGACCAGGCCCCGACACCGCACATCACCCCCCCCCCTTAGTTGTAACGACACTGCAGCGTTACTATCGAGTGCCGAGGGTGAAACCTCTTGTAGCCCTTCTGATGTTAACTCTGTAGAGTAGCTATTCGGTCGTGGTCATCGAGGGTGATTCCTCCTCCACCGCTTCCGATAACGACGCCGTCGTACAACACCTCAAGTGTGAACCCAACGAGGGTGATTCCTCCGAGTTCACCTTGACGGATACATCAAGTAGGAATCCAACGAGGGTGATACCTCGGATTCCTCTGATGTTATGGACACACGTATACTTGGACTTTACACTGCTATTTGGATAGGCGGGTCGACCCTGAGGGGTACCCGCGTGCGCCTGAGAGGCGAGTGTTGTGAAGACGGGTGCCTGGATGGTGCCCGAGTGATGAATACGAGGCGTGGCCGGGCATTCTTAACCCTTGCAGCAAGTCCTCGAGACGGGGCGACGGGGTCACATCTTTCGTGAGTCTCTGCTCGTTACCGCAAGCCCCTAGTCCTAACGATTTGGATATTTGATCCGAGCAGGCCTCTGGTCTGATAGCACTAACCATCACGTGGGCATAGTATGGGCGTTCTGCATCGTAGCATCAGCCGACAGTTCTGTCAAACGTCTAGTTCAGCATTGTGGCACGGTCGGATCGTACCGACCCTCCGAGGCGGTGCTGGTATCCACCCTGCACACAACGACCCGGAGTGCACAGGGCGATGGCCCAAGACCCCTGAGTGCTTAGGATGTAGACCGGCGGGGACCTCTCTGCTGAGCTTTAGGTAGGGCTGCGGTGTGTCGTTTGGCCGAGGCCGGGCATGACCCAGGAAAGTGTGTCCGGCCAGAGTTAATCGAGCGTGTTGGGTAAGTTGGTGCACCCCTGCAGGGAAGAATACTTCTATCGATAGCCGGTCCTACGGTAAAGGACACTCGGAGTTGTATCCTGATTGATACAATTTAGAACTGGATACTTGGATACTATGGCTCTGGGATTGCTTCTCGCAGGGAGTCGAGAAGGGATCTCCGGACAAGGTTGATGACTGTATGGCTCTGGGATTGCTTTCTCGCAGGGAGTCGAGAAAGGATCTCTGGGTGAGGATGAGACTTAATGATACTGCTACATTATATTGAACTGTTCTACTCTCTTCTACTGCTGCAAGACCGCTGAAGATGCTAGTCTTCGATAGGACTAGGCCTTCTCTCTATTCTGGCATTTCTGCAGCCCAGTCCATATATACAGCCTCCCCTTGAAAATGTTGCATATGTAGTGTAGATCCTTGCTTGCTGAGTACTTCTGAGTACTCACGGTTGCTTTGTTTTCCTTTTCTCCCCATATCAGTTTGTCGCGACCAGAGGACGGAGCCCCTGAGACAGATGCCCCGTCGATCGACTACTACTACTACCCAGAGGATGGATTCTACTACGAGTTGACTGACGACCAGGAGTAGGTTCGGAGGGTCCCAGGCAGGAGGCCTACGCCTTTCGATCGTAGTGTTTTATTTTGCCCCACCTTTCTAAAGGCCTTTCTGTTTCTATTTCATATCTGTACTCAGATATCTGATGCTTCCGCTGACGCTTGTTTGCAAGCTTATGTATTCGAGCCCTCGAGGCCCCTGGCTTGTAATATAAAGCTTGTATGACTTTATTTATGTTTTAGAGTTGTGTTGTGATATCTTCCCGTGAGTCCTTAGGCTTGATCGTGTGCATTTGCGTGTATGATTAGTGCACGATTGGGCCGGGGGCGTCACAAAGAGGAAACTGGAGCTCACCGAAATGCAGAAGCTGAATGCAAGAGTACAAAAGCTAGAGGAACAAGTTGAGAGCCAACGAGCTACCGGAGCTACCCCAGAAGCTACCCCGCCATCTCAGCGGAGAAGCAGCGTGGCTTCCACCGAGCTCGTTCAGTAGCCTGACTTCACGGCTCCTAGCTACCCCATGGATGCTATCACGGAGGCTCAGCATTGCCAGCTTATGACGCAATGGCAGCACCTCAAAGTCAAGGCGGCTGTCGGCTCTGTTGCACCTCCTGAACCCGATGCAACTTTTCACTGCCGTCCGATTCCACAGGGCTATGCTGTTGTGATGGTGGATGAAGTAACGGAGGGATTTGAGGAGCTCGAGCTTCACCACCCTACAGGGCAAGGGGATACTCAGCTGGGTCTTGCTCTGAAGACTCCATGTCTATGGCCGAAGGAGCACATCAAGCTTCCGAACTGGACGCCTCCGCCTCCTCCTCCTCCTCCTCCTCCTCCGGCGAGTGATCAGGGCACTCTGCCTCCTTCTCCGGCTGCTCCGGCGTGTGAGGCCACTCCGCCTCCTCCGGCGCGTCCGAGCAGTCCGCCTCCTCCTCCGCCTCGTCAGCAATGGCGGAAGACAGACGCCGCCGCTCTGGCTCCTCCGGCGCGTCGGAGCACTCCGCCTCCTTCTCTGCCTCGTAAGCAACGGCGGAAGAGAGACGCCGCCGCTCCGGCGGCAAGTAGTACAAGCAGAGGCGGGAGGCAATTCAGATACGGTCCATCTCTCAAGCCTCTGGAAAAGTTACCATATGAGAGGACCGACAAGGAAAATGAGGACATCTCTCATGCCCAAGTGAGGGACTTTTTTGCAAAGAAACCTCCACCTCCGGAGGAGAAGATAGATCCGGTGAAAGCGAAGCGCACTCTTGATGCCCTGAAGCGACCACCACCGTCTCCACCGCAAACCAACTATAAGCGCATTATTGAAAGGACATATCAGGAAGCGGAGCGGTCGGGAAGTACTTGCAGTGATCGAAGGTTAGCAGAACGAAGAAGTGGGAAAAAATTCCCCAGCTAGGCGAACAAGCGAACCAATCGTGCCCCCCGCTCAAGGTGTCTAGCGATATCGTCGCTAATCATCCGGGGATGGTGCCCGGTACCAATCCTGCAGATTACCTGCCCGACGATGCACATTTTGATATAATGGAGGTGGACGAACACAAATACCGGCACGGGAAGCCTCTCGTCAAACCTGGTCATCCTCCTCTAACAACGATGATGCGAAGATTCCATGAGTGGTACATGGACACCTGCAGCGAGTCTGGGAAGGATACTTTGACGCTGAGAGTTAAAGAGGAGCACGACCGCATTGGAATTGATCTGTTGTCTGTTCCATTTGAGGAGTTCTTCCAGTTTTTCAATCAAAAGGCCCTCGATAAAATAATCGTCACTTGCTACTGTCTGTAAATACTACTTCTGTAATTAAGTCTCTATATATAGTTCAGCTCTTTCATTGCATGTATATATAATTATCCTCACTATATTATGCAGACTGAAGATCGTCGAACGCAGAAAAGCACAAATCTATGATATTGGGTTCATTAACACAAATCTCATAGATGAATGGACGGTTAAATATAATGCCAAAGAAACCGAGGCCAACTTGCTACAATCGTTGCTTCAAAATCAAAACAAAGATAAAATACTCTTTCCTTACAACTTCAAGTGAGTGTTACTGTCTTGTGCATATTCGGTTTCCCTTATTACTCGAGGTTATATTAATGTAATTGATGAGTTATGCATGCGTGCGCAGCTTCCACTTTATTCTCCTAGAGATTAAGCTTGAGCAGGGACTAGTAACCGTCTTAGACTCGAGACGAAAAGATCCCAAGGAGTATGCAGCCATGACTAAAATGCTCGAGAAGTAAGTTCAATCGATCGTTATCGCACCATATCGGCAACTATGTTCATTTCCTGATATCAAGTAATTGTTTTCTTTGTCTGGCAGGGTTTGGAAAGAGTTCACCGCTAAAGCTCCAGGACTGCCGGGGGAGCTCCGATTTACACACCTGAAAGTAAGTACTACTAGCTAGTTCCACGCATCTCCCATTGATTCTAGCTAGTTTCATCAATACCATTTAGCATGCTTGCTTATCACTTTGATTGACCTCTATTTCTTGTAATGTGGTTGTGGCAGGAAGGCGGGACTGATTTTTGTGGATACTACATTTGCGAGTTCATCCGCCACACGACCTGTGAGCGGGGCTACTCTGAAAAACAATATGAAGTGCGTAAGCAATAATATTCATAATTTTATTTTATTACCATCATTTGTGTTGAGTTTCATTCATATATATGTATTGACCCCCTTCTTCAAATTAGATGTGGCAGATGCGGGATGAACTCCTACCACAAGATCGCATAAAAGCAATTCAAGAGGAATTGGCGGGATTCTTTCTTGACCACGTCATCAATAAAGCCGGAGAATACCATGTGGAACTTGACATCAGATGTTAGGGATTGTAAGAGATCTTATATTGTATATATGTAGCTAGTAGCGTCGGATAGATATACGAAAACTTGTTGTTCGACCAATCTCTCGGAGAAGGAGGAGGTCGATCACTTCTCTCTGTATATATATGTTCATGACGATCTTGTATACTTAATGGTTTCCTTCATTTACTTACTAGCTAGCGTGTCGCGAGTTCTCTCTATACGTATAGTACGTAGCGTCGACCAAGCACGGAGATAAGAGAGGTCACTTCTCTCTATTACCTAGCTAACACAATATATGAACCCATAAAATAACCCACAAAACCCCCAACCCCCCCCCCCTTCAAAAAAAACCCCCGCCCCTGAACTGCTGACGCGTGGATGCTTTTTGGTCCCGGTTGGTGCTACCAACCGGGACAAAAGGCCCTCCCTCCTGGGCAAGCCGCAGCGGCCACGTGGAGCCCCATCTGTCCCGGTTCGTAGGCGAACCGGGACTAAAGGTATTGGCCTTTAGTCCCGACCCTTTAGTCCCAGTTCCAGAACCGGGACAAATGGGCCTCTGGAACCGGGACAAATGGGCCTTTTTCTACTAGTGAGAGGATGTCGTATATGAAGCTTGGCAAACAACACGTACAAATCCAAAATGGTTAGTAACAAGCTGCATAGACACAACAAACCAGAAGCTGGCAAGCAAATAACTCATTAGTTTGATATGGGAAAATAACTAAAATCAATTGTGACAATTAGAAAATGAGAAGAAAAAAATGCTAACCCGGAGAAGGGAATGGGCATCAAGTCAATGTTGGCCATAAAGACGAGTGTGATCGTGGCACAGATGAACTATGCAGACGGGAAGATGAGGCCTAGATCTGTTCCAAGTTTGATTCGCACATCATCCATCCTGACCCTCGGCCATTACGCCATCCATCTTGAACTCCGGCCTATGTCCTACCACAAGCAACACCCCAATCAAGTGTTCGATCGACTGACTCGTTTTCATTTCTGAATCATGTTAACAAAAAGATAGATGGATCAACCTTGAAAAATATATGACAAGTAAATGCCAATATTTCTGATTTATGTGCTCGAATAATTATCTAAATAGTATGTGGCATATGTATTTAGATATACAAAATTGTTAAAATACAATGTGATGTCATGAGGAGGCGGGGCACTAGCCCCCTGCCTCTAACTTAAGGTGGTGGGTGCTAGGCATCTCTAGCCTTAACTTAACTGGCATTTCATGATCATCTCAAAAAAACTAGCATTTCATGAAATTCAAACATGCACAGAACTAGGATTTCAATAGACAAATATTTATAAAAGAAGGTAATTTTTTTCGGTTTGACACTCCGATCAGGAAGCCCACGAACCAAGGTTTAGGAAGAAAGATGATACAAGTGTGAAACTATTTAAGGATGCAAATAATGTCAAATCCGCATACCTAGCACAATGGGCGTGTTTCGCACAGCTCAGTATTGTTGATGAACCTGGAAAGGCCATCTACCATGATGGTGGCTGCAATGAAAAGAGTTGCTCCTATGATCTGTAAAGAAATAACACAGTAGCTCAAATAGATTTTTGTGAAACAAAAAACAGAGAAGATTATATATGTGCACTTACCCCATCTTCAACAACAAAAAATTGATCTAGTAGAGGATGTCGTAGATGACGCTTAGCAAACATGTACAAATCCAAAATGGCCAGTAACAGACTCCATTGACGCAATAAAGCGGAAGTTCCAACTACAAAGCTAGTAAAACGAATAACTCATTAGTTTGATACGGGAAAAGAACTAAAGCAACATGATGATTAGAAAATAAGAACAAAATAATGCTAAACCAAAGGAGGGAACAAGCATGAGGCTGGTGCTCACCATAACAAAGAGTGTGATGGTAGTGCATATGGACTGCACAAACCAGAAGAAGAGGCCAGAAGCATCCCAGGCTTCCCTGGCATGTCGTTCATCCTGGCCCTTGGCAGATGGTCCACCGGAAGCAACACCTCTAATCCCTCCACCTACATAAGGTTTCTGATCACGTGGTTCATTTTACTTTGTAATAGTAACCAAAATTAAAGAAAACATGTTAACCAAAACAAATAGGTGGATCAACCTTGAACAAGGTGATATAACAAGTAAATCCTGACATTTCTTATTTATGTACTCGGATAATCATCTAAATGATATGTGGTATATGTACTCGGATATTAAGAGTTATTGAAATATAGTGTGGTACGAGGGGGCATACACTAGCCCCATGTCTATAACTTTGGGTGGTGGGTGATCAACCACTCTAGCCTAGCTTAACTAGTGTTTCATGAAAGCCACCCATAATAGTGAAAGTGCAAAATCCTTAAGAATGCAAGTAGCATCACGGTCACAACTAGCACAATGGTGTGGCTCGCATGGCTCACTATTGTTGATGAACCTAGAAAGGCCATCTGACATGATGGTTGTAGTGAAGTACCGCCCTATGATCTATAAAGGAATAATACCATTAGATCAAATAGATTACTATGAAATAAAACACAAAGAATATTAGATATGTGCACTTACCCCATCTCCAATAAGATCAAGTAGAGGAGCCCATAGACAACACTTGGCAAACAACGCGCACAAATCCAAAATGGCCAGCGATAGGCTCGATAGATACAACAGACCGGAAGCTATAACAATAGAGCTAGCCAAACAATAACTCATTAATTTGATATGGAAAAGAACTAAAATCAATGAGATGATTATAAGATAGGGGGATCTAATCCCGAGGAGGAAGCAGGCGTGAAGTCAACGATGGCCATAACAACGAGTGTGATGATAGCACATATAAATCATGCAAACCGAAAGAAGAGGCCTAGATGCATCCCAAGCTTTCCTAGCACGTGATCCATCTTTACCCCTGACCATGGCCCACCAGAAACAACACCTCTAGCCCCTCCACCTCCATCAAGTTCAAAAAGTCATAGTTGCACCATAATTTTGTTTGTTTGTTCAAGATGAGTATATGTCTCTGATGACCCATAAGTATAGGGGATCAATCGTAGTCCTTTTGATAAGTAAGAGTGTCGAACCCAACGAGGAGCAGAAGGAAATGACAAGTAGTTTTCAGCAAGGTATTCTCTGCAAGCACTGAAATTATAAGTAACGAGTAGTTTGATAGCAAGATAATTTGTAGCGAGTAAGTAACGGTAACGGTAACAAAAGTGCAGCAAGGTAGCCCAATCCTTTTGAGGCAAAGGATAGGCCAAAACGGTCTCTTATGATAAGCAAAGCGTTCTTGAGGGTATACGGGAATTTCATCTAGTCACTTTCATCATGTTGGTTTGATTTGTGTTCGCTACTTTGATAATTTGATATGTGGGTGGACCAGTGCTTAGGTGCTGTTCTTACTTGAACAAACCTCCTACTTATGATTAACCCCCTCGCAAGCATCTGCAACTACGAGAAAAGTATTAAGATTAAATCTAACCATAGCATTAAACTTTTGGGTCCAAATCGGTCCCTTACGGAATAGCGCATAAACTAGGGTTTAAGCTTCTGTCACTCTCGCAACCCATCATCTAATAACTACTCCACAATGCATTCCCTTAGGCCCTAATAAGGTGAAGTGCCATGTAGTCGACGTTCACATGACACCACTAAGGGAATCACAACATGCATATCATCAAAATATCGAACACATATCAAGTTCACATGATTACTTGCAACAAGATTTCTCCCGTGACCTCAAGAACAAAAGTAACTACTCACAAATGATAATCATGCTCAAGATCAGAGGGGTATTAAATAGCATAATGGATCTGAACATATAATCTTCCACCAAATAAACCATATAGTAATCAATTACAAGATGTAATCAACACTACTAGTCACCCACAAGCACCAATCTAAGATTTCCGGTACAAAGATTGAACACAAGAGATGAACTAGGGTTTGAGAGGGGATGGTGCTATTGAAGATATTGATGGAGATTGCCCTCCCCAAGATGGGAGAGTTGTTGGTGAAGATGATGACGATGATTTCCCCCTCCGGGAGGGAAGTTCCCCCGGCGGAATCGCTCCGCCGGAGGGCAAAAGTGCTCCTGCCCAAGTTCCGCCTCGAGACGGCGGCGCTTCATCCCGAAAGTCCTCTCCTGATTTTTTCTAGGTCAAAATGACTTATATACCAGAAGATGGGCACCGGAGGTGGGCCGAGGGGAGCACAACCCACCAGGGCGCGCCTGGGCTCCCTGGCGCGCCCAGGTGGGTTGTGCCCACCTGGTGGACCCCTCTGGTACTTATTGGCTCCAATAATTCTTATATATTCCATAAAAATTCTCCGTGAAGTTTCAGCTCATTTGGAGTTGTGCAGAATATAGGTGGCTTGACGTAGCTTTTTCAGGTCCAAAATTCCAGCTGCCGGTATTCTCCCTCTTTGTGTGAACCTTGCATATTATGAGAGAAAAGGCATTAGAATTACTCCAAAAAGCATTATTATACATAAAAAAATATAAATAACAGTAGGAAAACATGATGCAAAATGGACGTATCAGTCTCCTACATTTTTATGTTGATTGATTGTTTATTTTGCACTAGTTGAGTTGGCTCAGTCACTTTAGCGGTTTGTTTAGTTTTATGCTCAACCGTGCTTTGAGATTCCAAAAGACATGTTGTGGCTTTTGGATGGGTTCTAGCTTGAGGAGTAATTAGAACTGCATGTCTCATATCATTTTTCCATTGTGCACGTTTATTCATGTCATTTTTCTAAGAGCAACTCCAAAATCAATTTGGTGTGTCCACCATAATTTTTTGGAGGCTACAAAGACTATGTGCAAACTTAGAGTCACCATATCGCAACCACCAAACATGTTTAACTCTTTTTCCTTTCCTTTTTCCTTTTTCTTTGCATCAACTAAAAGATGTGTACTTCTACTTAGCATGGATTTCTATCCAAACTTTGTACGGATCAATCAAACATTTGAAACTAGTTAGTTCGTATATATAGGGAAAAATTTACATGATAGTTCATGTATGTAGATCCATTTTGACTATGGGAAATGGTGAAAGGCGACATTTCGATACACTATTGGATAGATAGATAGATAGGCAATGTCGACATTGCAACTACGACAGACTTTTAGATCCACTAACGTCTTGTTGGAGTCAGAGGACAATGCCTTGCCCGCGGCCCAGTTGCAAACGTCGCTCGTCCTCGCAGATGGCACTGATGTACGACTGCTGAAATACATAGTGGAGCTCGCTTTGTGGTGTAGGCTGGTGGTGGTTCCCTCGTAGATCTCCTGGACCGAGTACTACCAGGAGAGTTCCACCTACCGTTGCTCCTTGTCCTTGAGGGTGCGACCGGTGTCCTCGGCGCGGAAAGGGTGCTCGAGTGCCGAGGCCACCTGACACTGCCCGTCCATATTGTCGAGGGTTGGGGGTGGGGACGGGGTTGGGGTTGGGGGTTGTTGGCATAGTCATTGGAGTTGACTCATCGCCATCGGAGACGGGGATGGGGATTGGGGACAATGCATGATCTCGAGGCTCGCCCACCGCGGGAGGAGGATTAAACCCAATGGCATGGGATCCTGAGGCCGACCTCGTGGCTAAGGCGACACGAGGAGAGGAATCACTATTGGTCCGCGCTATTCACGACTGTGCATTCTCCTCAATGAGGAGCTTCCGTACTCGATGGGGTGACACGACATATGTGATACGTCTCCAACGTATCTATAATTTTTGCTTGTTCCATGCTGTTATATTATCATTCTTGGATGTTTTACAATTATTTTATAACAACTTTATATCATTTTTTGGGACTAACCTATTGACATAGTGCCCAGTGCCAGTTGCTGTTTTTTTGCATGTTTTTTACTTCGCGGAATATCAGTACCAAACGGAGTCCAAATGCAGCGAAACTTTTTGGAGATTTTTTTGGACCAGAAGACATCCAGTGGGCCAAAGAAGTACTAGAGGGGAGGCCCGAGGGGAGCACAACCCCCCAGGGCGCGCCCAGGAGCCCAGGCGCGCCCTGGTGGGTTGTGCCCACCTCGGTGACCTCCCGCACCGCCTCTTCGCCCTATAAATACTCAAATATTCCAGAAACCCTAGGGGAGTCGACGAAACACAATTTCAGCCGCCGCAAGTTCCAGAACCACGAGATCCAATCTAGACACCGTCACAGAGGGGTTCATCATCCTCATTGGTGCCTCTCCGATGATATGTGAGTAGTTCATCATGTACCTACGGGTCCGTAGTCAGTAGCTAGATAGCTTCATGTCTCTCTTTTGATTCTCAATACAATGGTCTTTTGGAGATCTATTTGATGTAACTCTTTTTTGCGGTGTGTTTGTTGGGATTCGATGAACTTTGAGTTTATGATCAGATCTTTATCCATGAATATTATTTGAGTTTTCTCTTGATCTCTTATATGCATGATTATTTATAGCCTCGTATTTCTTCTTCGAATCTTTGGTTTAGTTAGGCCAACTAGATCGATTTTTCTTGCCATGTGAAGAGGTGCTTTGTGATGGGTTCGATCGTGCGGTGTTCTTTCCCAGTGACAGAAGGGGTGATGTCGCTTGAACTACGTCGGTATATCACCAAAGAGAAAGGGATGATGCAGCACAGCTACGGTAGGTATTTCCCTCAGTTATGAAACCAAGGTATCAATCCAGTAGGAGAACCAAGCAACACTATGTAAACGGTACCTGCACACAAATAACAAATACTTGCAACCCAACGATTAGGAGGGGTTATCAATCCCTCTACGGGTAACGGTGCCAGAAATTGTCAAGTTGACGGGATAAAAATTGTATAGATTGGATAGACAGCTCTCGATAAAACGTGAAATAAAATAAATAGCAAAAAGTGCACTAAGGTATTTTTTGGGTTTTTGGTATAATAGATCTGAAAATAAAAGTGAATAAAAATATATCTCGAAGCAAATATGATAAAGAATAGACTCGGGGGCCGTAGATTTCACTAGTGGCTTCTCTCAAGAAAATAGCATATGGTGGGTAAACAAATTATTGTTGGGCAATTGATAGAACATCAAATAATTATGACGATATCCAGGTAATGATAATTATATAGGCATCATGTCCAAGATTAGTAGACCGACTCCTGCCTGCATCTACTACTATTACTCCACACATCGACCGCTATCCAGCATGCATCTAGTGTATTAAGTTCATGGAGAAACGGAGTAATACAATAAGAACGATGACATGATGTAGAGGAGATCTATTTATGTAGGAATAGCCCTCATCTTGTTATCCTTAATAGCAACGATACATGTGTGTCTTGATGCCCCTTCTGTCACTGGGAAAGAACACTGCACGATCGAACCCATCACAAAGCACCTCTTCCCATGGCAAGAAAAATTGATCTAGTTGGCCTAACTAAACCAAAGATTCGAAGAAGAAATAGGAGGCTATAAGTAATCATGCATAAAAGAGATCAAAGAACTCAAATAACTTTCATGGATATAGATCTGATCATAAACTCAAAGTTCATCGGATCCCAACAAACACACCGCAAAAAGAGTTACATCAAATAGATCTCCAAGAGACCATTGTATTGAGAATCAAAAAGAGAGAAGAAGCCATCTAGCTACTGCCTACGGACCCGTAGGTCTACAATAAACTACTCACGCATCATCAGAGAGGCACCAATGAGGATGATGAACCCCTCCGTGATGGTGTCTAGATTGGATCTCGTGGTTCTGGAACTTGCAGCAGCTAGAATTGTGTTTCGTCGACTCCCCTAGGTTTTTTGGAATATTTGGGTATTTATAGGGTGAAGAGGCGGTGCAGGAGGCCACTGAGGTGGGCACAACCCACCAGGGCGCGCCTGGGCCCCCAGGCGCGCCCAGGTGGATTGTGCCCCCCTCGAGGCACCCCTCTCGTACTTCTTTGGCCCAAGTTGTTCCTTCTGGTCCATAAAAATTCTCCAAAAAATTTCGCTATGTTTGGACTCCGTTTAGTACTGATATTCTGTGAAGTAAAAAAACAAGCAAAAAACAACAACTGGCACTGGGCACTATGTCAATAGGTTAGTCCCAAAAAATGATATAAAGTTGCTATAAAATGATTGTAAAACATCCAAGAATGATAATATAACAACATGGAACAAGCAAAAATTATAGATACGTTGGCGACGTATCAGCATCCCCAAGCTTAATTCCTACTCGTCCTCGAGTAGGTAAATGATAAAAATAGAATTTTTGATGTGGAATGATGCCTAACATGTTCATCACATATTCTTTTCTTTTATAGCATGGACATATGGATTTTTATATGGTTCAAAGCAATAGTCTAGTTTTGACATGAAGATTTCAATAGTCAAGCATATCAACAAGCAACCATGTCTTTCAAAATATCAACACTAAAGAAAGTTATCCCTAGTCCATCATGCCCAATCATTGATCCATTCATGAAACACACTCGCATATTAGCTATACCCAATGCTCAAGTGCGATCATAGTGCCCCTTAGTTGGTGCTTTATAAGAGAAGATGGAGACTCAAATAAAAATAAAAATTGCATAAAGTAAATAGATAGGCCCTTCGCAGAGGGAAGTAGGGATTTGTAGAGGTGCCAGAGCTCAAAGCTTAAATTGAGAGATAAAAAATTTTGAGACGCATACTTTTCCCGTCAACGAAAACGACCGAGTAATTCCCAACACTTTCCATGCTAGATATATCATAGGCGGTTCCCAAACAAAAAATAAAGTTTATTCCTTTTTCCACCATTCTTTCACAATCCATGACTAGCCATATCCACGCGTGCCCTCCATACCAACACTTTCCAAGGAATTTATTATTTGACAACATAAAGTAAATTTCTTTTTCATTTCAGGACTGGGCATCCCTATTACCGCCGCACTCTCGCGCAATGACAAGTGAATAAACACTCATCTAATAACACATCTAGCATGGAAAATATTGACCACCCCCTACCGCTTCATGAGCGGTACGAGCACACAAAAAGGAAATTAATTTTAAAAAGTAGAGATGGCACATACAAATTTGCTTAGAACGGAACGAGAATACCGCATGTAGGTAGGTATGGTGGAGTCATATGGAAAAACTGGGTTTAAATATTTTGGATGCACAAGTAGTATTTCTACTTAGTACAAGTGGAGGCTAGCAAAAAGATTGAGAAGCAACCAACCAAGAAACAAAAATCCACATAAGCGAGCATTAAGCATAATTAACACCAAATAATGCACCACAAGTAGGATGTAGTTTCATTGCATAACTATTGACTTTCGTGCTTGAATAGGGAATCACAAACCTTAACACCAATATTCTTACTAAAGCATAATTACTCACCAACATGACTCACATATCACTATCATCATATCTCAAAACTATTACAAAGAATCAAGTTTATTTTGTCCAGTGATCATAATGAAAGTTTTTATTATATCCATCTTGAATATCTATCACTTTGGGACTAATTTCATATATTGCAATTGCTTTTGACAAGCTCAAACAAATCTAAGTGAAGAACATGAGCATAAAATTTTCCGTCTCTCAAAATAATATAAGTGAAGCATGAGAGAATCTATTCAAAAATTTACTAACTCTCAAATAAATCTAAGTGAAGCATGAGAGCATTTATTCAAAAATATTAAAGCACACCGTGCTCAAAAAGATATAAGTGAAGCACTAGAGCAATTCCATAGCTCAAAAAAATTAAGTGAAGCATATTGAGCAATTCTAACAAATCATAGCATAATTTTGGCTCTGTCAAATAGGTGTGTCCAGCAAGGATACTTGTGACAAACTAAAAAGCAAAATAAGCAAAGACTCATATAATACAAGACGCTCCAAGCAAAACTCATGATATGTGACGAATAAAAATATAGCTCCAAGTAAAATACCGATGGTCGTTAGAAGAAAGAGGGGATGCCTTCCGGGGCATCCCCAAGCTTAGTTGCTTGGTTCTCCTTGAATATTAACTTGGGGTGCCATGGGGCATCCCCAAGCTTAGGCTTTTATTACTCCTTATTCCTTCATCCATCGTGATCTCACCCAAAACATGAAAACTTCAATCACACAAAACATAACAAAACCTTCGTGAGATCCGTTAGTATAAGAAAACCAATCTTTACTTTAAGTACTGTATAAAACTCATTCAAATTTTGTTATTGCATTATATCTACTGTATTCTAACTTTGCCATGGCTTATACCCCCTGATACAATCCATAGATTCATCAAAATAAGCACACAATGCAAACAAAACAGAATCTGTCAAAAACAGAACAGTCTGTAAATATTTGAATTGTTCTCATACTTGTGTAACTCCAAAAATTCTGAAACATTAGGAAAACATAGGAAATTTGTATATCAATCTTGTGTAAAAAATTCAGAATTTTTAGTCTCTTCTGTGAATTTATAAAATTATGTTACTGGACGCAAAAGTTTCTGTTTTTCAGCAGGATCAAATCAACTATCACCAAAGCTATCCCAAAGGCTTTACTTGGCACAAACACTAATTAAAACATAAAAAACACAATCATAACAGAGGCATAATTGTGCAAAAATTCAAGGACAGAAAGAAAAAGGCAAAAATAAATTTTATTCATTGGGTTGCCTCCCAACAAGCGCTATCGTTTTATGCCGGTAGCTAGGCATAAGATTGTATTGATGCTCACATGAAGGAAAAAAATTGAAGCACAAAGAGAGCATCATATAGCATGTGAAAAACAAGTTTAAGTCTAACATACTTCATATGCATAGGCATTTTATAGGGAAATTTTTTATCAAGACAAGCAATTTCTAGCATATGCAAATAGGAAGAAGGAAGCATTAATAATTTCAACGCAAAGAGAGGTGTTAGTAATATGAAAATTTCTACAACCATATTTTTCTCTCTCATAATAATTATATGTGGGATCATAATCAAATTAAATAATATAACTATCACATAAAATATTCTCTTCATGATCCACATGCATGCAAAGTTGACACTCTTCCAAAATAGTGGGATTAACATCAACTAAAGTCATGACCTCTTCAAACCCACTTTTATCAATAATTTCATAAGATTGAACACTCTCCAGATATGTGGGATTATTTTTACCTAGAGTTGACACTCTTCCAAACCCACTTTCAATATTACTGCAAACATATTCATCATGAGATTTAAATAAATTTTCAGGATCATAAGAATCATTATCACCCCAATCATGATCACTGCAATAAGTAGTGGACATAGAAATATTAGCATCCCCAAGCTTGGGGTTTTGCATATTATTAGCACAATTGACATTAATAGAATTTATAACAATATCTTTGCAATCATGCTTTTCATTCAAGGAGCTATCGTGAATCACTTTATAAATTTAACACTTCATCACAATTTTCAGATTCACGAATTTCAAGCAAAACTTCATAAAGATAATCTAGTGAATTCAATTCACTATCAATTGGTTCATCATAATTGGATCTGTTGAAAGGATGAGGATCCATATCAATAGATTTTTAGCAAGCGAAGATGCAAGCAAATAGAAGGCACATGGCAACACAAGCAAACAAGAGATCTAAAGAGAAAAAGGCAAATGAAAAAGAGGGCGAATAAAACGGCAATTTTTTTTGTGAAGTGGGGGAGATGAAACTGAGAGGTAAATGGCAAATAATGTAAATTGTAAGGAGATGAGATTTGTGATTAGGAACCTGATAGATGTTGATGATGTCTCCCCGGCAACGGCGCCAGAAATTCCTTTCGATGTCACCTGAACTACGTCGGTATTTCCCCAAAGAGGAAGGGATGATGCAGCACATCTATGGTAGGTATTTCCCTTAGTTATGAAACCAATGTATCAATCCAGTAGGAGAACCAAGCAACACTATGTAAACGGTACCTGCACACAAATAACAAATACTTGCAACCCGACGATTAGGAGGGGTTGTCAATCCCTCTATGGGTAACGGTGCCAGAAATTGTCAAGTTGACGGGATAAAAATTGTATAGATTGGATAGATAGCTATCGATAAAACGCGAAATAAAATAAATAGCAAAAAAGTGCAGCAAGGTATTTTTTGGGTTTTTGGTATAATAGATCTGAAAATAAAAGTGAATAAAAATAGATCTCGAAGCAAATATGATAAAGAATAGACCCGGGGGCCGTAGATTTCACTAGTGGCTTCTCTCAAGAAAATAGCATACGGTGGGTAAACAAATTACTGTTGGGCAATTGATAGAACATCAAATAATTATGACAATATTCAGGCAATGATCATTATATAGGCATCACGTCCAAGATTAGTAGACCGACTCCTGCCTGCATCTACTACTATTACTCCACACATCGACCGCTATCCAGCATGCATCTAGTGTATTAAGTTCATGGAGAAACGGAGTAAAGCAATAAGAACGATGACATGATGTAGACGAGAACTATTCATGTAGGAATAGCCCCCATCTTGTTATCCTTAATAGCAACGATGCATGTGTGTCTTACTGCCCGTTCTGTCACTGGGAAAGAACACCGCACGATCGAACCCATCACAAAGCACCTCTTCCCATGGCAATAAAAATCGAACTAGTTGGCCTAACTAAACCAAAGATTCGAAGAAAAAATATGAGGCTATAAGTAATCATGCATAAAAGAGATCAAAGAACTCAAATAACTTTCATGGGTATAGATCTGATCATAAACTCAAAGTTCATCGGATCCCAACAAACACACCGCAAAAAAAGTTATATCAAATAGATCTCCAAGAGACCACTGTATTGAGAATCAAAAAGAGAGAAGAAGCCATCTAGCTACTGCCTACGGACTCGTAGGTCTACAATGAACTACTCACGCATCATCGGAGAGGCACCAATGAGGATGATGAACCCCTCCGTGATGGTTTCTAGATTGGATCTCGTGGTTCTGGAACTTGCGGCGGCTGGAATTGTGTTTTGTCGACTCCCCTATGGTTTTTGTAATATTTGGGTATTTATAGGGCGAAGAGGCGGTGCGGGAGGCCACCGAGGTGGGCCCCCAGGCGCGCCCAGGTGGGTTGTGCCCCCCTCAGGGCACCCCTCTGGTACTTCTTTGGGCCAAGTTGTTCCTTCTGGTCCATAAAAATTCTCCAAAAAGTTTTGCTGCGTTTGGACTCCGTTTAGTACTGATATTCTGCGAAGTAAAAAAACAAGCAAAAACAGCAACTGACATTGGGCACTATGTCAATAGGTTAGTCCCAAAAAATGATATAAAGTTGCTATAAAATGATTGTAAAACATCCAAGAATGATAATATAACAGCATGGAACAAGCAAAAATTATAGATATGTTGGAGACGTATCAAGGGGCAGCAAGACATGCATGTATCGTTGCTATTAAGGATAACAAGATGGGGGCTATTCCTACATGAATAGATCTCATCTACATCATGTCATCGTTCTGTGCATTACTCCGTTTTTCCATGAACTTAATACACTAGATGCATGCTAGATAGCGGTCGATGTGTGGAGTAATAGTAGTAGATGCAGGCAGGAGTCGGTCTACTAATCTTGGACGTGATGCCTATATATTGATCATTGCCTTGGATATCGTCATAATTAGTCGATTTTCTATCAGTTGACCAACAGTAATTTGTTTACCCACCGTATGATATTTTCTTGAGAGAAGCCACTAGCGAAATATACGGCCCCCGGGTCTATTCTTTATCATATTTGCTTCGAGATCTATTTTTATTTGCTTTTGTTTTTTGATCTATTATTCCAAAAACCCAAAAATACCTTGCTGCAATTTTTTGTTACTTATTTTATTTCGCGTTTTATCGAGATCTATTTATCCAATCTACACAATTTTTTATCCCATCAACTTGACAATTTCTGGCGCCGTTACATGTAAGAGGGATTGACAACCCCTCATAAGCGTCGGGCTGCAAGTATTTGTTCTTTGTGTGCAGGTATCGTTTACATAGTGTTGCTTGGTTCTCCTACTGGATTGATACCTTGGTTTCATAACTGAGGAAAATACCTATCGTAGCTGTGCTGCATCATCCCTTCCTCTTTGGGGAAATACCGACGTAGTTCAAGCGACATCAATATGGTCAGAGATAGGGAGGGTCTATAACAATGTTGTATCTGGGTAGGAGTAGAGGAATCGCTACAGCGGCTCTGGATTTGGGAGGAGGCGGGTAGGGCAAGAGCGATGTGTCCTGAGACGTGCCATCGTCGAGCTTTTATAGCCGCTGGCAGCTAGTGGCGGATAAAAGGAGGGAGGAAATGGTCGCAACGAGCTAGACACACAGCGGCAGCCATTAGTGCGTAGGTTTTAGGTAGGATTCCGATGAGTTTCTTTGCCTGCGGACTGGTAAGGGAAGCATCGTCATTAAACAAGTGAGGACTGGGAGGAATAAGGAGTTCAAAGTTTGGTACCACCACAACAGTTGTGTTTGGAGTGCACTTTAAAAACAACCATCCACAGTCTTCAAATATGGAGACTGCGCCCCTTGTTTTGAAGCTCCCTCTAAAAATTATGAAGATGTAGAGATGTTTAGAGATTCTTCTATAGTAGGGTTTGCCCCTCTAGCCTTTGTATTGACGGTTATTATGGAGGAAGGGGGCATATGTCGGCCTTGCAAGAGTTGCTCTGACACTCCATTTCATGGTTTGCCCCTCTAGCCTTTGTATTGACGGTTATTATGGAGGAAGGGGGCATATGTCGGCCTTGCAAGAGTTGCTCTGACGCTCCATTTCACGGTTTGTTGTTCCCTTTTCGCTTTAATTCAAAAGGTTTTATTGGTTTCTTCTAAACATGTGAAGAAAATGGAGACATTATCATGGAAACAGTTCAAACACTGGGCACGAAACTTTGCTTTCCAGTCTTTAGGCCAACTCCAATAAACGACCCCAAATGGTCCGGCCGCGTCCATTTGGGGGTAAACGGACACAAAACGCGGCCCAACGCACGGGGGCAAACGGACAAACGTCCGTTTTTCATCCGCTTTCGACCCATTCGTAGCCCAAATTTGGACCACGTTTGCGTCGAAACAGACGCGCGCGGAGGGCGGGACGCGTGCCCTTGTCCTCCCCTAGCACGCCCATCGGTGGAACATATGCCCCTTTTCTCTTCCCCTGCCCCTCCCTTCGCCGCCCGTCATCGCCGCCGCCACCACCCGCCACCCATATTCCCGGCCGCCTTCCTCGCTTTCCTGCCAGGCCGCCCAAACCACGACCACGCCATAGCCGGCCCCACGCCCGCATTTTGGAGGACTTTTTTGCTGACGTTCGTGGCTCTTGGTTGCTATAGCCGGTGGGAGAGAAGCTACGGCCGCCGCCGACGCCCATCGATCCTAACACCTTCCGGCAGGCGCCGCTTGCCAACTTCTACCTTGCCTGCTGCCTGTGAGGGGAGCTCGAGGTGTTCTTCCCGGCTGTGTCTCCACCACGACCGCAAGGTGTTCGACACTTTGCTCACAAGGTACCATGGATAGCGGGGATGAGTATTTCTTTCACAACTTCATTTGTTCATCGGATGATTCGTCCTCAGATGACGAAGACCTTGTGGTGGCTACATTGGTCGTCAATGACCACATTGCTAGGCAGCGGTCTCGGTTCAAGGGATCAATCCCGAGTCATGCTCCAGCCTTGAACCGCAATAGGAAGCGTGGCCACACCCTACTATATGTCGATTACTTTGAGAATACCGCACTCTTCAAACCACACCAATTCCGTCGCCGCCTCCGTATGAGGAGAAATGTGTTCAATCGTATTCGGGAGGGAGTGGTAGGATATGACCCATACTTTGAGTGCAAAGAGGATGCTCTTGGCAAGCTTGGCTTCTCCTCTTACCAAAAATGCACTACGACTATTTGCATGCTTGCATATGGAATTCCAGGTGATCTTGTTGATGAGTACGTGTGTATGAGTGAGTCCACATGTCTCCTATCAATGTATAGTTTCTGCAAGGCCGTGTTGGTAGTGTTTGGCCCTGAGTACCTGAGAGAGCCAACTGTCGCTGATACAGAAAGATTGTTGGCGATCAATGCCGATAAGGGCTTTCCGGATATGCTTGGTAGTACAGATTATATGCACTGGAAGTGGAAGAACTATCCATTTGCTTGGCAGGGGCAGTACAAGGGGCACGTGAAAGGTGCCACTGTCATACTAGAAGCGGTGGCTTCACAAGATTTGTGGATATGACATTCTTTCTTCGGCATGGTTGGTTCTCACAATGATATCAACGTGCTTCAACGTTCTCCAGTGTTCGCAAGGCTTGCAGCAGGCCACTCCCCAGAGGTCAACTTTGAGATCAATGGCCACCATTACAACAAGGGATACTACCTAGCTGATGGTATCTACCCTCAATGGTCAACTCTTGTGAAGACAATACCCAATCCGCAAGGAGAGAAGAGACAGAGATTTTCCCAAATGCAAGAGAGTGCTAGGAAGGATGTGGAGCGTGCTTTTGGTGTGCTTCAATCTCGACGAGGTATCGTTCAAAACCCTGCACTAACATGGAGCATCCAGAAGCTTTGGGAGATGATGACTGCTTGTGTGATCATGCAAAACATGATCGTGGAGGATCAGCGTGGTGATAGCATCTACGACTAAGGGTTTGATTTTCAGGGTGAAAATGTCGAGCCTGAGCACCAAGAACCGGCAACCTTTGAACAATTTACCCAATTTTATCATGAAATGCGTGATTGACATACTCATATGCAGCTGCAGGATGACTTGGTTGAGCACATGTGGACTCACATTGACAACCAGTAGATGCATCGGTTCATTTTACTTTTCATCTATTCAAGACAATTTCGATTAGGTTGTAAAACTATTTGGTTGTGTTTTTGTTTGGACGTGGAACTGTTTGTTTTGTAAAACTAATTGCAATGTTTGATTTATTCGGTTATTTGCATTATTTGGTTGCATAGTCATAGGGCCTCCAACATTCCGAGATGCGGCCGCGCGTTGGGCGCACGACCGGTGTATCCAGGAAAACGGCCGATCGCTGCCCCATTGTCATACCCAAACGAACAGAATCCGGACAAAATGGACGTTCGTTTGTGGTCGTGTGTTGAAGTTGGCGTTACTTCGAGTTGATGCAGAGCTCAACAGCTGTTTTGTTTGTTTAAGGTGATGTCTTGTCTTGTGTTGATTGATTGGTTGGTTTGTACACTACTAGTGGAGTTGGCTCGATCACTTTAGCGCTAGCTTTTGCCTTAATCAACTGTGCTAAGGCCGATACTAACGTTCATGTTTGTCTCTTCTGGTCATCCACTAGCCCTACTAAATGGTAATGCTAGTATTAAGAAATGCATCACGAGCATCTCCTCTCCAATAATTAATTGTCGGAAAAACTAACAAACCGTCCATCTCTCCATAACTTTTTTTTCATTTGGAAATCATTGGTGATGCCTCTGCTCTTTATGGTTTATCTTTTGTTTATTCATTCATCTGGTCTATGGAATGACTTGGTCTTTCTTTCGCACCGATAGTGCATTGGGTGATGATCATGTTAGGTCAAGCTGTTAACTTTTACATAGTCCGGTAACCCTGTTGCCTTTTTTTATATATACATATAATCAAGTCGCAAACGGATATATTTTGCCTTCTACCTAACCAGCAGAATATATACTTTCTTGCGGGATAATAGTGGGTTTTATTCCTCTCTGAAATAGTGTTAACACAAGCTCAACGACACTGTCTGGAACTCGATGCAACCAACAAACGGTGCTACATCTAGAACGACCAATATTAGCTAGACTATGAGCAACTCTATTTTGATGGCGTCCAATCTTAACGGAAGCGGGCCAACGAGACATCCGTCAGAACAGCAGTAGCAACAGAACTATTGGCTTGGATCATTAGTGAAAGATTCGACCGATGAATGCTTAATGACAGGAATTTGAGTATCGCAGTAATTTCAGTTTCAAGAGCATCTTTGCAATGGAAAAGATAACGAAATGCAGAGAAAGTCACCTCCCCCTCTGAATCTCTTAGGACCATGCCCGTCCCTGGCTCTCCGGTTTCTAATAAGGGCCTAAGGGCCTCTTTGATTCATAGGAAGGTGGAGGGAAAATATATGATTTTTTTTCTATGGTGACACTATTGGTTTATATGATGCAAACCAAAATTTGAACTTCAAAGGAACAGCCTATGGAAGAAAAGGAGGATTTTTTTTTCCCCATTGGTTTGAGTCTGAGAAAAAAATTACAATGCACTCAAACCTCATTTTTGCACCTATGCACACACAAAAAGTCGAATGATATAAGTTGAATAGAAATAATAATATAATCTTGCCCGCACAAATATAATAACTAATAATAATATATTACCTTTTTAATGTGTTCTAACTCTGATTTGGCTATAATCTTAGGATCCCGTGTTTCCTTCGAATCAACCACCAGGCGCCTCAAAATTTTCATGTTTCCGTAATCCTCTGTTTCGCACATGCAACCATATATTATTTCTGTGTTTTCTTTTTCTAGTCCTACTGTTTTGGGAATGCTCCGAATCAAAGAAACTCTATGAACACAACAAATCGAATGAATGTGCAAAGTGTTGTGTTAATTTGCTGCCACCTTTGTTCATAAATATAAGATGTCCTAACTTTATTCTGAATCGGATGTATATAGATGCTTTAGAGAGTTCGTTCACTCATTTCAGTCTGTATGTAGTTCATATTAAAATACTCAAAACATCTTATAT